>JASSKH010000038.1:0-600000 GCA_031763025.1 Macrocystis pyrifera
CCCTAACCCTAACCGCCTGTGTTGGTCAGATTGCAAGTACGAATTGGGAACAGGGTGTTTTCTAGTAATCTACGGCGGTCCTGCGAGACTAACAGACGACTGCTGCTTCCGCACGTGGGCCGGCGATGGGGTGCTTGTGGATGGGATCAGAGTAGTTGGTGGGCCGCCGGCGGCTCCTGCGCAGGGCTAATATCATTTCTGCACCTTGTGGATGGGAGCAGGTAACCCTAAAGATCTTACCCGGGTGGGATCAGGGTACGGCTGGGATCAGGAAGGAATGGCTCGACGTATTTACCTTGAATGAACATTTCTTTCCCAAATTCAGCTAGTAGTACGTACTGATGTGTGTTTGTCGGATTGAAAGTACGAAGTGGGAACAGGGTGGTTTGTACTGATCTACGGCGGCCCTGCGAGGATTTGTGTCCTTGCAGACGACCGTTGATGCCACACATCGTCCGGTGGGGTGCTTGCGGATGGGATCAGTATAGTTGGTGGGCCTCCGGCGGCTCCTGCGGAGGGCTAATATCATTTCTGCACCTTGTGGATGGGAGCAGGGTACCAAATGGGATCATATCCGGGTGGGATCAGGGTGTGGCGGGGATCAGGACGAAAACACCATGTTTTTATCTTGAATGAAAATGTCTCCACCAAACGTTTGACTAGTGATACATGTACGGATGTGCGTTGGTCAGATAGCAAGTACCAAGTGTGAACAGGGTGTTTTGTAGTAATATGCACAGTGGTCGTGCGAATATTTCTGAGAGACTCCTTCTGCGAGTCTGAGTGCCACATGGGAGAGGCCTACTGAGGGATCCCACATTGGGAACAGGGAGGTCGGTGGGCCTCCTGCGCTTCGACGGTTATGATATCTCTCCACGTTCCACCGGGATCGGATCCGGGTGGGGTCGAAGTGAGGAAGAGGGCTATCCCTAGAATATCACAGAGTACCACCTGGAAGAAGGGCGGTTCTCCACGACTATTATTCCTATCCCTAAGTTAGGTAGATATGACAAATAGCAGGGATTGGAAGCATGGCGAAGCGACCATAGTTTTGAATTATATTTGGCGGGTCGTCCGAATGAGTAGCAGCTAGCCCCACCGGCAGTATCCTCCAACAATCACCTTGTGACTACGCCGCAATGAGCTCGTGACACGAGGTGTCCGAGAGAGTGTGAACACGGGCGTCAGCACGAAGCAGAAAACATCTGGTACATGACCCTCTAAAAATCGCCTGGCGTCTACACCCCAATGAGCTCGTGAAACGAGGTGTCCGAGAGAGTGTGAACACGGGCGTCTTGGTAAAATAGTCGGTCTGGAATTACTTGGTTTTAGTATTGATAAATTAAATTAGTGGATTCTAGTAGCGACAGCAACAATGACTCGAATATAATGAGGCGCAGAGCGTGCGAGCCTTTTTTTTTCTTGGATTCCAGGAAAACAAAAGACTCTTCATAGCGGCTCGGATACGAGCGTAGGATGCCTTGGTTTGAGTTTCTTTCTATGTGTGTGTGGTGTGTGGGTGTGTGTGATTCAACATTTTTTTGGGCAACGTTTGACCACCGCTCTCGACGCACACCACACCGAATCCAGTCCCGGCGGGCTCTGTGCGCGCGCACACAGACCTCCTCGTCGTGCTGGTGCGGTGGTAGTTCGTTCACAGTACCTGCTACGAGTACCATTGGTATTTCTCTCTCCTGGACAGAGCATGTCGGGTGCAGATTTTTCGTCTGCAAATTATGCCAAATTTCGAGTTCGGAACCAACGCGGGACAATATCGAGTACGTGTACAAAGGGTTCAAGGGTTAGATTGACAAGTCGAGCGTACAGCGACGCTGACCCTGGCCTCGTGCGTCCTACTGCTGCTACTGCTGCTACTGCTGCTGCTGTTTTCTTGCTGGAGAAACACTGCTGCTGTAGATGTGTAAGTAGATGTCAGTACAAATAGCAAGTAGTGGTGGCACCTGCTGCGAGAAAGAAGCTCTTTCTGTGAGTCTGTTGGACAAAACATTTCAGATGCAGATTTTTCGTCTTCAAATTATTCTGAATTTCAACCAGAAAACACTGTTGGAAAAAACATGTGAGGTGTGTGTGTTCTTGTTCTTTCTACCCGTCGGCATTGTCCGTGCCGATTCTTGAATCCCCGAGAGATACGATACGAATACAAGTTCTGTGGTCACAGCAGTGCATATTTTTCGGCTTCAAATTATTATGCCGGATTTCGAGGTGGAAACCAGGATACACACGACAAAATCAACAACAGAACAGGTGTGTGCGTACTGCTGCTGCTGTGTTTTTCATATATCAAGAGCAGAAGAGGCCAAGAACATTTACGATATTATTGAGATTCACCAACGACGGCGTATAGGTAGTCGGTAATACACAGCAGCAACAAGCAGTAGATGTTCGTTCGTGTTGGTTCAGCACAAAACAGAATAATCCGTATTCGCCCAGCATGATGCATCGCAGATATGACTACTGCAGGTATTACTGAGGTCGCGCCTCATTACCACCAATTACTAGTAAATATGGTGGGGTATAAACACCTCGATTTTAGTATGGTGGGGTCGAAACAAGCATTTTAGTGTAGTCGGGTGTATATGACTTGGTTTCAGTATTGTTGTCAACTGAAATGACTTAGTTTTTTGGATGGTCATTTTGAATATCTTGGTTTTAGCGAATATCTTGGTTTTAGCATGGTGGGCACGAAATGACTTGGTCTTAGCATCGTGAGAAAAACGTTGTCGATAAAAAAAACTCGATTTTATCACGGTGAAAAAAAAGATTTGATTTTAGCATGCTCGTCCTGAAATTACTTGGCTTTAGTACAGTGGGCGCGAAAAATGTATGGGCATTCTCAAATGACTTGTTTTTAGTATGGTGGGCTCGAAATGACTTGGTTTTACTATGGTTAAAAAAACTTGACTTTAGTGATGTCGATAAAAAAATCGTTTTTATCATGGTCGAAAAAATGACTTGATTTTAGTATGGTCAGTCTGAAATTACTCGGTTTTAGTATGGTGGGTACGAAATGACTTGGTTTTAGTATGGTGAAAAAAACTAAATATTAGTATAATCGATAAAAATACCTCGATTTCATCATGGTCGAAAAGAATACTTGATTTTAGTGCGGTCATTCTGAAATTACTTGTTTTTAGTATGGTAGGCACGAAATGACTTGGTTTTAGTATGTTGAAAAAAAACTTAATATTAGTATAATCGATAAAAATAACCCAATTTCATCATGGTCGAAAAAACTGACTTGATGTTAGTATGGTCATTCTGAAATTACTTGGTTTTAGTATGGTGGGCACGAAATTACTTGGTTTTAGTATGGTGAAGAAAAACTTGAAATTAGTGAAAATAACTCGATTTCATCATGGTCGAAAAATATTACTTGATTTTAGTATGGTGATTCTGAAATTACTAGGTTTTAGTATGGTGGGCACGAGATTACTTGGTTTTAGTATGGTGAAAAACAACTTTATATTAGTAAAAACAACTCGACTTTTTCGTGGTCGAAAAAAATGACTTGATTTTAGTGTGGTCGTTTTGAAATTACTTGGTTTTAGTATGGTGAAAAGAAAACTTGATATTAGTATGATCGATAAAAATAACTCGATTTTATCATGGTCGAAAATGACTTGATTTTGGTATGACCTATCTGAAATTACTTGATTTTAGTATGGTGGGCACGAAATGACTTGGTTTTACTATGGTGAAAAGAAAACTTGATATTAGTGTAATCGATAAAAATAACTCGATTTTATCATGGTCGAAAAAATGACTTGATTTTAGTATGGTCATTCTGAAATTACTAGGTTTTAGTATGGTGGGCACGAAAATACTTGGTTTTAGTATGGCGAAAAAAAAACTTAACATTAGTAAAAATAACTCGATTTTATCATGGTCGAAAAAAATGACTTGATTTTGGTATGGTGGGCACGATATTACTTGGTTTTAGTATGGTTGGCACGAAATAACTTGGTTTTGGTATAGTGAAAAAAAACTTGATATTAGTAAAAATAACTCGATTTTATCATGGTCGAAAGAAATGACTTTATTTCAATATGGTCTATCTGAAATTACTTAGTTTTAGTACGGTGGGCACGAAATTACTTGGTTTTAGTATGGTGAAAAAAAATTATTAGTAGTGAAAATAACTCGATTTTATCATGGTCGAAAAAAATGACTTGATGTTAGTGTGGTCATTCTGAAATTACTTGGTTTTAGTAGGGTGGGCACGAAATGACTTGTTTTTAGTATGGTGAAAGTAAAACTTGATTTAGTATAGTCGATAAAAATAACTCGATTTTCTCATGGTCGAAAAAAATGACTTCATTTCAGTATGGTCGTTCTGAAATTACTTAGTTTTAGTATGGTGGACACTAAATTACTTGGTTTTAGTATGGTGAAAAAAAAACTTAATATTAGTAAATATTACTCGATTTTATCATGGTCGAAAAAAATACTTGATTTTAGTATGGTCATTCTGAAATTACTTGGTTTTAGTATGGCGGGCACGAAATTACTTGGTTTTAGTATGGTGAAAAAAACTTGTTAGTAAAAATAACTCGATTTTATTATGGTCGAAAAAAATGACTTGATTTTAGTGTGGTCATTCTGAAATTACTTGGTTTTAGTATAGTTGGCACGAAATTACTTGGTTTTAGTATGGTGAAAAAAAAATTAATATTAGTAAAAATTACTTGATTTTATCATGGTCGAAAAAATGACTTGATTTTAGTATGGTCATTCTGAAATTACTTGGTTTTAGTATGGTGGGCACGAAATTACTTGGTTTTAGTATGGTGAAAAAATAACTTAATATTAGTAAAAATTACTCGATTTTATCATGGTCGAAAAAAATGACTTGATTTCAGTATGGTAATTCTGAAATTACTTGGTTTTAGTATGGTGGGCACGAAATTACTTGGTTTTAGTATGGTAAAAAAAAAACTTAATATTAGTAAAAATTACTCGATTTTATCATGGCCGAAAAAATGACTTGATTTTAGTACGGTCATATTGAAATGACTTGCTTTCAGTATGGTCACCATGAAATGACTCGGTTTTCGCATGGAGGTACCGAGATGATTTGATTCTAGCATCAAGTTGAAATGACTTGATTTTTAGTGTGATCATTTTGAAATGACTTGATTTTAGTATGGTCATTTTGAAATCACTTGATTTTAGAGTAGTCATTTTGAAAAACCTTGATTTTAGTATGGTCATTTCGAAATGACTTGATTTTAGTATGGTCATTTTGAAATGACTTGATTTTGGTATGGTCATTTTGAAATGACTTGATTTTAGATTGGTCATGTTGAAATGACTTGATTTAGTATGGTCACCTTGAAATGACTTGATTTTAGTATGGTCATTTTGAAATGACTTGATTTTAGAATGGTCATTTTGAAAAAACTTGATTTTAGTATGGTCATTTTGAAATGACTTGATTTTAGTATGTTCATTTTGGAATGACTTGATTTAAGTATGGTCATTTTGAAATGACTTGATTTTAGTATGGTCATTTTGAAATGACTTGATTTTAGTATGTTCATTTTGGAATGACTTGATTTAAGTATGGTCATTTTGAAATGACTTGATTTTAGTATGGTCATTTTGAAATGACTTGATTTTAGTATGGTCATCTCGAAATGACTTGATTTTAGTTGGGTCATGTTGATATGACTTGATTTTAGTAAAGTCTTGTTGAAATGACTTGATTTTAGTATGGTCAGGATGAAATGACTTGATTTTAGTAAAGTCATGTTGAAATGACTTGATTTTAGTATGGTCATGTCGAAATGACTTAATTTTAGTATGGTCATGTCGAAATGACTTGATTTTAGCATGGTCATGTTGAAATTACTTGATTTTAGTATGGTCATTTTGATATGACTCGATTTTAGTATGGTCATGTTGAAATGACTTGATTTTAGTATTGTCATGTTGAAATGATTTGATTTTAGTATGGTCATGTTGAAATGACTTGATTTTAGTATGGTCATGTCGAAATGACTTGATTCTAGTATGGTCATGTTGAAATAACTTGATTTTAGTATTGTGGGCCGCAAATGACTTGATTTTAGTATGGTCAACGATTTTGTATTTGGTTTTAGTATTGATTTCTGAAATGACTTGATTTTAGTGTGAAATGCCCTCGAAAACGTATATTTTGGGGCGAACACCTATTCAAAGTGCCTATAAGCCTATTCAAATAGACCGTAGTCTTAAATATTCGACCTTCAGTTCTATTTGCAAATAGGCTTAGAGCCCTAATCCTAACCCTAACCCTAACCCTAACCCTAACCCTAACCCTAACTAACCCTAACCCTAACTAACCCTAACCCTAACTAACCCTAACCCTAACCCTAAACCCTAACCCTAACCCTAAACCCTAAACCCTAACCCTAACACTAATTCGATAACCCTAAAATAAACTACTACAGGAGAAAGAGTCTCGTTCGACTTCTGGGTGTTATATTTTTGTAACCCTAAGTTATTCAATATGTAGAGTTAAGGGTTAGTGTCGCCTTGGTACGGACCCACACACGCCGATCCGAAAGAGACATGCTGAAATTAAATCAAATCCAATTCATGGAACCTCTTTGAATATAATTACGAAAGAAAGAGCGGGTCCTCGTTTATACAGACCGTATGGTTTTTTCAGCATTTTTTTTTTTCGTCTTTTCTTACGTATGTATCTTCAGTATGACCGCCTTGTCCGCGTGGGTGGGTGACGCCACGGATGTATTTTCTTCTTGAAAACCGGAGCAACAACGCAGCGACGCCATCCCAGCATGGAAATCAAAACGGTGTGTGACATGATTACACTCAAACGTGTGGTGAATCAGCAGGCGTACAGCTTCGGAAACGACGGCGCTCTGGGCGCTTCTTGTTTTAGTTACGTTGAACCGACAAACATCGTTCACAGCAGTCGTGAAACGGAGATATGTTCCACGAGACCGCCTTGACTCACGTACTTTTTTATTGAAATTTTAGGGTTGTACATTATGTCCGGGAGTATAGAGCCCCAGCATTAACGACTTACGCAGATCCTAACCTTAACCCTAAGCTTGTTACACTAGCTGCCTTTCGTCTTGCAGCGGTTCTTTGTGGTTTTAGTCCATCACTGTGTTGTCGAATGTGATGCTCTCACACCTATCGCTGACCGCAACGCCGATGCGCAAAAGCGGTCAAATGCTTGATTAACGGAAGCTGTCTCCGTCCTAATATCCAACCTAATTCTCCGCGTGTCCCAGTGCTCAAAACCAGTCCGTGGAAATAGATTGCACAGAAGTTATGGTTGTGCCCAACCAAACAAAAACAATCCTAACCCTATGTTTTGAACTCAAAATTACTGTATTAGAGACCAGTTGGTTGCGACCGTTTTCCGTAGTACTACTAACATTGCAAATTTCGGCGAAACGTTAGCGTGATCTTGTCTTCGAGACTACCTTAGGGTTAGGTATTTTGGTGCTTGGATGGGGGTGCACTGCTAGTACGGTAAGGGCGCCTTCGGCGCACCAGTGGATGCGCTATTCCTCGTATAAGGCACCCGCGCGACCTGCATAGT
Organism: Macrocystis pyrifera; assembly: GCA_031763025.1. NCBI lineage: Eukaryota > Phaeophyceae > Laminariales > Laminariaceae > Macrocystis > Macrocystis pyrifera. The sequence goes on from JASSKH010000038.1 coordinate 7,580, forward strand.
TTCCGGAGGATGTTGGTATGTGCCGTACCCGTCTTGGTGCTCAACCGATCCTCACATTAATGTATGGATTTAGCGTCAGACGATGTACAAGTCTGTCTTTTGATGCCTGGATGGGAGTGCGCTCGTAGTACGACAAAGGTGCCTTCGGCGCCTAGTGGATTGCCCATTTCTCGCTAACGGCACCAGAGCGACCTATATAATTTCATTTTATTTGAATCGGCAATAACAATGTGGGTGCGAATCATATCCTAATATTAATGTGTGGGGTCTGCGTCAGGCGATGTACATGTGTGTCCCCCATCTTCGCCAAGTAGACAACATACCCGGTGTCGTTAAAATACCTCCAGGACCTGAATCCGGAGAGGTACCACCCCGCTTTAAACAAGTTTCAGAACGTTTCAATATACCGGTTTGCTTGGCGCCAAACATTAACCGAAACAATCCAGATTCTCGGCCTAGGTTGACTTGTTTTCGGGACTACTTTACAAGGGTTGAGTTTCGGCCTCACGATGGGTCTGCGCTGCTAGTACGGTAAAGGCGCATTCGGCGCCATAGTCGACGAGCTTTTTTTCGAAACCTGAACCAGAGGATCTGCGGAATTTGAGTACAAGGTAAACATGGTGCATACCAAGCTTGCTTCCAAAACGACCATCACATTTGCCTAGGCATTTCGCGTGAAACGATGAGTAGCCCTAGTCGAAACACAAATCCTGGCCGCATGTTCTCGCCGTGGTTTGTGTATTTCACCTTGTGGAAGGGAGATTACTTTAAGAAATATGGCACACACAAGACCGTAAGTATCGGGGGTTGCGGAGTACAACAGCCAGCCAGGAAATATATGTTGAAGGGTTTCGTTGTTGAAGCCCGGTCAATCAGAAGCTGTTCCGCCGAGAAATACCTTAGGGTTGGTTTTAACATGACACACGAACAAACAGGAAGAAATATATTATATATCGTGACTGCACATGTATTTGGTAGTTCAGCAGTCGAGGAGACCCCTCAGTCAAGGATTCTACGGCATACAACTACCCCCTCTACTCCGTAATATATTTCTCATTGCATGAGTGCATGCGTACATGTTGAAGGATCGGTCCGTTACAGGATCTTTGTAACCATTGAGGACCTGCTTCACGGAAGCCTACTGTACTCTCACCTTATGTGCCTTTTCATTCAAATATAACATCAACCAAGCGCATCACGCATATCATACGGAAAACCGTGCCAGACTGCATAGCCCCGTTACGGTAGAAAATGTGGATACCCTTCTTGGGGATATCACAATCGTGAATTCAATGGAGGACGTGTGCTACGATAGGCAGTGCTTCTCAAGTCGTTGAGGCACGTATCTACCTCACTTACCTGCCGACGAAACATACTGCCAAAACTACCAACCCCTGGCCTAGGAACAAACCTGAAACATCATAAACCATTGGTTGGATGTCCACGACAATAGGTAGTTTTAGAGCCCCTCCAGCCAAACGCGTTCTGTCCAAACACTCCTACTTCTATCGTAGCACGCGTTAGAGCTGCGGTGAGACACCGTAGCTGGATACTGATTTCGCTTGCAAGCGTATGTTGCCAGAATATATGATACTTCGTAGGGTACGTCTAACAGCACTGTATACCAATTTGACGCGAACTCCACAGAGACGAGACTAGAAAAAAACGAGGATACATTTGTTTCCCATCTATAGAATCCAATGCGCGGATGCAATCCAGCACACTGGCCAACTCCTTATGAAGTACCAGGTAGGCACAGTATGAGGTGGTTTAGGCAGCCTATGCACAACACTAACCACTGGCTTCTACTTGACGTATACCTTGACCTCGACCAAATGTCAGCAATTGTTGCTCCGAGCCACAATGGGTGAGTTCTCATTTGTAGGCGCGCTACATTGTCGTCGATTGCTACCATGATGTCCCCATCGGCGCACCAATAGCGGGAAGACAAAATCATAGGGGTAGTTATCTACGTTGCACAAAGACCTCTCATCAAGGAGAAGACATGCACAGCTACAGAAAACATCATGAACACGTTTGCCGCGATGAGCAGCATCGTGATCGCCGACGAACCTTGAGTTCCCTCTTTCGCAAGGTCAACTTTGAGAAGAAAAGCCGCGTACATACTGGTTACAATGATTGCATTCCCCCAACGATACAACCACTTATCGCCGTTTGATTGAAACGGATCAACAGACTCGGAAATGAACACGAACACTACCACGATGAACAGTACGATGGCGATCTGCTCAGTACTGCGCGGAAACACGAATACCGCCACTGCGGTGAGAACGACTCGGCGTCCACACTCCACGACCTCGTAGTAGTAACGCGACGGTTTGTATGCGCCCCACAGAAACCGGTACCTTTTGAGCTGCGGCATTTCTTCCCTGTCAGGCGTTTGCAGTTCCCGACGATGGCGCACTAACAAAAACGTAAAGAACGCTGGAATGCCGACTGGGTAGACAAACACCATGAAACTGGCGTATAGCTGGTAGGCTGCGTGCCTTTCCGTGAAGCAGGTAATACTGTAGTCGGCTCGAAGATAGGCGTTGCCGTCGTCGAGCGCATCGCACACAAACGTCTGGAATACTGTGAAAGAGGCAGACGAATATACGAAAAAACACCAAAAAAAAAATGACCGACAGGTGTTTGTGTCTTACAACAGGCCCAGCCGAGGGTGAGCTCCGGTTCCTCAGATTGGCTACAATGAACGTGCCAGCGCATGCCACAACTACGACAATAGGAACCAACGTGGAAATCAAAAGTTTGTCGTAGAAGTCCATTCTAATGAAGCAAGAACCTGACAGGAAAAGTCCCACGTCAACGTTAACAATCGCCATCGCTGAGAGGAACCTCTCATACTCGTCGGGGTACACCGCCCCGGCGATCTCAGTGAACTGCAGACAGAGAACATTCGGAGATACGGGCAAGAGGTTGACAGGTTAGTCAAATAACGACAAGATCCCGATCCCCGGAATATGAAATGCACCCGTGCCGTGGCATGTGATGATTGATGCAACCGGTCTATTTTACAACAGGCGTCTAGGGGATCACCTCACCGGACCATGAGTTGAGTAACGGATGACCCTACGCTAGCCTGCTATTGTTGCGTTCGACCCAGGACACGGTGGAAGATTTGGCGCGTTCTCCTTAGAAGTTTAGCAATCTGAAGTAGGGACCTCACGTGTGTTCCCTATCCCGTTTTCGAAAGTTTTGCAGCTTTGTGCAAATTTGATTCCTCACGAACTATCAAGACTTACTGCAAACATGCAGCGGTAGTGTAAAAGAGGTTTTGAGACATATGCCGTTCTTCATCGATCACACAATTTCTAAAAAACGTTATCTCCCCTATATCCAAATATTCAGCGAAATCGTTTGGTGCATATCATTACGAAATGGGGTTGGAGCCATTTCTGACAGAACGCACCTGAATAATAATCTGTAACACCGTCACGACGATCTTTATGGTCGACAGTGGGATTGCCTTCGCGAAGCAGGCACGTAATCGCCGGGCATTCCCCCGCCACCATTGTCGGCGTTGGTTATTCTCAACATCGGGTCCACTTCTCACTACTTCGAGAAGGTATGAAGCCCCCAACACGGTAGCCAGCAGCGTAAGGAACAGCGCTATTGTTGGAATTCCCACCGATAACCCCTCGTTCTCTCCAGAGCACTTATAGCAGCGGTTGCCTGCCCCCGGCACGTAATCCTCCATGCACACGGCGCAGTCTGCCATACAAAAAAATTATGAGGAACGCCATAGTCCGTGTTGAACGAGAAGGTTGCATATGAGAGAAGTAGCGAAGTATATTTTGTTTGCGATGTGCTTCCGCTGGAACTCTGGCCATGACCTACTATTCTCGCAAGAAACAACGGGTGAAAAACAGCCATGGTACCTAATATTTGATGCTCGAGGAGGGCATTGGCGTTGCCATCTTGCTCAATATAATCGAGGCAGTGGCTGCGCTAAGAGGTTTGTCTGAAAAAACGTACATGGACCTGTGTAGCCGATGGCGCAGTAGTCGCTTTGCTCGATACCCCCAGCGCAAGCATCCTTTTGAAAGCATTCAAGCACAACTGGGCTTTCTGTAGAAATGCGAAAATACCCCTCCTTCATGTCGAAAGTTTGGAGAGTTGTGGCTGGCGACAAAGACCAGACCCCCTCGGGAATCGGGTTGCAGACAGGTAAAGTGTTTGTATCAATTGTCACACCGCTTAGGTCACTTCCACACCCATCCAGGCACTGTGCACATACCAGTTCAAACCGGCAGTTATTCGGAGAAGCCTGCCGAGAGCAAACGGGAAACGAGAAATAGTCCAGTGAAATGAATGCGGCAAGAACATATTTCCATGAAAAGTGGATTGCTTCGGTTCGTATCTATCGTTTGGAAACTACACATAGGGGAACAAACCCGTTGGAAGAGAGCGTCTACTTGCTAACAGTGACGTACGCAAAAGAAAATGCTGCGGGAACTTCGAGAGTGACTGAAACGACTCGTTTCCCCGCATGGACGTACTGTCGTAAGTTCATAAGCTTTCGTTCAGGGGATATCACAATTCATTTATGCAGCAAAACTTCCTACTAATAACATACGCACGAAACTAACATTGCCAGTTGACGACAATATATAGTCTGCCAATCTCGATTTCACCAATGAAACGGCTAGGCTCCATTTTCCGGCCTAACGTATTCCAAACTGGTCAAAATAAATGTTGGTGGTATTATCACCGTACTTACATCATCGATATCGCCATACATTTGAGAGGGGCAGCTCAGTTTGTTTTCATCGAAGGTCACGTTCCGCAGTTCCACCGCCGACTCGACATTCTGTATTGCCAGGCCGCCATCTTCAGCCGTGTTCTCCGCGAAGACAGTATTTTTTATTCGCAATGGCCCAGAGTTGAACAGAGCTCCTCCCTTCTCCACTGGAAAATGGTTGGTCACCCCGCAAACAACATATATCGGCGTTTGTGTGGGGATTCCCTTTTGATTCATGCGTGTGGGAAATCTAATCAGGGCAGTGGCTGACTTCGATATGTAGTTGTTAGGGTTTGAGAAAAACGTGCTAGGCGAGTTTTTTGATGTGCCTTTTTAGCTTCAGTGTGTATGCATCATGCATGTTAGAGAGAATTACGTCGTTTGGATAAGATCGTTGGAATTATATTTGGATTACTTCTCCAAACGTTCTTCTTAGCCCTAAATGTCTGTAAAAACGACAAAAAACATACTTTAGGGAAAGTAGGATTCAATCGAAAGTTGAGTTAACTTTCCTCGCTCTGTTTCATTGGCCTACGCGCGAAGAGCATTATCCGACGCAGAGTGCATCTCACAAGCTTGAAACACCCAGCACCTTCCATGCCTCCACGCACCATGCTGCTTGCTCAACACGTGGGAGCGCAGAAGCTCGGACGCATGCTACATAAGGGAGGCACCATTTTATTTCTGAGATCCTCACTTGAGATACCTCAACTGTCAACTGATCTCAGCAAAACTCAAGTGGCATCCCAATAAACAATCTCATGGCACAAGTATTCGCAAAAGTCATTTGTCGAAATATGATTGGCATTCCGACGATTTCGGGTTATGGAGCACTGTCTTTCAGAAAACATTTCAGCGGAAATGTACTACGTCTATCGTAGAACGCGTCCTCGTGAGGTGCGGCTGAAGCATACCGCGGAACGAGCGGCGTTGGATTGTGCTAGTACTCCGCCGGTGGCCCGCTGCTACTGTACGCGCTTTCACCCGGTTGGTACATGTATCGTGGAAGATGTGTCGTCCCGAACAGTCTCGTACTCGTACCGTACTCGCGCTCGTACCCCCTTACTTGTAGAGCGTGACAGCATGAAGCACGTGGATCATTTCAATTGCACCATACTGCGGTAGCAGCAGCAGTAGCGGCGGCAGCAGAATCAGAAGCAGCAGCAGCAGCAACACCGGCCGCGATGGAGCGGAGCGCGCGGGGACTGTATCGTGCGTAGGCGGAGCGCGGCAGCAAAACTCAGCAGCAGCAGAGGAGTAGCAGTAGCAAAACAGAGTTGATGCTCTTGCTGGTGCTGGTGCTGATGCTGGTTATTTTCGTTGTCCAAAGTGGTGCTTCGGCTAACGCTAGCTAGCTGCCGCTTGCTGCTTGTGGTCAACTCTGCCACCGACACCGTTGCTGTGCTGCCCTTGCTACTCGCACGCTGTTCTTTTTTTATTTCTCTTTTTTGTTTGTCGCATAGCCGCGCATCTTCACTTCCCTCCTCAATTTCGGAGGCGTCGCCTGCAGAATTTGGTTTACCTCGTCCGCAAACACATCAAAATCATGATGGAAAGGAAATTCACTTTGTTTCGCGGAAATGCACCTTTATCTTGCTTTTTGTATGTTGCAATACCTCTATTATTTGGTTTCGCATCGAAGTGTGGCTAAGGTCTGCATTGTTGACCTCACGAAATCTACAAAACCAAGTTGAGTGGTCGGCACGGAAACTGAACATGGTTGTGACACAAAAACCCTCTGGCGTGGATATTGATCAACAAGCTAGTTTCGTAAGTTCTCTCGATCAAGTCTCACCCGCAACGTTGAGCGTAAAGGAAGAATCGTCAAGGAGTCCCAACCCGTCGCCGTACAAATAGAGGGCACCCCCACGTGTGCCTTGGTTTAGCTCAAATCGGCAGCGCTTAAATTCCGCTGTTGTCCAGGTCGTGGATGTCAGAGAGAGAGCTCCTCCGAATTCGGCCTCATTCATCTCGAAGGTTACGTCGCTTATATTGACTTCGACATAGTCCGCCAGTGATAACGCCCCTCCGAGCGCTGAGGCTGAATTTTCGACGAAGGATATTGCCCCGATGGTACCAATATCGAATGTTTGGGCGGCAATAGTGGAACCTGAATATTTATTGACCGGACAAGAGCGCCGGGTTGATTATGAAGGGGAAGGCAAGTCTTGTCAAATATAGGGTTCGATGCCAGACTGCCACGTTATGGTATCAATGTTATGCTTGCGCCATTTCCCGCTAACAACGTCGACGCTCATTCCACTCCAAAAACACAAGGCTCTTGGGAGGTCCAGACTACCCAGTACAGATGGAAGATTCTCACCTTAATCAGTAACCAGCGAAGGGAAGAAGACAACTACACAACATTTACGTCGCAGTCACCACAAATCCACCTTCAAAACCCGAGCATTGATTTTGGGGGCAGTTCGCTAATGCACTCAGGTTAGGTGGGAGCTCGTCACGCTAAAACCTACCACCGCCCGGTCAACTCGCCAATTTTTCATCAATAAACGTGAAAAGTTCACATGCAGACGTATACGCCCTGTCCTTGCATTTGGTACACCAACAGCGAAACAGGGTTATGTCTGACCGCACATCCCAATAAACGCACGCCAGCATTCTCCAGATAGAGGGATCTCTGGCGGTATTTGAAACACTGGCATATTTTCGTTGTTCCGCACCTCCTGTTAGCGAACTGACCGATGAAAGCTCCGGCCCCTGCGTCGTAGTTCCAATGGTCAGCCTAGTGTCGAACGTCTTGATTGCACCTACACAACAGGGAAGATCAAGCGGTTGATAGGGCGTCACGATAGAAGGACTCGCACTTCACGACAGGTCAGGCGGTATACGTGATCCGACGTAGATAGTCACAAACCTTGTGCCACAAGCCATACTAAAAACGTTCAAGTATGGTGTTTATTGTTGTACACTTAACACGTCATCCACCCGAGGGCATGATCGGTAATTCCGACGGCTGCTTGGTGAGCCGGTGAAGCCGAGAACACTGAGGTTGAGCATCACGTGTAAAGGCAACATGGCTCCCTCTATTTTATACAATGCCATCGACGGAGCTCTTACCAACGTTACACGAGTGCACGCGAGCGTTTCACGATCTTGGCCCGTGAGATTCCGCCAAAAACATCGCCAGCACCATACGCTTCGTCACCAACATATATTATCAACTAGCCAAACACCTCTGACAACGGTCAAAACAGATTATCAAGACAAAACCTCAGGGGTGGAGGGGGAAAGGGCACGGCGGAGAACCATCCAATATAAGTATAGCAAGGGACCGGCCGCAGCTGCACGGATACAGGGGTCACAGAGACAAAGGCACCTAAGTGTTTAATAGGTACCATGCACCAGCCAGGTAGTTGTGTGACACTTGTGATCGTAGCACTATTGGGGCGACCCACTCCTGACTGGTGGGGTTCGTCAACTGACGAACTACTCATGTCTGTTACAAGTCCCCTTCTTGGCCTGAGTTGAACGTTTTGCTCAGTCTCCACACGTATGCTTCATCATTTCGTTTTTTCTAGTGGTCGCGGAAAGAGAAATTGTGGTAAGTCCGACCAGATTGGCCGTCATCGCAACAAAGAAGATGAAACAAAGAGGCGGAGTGACCTAAGCGTGCAACAGCCAGGGCCAGTTCACAGGTCTGTCTGCTGAACAAATCGAGACACAACAAAACAAAATCAAAGCAAGAAAATAAACTTATGCGGTCTCAGATGATAAACTCAACTGAGGACCCTAGGTTTTTACTTGTTTCTTCCTAGCTTTCCCGTATCAGGGTGCATATACCGTACGTTAAATACACGAATATATCAAAAGCAAACTAAATATAACAAATTGTACACATCGCATACTAGTAATTACAAGATTTCCGCATGGGTGCTCGCCGGCACCCATGCTCCCGGTAGGGTAGCACGAGAGTTCAATATGACCTGAATGTGTATTCAAACGTCTCATATTTATAAACGCACATGGGAAACGAATATAACGCTCGGACGTGGTGTCAAGGGTTGAAGGGGCTCTTTGTGGTATTATATTAATAAAAAATAGGAATCGAACAGGCTATTGCAAAACTTAGGATTATTTATATTATCGGGTAGCTTTCCGCCCAAGCAATATTTCTTAGCTCGAACGAAACGCGTACCTGGTACCAGCTAACTAAATGCGATCGGGTGCCACGAAAAAAGCGAAAACAACCACAATCTGTCTCTCCCTCACCCAACAACGTAATCCGAATGTACAAAAAAACACCCCGATCGTGACCTGTGTTTTGTCCACAACTTTTCGTCAAATACACAATCAATGTTCCACGTCTCTCAAAACGAACAACAGAGAAATACACTCCAAGTAATTCCGGCATGTTGGACTTTCTCAAAGAAGGATCAAACGTGCAGCAGCGATCGATCTTCTAAACTCTAGAATATACTCAAACATACGGGTATATTATGGATCGTGCCCTGAGACATAAATTATCGGGCTCTAAGGAACGAACCCAGTAGTATGTTTTCCCTCCGTTGTTTGATTCAATGTGTTTCCCTCAATTCGAAAACCCATTTTGTTTTCGCTCGTCGCGGAGTGGGCTTGTGCATCGTGTCGTCTCGACAATTCTTGCAGCTTCGTCTACATCACCCGACTCCAAGCGGTGGGCATAAGATGGTGGCATGAGATAATGGTTGGAGCGATCAAGGAACCGGCAGCGGGTGGACGCTCGTGCTGGATCAACAGTATCGAGCTTCGATAGAAAACATCGATATCGTTTTAAATGATTAAGTCTTCAAACAATCGATCAACACTGATTGTGGAGACACTGTCAACTGTGCGATTCACGCCTCATTGCTTAGGTATATGCCGAAACGAACGCAGTACCGCAAACCACAAGAAAGGGTTACAAAACAACTGGATGGTCTTCTGTTGTTAATGCGAAATAGCAATGGTATGTGCATGCACCTGTGGACATTATTTTTATGATGTAATGGGATTAAGTTTAGTGTCGTTAATACTTCCCGTACTGCAAACTATTTATCGAACATCAAAAAGTAAAATAGAACCACGTGAATGACCATCTGTGGTCGTGATATGTGCGGGTGTACTGCGTACTCGTCCGAAGGAATCGCATGAATGGACATCTGCCGTTTTTATGTTTGTTTCTGCATGTGCGTACTTATATTTGATATATTAGCCGCATTTGAGATATGATCGCTGTTTTATGACGTGCGCTTACTACTTCCAGAAGCAAGCGCGAAACACGAAAGTGACCCCGAGAGCATCTGTCGTAGGATTGGTATGATCCCAGTACTCAGCGCGTGCTGTATTGTTTCTTCGGGTGGTTCGTAACACATCAAAAAATTACATGTAAATGTACAACGAAGAGTCTACTGTAGATTGCTGACCACACAGTTGTCTGGGTTTTCTGCATCCCGCAACATGGAAAGCTCTACAAGCTGTCTTGAATGTATCAAACGCAATATATTCACAGCTCCAAGATACAAAGTATAAGCCGCCACCGAAGATCTAACCGGCACGCCTAATTTTAGCCTGCCGCTTTCCGCGCACGGGCGCGTCGACAGCGAGGTACTTATCGGAGAAGCAAAGGCGAGGGGTCGCGAGGTCGAAGGTATCAGAAAACACCCAAACAATGAGCATTACATCGTCGACTAGTTCGTAGTTTGAGGATGGGAAAGGGAGATTGACTCAAAAGCTACTCGCCCGCCAATCCCGGGATTTTAATGCGTTCGGCATATTGAAGTACTTATATAATTCACATTTTGTCGCTGTCTTGCCCCGAGCCTAACCCGATGCTATCACGTGCACCATTCGATGATGTGCGGCCTAAGCTTCACGTTGATTGCTCATGAATATTCCCCGCAAGAGAAACCAAGAAAAACTGAATACATTGCACACGGTAGTCTTTTACTTTATATGACTAAATCTTTTCGTCTTACTAGTGATAAAATAGACAGAATTGAGATGAAGCAGGTGGTATGGAGAGAAACGACGCCAACGTAGCCAGTGGAAAACATTATTTCGTGGGATCTCAGTAAATGGGACCACATATTGTTAGTAAAATTAGCGGCATATAAAGGTTTTTGTTCGTACCGTAAGTCCTACTTAATATGCCCCCCCGTAATAGAATCATCATTTTGTACTCCGTGTCCGAGAATCATGTATTTCGCCGTATTGTTCAAGTGATTCAGCAAAGGGCCCGTTTTAACAAGAAACCTCTTTCATGATAATCGAATAGGGAAACATGAATTTGATCTGATTTGAATTGAATAGAATTTCGCGAAAAATATGCCTGTGGGTCCTATCAACGATTAGGAAATTTTGGTGAAAAAAACGAATACCGCATAAGGGCCAACGAACACCCGGGGGCAACCAACGAGACGAGCGGCAGCCCGCGCCTTCCCTGGGGCGCCACGGCTAGCGGACGATTGGTTCTTCCGACACAGTGGAAGAGGCTATTGCTCTTGGGATGTCTTGGGTGGCGGGCGCAGCCTCGAAGTCCCACGCAGGTAGCAGCGATGGGGATACAGCCGTCGAACGTCTTAACGAAGTAGTGACCTAGTCAGTGCTCGTGTGGTTTGCGAGGCAAAGAGGGGTGCAAAAATGGGTTTGCGACGCCTTTGCATTTTCTTGAGGCGCCGCGGATGGTCTACTCTGTGCTAGTGCCGTCCGACCTCGCGCTGCGACTGTTCAGTGGCCCTGTCTCTGTCGGGAATGGTGGATCTCGCCTTTGAAGCAGTCGACAACACGGCTCAAGTTTGCGTGGCTTGGTTTGGTTTCTGGAACATTCCACGTTGAGTTGGACAAACTCCCCAAATTGAATAACACGAAGAGCAAAATAAGTCCCAAAACAAATTGTTGAAATAGAATAAAAAAATCAAAACGCCTGCTTGGTGATTCGCTTGTCAATCAATCATATGGAAATCAAATCGCACGAAAACGTATTGGCGGAGTATCATAAAAACGGTTTCTCGTCAATGCGGGCCCTCAGGCTCTTTTTCAAACTTTTCCTTATTTATGTCTCTGCAATGATTGTTCGTGGATTACAAATCGATCTAATTGTTGGTACTTGGTAATTTGTCGGTGTTTTGCTCTCTTTTCGGAGCTAGGTCAGTTCTTATTACGGGGGTCCATAGTTAACGGGACCAAATTTTGTTAATAAAAATATGTAAATATATAGGTTTTTATGTATACCATAGGTCCTGTTAACTATGGACCCCCGTAATAGTTGATTTTGCTGGAAACTCTTCGATCTTCAGATATGGACCTCTAGGGCGTTCGCCCTTCCGCCCATTGGTAACTTTCCGATCGTGCCGTCTCTCTAGGGTTCGGAATTCCTGTGTTTGGCTTGGCTTCTGTTTGGTGTGACGTTTTAGTTTGTTTCATATAGCTTGTGAACAAACCAAAGTAGTGGGTGAATTTGTAATTATAATATATTATAGTTGATTCTCTAACGAAGCCCTGCAGCAGCCCTGGAGCAGCGTAGCAGCGTCTCTTGAGGCGAACAAATCTAACCTTGTGTTGGTGTACATCAACACTCACTCCTACCCAACAACGCGATGAATGTTTGAAGTATGAGGATGGTTCATTAAAACAAAATAAGATGCAGGACGCTTCCCATAGGAGCTTTTCCCGATCTGTCCCAGTAGCGAATGGCCCGTCCGACGTTCAGCAATATAATACATATATATATTCATGTACAAGCCTTTACTTTATCGTACAAGGTATGTTCGGTCTATTACCTAGCTGGAACGTACAGTAGTTCACGTCTGGTTTGAAGCGTAGCTGGCTAGTAGCTTGTCTTGGGCATAGCACATAGGACGTCGTATATAAGTAGCAGAACAGTGTTGGTTCGTGTCCGCCCGAGCTGTACTGGCCGACCAGGTATCGTAGGGTATTGGAGTAAATTGGTTCTACGTAACGTAGTCATACGCAATACCGCACACGTACCAAGCATATTATATATTGCCAAAACGACAATTTCCGTTGCTGTTGTATCTTTTAAGGGAATCACGGGGTGAGCCGCATAGTCAGCGAATAATTGATGTGGTTCAAGCAGAAATTCGAACTTATATTAAACGCGATGGGTCGTTACCCATGCTAGCGCTTTTAAGCATTGCATTGAGGGAGAAGCTAACTAGTCGCTACTCCGTGACCCTAAGCGTAACCCTTGCTACATTCCCTTCTCTCTAGTCGCCGCCTATTGTGTCTGCCCTCATACACGACCCCTCCGCTCCTTTTTATCGGTCAGAGGAGTCGGCGTTGGGAGGGGCCGTCGTTGTATCCCTGATGCGAGGCATTTTCGAGGCGCAAGCGTACCGAAGTCCCGACACAGGCGATCGGATGAAGACGGAGAATCGTCTAGATATATCCATACTATGTTGATATCTGTTGGTGTTAGGTACTGTGCTACACCCCTAGTTGGTGGGGTGAGTAGGCCACAGGATGAGTGCTACTGCGTGTCTGCAGTACAAACTGGGCAGTGTATGAAGTACACATTAGTAGGTATACGGCAAAACAAACCCGTCATATGGTAAGCGAGCGCTTGATAATCGGTGAACGCCACAAAATCGTTTCGAGGGACGGGGGTTAAAAGTCTTGAGGTTGTCCTCCACAGCACTGGTGTCGACTCTCCGTGTCCGTTTTGCTCTCGGTAGAGGTAAAACGATATGCGCTTCACACTTGTCTTGTTTTAGCAGATAGTTATATTCTCCCTTTTTATCTTCGGCCTTCTTCGTCCTTTCCCTCGTAGGCACTAATCAGATCTGGGTTCACATAGCAGGTTCTCCTCGTCGAGCCTTTCAGTTCAAAATCGAGAAACCCTTTCTTCCCTCGCCGAGTCGTGTCGAATTTTGCCTTGTACTCTTACTGCTCTCCTCACCCAGACCTTTTGGACACCACTGACACTCTTCACGCCTAGACCCGGAAGGACTTTTTTTCCGAACCTGAAACTCATGCAACCCATTGGGTAACCCCGACTGCTCGTGCTTCCTTTCCTAGTGCGGAATGTCTAGCAAACTTCAGCTTTTGCACATCGTGTCTTATCCAGAGATCTCACCGCGTATACAGTATGTAGGCTACACACTGTAGAATCATGAAACTACTGTGTACGTATCACTTTTTTTATTGAAATTTAACTCCTTATATAAGTTTATAATAATAATACCTGACCATCATCTGTATACAGTTATTCCTACCTCTTTAGTAATAGCATTATCAATCGAGTCTATATTAGCCACTATATTACCAGTATTTACTAATATACCTATCTAATCATTATAAACGTACATAATAATGTAATATATAATTAGCCCCTATTACCCTAAATATGTAACTGTATAACGCCTTTGTTCGATATCCTATTTTCATACGTAATCCCTCTTAAGCTATACCCTACTCTATTACCCCTATTAAATTAATTACTCTTAATCTTAATTGACTAATTAAATATCACCTCTATTACCATATGAATAACACCCTTTCTAAATCCGCATAAAAAGTCATAACCGAATCCTGGCAACTAACTTTTACATTATTTACACAAATCTCGATTACATTCCTATTATTAGGCCTCTATATTACCCCCCATTTTTATGACTCCGTTTCCCTTGGTCTTTATCATTCGCTCTATATCAATTCTAGTCGACCCTACCCCATAACTCGACTCGGAGACCCTCTCTGCCTAATGATCTCACCATATCCTTCAGCGTAAAATATTTGTATACTTATGTTGTATTCTCCACTCAGTTCTTCATTTCGCCTCTTTTCCTATAAAACAATCCAACTCTTATACTCCCCAAATTTGTTCACTATTCCGTTTCCTGCATCTCTTCACCTCCTTCATCTACCTCAGATACTCCTCCATAAATTCTCCCTCACTCTCTCCTCCTGTAGGTCCACTTAATATCGCCCTTATTGGCTATTCTTCAATATACATCTATTTACTCTCCCCTACCCCAGTGACCCCTCGTCCTTCGCTCCCTCTTCCTAGCCTCCTAGCCTTAACCCTTTACTTGTCCTATTCATCTGTCATACTTATTTACCAAATTACCTTCTCATTCTAACTTCTATATTAACCTGGTTCTCTACATGTACTTCACCCTCTTCCTATCGGACACTATTTCCGTGTCCTTTTTGCTCTCGGTAGAGGTAAAACTATGATATGCGCTTTCACACTTGTCTTGTTTTAGCAGATAGTTTATATTCTCCCTTTTTATCTTCGGCCTTCATCGTCCTTTCCCTCGTAGGCACTAATCAGATCTGGGTTCACATAGCAGGTTCTCCTCGTCGAGCCTTTCAGTTCAAAATCGAGAAACCCTTTCTTCCCTCGCCGAGGTCGTGTCGAATTTTTGCCTTGTACTCTTACTGCTCTCCTCACCCAGACCTTTTGGACACCACTGACACCTTCACGCCTAGAACCCCGGAAGGACTTTTTTTTCCGAACCTGAAACTCATGCAAACCCATTGGGTAACCCCAACCGTGGGACACAACACCCGTGTTTAAACTTGTTTCTCACCTCCGTCGCGACGGGCTCTGTTGTAGCCAAATAGGACGTTGCCAGTGATGCTAATCTCTGAGTCTTGGGCCAGAATTGCACCTGCACTTTAGCGAATGACATTTGAGACTGATTTAGGATCACATCGATTAGACGCGATTTCGAGCAATACTAACATGTTATAACATCTTGCCGAGTCAAGAACGAGGACGGCCTGGAAAACCATTATGCAGTACATCCACATACCCGACAGACGAGACAAACGCAAATGTCAACCGTTACATTGCATCTGTAAATAACGGGTGGTGTTGAAAATGCTATCCACAACAACTAACATCGACCAAGCCGGAGTTCATGATCTATTCTACGCCTGTTTACAGATGTCCACTACAGTAGTCCGTGCTCCGAAGCCGTGAGGAAAAACGAACAATATTGTTCTCACGCTAACTGCAGGTGAGGCGATCGTTCCCTAGGGACACAGTTTCCAACTACGGCAAAACTCCAAAACTGTACATATCCTAAATATTGCATGCTATAAATACTCCCATGTCACATATTTTGTGTCATACTGACTGTAATGATCAGCAGCAGAGGGTGGCATATCAAGTTGTTTGGTCGAAGGTCCAAGGCTAACGCGAGATTAACCACTGGCGTTCAAAACGTCATCGGCCCGGCGTTTCCGTAAGCACTGTTTCTTTTTCTAAGTTTGTGTCAAATGAACCGAATCAAGATACCCCAAGGCACGCCCGTAAAACAGTTTCCGTAGACACGTCGAGGCACTGACTACATATAGGACCAATATCAAGCACTACTTGACGTCAAAAGTAGATTTGTTTACGGAAACTTGATACTAGGAGCCAACGACTATTTCTTGCACTTGACTACATAGAGGTCTCAATGTCCACGTCTAACCCTAACCCTAAATCAAGAGTGTCGCGGTGAACGTTTAGCGATAACGAGGGATTGCGCGGTTAAAGTTTAGCTGTAACCGAAAGTGAGCAGTCCGGGTACATTGTAAACATTTGACGGTATTGATTAGTCGCGGCAAATGACAGCTGGGTAGTTCCAAATTAAACGTTTCCTCAGCTATCGCTCCAGGAAATCCTGCTCGGTGATTGTCTGCTGGGTTCGGTGCATCAGTAGTTTTTACGCGGCCGGCAACGTGCTACTGTAGCGACCGGCTCGACAATGGCGCCCAGGGATGTTGCTATGAGTTGGTCGAAGAACTGTGTCAAGAGAAACAACCGACATCAATGTTGACGCCATTGTGTGTTAGTTAGATCTTGAACCTTCGCACACACCCTCCGTTCCTTTATTCCGGGAGGTGCATGGGGGGATAGCATGTTTTCGTTTGTTTTTGTTTCCCCCAGTTATGTGGAGGTTCCGAGCGATTATGCGCACTGGTCTTCCTGGGACCCGGGATACCTAACGAAAAAAAAAACAAAAAACTTGAACCCCCCCCATACACCACTGCGCATAATGGCACGGAAGATGTGTGCAGAGCAGAGTGTAATTGAAAAAAACACGTGGAGGTCTAAGGTTCCGTTGAAAAAAATAAAAAGCACCGTTTTCTTGAGAATACTTGGTTTTAGTGTCGAATCGACTTTTCGCGGTAATGGTCGAGTAACGTTGACCATACGCAGTCAATTATTCGAATATTTGGGCAACCCCTTTTCAAGGAGATGACATGCCGTGGACTACACAGAGTCATTTCGTTCAGGACCAAAAATGAGGATACAATAGTTTGTCGCTGCGGGAACGCCTGCCAACGTTTGGCTGTTTTGAGGGTCTGTGGTTGGTCCGGACACAATGTCGCCGCCGACGCCAGCACTGGGCCCCTAACACGACGATTTGGCTATGACGTCTGCTTCAACTCTTCACGGCGGTCAGTACGATATCAAACATTTGACATTCGGGTGGCTACTGCGTGCAACATTCTTGACGCGATTCGTTAGTGCTTAAACCGGCATAACGAAACGAAGGACCAACTACGTCGGATTCAGTCACCGCAGAAATCAAACCCTAACCCTAAGTTTGGAATATGCCCCCTTAAAGAAGTGGTTTGGAAATGCCGCAGACCGCGATCTTTTCGGTGGACAAGAATGATCCAAACTAGAGTACTCCAATAAACTACCCCTTTTGTTTTTCGCTTGAGAAGATCGAAGATACTTCAAGTGGCTGGACGGGTTGACGCGTGAAGAGCCGAGACGTACTCGGATAACTATGCTACAGGTAAGGGGGCCAAGAGTTTGGAAACATTGATTCAGCAGCGCGTGTTCTTGTGAACGTTCAGCATGAACGTATTGCAATATTATTCAAATAGTTCTGAAGCACGAGCCGAATACGGATAAAATACTTTCGAACTCAGTAGCACCTGGACTGCCCTAACCCTAACCCTCGGCTATCGGACATAGACCGAGCGTTCGCCGATGGAAATGTGCTATTTAACGCTAGTAGCCGGATAAGTATTGTAAATACCTACTGCGTTTCCGTTTGTTCGGTGACAATATGCCTATCACCTACCGTGTGTTGACGTTCGGGAACGAAATAACCGCGGCATGCCATCGGCTTTCCTGTAGAAAATTACTCTGATTTTCCGACTATATCGTCTCAACCTGAGTGAGACAGATGCTGTAGTATTTAGGGCGACTTTTCAAACAAATACTTGTGCTCCCCTCACCTCCATCGTATCCTGAGTTTTCGACTATCTTCGTACAGCCTTCAATGCTGATTTCCGTTCCCAGAGCATAAATGGCCCCACCTGCACGTGGGGAAACGCAAGGGGATAGGGTCAGGGTTGGGGTTAGGTTCAGACCCTGCCGCACCTACCATTTCCCGTATAGTGGATAGGCGTCACACGCATAACAAAGAGTAATACGATGCTAGATACGCCTTTTCAGGCCGGCGCTTGCACATGTCACATCTTCCAGAACGAGTTAGAGCGAAACATGAACGGGGCAAATAACACCCTACCCAAACCCAACCGAAACAATCAACGAGTTGAGCTGCATAATCAGATCCTGCGACTGATGAGCGGTTGAACCAAGAGAGCACATAATTTTGTGACGCACGTTACCGGCTGGTTGTGATTGGTGTGATGTGTCAAGTGCTTGGTATATTCATGAGTGAACTTGCTCAGTAGAGAATATTCTGTTTGTTCCCGTTGGAGAAAGTAGCTAATGCACGTCAAATATTCTGTAACCCCCCAGCACCAGAATCCACCTTGTGACGGTGGGTTGGTTTATTGGCGACATCGTTATCATTGTGAAAACACCCATCCCCGGCCGAGCCACATGTTCTTACGCGTTTCGTTTGTTTTATTTCTTATTTCGTCCCTTGATCACCAACAACCTGCAAATCCCGTTCCAGAATTATTGGGTGTGGGAGAAAACAAAAGCCACAACAAACGTCGCGAGAACATCCAAAAATCTAACGACAACGTTACAGGTTACGGAAGTTTCAACACAGGACGTCTCACAATCGAGGTGCATTCGGTACGTTGCGCAGGCGTTGCGGTATACGCTTTCCCGTGGTCGCAACGTGCTAAGGTTGTGGTTTCGCCACAACGTTCCGCAACGCGCCCAAGTGGCCACCTGTGCACAGGTGGCCACTGGGGGACCTTAAGAGTGCGCTCTGGTTGACCTGAACAGAAACAAATTGAGCCACAAATTTCAAGGTTGGTCATAAACAACGTCCCCGGATTTCCTAATGTACGCGTCATAGGGTACTGTTGGGACACGTGCAGGCTGGAGTCATTCATTTTAGCTACGGTTGTAGAATTTCTAGCACAGTCGAAAAAAAATGAAAACAAAAAAAACACCTCGGACACGTCAGCTCACGGTAGATCGAGCTAGGTCTCTAAGGAGCAAGCTAACCGGCGAGCTACGTGAGTTACATGAGCTGCGCATGTGTTCCGGGCTTGAACCATAGGAGGGTAGCGCATCTGAATATGTTTTGAAAGCTTGAGCTACAGAGGATATCTAATCTGAACATATATGTCCAGAGTGAGACTATAAGAGCTACATGAGTTAGCTCACCTACCCCCGACTTGAGCTGTACACTTGTTTCGTTCCACCTGGCTCGAGCTATAGGCGGTAGCTCATCTGCACATGTTTTCAAAGCTTGAGCTATAAACGGTAGAAAGCTCATCTGCACATGTTTCCAAAGCTTGAGCTGTAGGCGATAGCTCATCTGCACTTGTTCTTAAGGCTTGAGTTATAAGGGATAGCTGAGCTAGCTCATGCACGCTATAAGCGACCAACACAAGCACGACGAACAGGACGACAAATAGGACGACATCAACACAAACGACCATAAATGTTTTGTAAGTAAAGTGGTAATTTTCCTAGATGGGATTTTGGTTGTCCCTCCATAACTTTGACAGAGATCGAATTTAAAAAAAAGCATTTTCTGAACGCCCGCGGCCAGGCACAAAAGAGTAGCGAGTCGCTAGAACAACAACGGGAAAAGGTCGAAAAAAGGGAAAAGAAAAAAAAAAGTGCTCGTGGACGGTCTCGAACCCACGAAAATGACCCTTGAGCAACTTTTCATTTATACATTTTCGTACTCGGGATTTTTGTTTTTCTCACGACACCACCCACACATGTACAGCAAGACCCCAAAACACCACACAAATGCCTAAAGCGTGCGTAAAGCGTACTTCTATAACCCTCCAGCGCATATTCGCCACAAAAATTGGCACTTTTCAACAAAGTTTTCCTTTTTTTTTTTTTTTTGCAACATCCCA
The DNA here is from genome assembly GCA_031763025.1 of Macrocystis pyrifera. Lineage (NCBI taxonomy): Eukaryota > Phaeophyceae > Laminariales > Laminariaceae > Macrocystis > Macrocystis pyrifera. The sequence continues at coordinate 27,600 of JASSKH010000038.1, forward strand.
CAGAAATCGAGAAGCAAAAACTACAACAAACAGCTCAACGAATACGTAAATTTATACGCCATCGACTCTAAGACCTCCATTCCTTCGGGGTCGGGCGCCTGTGTGACTCGTACGAGTTCCATTTGGTTGCCGGTCTTCACACAACAACGTGTGTACACCTACCAGTGCGGTGTGCCCACCGACCTAAACTCAACGGTTTGGCCGCAAGTTTTTGAAATTTGATTATTGATAAATTTCGGTCTAGAGCCTGGCAAAATAAGGTTCAGAACCAACTGATTTAGAACCAGGTTTTTGCGAAATTCCAAAATATATATATATTTTTTATAAATTTTGAAATACGTCAGCTGTGAGTTCGACTGATTAAATAGTTGATACTCAACTTTGCAAGCTGCGTAATACGCCTCGTCTATATTCCATTTTTACCTAATTTTACAATTATTGTGATAAACCTGTATTCTATATGTGATTCCTTGTCAAAGATATAGGCCAGCGGCTCCCCTGGATGCTGCCCGGGTCAACAGGACAATTTTAACTAATCATTCTGCGCACTGATACTATATAACCCGAACAAGGGATATTGATATGATATTGCAACATGTTGAAACCTTTGCATTTCACAAATATTTATAGATTGATTGAATGTTGTTGATTTGGTTCTAAGTGTGAATATATATATATTTTCACAGAGGTGGTCGGGGCTCGGCGAATCGCACTTTACTGATTCCGCCGCGTTTTTCCGCGAAACGGTATTTTCAATATAACCCGTCACCACGGTGTCTGTGAAAGCTAAAAATAGGTTCATTCGAAAGCCCTGATCCGTAGCTTTCGAATGGTAAGCATGTTGTTGGGTTTATACCCAGGCTCTAGAGAGAAAACATTCAAGTGACCTGTAGACCCATCTAGGAAAATTACCACTTTACCAGGCACAACATGCGATAATATGTAAGATCGGATCTGGTCGACACCCACCAGAAATTGTTTTTCGCTTATTGACAACAACAGCTACGGCGGCTGTCAGCTGTCACCACGCACACCACAAGAGGCAAAAAAACACCACCGACGCCATACACCAACACTCCTAGTATGTCCATGACCCTGGACAACAGCTCTAGCGGTGCTTTGGCCGTAGGCCAGGCTGGCGGCGGGAAGCAAACAGATCCATCGATGAGTACTGAGCCCACCAACAACGCCATCGATGTGGATGAGGCCAACAGTCAAACCGAAGCCAAATGCAAGGTGCGTGTTTCAGAGGTCGTATTATTTTGCCCTCCAAAGCTATGATGCTGCTGTTCGAGCTACATCGTCCAATCTGTGTGCCTTTCTGGAGTAGTTGGAAGGTCGGGCACTGTACTACTGTAGTCGCAACGTGGGTGTAAATATATGAAGCGAGCTATAGTCGTCGCAGTGCGGGGTTACATTTTTTGTCTAGATGTTTTGTGTATATTAACCGTACTCGCACGAGCACAGCAGCAACGAAGGCCGTCAAGCAGTTTGTTTCTTGTCGGCGGCTGATGTTATTGTGTTTCTTTCATCGCTGACGTTTGTTTATTTTCAACAATACAGCAGTACCTTCCATAATGTGTGTTTGAGATGCCTCGCTTGTTTTAACGCCCTCACGCGTCCTGTGCATCTTCTCACGCTGTGCTCACCATCAGGGGACCAAGGAGACAGCCATTCGTGACATACCACCACCAAGCGGGTCTAGAGGGTGTACCGTAACCGGCAAAACAGCTTCCCGGTCTGACCAGGACGTCTTTGACGAGCACGAAGGGTAACGCTCAAGCTACACGTAACGCCTTGGGGATAAACAAGGGCAGCGGCGGATCTTCTGCGTTTTGTTTTGTGATAGGACTGCACAGTTCATCTGTTGTCTGCGTGTTGTTTCGGCGGTGGAGATGTATTTTTGTTTCTGCCTCTCCGTCTCGTCTTTGCACCTTGTGGCGGGCTCCACCCACGGAAGTTGGAACGGTATGTCCGGGAATCAGATGACGCTGTGTTTCAATATAGCCTTATGAATGGGTGTTGGGTGGGTGGGTTGGCAGTTGGTTTTTTGCTGGCGTTGGCGTTGCAGCGCACCATTAACAGTAGCCATTAATCATGTGCGTGTTGTTTCTATATATGAGTCATGTATGAGAATGCGAAAAAAGCTAGTGGTAACATCAATATTGACTGTCGCTCGTACCGTCGGTGAAACTTAACATGCATGGTAAACTGCACATATTTTTCCTATACATTCGCACTTGCCCAAGAGGGTGGGCTTGTACTACAGGCATGTTTCGCCGAGGAAAAGCTACAATGAGCTGCAGGGGCTATGACTACCTCCTGCGGGGGTGACCTATGGGCGATAGCTCATCTACATATGTTTTACCTGCTTGAGCTATAGGCGACAGCTCATCAGCAAATGTTTTGAAGGCCTGGGCTCGAGAGGATAGCTTATCTACACGTACTTTCCCAAGCTGAGCTAAAGGAGCAACATGAGCTAGCGCTTCTGTGCCCGTGATGAGCTATCGGAGTTACATGAGCTACACATGTTTCCCCTGGCTCGAGCTATAGGCGATAGCCCATCTGCACATGTTTTCAAAGCTTGAGCTATAAACGATAGAAAGCTCATCTGCACATGCTTTCAGATCTTGAGCTATAGGCGGTAGCTCATCTGCACATTTTCAAAGCTTGAGCTATAGAAAATAGCTCATTTGCAAACATTTGCCCAGGCTGAGCTATATGAGCTACATTAGCTAGCTCATCTGCCCCCGAGATGAGCTATAGGAGCTATATGAGCTACGCATGTTGCCTCCGGCTTGAGCTATACGTGGTAGCTCATCTGCACATGTTTTCGAAGCTTGAGCAATACGCGATAGATGAGCTAGCTCATGAGCTGTCCAGGGTTTGTTTCAAACAGAGAAACAAATCAACGGAACAAATCGACCACAACAAAACGAAGAACACAAAGTTGGGACTAAACCGAGAACAATCGGAACAAAATCGATACGAACATGAAATTGGACCAAATTCCAGGTGTGAAATTGGGAAAGAAAAAACATGGACACGATGTACACATACAAAACAACACGTTACAGCTTATTGGATGGTTATCACCGTGTTTTTACCTCCGCACGTATACCTTCTCTGATCTCACTCGGTGTTTGGCATCGGACGAATACCACAGCATTTGCGGACACATGTTCTTCACGTCAACACCGCCCAAAACACGCGTTAGAAATAAGCTCAAATCGTTAAACTTCGGCACATTCCGTTTTCGGGGAGGGCGAACGTTTGGAGCTATTTTCAAAAATGTTTTGGTGAGTCCCGTACTCTATTCTTCAAGGAACAAAAAAATGAAAAGAACAGAACTACAAATATTTTGATAAAAAATGGCAATAGACACAATCACACTACTTGAAAGATACCGCATTTTTCAACTTCCTAGTTTCAATGCGTCAAAATGTGCTGGAGAAAGAAAAAAACTCAAGGGTTGTGACAACATCCACTACCCTGACGACAACGCCACAGGTTACGCAAATTTCACAACACGACGTCGGGAAATCAAGGCGCATTTGATATGTTGCACAACCCTTTCAGGTATACGTTTTTTCCCGTCACCGCAACGTGCTAAGGTTGTGGTTCCGTCACAACGTCGCGGAAGGTACCCAGATGGCCACCCGTGACTTATGACATGTTTGCCGGGTGTGTGGAATTTTTCGGGGTGCTCTTTACACTTTGTCTGCCGTAATTTACCTCAATAATATGGGTTAGCTCCTGTTCTGTCCTTTGGGTGCAAAGTTGCATGTATTATGACATCCCGTCATGCCGATATATTCACTTCCCAATCCGCACACTTCCTGAACACTGAGACTAACGCCGAGAAGCAGCAGGCTTAAAGATATTCAATGGCGGGGTGTGCCACAGACCTGGGAATTGCAAGCGCATCGAAGGCGATGCTCGTCTCAGAGCCATCTACTCCATGGCACATATAGGTAGTTTTCTCACCTCCTTCCGACCTCGCAGAGTTGTTAGCAGCTGAGGTGTTGCCGTTGATTTGGATCTTCGAATCAAAAGCAGAAACTACACCTGTTAATTAAGAGGAAACGAGTCAAGTTGTGATAGTAGGGAAAATATAGGCAGTTGTATATGTGCTGTGCGAGCCACGAAAAGTGAAGATGTTGTTGGTACTGCTTTGACAGAGACAGAAAGGCGGCGAAGGCCGGTAAGTACCGTGGTACATATATTGTGGTGAGATTGGTCTTTTCTAGCTTTTAACGTGGACAGCTTAGTTTCATTTGAACTTAGTATGAGATCGGGGGTCTTAATGTAAGGTGTTAGATTGTCTAGATAGGGATCGTTGGGAGATGGTTTTAAACGAAGTAGGATATATGTTGCGTGAGAGGCATGTAATAGGAGTACAAATAGACGGAGATATACCAGAACGGTATCACGGTCTAGAGAAATGGTAGAGAAGACCAGTACAGCAGTAGACCGATCTACTACGGAGCTAGAGACAATCTACGATAGTAGAACGTTTGAATTCGCGATGTGATATTTGTGAGACAGTACGGTACGGGTACGCTCGGTACCGGTATGGACATGGTACCGAACGTACCGAAATTCTCGGTAAGGGTATGGACATGGTACCGAACGTACCGAAATTCTCGGTACCGGTATGGGCATCGTACCGAACATACCGAGCTTCTCGGTATCGGTACGGTGTATCATACCGATACCGCCGGTAAGGGTACGGACATCGTGCCGAACGTACCGAAGTTTTCGGTAGGGTATAGAACTCCAGACCGAACGTACCGAAATTCTCGGTACGATTTAGAACTCCATACCGAACGTACCGAGATCGAACGTACCGAAATTCTCGGTACGGTATAGACCTCCATACCGGTACCGTACCGCAGATACCAGCGGTATTTGTCAAACCGAGCGTCGCTCCACAGCAGTACCATGGTATTGCCCATCAAGAATGTGTGTGCCGGCGCTGGCGATGATGAGCTTTGGTCGCCAGCGGCGGGGTCATCATTGTCGTTGTTGCTGGGGGGGGGTGTTGTGATGCTCATGAGGGCCGCTGTACCGATGAGGCAGGGTACGCTGCTGTGCTGCTGTGCTGCTGCGTGCTATGTGTGTGGCGGTACTGTACCGGCACCGGGTTGTCCCGAGCCTAACTTCCCGATTAGCCCGGGATCGGTACTCTCGGTAGGGTATAAGCTCGGTATCGGTACGTTGTGTCATACCGATACCGCCGGTACGATATGGACATGGTACCGAACGTACCGAGGTTCTCGGTAAGGGTATGGACATGGTACCGAACGTACCGAAATTCTCGGTACCGGTATGGGCATCGTACCGAACATACCGAGCTTCTCGGTATCGGTACGGTGTATCATACCGATACCGCCGGTAAGGGTACGGACATCGTGCCGAACGTACCGAAATGTTCGGTAGGGTATAGAACTCCAGACCGAACGTACCGAAATTGTCGGTACGGTATAGAACTCCAGACCGAACGTACCGAATCCTCTCGGTACAGGTATACCGGCGGTATTTTACCGCCGGTAGGCCTCGGTAGTACCGTACCGAACACACCCTTGGTAACGTACAAGAGAGAAACATGTTCGAAATAACGAGAGGTTGTTGGTGGCTCTTGATAGGGCAACGGTACGCATTCCGTTGACCTCGTTGGTTTAGGAAGACTATAACTGGAACAGTATAGTCAGAGTAGTTGGGCAAGCGAGCAGAGCAACGCACACCCTCCACTGTTCAGTGTGTGTGCATCCCAGGGACTCACCCTACTTCAAAAGTAGTAAAAGATGAAGATAAATATCCTTCAATAGAACCGAACTGCAGTATCACAGCGAACCTGGTTGAACTATCCATTTGGAGGGATAAGGAACTACTTTTCATCAGACTGATCAAGGCTTAAATCTTCGGGTTTCTACCCGGAGTCTGCAACAGCTGCTAGACACAAATCAACTGGACGTTTCAATGGAGAGACGAGAAGACTAATAATACACTACATCAGTCGCCAGCAGTTTAAACGTGCAGGTCCCAAAAAACAGAAATAACATTAATTGAGAACATGAAAATCTGTCGGAAATCGCCGAAGAGCGACGGGGAGATTTTCATTCACCAGGGAGCTTTGACAAACGTCAAAATCGCTGTCCGTATGTGAATGAATTTAAACAGATCCTGGCATGTACAGCTAGTGGTCGGCTAGCACACTCTATGGCTTGGAGTATTCATCGGGTTGCGGACAATTTCCTCGACGGCATCCTCTGATGTGTGCCGGGAGATTGCCCGTAGTAAGACGGCAGCCCAAACTACGAAAACTATTAACACACTTCGAGTGTTTCCTATAAAACACCGGCATTCTCACCTCCTATACTGCCTGCTGAATTGTCGTTGAAATATGTTACGCCATCGATATCAAGGAAAGACCTGGAGACCATCACAACCGCACCTGCGGGTTGGCAAATGAGATCGTGTGTGAGTGTAGGTACGCCGTGGGAGCGAAAAACGGGCCGTGATATCTTCTACAGCCAGGTAGTGCTGTAGACCTATTTTATCGTGGCACAGATGCTCCAACACCCAGTGAAACAAACATCAGTTTCGTGCTCAAATTCAGGGGTACTACGATTTTCGACATTGTTTTCCAGGGTTCAATACTGCCTATAGGGCTAGACAATTGCATACACAAGTTTGCGCGGGAATCATACATGAACGATCTGTGGAGTGGCGAGAGCAAGGCACATTTGCAGGGGAAGCACTGGCGGCAATGAGAGCAATAGGAGTACGTCAAAAATCAATACGACCGCTCGCAGCATTTGCAGAGTTTTTGTACTTTTGAACTGCACATACTGCCTGTAGTTCAACTACTTCGGTGTTCAAGGTTTTGCTGGTGCCTCCGTGTCTCTCAATAGATTCAGCAGACACTATTAGCACTGGCAAGGGCTTGCGGTTCTAAACCGTCCCCCATCCCCCGTTACGGCTCTCCCACTATTGCCTAGGAATAGTGGGCCTGCTGTTTCAACACGACCACGACCATGCAACGTATGAGATATGCTGCTCATGTGTGTACTTAACACGCCCTCCTGCGTCATTGTTTTAGGTTGTACACTCGCCGCCGTTGTGTATGGCACACGCTAGGGCTGCCACAGAATATTTGTTTGCGTGACCCTCTCCTAGCACTACTTGCCTCTCGTCACGGTCATCTAATGCCGGGCTCGACTCTACAAAGAACGCTGTAAAACCGTATTAGCATGTACTTCAGCAGTCCGAGAAACATCGGCATTTGCTCCCAGCAGGTCATGTTCATCGTTTGATTGATATTGTCAAGCGTATGGGGATATACTGTGGGTATTTCGAAGTGGATATTGGTTCAGCTAACTGTACACATGGTATCATGCGCCTCACGCGTCAGGGGCACACATAACGGCGGGCGTAGATTGTATCACTGCCTTTGATAGGCATTGTGAAGACAGCTACCACTCTCGAGTAGAAATGGATTGTGTTATTGCCTTTGATCGTCATGTGAAGACAGCTATACTCTCGAGTAGGGTTAGGGTTAAAGTGCGACGACCATACACTCATTTTTAATGATGCATATTCTGTGGAACAGTTGTGGAATAGCACACGTCGGCAGCAGCAAGCGACACCAGTCCGAACAACGTAGAACACCACAGAAGCTGTATGGGGTAGTAGTAGCAGCACTCGCAGCAGTAGAGGCGATATCGATACTAGAACGAGAACCAGAAGTAGTGGGCATGCATACCTGGTACAGCGTGAAACTGCATCGCTATTCGGCACCTAACAAATATCTATATACACGTGAGGCCGCCACCCTCAGGGCGGCCACACGTTGAACAAGTGCAAGTTTGGTATATCTTTGTACGACCTCCACAGCAGAATGAAAGCTTAGCCTACTGGCGAACAGCACACCGATGCAAGTCACTAGTTCTGCACTATACCAGATATACAGCAGTGTGATTGCACATCTGTCCAGGCATAATACTGTCTAATGTCACTATCGAGGTCGTACGTGCACAGCGTAACGAGGTAGAAGAAAACAACATACCGCAACCAAATCTTGCTCACCTCCCTTGTCCTCGGCCGAGTTGCTGCTGACATTGGTGACGCCGTAGAGCAAAAAAGATCCTTCCCTTCCGTGCATCGCACCTGCAGATAAGTAGCACGTATCTGGTAAATACTACACCCAAGGCAGTGGACTTTTCATCTAGGCTCCCACCCTGAGTATAGTTCCATAGACCCCCATATGACACTGCCGCCCGTATAATCCCACTTGACACTTGTATGACATTATTGCCGGGAACAATTTGCTTCGATAGACAGCTCCAATTACTTTGTAAAAATGCGTCCATTCCATAGACAACTCGCTCAGCTATATTGCGGCCGCAATAACATGTTTAAACATTCTTCCCGAGTCAGTGGTTAGCGACACTGGCAGCCTCGTAAGATTGACTTGGTTAACCATTCAGATTCATAGATAAGTCGCAATCTACGGTCATTGTACACGTGAGAACATATTCATTGACAACTGCCGTCGCTAACTATCTGGACGATACTGTAGTAATATTAGACATTCTACGAAACCTACGTTCCGAAACAACATTATGGCAGTAGTGGTGTGTATAAGGCCGTATGGATATGGCAGCCACTAAAGATATGGCGGTTAAGATTGGTTGTCACGGTATCAACCCTGACGAGGACGGGCACGTGCTGCCCTGTCGAGAGCCGGGGTTTATCGTATTGGGCGGTTACGGCCTTACTCATGTTTCATTTTCGCCCCGAAATCACTACCTACCTCGTCTATGAAATGAATATATTTAGGCAAATATGTGCACAAGAGGGGCTTCGCCTCGCCACGCTGACGCCTGCCAGCGGCTCCGTGCATGCGCGCAATGGTGCAAGACATCATAGATAAACAGATGCAGTCAGTGCAACGCCAAGAAAGCAACACAACGACACCACATTTCTAGTCATGAAGAAGAGGTCAAAGAAAAACAGACCGGTTCGCGTTTCAAGCCAATCTTGCTTGAGCCGAGAAAAAAACAGGTTAGCACTTAGTAAAGGGAAATCACATTAATGAAAACTCGGCAGAGCGAAGTCGATGATCATTATAAATCGAGTCCCCAAAATGACATAGTGCAAAAAACAAGGTTTGTGAAACGAGCCGAATTATCAAGGGAAGTCGTCGAAATGGCGAATTTTGAACAGATAGAGGTCCTGGGCATTTTCTTGTCACGAAATCTAATCGGAATTTCTCACGCTGATCGAGGAACAAGATTGTAATTAGTTGCGTAGTTCGGCAGCATGATTTGGTAGCTGAAAACTGTTCGAGGACTATGTGGGGTCTCGATGGTCGGCCTTCGGGAGAAACATTGCCCATGCCGACACCCCGTTGTCTGTCCGGGGGTAAACGTGCTGACTCCAACCCCCGCGCGTCGTTTTCATGGTTGTCGCTGCCGGCAAAACGGACATGCCACGTGCTCAGAGAGAATCGGTGTGTTTGTTGGACGTGTATCACAGAAGTCAAGGCCGACAAAACGACAGCAGGTGCAATCGATGACGAAATGTCATCAACATTCCCGACGTCACCAGAACCTATTTGTCTAGCAACAAACAATTAGACCACCCCAACGGAGCTGAGTATTCCACTGACTGGTGATGCTCGGCGCAACCCTGCGTCGGTGGTAGTATTGCCGGTGCTGTTGCCTTGCGGCGGGGTTGTGGCGTTTGGAGGGTTTGAATTGTGTGGCCAACCACCTGATCTGGTGTGATACCGCCATGTAATGGGTAACCTGCTATTTCCGGTCACCATATGATCAGTTCGATCGAACGGAGGTTTAGAAGCGAGAAGTTGGTTCAACAGTCTAGATTTAAACATCGGATCTGAGCAGTTCGGTTTCACATATTTCGTACTGCGCAAGATGCTTATTTGTTTCATTCACTTAGGAATACCGGATTCAGAATACATGACAGCCAGGTCGTGCTACCGTGAAAAACGGCCTTATCGTCAATGGTGGATGGGCACGAAACCATCGGCGAAACTACTCTATTGCAGGTGTTATGAAACAGATAGGCCGAGGCCGTACACGCACGATAGTTGTGGAAAAAAAGATTGAGCACGTCAAGCATGGAATCTGATTGTTACAACACGTTGTCATCGCCGGTTCCGTGTGCACACTATGCTCGCAATTAATGGTCGAGATATGTACTACAGTAGAAGAAAGCCCGACATAAACTTTTATATTCTACTATGTTCTACTTATATGCATCAGGCAGCACTAATTACGAATTGAAGCAAACTACTACTTTCGAACACCCCAATGGAATGACGTTGGACTCGAACTGGGCCTTGAGGTCGGCACGTATGTATACAAGCCACTCGTCTGCCTTTCAGCAACTTGTATCTTTGCTACCGGTCAAACATTTGGGATATAAAAATGTGCAAAAACCAAACGTGAACGTCGTGAGATCTGAACCTCGATAGGTCTGGTGGTCACGCGAGCGTTCCAACCGATGAACTACTCTGCAGTTTTGGAGATCGTCTCTGCAAACGATTGCAACCCATGTTTTGAAAAGACCGGACAAACTAAATGATCTTGATCTTTCGGGCGACGTTCGGAAAACGGGGTGATCTCCATTATGACGATCTGCCATCTCGATCCTCGGGAAGTTCATCCGATTTGGGTACGGTTTTTGCCGGTGCTGAGTGACGAGTATCAAGCACTTTGAATATAAACATGTTTCTATGTTTTTTCAACAATTTTGGTTCCATATTGGGTATTTTTTGTTGACTGTGCGTTCTACGATAGAGGTTCATTAAAAAACATTCTGAGGATCTTCACTTGACGAGCTCCACACTCAAAAATGACATTCCGACTATTCTGGATTAAGGAGCCCCATCATTCAGTGAACATTTGAGCGGAAATGTGCCAACTCTATCGTAGAACGCGTCCGGCTGCTGTCTTAAAGTCCTATTACAATCTCTGAGCCCATAGGTTTAAGTTGGTATGATGTAAAGTGATTTTTCTTCCTGCTGGCATCAAGTTAGCGGCGCAGACCCAGCCCAGTTCCTAACCCTAACCCTATCTCTGACCTCAAACCGCAGCCTGAACGGGCCAGAACTAGCCATAAACGCGGCTGCGCCGCGTTGAGATGCTATTACGATATGTGAGCCTGGATATTTAAGCTGGTAGAATATTCAGGTCTTTTACTTCCTGTTGGGATCAAAATACGGACGAAGACACAACCCAATCCTTACCTCGAACCCCAACCCCAAACCCCACCTTAAAACGTGCCAAAACTGGAATAAACGCGTCGCCGTGTTTGCACCGAACCAGGAAATTTCTCAATTGTGGACGATGATTCCGAAGCGTAGACCACGCTACGCAGTTTGTTAGTCAAGCACACGCCTAAATATCCGAGCTCAAAGATGGTAAAACCTACTCACCGTGTTTCCATCCAACCAGGAAATTTCTCAAACGCGGGCGACGATTACGAAGTGCAGGGCGCGCTCCGCAAATTTGATTTAACCCCCCCCTAAAGATCCGTGCTCACAAACTGTAAAACGCAGAGTTAGGGATAATCACCAATCAGTTCGTGCCAAATACCTATTTGGGGGACACACTAAGCAGTACAGTTGCTGAAGTGCCTAAAGTGGAACATCCGGTTATCGTGATGGATGCTAACGCTCGCACTGGCGCAAGGGATCAAGGTTGCATTGATGCCAATGTGCTAGATGCATACGGGTGGGATACGCAGAAGGCCAACATGTGTCGTCTGCTGGCTTTCTCAGCAGGAAATCAACTTGCCCTTCTCAGCACGTTTTCAGCGTACCCGAGCGTGGAATTTCATACACCTTCCAAATTCCTAATCGAGGGAAAGGTCGTAACCGCCTGGAAGTTAGCCTCACGCGGAAACCAGACCGGCGACTCGTACGAAATGTGACTGTGCGTTCACCTCCTCTAGTGAAACCGGAATCAGATCACAACCTGGTCACAGCAGGCATCCGGCTGCTTGGACGCTTTTTTCCTTCCAGCCGCAAGCGAGAGATGAAGGGCCGACGGGCGATCGACCTGCAACAACTGATGGCAAAATACCAACTTCGTGAAGATTTCACTGAGAGATTCACACCCCTACCCCCTTGCAGGGATGTGGATGATAGAGCAACGGTGATCGCTGAAGCGATGCCGTCGACTGCCGCTAACATCGCGCCACGTGCAGAGCACAGTCAAGGACCGGCGGAGTCGTGTGTTAGCGACAGAATCAATCCGGAATGCGTACGGCGTGAGAAGCGGAGGAAGCCACGAAAATGATTTTATGCGCGGATCTGAGCAACAAGAGCCTCAGGGAGTCCCTGCAAGCATCTGAGAAACGCCTAAAGCGCGTAAGGATCGAGGCGGTGCAGATTTTCCTCGAGGAATACGTCAGTCAAATTGAGGCACGCATCTGAGACGGCGACCAATCTGGTTTCTGCAGGCAACTCAAGGCGATGGCTTTTTACGTGGAAAATAACGTGCAGCTCCCAAAACATCAAGGTCGCAAAGGACTGTTCGCTTCGTGGCATATGGATCATTCACGATCGGTAGATACAACCGTTCAGCTCTTTGCTCAACACAAAGTCGCCAACGCTCGACCCGGTTATCGTCTAAGGGCTCAATATATGCCCCCCGTGCACACCCCTAGATGGTCTACTCTCGATCATTGGGGTGGGGGGATCATCAACAACATGCCAAACCGAAGGGCTGTTGGAACCGATGATCTTCTTGTTGAACTTGTCGAACTCGAGATAGATGGACATTGCGATAGTATAGATTTTTTCCACGCTATCGTGGTTGACAAATGGCAGGGCGAGGGCGTGCCGAAGGAGTGGACATATGCCACCATCGCAGGGCTTCACAAGAAGGACGGGACTAAGTGCGGTAACTATCGAGGCATCTTGCTCATGGCACACGCTGGCATTGTTGTCCTCAATATAATCGCCGATCGCCCCAGCATATATTGCGAAGGGGAGTACATCTTACCAGAGGAGCAGTGCGGCTTCAAACCTCAACGGTCGACGATTGACAAGACTTTCGTGGTTCGAGGACTTCGTCAATTAGCACAAAAGAACACCCCTTTTTACTTGTGCTTCGGCGACCACGCCAGGGCATACGATTAAGTCGACCGAACTCTCTTGTTAAACGTGCTCGCTCGGTTAGGCGTACAACGACAGATGCTCGCGGTTATTCGCCACTTCCACGATGGAATGCGTACGCGGATCCGGACGGACGATGGTGAACAAGTTGAACTAGTTCAGCGAGTAACAGGGCCAACGGCAAACATGCGTTCTCGCCCCATGGTTGTTCTAAATGTTGTTCACTGCCGTATCATGTGGAGCGGTGAAGCGTTTAGGCGCCAACGCAGATATGGTGAAGGATATGTCGTGTGCACGAAGGTGAAGGATGAGAAGCGGAGGGGGAGAAGCGAGGGGGGGCGGACAATACGCGCTATAAAGCCGAGGAGACTGTGGCTGAGCCGCAACCGAAGTGGAGAATGATGGATGCAGATTAAGCGGTCATCGCTTCCCGATCGAGGAACAGTTATGCAATGATGATGGCCGACATCGTTACAGTGTGTGGTTCGTTTTGATGGACAGTTCCGGAAGGAAAGACGATGACCACGTACCTGATGTCGACTCGTATGGACAAGGTCATTTTCGTCACGGAAGCATGTACAAACAAAAAACGCCAAGTATGTGCACCTTGGGTAACTGTGCGCGAGAACGCCGACCTCACTGCTGGAATAAGCCGGCGCGTGCTGCTGGCCACCCTATGTTTCAGACGGTATAGTTTGCCACTTGACTAGCTCACAAAATCGCTCCAGCTCAAGATACGGGTTTTCGAAGCCAAGATAGTGGACACCATTGTACAAAGGTGTGCCACGTAGAACCCCACCGTGGTCCATCTCGCCAAACTGCGGCCAGCTCACTACCTATTGCTCCTCACCGCATTGGATGGAAGCGAAAACCTCTTGACCGCTACCATATGCGTTGTTACACAGACGCCCTGGCCAAGCGTGGCGGTGAGAACGTCGAGACAACGCTGCGAAAGCGGAATACTTTTGGCGGGGGTTGTGGCTCGTTTAGGTATCGAGAGACTACCCAGACGAGTGATGTTTGGATAACTGGAGGGGGGAAAGGGCTACTTGGGAGGGCAAGAGCAGGACTGGATGGGTTGTCTCGAACACGCCCTGTCGTTGTTTAGCTTGCCCATAGAAGAGCAACAATGGACGCTGGCAGAAAAGGAACAGGGCAAGCGCTTCAGACCTGTTGAAGCGACAGAGAGGTACATGAAGCGCTGGTTCCTTGAGGAGAAGGAGAACGTAGCAAAACAACGACCGCTTGAGGAACACAATGCTCGGTAACTTGATCAAGCTAATGTTGGGCCCAAGGCCCGAGGGAAGAACAGCAGCGTTAAAGGAGGCGAAGCAGTGGCAGCTGGGCCGGTTGATAAAGTGAGGGCACCCGCCTAAACCTGGTACTGTCCGTCTTTCTAATTGAGACGCCCAGTGACTACTCCCTAATACTGTGTTACGTTTCTTGTTTCACTTGATAAGTTTTATTTTATTTGTTGTGTTGCCGCATTCCCTGACTAGTCGATGGTACCGCACCACTACGTGCCCCGCCATTCTGCGACGGCTGTGTCACATGAATGTTACATTTGTGGGACCCTTTGCTAGTCTTCTTTTTTCCGAATTGTGTTTAGCCTTCGCTTGGTCCGTTTGTTTCTGTCCTCTTTGTGTGGTCCTTGACCCACCCACCGGACATAGGACTGCTCGTGTTTGTTTGTTATGTCGTTAGATCTTCGTCTCTACGTCTCTACCCCTTTCTTGTCATACTGCTTTCCGGCTGGTCTTTTTGTAACGTTCTTATCTTGATTCATCAGCTGGATAAACCATAAGACTGATCGTATTAGCAAACAACAACCTTGTACCCGGGACTCGGCCTGCGCCCGGAAGGCATGTTCGTTTCATTGTTTTTTCTTCTTTTTGTTTCCTGTTGTTGTTTTGCTTTGTTTCCATTGTCCTTTTCTTGCTTGTTCGAGTGTAAATATTAAACCATACATTTTTTCCCGGGTGTTATTTGGTTGCGAATGATACGGGATGGTATGCCCCATCTCACTAGTACTGTTTTCCTTACGGACTGGTATGATACTGCCGTGCGCACTATTGCGTGTTTGTTTAGTTTTTCACATCGACAAGCATTATATTACAGCCTGTTTTGTGTTCGAAGGCACGATTGGAGGGAAGTAAGCTAGTGTGAGAACATCATCATCACCATCATCATGTATGTAGGATGAAGGTTCAGCATGGACATGTGGATTAAGTGATTCCGTTGGGTAACATAAGGTGTTTTGAACTATCGTTTCAACGCGAAGAAAACAAACAGAAGACAACCAGATCGACATACTTGGTACTGAAAATATAATGGCGAGATGTACGGACTGCAGTCTCCGTTTAACAGGTGCACCAAAAGTGGTACAGTCCTCTCTCTAGATTCAACCGGAATAACGTTTACTCGTACCAAGAAAATCTCCGATACCCGAAGACGGTATACTCAGTATGGGTTAGAGTTAGGGTTAGGGCCGAGGTTTGGCCAGCTATGTCGTTTGTGGCAGTCCACTACCGTCTCGATGGCGATACAATGTTAAGCCCCCCAAGTTAACTAGACCGCGTCCACGGACATGTTCGCCCTACCGTCCCCCTGTTGGCCTGGAAAGGACGAGGGTATATCCCATTTACCACTTGTCATTCGTAATATACACCGCCACATGACATCCTGATAACATGGTTCATTACGCACACCTCTTGAGTGCTGGTGAAGGAGTCTTCGTCGTCATCACGAAGTAGGTGTTCTTCAAGCACTACACACGCGACACGGTGGTGCCTTGTTACTGATGCCATCTCATTTCGAGGGGGGAAAGAGCATCAGCCAGGGGATTCAGAGTGACCATCGCCACATCGCTCGTATCCGGACCCGGGCGACACAAACTTGCCACCTCCAAAAATTCATCGTCGTTTTACACCTGTTTTTAGAGGACTTCGGATATGCGACGATGTTACTGTTACCCCCACTAACGCTATAAAAATGACAGGCAAAAAAAGGGAAACAGAGGCAGCCACCGCTTGCTTGAACCAGTTTTGTTATTCCCACGCTCCCGGTGTCGATATCGGCGATTCCAAGTCTATACGACCGGAGACCAAGCTCCTACAGTTGCGTTGTTGATCTCTACGATAGAGGTAGCATATTTCCGATAACTTAGTTTCTGAGGGACAGGGTATCTTAACCCCAAATAGTCGGAATGCCAATCTTGTTTCGAGAAAATGTTTTTTTCGTATGCTTGCGCACATGGAAGTATTCATCGGGACAAGCCTCACAAGTACAATCGTGCATCTATATTGTAGCATGCATCCGTGGCAGGTACCTGCGCGTACCCCAACCTGCTTGTTGTGGACTTATGAACGGCTGAGAAATACTCCACAACCCGTACAGACCGTGCATCTCCTTCTAGTTTGTCGCTTGTGTTGTTATGGCTGACGAAGTCGTGGCGCAGAAAGTTGTCCAAGGCATTTCCTATTTTGTGGGGTATGCTCCTGCATTTATACTTTTACCTATCAACCCTTTTAAGTGCCACTGCTCTCCCCATTGACCAAACATTGCCCCGTATTGGCAACGCTGAAGAACGTCGAGGGGTTTGCCGTGCGGAATGAATCCACGGCGAAACAGCGAACTCTGTTAAGCATCTAACCCTGTTCGGAGCGAAGGAAAACTATAACTATAGTTGCCACGCCAATACGAAGCTGATATTCGGTCCAAGAGTGTTGTATAGAAACCAGAAAGGGGCAGTGCATAACGTCAGTAGAATGGCGGGGGCATAATCCCTCATGTTAGAGAATAATAGGACGGTTCTGGTGGACCCTCTTGCGTGTCGGTGTGGTCAGCCTCGATGACGTGAGCGCAAAACGGCAACGACCTGTTGTGTGTGCTTCATGGGCTGTGGGCGTCCTGCCGGAGCGTCACAGTTAGAACTGTGTCAGATGTCGGCACGCGCGGGCACCTGCAGTGAACGACTCTTAACCCCTCTACGTCTTTGGTTCAATGAGGCGGGAATATACCCCCTCTTTGGAGATTTCACTCTGGATATTACTTCTGTTCTACAGTAACTCGATGCTCCACTTCCAGCGGCCTTGAACAGCCAACGAACGTGAAGTTGACGCTTTCACATGGTGCTGCCATTCATTTTTTAATGTCTCCCGGAGATGACCGCAATGCATCCAAGGTCGTCGCTCATGGAGTACTTGGCGTATTTATCGTACTCGCAAGAGTTGCAGTCGGTTGAAAACATGTACCTGTATTGTTGATACTCACAGCCTTGGTTCAACTGGAGCCGATAGAGGTGTCAGCCGGGCCACTGTTGCTGATATTGATCGTGGTGGGCGTTGCACTATTCATGCCGAAAGCTACGGCATTTGCACCAAGCTAGATACCCCCGGTCGAACGAATCATGTTGTGTTGTAAGCTACATCTGAAACCTCTGGAGCGGTGAACGTATTGATATACCTTTTGACTCGTTCGAAGAGTGTGCTTGTGAGCTCGATAGCTTAGCTTTATACCTGGTAATGTATTTACATCGACGACTAGCGTGCCTTCGTTTTGGCGAAGATCGGTAAGGTGCCATGTGAATAATACATTTGCCTGTTTTGCGGATCAGGAAAAGCAGATTTTCTAGCAAACAGCTTGTGTACTCTCATCTATTTACGCGTTATCGTGCGTATGATCCACAACGAGGACCTCAAGTATTTTGTCATCTATAATAAACCTTCATTCATGCAGATTATTTCGTCGTTCAGTTGGTATTGCTTGGTCATGTACAACGTTCGGTTTGGTCATGACATTCTACCGTGACTGATCCATCGGTTTTATGTTTTGATGCTCACAGTCGTGAACGGGTGGAGGATATGTAATGTGTCTTCAAACCATCCAACCCTGGCTTTGACGTCGATTCGTTTGATAATTTAAAATTTAATGTATTCTGCATTCGGGATTTAGCAGAGCATGTTACCTCAGGTAGCCCAGTCTCTGTGTTGCCCAACATTCCTTCATGGACGTGTTGACGATATGGCGCGGCTTCTATTACAATTCCAAGGACTCTCCAACATATATAGTGCAACAAATACTTCTTAGAGTATCTCAAACGAAATATGCCTTACACCCACCTTCCGGATTCAGAGTACAGCGAAACGTTGGTGTCGAGTTGACTCATCAACATATTCAGCCAAAATGGTACCCCGTGGAGCTTAATACACGACAATGCCTACTGTAGCCAGCCAGACAAATTACTTGGATACGTGTATGCGTTAAACATATGGCACCTTAACACACTCATATGTTTTCGAGGCCAGTGCTCTAACCTCTTGTCCATATAACGTACTTAGGTAGACAATGAACTGAACAGTGTGGTCCCTCGTGGGACTAGACCACTATTGCGTTTTCGGATGTCCGCGCATATATCCAACATGGCATGAGACACTATCAAATCAGAAACATATACTCTATATGCTTCGTATGTCCGGGGTTAGAACCGTCTGGAACCCAATAAAAACACATTCTAAGACGGCTCGTACCTCCAGATGTTCCCGCATGATTGTCGAAGAAAGAGACGTCGCCATTGAGTTGCACGGTTGATCCTAGGAGCGAACTTATAGCACCTGCCGGTAGCAACACCAGTCGTGCGGGTATTTGGTGTCCATGACAGAGCACGACGACAGCACCCTATGCACACCGGTACGGTCTGAACTATGCACATTCTGACAGAGATGCATACGGCGAGAGATTCAATGTACAATAGACGTGGTCCCTACGTTCCAAGAATGCAGCTTCCGATGCTTTGAATTGTAGAGGTTTCTACACTTACCGGGCACATTGCATCAAGCTACTCGTATTATCTCAACTAAAAAGGGGAACATCATGCTCCCGAGATATGACCGTCCACGCGAATCTTGCACCAAGGATGACATAGTATCTTGACTGAAAATACATGACGCTTGCCACGGCACAGCAGAGGCTATTTCAAGCGTGCAAATATTTATCAGTCACTCATAAACCATCTTTGACGCGAAGGTATCCGCAACCAGAGGAACAACGTCATTGGTCTAGCACATGTCCACGAAAACGCTTAGCCCTTACACTAGAAAAACCTTCACGCACTTGGTGCTCAATCGCGAACCAAAACTGGTACTTGGCACGTTCTGTGTCGCCATCGCAAAACACACATTCACACCTGATAGGCCGGTGAAGTAGAAATGGGTACTATCGGCGACAAAGAGTGAGGCTGATCAGTTTTTTTTCCAATAAAACCGCAAGCCATCTGTCCGTGACATGGCTCGGATACGTGTCATTACAACCTATTCTTGAGACTTGACACCTGTCGACAATTATCTAGTGGAAGTTTCCTGTCGGAAAGATGATACAACGGTTCGGTTCCCTATTCAGTACACCGATATGAGTACCGGCATCGCTGACAAGGGTTCGTTGGGCTTCGGCAAACCGGCAACACCGAGTAACTGGTGTCTCGAGCTGTACATTTTCATCACGCCAAGGATATTCGTCTAACACTCAAGCCGGTATTAGCGAGAATCGAACTGGGCTAATGAAATGCTATACGATCCTCTTGAATATCATCGAACGTTTGTATTTAAAAAAAGCTTAGATGCTCCAGGCAACGGAAATATGATGTCATCTGATTCCTCAACATGTTTCTCACCTCCTATGCTTGCCGCCGAATTGCCTTTAAAACTGATGTTACCATCGATGACGGCAACGGAATCTGTAGTCGCCATAATGGCACCTGAATATATACAATGGGTAAAATGCGTGTTATGATCCCCATCGAATGCGGCCAAACAACTACCCAGACGGTGCTGCGAAACGTGGCCAACATCCCGGACGAATGCACTATACCACAGAGCAAGCGGATAGTGGTCTGACGTATAACGCATATGGTGTGCATGCTACGTACGCGAAATATGACAAGTTAAAACATAGCTTGGAGTGCAAACCATTGACAACAAGACATGGTTCTGGACGTCACGATTCTTTTGCGTTTTTTACACTAAGTCAATCCTGAACAGAACAACAGCGACGTTCACTCATGGTTTCCTACCCAGGAGAAGGTGGAACAAATCCGCCAAATCTCGCTTTACCAGGGACCATCTAGAAATTGTTGTAGTTGTCAACACCGAAAAATAAAAGCATGTCACGGACGAACGGTTCTCGACAAGCTGTCGTGATATACCCAGTTTCACCGTTGGTACCCGAGCCGTTGTTGTCATTGACGATGCTCGCTCGTTTATTCGACCAACAGAGCAGTAGTACGAAGCCTGAGGCACATGCATCCACCTCGTCAAGCGCGACCAACACAGCGGTATTGCAACGGCCAATTTGCGGGCTATTCTCACCTGCGTTACCCATGGAATAATTGTTGACAAACGACGCGTTGCCCTTGATGTCTATCGACCCATTTCCAGACGCGCCGATGGCCCCTGTGGGCGTGTTATGGTAGTTTGTAGGGTGCTCAGCATACGTATCAACGGAAAAGACCGCAGCCCGCGGTGCTGTGACACCGAGATGTTTTTCACGGAGATAAACATTTCCATATATTTCAACTACTAATACCGGGGAATGTATCATTTTTGTCGGTGTACGTAGCGTTCATGTTCCAACTTGATTGAAATGTTTCGGATCACGATTTATGACGCCAAACGTCTATCCGTGTGCGAGCCATTGTCCGCGAATCCAGTTACCGCACAATCCATAAGTCCAACTCACAACCCACCCTGGGTGAGAAACGTAATCCAACAGAAGAAAACATCTATCTATTGTCGAACCTCCCAAGGCCGGGTAACACGTAACCATCAAGTACACCGTCCCGACAGACGAACACCGGAGGCGGAGTCTGATGTTCCAGGCGGCGAAACATTTTGAAGGATGGTTCGCTAACGTACTTCTTTACTCGTGTCTATTTTCATGTGTAGCGACAGTTGCCGACACCCAACTTGCAGCTTAATTTCGAAAATAGACGTTTAGAGGGGAAGCATGAAATCATAGCGATGCAGTGGTGCTTGAAATGAGCTGCTGTTGAACAATTCGAGCAGAGCTCAATTGTCCGTAGCCACAAGGGCTACGGGCTCGAACCAATATCGTGTCGGTCGTCGTGTCCCCTAATACCTTTCGAATGAGTTCATATCGGTATCGTATTTTGTAGCGTTCGTACATCGCGGTCCTGCAGTTCCTATTCCCGCTGGGAGAAAAAACGGCAAGGTCATCGTTTTCCCTCGTATCTTTCGTATTGCTACCTTGAGATATAGAAGTTGGTTCACTTTCTTGCGTCAAGATTCCGCACGTCCATTCCCAGGGACGACTAACGAGCTCGCAAAGACTTCTGTCTGGTCGTTGTCATTGCTCTGCGTGCGTCTTCAGGAAGTGCTCCCTTCAGATACAAGTTGCACGACAGTAGTAATACAGTACGACCTGCCGGGTCCTGGGACCAGAGTTCAGCGGATTCAATGTCGTATGCATCGTTGTCATTTTTCCTTTGGGTACGACGTCTGCCACTACAGTGCGAACTGGGAATGCTTCAGTATTTAGAAACTCACTCCTAAAAACTTTCCGAATGACGTGGAGACAGAAATGCGATGAACGCAGACTCTCTGACCGCCCCGATGCGGGGGAGGCTGCACATATTGAAAAATGTTCTCGGGTTCGGAGGAAGGTCGATGTAATTCAAAGCTGCTGCAATTTCAAGTGAGAAGTCGGTTGGAATAGTTAGGAAGATACAGCGAGCGGCCAATCGCCACGCCAACTATAGGCACCGCCAATACATAGAGTTGAGACCTCTGTTGCTGTTGCTGCCGCTCGATGACGAAAATATTACGGCAAGAGCGCTCTTCATATCATGAGCCGACGTCGAACGCAGGCATGGAGTTAAACACTTGCACTTGTGCATCGTGTACGGACGGATATGGAGCTCTACGATACGTTCACCCTATTGAAAGTCAAAAGTCTATGCTCGGTGTAGGGATGTTTCTGTACGCTGCAGGGTGTAAGGCCTTCACGCATTTTTCTTGAAAAAGCTGAATGCACCCCTTGGAAGTATTGTAACCATTACGGCCCCGGTTCTCGTAAATGTGCGATCACGTTGAGCGTGTGCAGAGTCGGAGGCGAGAGCTAGCCCTCCGTGGCGAAGCCTATTTGTATGTCGTATATGTTGTGATGCTTTACAACCAACCTTTTTGTTTTGTAAATTGAGTATTAGATATATACCATGTCTGCTACGACGCAGTCTGTGTGATTATGGTAAAAACCATGTGGATTGGGCTTTCAAATAATACGACAACCTAAAAACGTGAAATAATCAACAGTTATTTCCTAATAATCAACAGTTATTTCCTAATAATCAACAGTTATTTCCTGTAGGGTACGTACAAAACTATACCCGTGGCATTTTCCCGAGTGTTCCCTTACAAAAACCTTCTGTATTATTTCATATTCGTACCCGGAACTACTGTGTAAGTTCTGCAGGACAGTTATACCCGTACGACACCTTCTGTCAGATCTGCACGCCCGTGCCACAATTCCCGGGGTATGGGTACAATATATCATACCTGTTCAAGACTTGTGCGTAGAGTAAATACCTCCAAAATAAAGTGAATATCGGGAAATAAACCAGTACACGACGTGTTGTAATATCCTGGGATGCGGGTACGGGTACAGGTACAAAACTCATGTACCCGCCCGGACCTTCAGTGGGTTTTGTAAGACATACATAAAACACCCGGAACTCCTGCAAGTTCTTTAACACACCAATATCCGTACCCGGAACTTCTGTAAGTTCTGTAACATTTGTTTACCCTCACCTGGGGTTCACAAACCCCACAAAACAAAGCTTTGTTCAAATATTCGAATAACGTACCTCGGAAATATATTATAGGCGATTACGACAAACGCGTTTTTACCGTACACCTAACGCATGGTAAAGTTATAGCCTTGACTACGTTTATACTCCTTACGACATGTTAACGCTAACATAATGCAGGTATTATGGTGCCTCAGAGAACCCCCCCCTCCCCTTGTACTGATGAGATGCATGAGACTATGAACCGCATACGGGCGCGGGGAATGGTCTGCTGAACTTTTTTGTCGCGTCCAGTCGTCGCCCATCCTGCTGTTTCATTTGATTCATATGCGTAGGTGATATGGCTTTCATGTTTCTTGGCTTCTTATGAGAAGTATTGATGATTTGGTAAGTCGTTATGTTTTTGTTTGCGGCTACGGTTTGATACTGTCACCTCCCCAGTTGCCAATTCATTCGACGCGGTTATCCATATCATGAGAAATTCAATCTCACAAGGGGTTCTTCGTAGGATGCGGCATACCCTTCGCGTGACTTGCCGAATGACTCACGGCGTTTTGCGCTTGATGCTAGCAATTCAGTGGAATCCCGACGTGCTTTGTCCCGGCAGTGTAGTGATGAGAGAGTCGATGGTCCTACGACTACGCCAATTCATGATATTGAGTACACTCCCCCCTCCATATTGGAGACTGGTGTGATGAAAAGTTGTTCAGTTGGACGGGGTAGGGATAGGGCTGGCCCGAAGCAGCTGCTGAAAGTTGTTTTTTTCGATGACACCGACGAGACTGTCGGTGTTTTCGACTCTCCCTGCCAAAAAAAGCGCGAATACTTGGCGAACACAAGGAATTCCTTGAGCCTTAAACGGTGTTTGCATAGTTAGGGGTCTAAGCCTGCTGTATATTTTTGTTTTCTTTGTAAGCGTTTGGTTGCATTGCCTTTCTATCCCCTCCGGTGGAGCGTGACATCGATACCACCAACGCCGCCGACACAGTACGGCGCCTGAGGGTTTTCCTATCTTGCTGGCGAGTTTTTTATTGACTTTTACGTGAAGGTTGCTTCGACGCGTACTGCGATATCAGAAGCACATATTGACCGTTTCATTTATCGACTGACGTGGCTCCTCACCTGAAGAACTAGCCTTTATTACTGCAACCTGTTTTATCGTAAGTCTTCGATTTAGCTTCCGCGTAGATCTAGCTTGCTTTGGCCGATTCTACGTATCCGTACTTCGGACCTGTTGATGTCTGATTCGTAATGCCCACGTGTAATCAGATTCCTCCTTGCAAGCTAGGGGTGTAGGAGTGGGTTGGGAAGTGCCGCATCTTCGATCTATTCTCCGAATTTTCCGGATTGTTTCTGTTCATGCCTAGGTTTTCTATATATCTGCATATACGGCCCTTCCGAGTGGGCTAGTGTTATAGTATCACCTCTCCCCTGTTTCGGCGTTGTGGTTTGTGGCAATCGTCCCCTCATCATACCTGGCAGGCGTTATCGCCTGCTCTTCCGATGAGCGCCTCGCTCTGTGGTTCAGACGACATCTGGCGAGCCAAACCGCAACAAATACAAGCACCTATAACATCGTCGAGCACCTCGTGTGAGTGACCAAAACAGAGCCAGCCAACAGTAGTCGGTTCCTGGGTCGATACTGCATTGCACTTAACACACTCAGGCCATGGGGCTGTTCTTTGAATCGACCATTTGGTTTTCCTCATTGCCAGGTGTTTTTATGACGTACAGAACTGTTGAAGGGAAGAGCCCAAGAGTAGTAATATTAACATTGGTGCAATACTCCTCTTTCCGTGTCCCGTACGTTTGAATGGCCTGTCATTGCTTTAACTCTTCACTGTACTTGCCAAGTACGACGAATACTCTCTGTGTATTTGTTTGAGACCATGTTCGAAAGAACAAAGGGGCAAAATTGTTGTTTACTCGGACCGGAGTTGTTGATGAATGTCGAGTCCGTCGTCACAGGATAGGCTCCGTGAAACTGGAGGGGAGACCGCTCCAGGGAAACAAATAGTCAACGCATATAAGCCTAGACATTTAGGTATCATACACATCCTGACTGAAACACACTACACCTCAAACAGGAAACAGTAAACCCCTTGTACAAGCAGCAACCGAGGCCAATGGGGCCGCAAAAGAAATACACAACCGAAGCGATCAACAAATATTTTCAACATGACGTGAAGTGGAGTGAAATGAAACAAACGAAACCGAGGCAAATGAAGTCAAGTCAAATCCCAACGAGAAAGCGTACAAAACCAAACGATAGCAGAGGCCATGAAGTCAAAGCAAAATATCTCAACAGGACAAATATAGAATGAGCATTAAAAGTGAGGAAGGAGGAAAAGAAATCGAAATCGCTGTTCTTGTTGTTGTTGTTAGTCGTGGTGGTTGTTGTGGGTGTAGTTGTAGTCGCGGTTGCGGCTACGGTCGCGTTGGGGTCGGGGTTGATGTGGTTGAGATTGTGGTTGCGATTGGAGTTGAGGTTTTTGTCCATGATATTACTCCCGTAATGGAGATCATTACCCCAAACACTGTTAATATGCGCGACGTAGTCAGAAACATTCTATTGATCAGGTGCTCAAGTAATGTATGGTTTGCGATGAACCCTTTACAAAAGCCGCTGACCTCGGACTTTTGCTCATGGAGCGTCAAGGGTCAGCGCAGAATCGTTATGCTACCTACGGATGCCTACCAAACACAGGTGTTAGATATTTATAAACAGGCGAGTGTGATCGCGTCCTCGAAACATCAAAAGCCTTGACATCAGACCATATACTGTATGCGTGTCCTCGCCACCGCTCTTCGCGTTGGTGCTGAAAAGCCGTTGCTCTCAATGTCTACAGAGTAAATACGACACCGGTGCAGAACCACTAACAAGAGGCCGCGGGTACTACGCGATCTCAGCAGCATCAATGTAGCGTTACGGTCGCCTGTTTGTTATGGAGAAACTGCTTTGATAACACCCGGCACGATATACCCAACGATATGCCTGGTCGGTATCAAAGTATAGACAAAAACGTCAACGTCAACCGATTCTTCATTGTGATAATATATACCTGGTAGGACATAGTGTGGATATCACACATTGTGCAACGGCGATGTAGAGCACCGCGAGCAACAGAGTCCATCGCTTATGTGGTTTCGCCGTCGAGTAGATGTTCATCTACAGAAACGTACGTTGGACCATATCCATGATTTTCTGTGACTTCGGGCCGTGTCCGCTGTGGACATATGGAGATTTCCATCTGTTTTGTTTTTTTGGTAAATATGAGGGCGAACATCAGCACATCATACCTGAATGGCATACCGGAACTAACCCGCGCGCAGCATGAACACCGGTAGTAGCTATATGCGCAGCGTGATTAACAACAGGAGTTGTAGCGGAGCCATCGAGTCGACATTTTTTCGAGATCACCGTTACAAAGCCAGTTACTCACCCCCCCTTTTTGGTACCCATCTGTATGCTTATTGAGCCCGCGATGGGGTGGCGATAAAAGGATTGACGCCGTTTTTTGCGATGGGTCTATCCGTTTTCCGGGTCATTTTGGACCCTAACCTCAACCGAAATAATAGATTTATATTGCACCGCGTAGTATGATGAGCAGACGTCGCAGCGTCGGTGACTCTGCTACTGGCCGTGCGCTTGAAACCACGTCGCCGAAACAGCACTAGATATTCGTTCGAGTCCGAGCTGGCACCAGGGTACAAGATAGACAGTACCGGTACCTGTTGAACACCAGGGGAGCTAACTACGTACTGTACTAGTATTGATTGTATGCGCATACCTTACCTGCTACGAAGGTTGCAATAGCAGACAAGAAATATTGTTGAAAACATGGTGTTCTCGTGCGCTTTGTTCATATGTGTTGCTGCCGTATACTGTGGTTCATAGCAGGTACGTACTCATTACCTTAATCGCTGTACACTCAACCCAAAAACGTGCCACTTGGTACTTCGCGCAGCATCGTCAGAACAGCATTGATACGTAAATCATACTGGCATAACATGACCGAGATTTTATTTGTATGGCATGCATACTTCGATATCGACTGTCGCAGTGAGTACCCGCCCTATGCATGGTTCGGGCTAATAGTATTTCCCTTGGTTTATCGAGAAAACGTAACAGTACTGCTTGCAGCTTCCGTTTTAGTTTGGTTGCACTGCTGTTCCGCGGGGAGAATTATGATATTCCAAGCTTCCCTACCAAACAACAGCAAAACTCCACGAGTACTACGTAAGGGTATATCTGCCTTCCGAGCAACGTATACTCTGGTCGTTATGGTCCTTAGCAGGTTTCGGTACCATTGGATGCGCAAAGAAGGGTACTCATTATTTTGCTGCATCACGAAATCCCATTCCTCCCTACCGAAAAAGACATACCTTCATTACGCAAGGCTCGCATTATCCCCGTGCAACGTATACTCTATTTATTTATGGGCCTCAGAAGACTTTGGGATCTTTGGATGTGCGCGGCAGGATATCGATTGCCGTGTATGCATCACGAAACGAAGTTTCTGACCGCGGGATCCTCGGTATTTCCTGTGTTCTTGTTTGGTTTTTCTAAACTTTATTGCGTGCGTGATTGGCGCTACCAACGGTCTGACTATCTCTAGAGGTCCAGATAGATTCACCTACTACTATTAAACAATAACGCTGGGTGTTGCCGGCTAAAGCTGAATTCAAGGGTTGTCAGCAGGATAAGAGACATCCATTGCTTGAGTCGGACCAAATGAAGCAGAGCTATGAGGAGCTGCTTTCAAGCGTTATGGAATTTTGGTGATGGAAAAATGACATCGGATCTATTCGGCGCCTGACACAAGAGTACAAGCTAGAACAAGTTGAAATACCGAAATATATCACCCACGCCCCTTTTCCGAGGCAGACGATGAAAGTTGGCACACATATTCTACGAGTGCTAACGAACATTTGAGTTTATTTAGCCTGATCTTCATTTTTCTTTTAATATGCAAGCTTAAAGTTCCTTAGACCAAACGTTTTCGGCGAGAAAATAACTAACCTAATTGCTGGAGGTCAGCCCTCGCAAAGGACGTCAACACCCCGTGTTCAACGTTTCAGGGTCTATCCCTAAAACATGGTCTGGACATTTATGTTTTTGTGCCGAAAAGTGCAAAATATGGCACTGCTTCGTAACTACTTACTGCAGTTTCAGCATTTAGGATTGATTGTTGGCCATATATTTGGCTTGACGATGCAAATACAAGTCAGATATTCGATATTTTCGCCAAACGTTGAAGAGACATGTCTTTAAATACCAAGAACAGGACTGTTGAGAAACAAAATGAACAACTGAAACAATTTTTTGTGTGAAACGCGCTCCTGTTACAGACCGTATTCAAGGCTTGTGGTGGGTCGGGACACGTTTTCGCTACAAGCGCCAGCTTTAAGACGTCAACTACAATATGAACTATACCAACTTCCTCCGCTGTTCATGGCGGTCAGTATCACACGAAATATGTCCCGCTCGAGTAGATGCTGCTGCCAGCTATCGTGGGGGAATACGATGATTCATTTAACTTGAACCAGCTCGTACTGACGTACGGTCTCTGAAACTGTAGTGAGAGCGATGCTTCGAGCATTACTGATTTCGATATGACGTCATAGAAGGGCATAATCGTACAAAAAATGTCGCTGCAGCTGTAAAGAAGCACTTGAAAACCCTTTTTTTCCCGTTTTTGGTTTGTGTAGAATCGAATCGAAGGGCCCCTACCACCAGCGTTTTATGTTATCACGACTTGAGCATATATTTTTGGAGCTGTAGAGGAGGCAGTATGCCCACACAAGGTGCCGATCAAAAGCGTTGTCGACCCCAACCCGGCGGGTCTGCTATGGTACGTGAAGCGTCCGAATTGTAAAGTAAGGGTATGCACGACACCCGGCTAACATGATGATAAACATACTACTGCTGCGTGTAAATCCTAGAACGCTGATTTAATGTAGTTCTCGCTATCCAACTCTTTCTACCTGGGTCCTAAAGATATTACGTCAAAGAAAGCTCAGTAAAACACGGGTGTTCATCACTAAACGAGGAATAACCGCCAGTCAGAGTACTATTCAGGTGTAGTTCGACCGACCCAAAGAGGCATACATGCAGGGTGGAAAGCTACATCAATTTTGAAGTTGCACGGACGTCGAACGCAAGTATGTGTTCTTCCCGTTTCAATCTTTCGTAGACTGCAGGCAAGTGCGCCCCTGTGAAACTCGGGCTGTGCACATGATGCGAACTAAGGACCAAACCCGAACCAAGAGAAGCGTTGGGGAAACAATCCGCTGTTCCCGTTTGTTTTTTAGCCCATTTTCCCTGTTAAAAACCGCACCAATATATTTCACCATTCTCTATTGACGCCGGGGCACCCTTTGTATTTGCTACCGGTATTAGTTGTTGTGATCACCACATATACTGCCAAACGCATAGCATCGCCTTCGTTTCCATATTTCCACTATTCCCTAACAACAGTCAGTTTGCCCAATGGTTCGACGCCATCATCATCACGACACCTACCTTCATGTCGCGTTGTGTTTCACTTCAAGTTTGTTCTTCGCACATATTCTGACGTAGCAAAACAACCCACAACCCAATACAAACGATATATCTCGTCACTAATATTTTTTCGTGGACCACATCATGTAATATCATTGCGCGTAATACCTTCAGCGCGATTGCAGTCCGGTTTTCTCGTTCAACATCGGGGACTACTGTACATCCTACACACATATAGCCCTATGGCCCACTGGTTTCGTAGCTTCCATATTTTCCCAGGTATAACAATTTAATCTCATAGCTTTCGTAATTCGTTCGGACGATCTGGGATATAAAAAGCATTTGGTCTTTCCGCGAGTGAGGCGGAGAGGGCGGTTCCGATCCCCCGCACAGATACATTACGTTATTTGTTGTCGACGGTCTGTCGTAGCACCCTCGTGCTGCATATGCTGCTGTACGAGAGAACAACCGCTTGAACGTGGATCTAGACCAGGAACCGACTGAATGACACGATTCGATTCGACACCATTAACGTTTTTAACCCACGTTTGATCAGAACATAGCCATTATTAATAGTTACGTTCACTCTCTTCAACCTACCCAAACATAGGGTTAGCTTCAATCATCGAGTTTGTTGGTATCGTATACTTTTTCCTCTAGTAGCCGTTGAATTTAACCTCCGAGCCTATCCTTTGTGAAGTACAAGACGCCATCAAGTCAACGAACACGATGTCACGTCCACCATCCTCGTACCCGCGGTCATCCACGATGCAATGCTCGGGCGTAGAACACCACAACAACGATGCAGGGGCTGTAGATTTTCAAGCGTTTCGAGCTTGCCCGGTGTGACTACAAACAGGTCCTTGAAACAAGGCATTTCTATGAGATTCTCACCTGCGGTTCGGCCGGCCTCATTATTGGCGAAACAGGTTTCGCCGGTGATACTAAGGGCTGCATATGATGACGCGCTGACACCACCTGCGGGAAAGAAATTCGGGAGTAATTGTTATCAGCGAACGATAGTATGCCAACAATCGCAGCCGACGTGCTGGGTATTTCCTGGTTGTAACATATATGTTTTAAAGTGCTGCTAGTCTGTTTAAAATCACGGTCTCGCGATCCAGGGCGCTTCAGCCTCGCCTTGCCCCGTGGGTACAGAGGCTAGGTGCCACAACCAAGACAACACCAGGCCACATGGCGCACCGACATGGGGCCGCTGCACAATCCCGGGGAATTTCTGACTGTCATCTAGGCTGCCGAGATGCTCGCACACAGTTTTGAATTACGATTCTGGTAGCTGATTGTTTGGTTCAATTCATGCCAGAGGGTGCTGGCTCTTCTGGTACATCGGTGGTGAATAGATCCGTAGAGAATGCACCACATCCGGGCACGAGAGGGACCTATCCTCATATCAGAATTTCTTCCGTACATCTACACCTCCAATCAATTGAGCACTAACACGGCGATCCCCAAGGTCAACACTACGCCACACAGTGTAGACACCCCAATCCCCATTCCCGGACAAAAAATCCTTGATTACATATCCAACTTCAAGAACCAAGGGAAAAAAACAGAGATTCCCCGGGTCGGCATTTCCCGCCAACGTGTTTTAGACAACGTCGAGATCCCGGCTCACCCGGGGACAACACGGTATTCTACCCGGAACAGATATACTTCCATGCATCTGTAACCCCAACAACCCGGGGACGAACACGGTAGATACCGCCCCGCGTGTGATTGCCACACCCTACTACCGGCCTTATGGTTGGCTGGGGTGTTGGAGTCAGTTCGGCAAGAACTGCACGCCGTGGCAACGGCGAGGCCCCGTCGCACGAGGCGATAAGGTCTCCCCTCTCACTATACATTATTCCATACATTTACAACTTCAGCACCCCAGAGACGAAAACGGAGGTTCCCCGGGTCGACGTCGCCTTGCAACGTGAGCATCCCTCCTCCCTACATATTTTATTTTGAGTGGGTCGGAGTCGGTTGGCAAGGACACTGCACAGCATTTTGCTCACTATGTAAGCTATACAACCAGAGTACCGTCTATTTTTTCTTGTTGGCGGTCGGTCGCAGCTGGCGATTAAATAAGAAATGATTTGTGAGGGGCGGACAATATTAACCCTAACCCTAACCCTAGCCCTAACCCCGCTCACACAAGGGAATCCTTATAAGAAGGGCAGAAGATGCATTCGCTCATTGAAGCTGACATCCATGTGCAAGTTGTGCAAGTCTGCCCCACGAGCGGTTCTTAGTAACATGCAGCTCACCCTCAATGCGACTTGCCGAACACCACACGGCGTTTCACGCTTTGTGCAAGCAATGTCTGCCGGGTCATTGAAAACTCGACGTGCTCCGTCCCGGCGTTGTAGGGATGCGAGGATGAATAGTGGTACGACTACGGCCGTGCACGGCACAGAGTACACCCCTTCCCTATACAATATAGATAAACATTATCCCTGTTTCTGTCTCAGTCCTCGCCGGACAATCTTAAACTCGTTGTGCCCAACCGGAAACACATTATACTAGGTGAAGCCGTCCTCCATGTGCAGGGCTGCCTCACAAGCGGTTCTTATCAGGAGGCACTTTACCCTTCATGCGATTCATCGGACACCTCACGGCGCTTCGCGCTTGGTGCAAGCAATGCCCGCCGGGTCGGTGAAAACCCAACGTGCTCCGTCTTGCACTCGTAAGACATCGAGATTCCGTGGTCATATGACTACGATGAAGCACGATATCGCGTACGCTGCCTCTGGCTGACCGGTGAAAACCCGACGTGCTCCGTCCCGGCCTTGGAGGATGCATGAGTCTATGGCCATACGACTACAGCCATGCATGATAAGGCGCACCTCCCCCCCCCCCCCCCCCCCCCCCCCCCTCTCCTCATCGACAGGTCATTGACGTGGATAAGGCTCATGAAGACAGAGTCCACCGAGAGTTGACCCGCAGGACAATGTCGAGGTCTTGCCGTATCTAGGCATGACACACATCGTTCTGGACATCTACAACTCCACTATGCCGGGAACCAAAACGGACACCCCCTCGGTAGATACCACCCCGCAAGGTGTGAAATCCCAACCCCACTACCTGATATACGGTTCACTGGGGTGCATGAAGCCAGCGAGCGGCCATGAAGGCCTGCGGGAGCAACGATAAGATCCCGCCGCACCCAGGGAGGGCAATGTCACATGCCTTGATCAGAACTCCACTCGTTAACAAGTGGGCTTATTGATTGTGCTCAGAAACACGACGGAGACGTTACATCTAATATTAGGGAGTTCCATATATTGACATAGGATTATAGGAGAGGGATATTTAGTCGGATATTCGGGGGGATAAACGGGAGGTTTATTCCCGCGTCATGTTGAATAATAACCTGCATACGATGCATGAGCTGTCACTCGACAGCTCGGATATAATACAAGAGGAGTTCCGTGTTACTGTCTGGAGTCAACCACGCGTTCCCGTGCCAGCTGCGCCTATACCTTTAGAGATCAATCAACACACTAGTGAGAGTCCGGCGATCTTCTATTGGCAAGCGTAGCCAAGGCCAACCTAGAGAGGTGGGAACCTGCTTCGGCATGCCTAGTTTCGAGGACATGCCCAGTGAAGAAGCCAGCGTGGAGAGTGAAAAGACCATAGAGGAGATAGGAAGAAAATAGAGGTCCTGGAGGAAAGGACGTGTGTGTGAGAAGAGTGAGGAGATGCCGCACCAGGAGAGCAGCAGCGATCCCAGCGGGGCCAAGTTTGAGCCGGACCTGGTAGAATCGCTTGGCACTGGTGGCGAAGGCGCTGGAGAGTAGTAGTTGCAGGGACCGCAGCAGCTCCAGCAGCACCGTCAGCAACGTCGGCAGTCAGAGGATTGCTGCACTTTTGTTGCGACGATGAAGCGCATGCAGTAAGCACCGTTACCGCCGCCGTCGTGTCGACCGCCGCGTAACCGTCGCTGCCGCAACACCCCGGGATAGCCAGGCATCTGCCTGAACCTGTGGGTTCGCTGCGCGCTGGCGACATAAATGTAGAACGTATATTTTTTTTATATGAAAGAGAGAGTTTGGCCGGCTGGAGCCGGGAGGGACGGTGGAGACGTGGAGACCGCGGGAGCGACGCTGAAAGCGTTCTGGCAGAATCCGCCTGGACTGCTGAAGCACCACGCCCGCAGGTGGTTGATGGGGGGGACGTTGCCCCCGAGGAAGGAGTCGAAGGAGAGCGTGAAGATGGGCGCAGGGGGAGGAGTCTGCATCATCATCTGTTCGGGATGCGGTGCCATAAGAGAGAGGCGGAAAGAGAAGGGATCGAGGCGCCACCGGCAGGGACTTACGTCCGCACCAGGCACGTTTGGCTTTGTTGATTGACTGCTACTGCTGTGGTGATTTTCGTTTTTAACTTGATTGTGTATCGATTTGAGAGTAGGAGAGAATCTGCGAACATTGGAGATTCAGATTTATTTGGGAATACTGGAAATGAAATGAGATGAACAGACGTATACGTATACGTATACGTATAGCTTCCCTCACTGAAGTTTTTCTGTAGACGTACTGCTGTAGGACTATGACGTCTGTCTGTTTTATGGTTGACTGGTCGAGGGCTCTGGTTGAGCATCGACACGAGTACAGCAGGAAGAGGTGTATGTGATGAACCCTTGTGCCCAACTACAGCAACACGTCTGTTTGCGGCATTTCACATATTTACATCTTTGTATGCGGCTATCTCGTTTTTGAGTTGTCGGGTTGGTGTGTAGCACGACCCGCGCCACTTGTTACGTGCTAAAGGCAAGATATTTATTTGCGGACGGGGGGTAATATACTACGAGTACGGCAGCAGCAGAAGTAGTATGGTACTGCTGTGAGCTGAGCCGAAAACGGTTTACTTGGCACTGCTGTATATGTTCATGAAGTATGGACTACAACACATATAGTGGTCGAGGAATACATGGGTTTGATGTGGAACCAGATATTCTCGTTGACAAGTAGCTGTTTATTTGCAGTAGCATTTGAGAAGAGGAATTTGCAAGCAGTGCATGCGTGAAAAGAGCGAAACACCCAATGCAGACCTAATCGCTCGAATGCACGTCCCATCCCTTCTGTATGCCTGGTCAATGCTGCGGAGGCGACGTTTGATTTCACCCAGGAGGAATAGCTGGATGACCCGAGCTGCGGTGACGCCATGAGGATGAACGGAGAGGCAGCCGCGGCGGAGGCAACAGCAATAGTGTTCGGGGCATCGGGGTGATTCTTACTGAAATGTGGTTGCCTTCGAATCTGGATGAATACTTTCTTTGCTTGTATTTTGGAATTGTTTTTCTGGTCGATTTGGAGTCCGCGAGAGTTTTTGGTGTTTTCGAGTAGTTTCCATATCAAATAAAATTCAAGTGAAGGAATGTATGCTATCTCGCATTACCGTCGCGATCTGTGTATCTATGGCGGGAGTAGGGGGCAAGGGGAGACCCTTGTCCGAGGGAACGGGGTTCCTTGCGATCTCTGGCATTTATTATCTTGGCTAATTTTTATTCTGATGAGTATGACTACTGTGATGTTTTATATGATTTGCATTAATTCCTCATGAAATAGAGGGAGATTTTTTTGATAAGGCAGTAAGGTTGAAGAGAGACTATGAAGCGCCTGGGGGTGTGTGCGGTCCATAGGAAATGTTTTCCGATTTGGAAGGTTTGGGTAGTATTTCGGGAATTGACAGTTTGATTTTTTTGGTTCTTGAAAATTCGTGCTTTTGTTCAAAGTCAGTACTGACTGAGTGGTCTGGCAGGTAGTGCTATATAATTCCCTAGGGTGGGTCGGGAGTTGAAGTCTCGCCGAATTCGCAAGTTGATCTTTTCGAGCGTGCGCGCTGGAGACAATACGAATGATTATGATAGTGTGCCTGTGGACACCAGTAGCGTTTGGCGAGGGGAGGGCCCCGGAGATCACTGTACTAAGTCGACGAGATTCCACTGAATATCTTTTGACCAATTCCGCGGAAAATGCCGTTTTACCTGACTGAGTCCGAGAAGAATGCCGTTTTACCTGGCATTGGATTTCGAGAGTTTTATGTGTTTGCAACAGAGAGGCTGGGGATTTGAGCATTTGAATACTGATTTTGAGGGTTTGAGTGTTGATTCAAGTATTTGATTTTTGGGTTACATATTGGATTTTTGACTTTCTGAATTTCGTTTGAGTTGGTCATAATATTGAGATGTTTCCACCCAGCGGAGTCGTACATTGTAGGGTACAGAGCTGGGGGGATATTGAAGTATGTCGTGTATAATGAGCAGGGGGGATATTGATTGTGCTCAGAAACACGACGGAGACGTTACATCTAATATTAGGGAGTTCCATATATTGACATAGGATTATAGGAGAGGGATATTTAGTCGGATATTCGGGGGGATAAACGGGAGGTTTATTCCCGCGTCATGTTGAATAATAACCTGCATACGATGCATGAGCTGTCACTCGACAGCTCGGATGTAATATAGGAGGAGTTCCGTGTCATGTCTGGAGTCAGCCACGCGTTCCCGCGCCAGCTGCGCCTATACCTTTAGAGATCAATCAACAGGGCTCAACAACTAGGGAAAGACGCGGAGTTCCCCTGGGTCAATGCTGCCCGCCAAAGTGTAGAAACCCCATTTTCAACGGTTGATTGCTGATTTGGGTGGGGCTCACAGAGTAACCGCGCGGCGAGAGTTTCCCCTCGGGACAAACCGGAGGTCTCGCTGCACCGGGGGGTGATACTGTCCCATTCCTCGATTACATAATATTTGATACATCTACAACTGCAACAAACCAAGGGACACAAACGGACTTTGTTCGGGTTGATGTCGCCTCAAAAGGTGTGGAAACCTCAAATCCACCGACTGATCTACGGTTGGTTGACTCCCTTGCATCCAGCGTTCAGCGGGGACTGAAACTCCCGGACAACGGCGAGGTCCCGCCGCACTCGGGAAGGAAATCGTCCCATCCCCGATCGTAAATCCTTCTATACATCTTGAACTACAATCGGAGACGAAAACATATATCCTCCGGTTGGAACAGTGTATATATCGCCCGCAAATTGTGGAATCAAGGCGTGGAAATCCCAAATCCAATGGCTGATATATATTTTGGTTGGGGCTCCTCATGGAGCCAGCGCGCGGACTTCCCGCTCAGGACAACGTTGACGTCCCGCCACACCCGTGAATGACAAGACCCCATCCCCGGAGCATAACTCCTTCCGTACATGTACAACTCCAGCAACCCGGAGACGTAAGCGGACATCCCCCCGGTCGACATCACCTCTCCCTGTGGGGTTTACCTTTCTGTTCAGCGTAGCACATCACAGCACAAAAAAAGTGCTATCAGTACCATGTAGGTACAAATTACTCTGGGTAGCGCAGGGCTAGCGCCATGGGTAAAGCCGTGAGTATATCGCTAGTCTGCAATAGGATCCTTAAAATGCCATAGGCACCGCGTAGGGCTTGGCGCATCGCCTGCGCGGCGTTGATGTTCTAATACCTGCGTCATTCCACGCTGAACGGTACTTGTGTGGATTGTTCGGTACATATGTGGGGACGTGTATCCACATAAGAAAGCGCTAGGACGAAGCTACAGCAAGAAGCGTAACATGTAGCGAACCAATAGCACCATCCACAACTTAACGTGTCGACACCCGACGCATTTGGTATTGGAGGCCATGGTACCGGCAGAGGGGGCATGTTTAGGCCCAGCTATTTCAGCTGATGGTGTTCTCTACCAGAGAAGTTGCTTATCTCTTTGCACACGTATTTAAGCCGAAATCGTGTTTGATTAGTTGCCATATGCCCAGTCCAGTCATCCATCGGGTTCGACTCACAATAATTCTCAAGATGAGTTTTGGAGAAAGGTCCTGAGCTTTTCATGCGATAAACCTGGGAAGACATTAGGCACCTGACCCCTTCCGTAGAAGGGATGGCAAGAGCAGTGCTCCCGGAAACAGCACTATCCAAACGGTAAGGTCGTCTTATTAAAGATCAAAAAGGGCTTGTATAGCATCATTCTTGCCATCGTCGACCATCTGGACAATGATGCAGCAACTGCTCGCAGATGAGCAATGGGAACTCCAGCTTTGAGAGCAATCACTTGTGTAGTATTACAATTCAACACCGTAATACAAGTCGCCCCTCTCACCTCCGTCGACCTCGGCAAAGTTGTTCCGAAAATAAGTGCTACCTCCAAGTCGCAGGGAGGATTGGTCATACAAAAAAACACCACCTGGAGATAAAACAAAGTGGTTGTTGGGGTTTTCAGCAAACTCGAAGTAAGACGCCACAATCGATCTGTCGTTTCATCGCTCGACGAGTATATCTGCAGCAGAATATGCACTGGCCGGCAGGTGATGGGGCACGAAATGCATAGGTACAAAGACGTGTGTGGTAAGCACGACAATGTGTAAATGATACACCCATGAAAACACAACACTGCAGACGTTCAACTGGAAGTGCCAACCCACATGTAGCATCAATCGTCAAACAAGTTAGTACTACAGCCGCCGTCTCAAACTCGTTGCTACAGGGTATCCGATACAGCTGTGTTGTTTAAAGGCGAGGGATTCGAGCTCATGGGCACGATATGTGCCATATCGTGCTTGGTGTAGGGAACGCCGGTGGTGTCGACGGTACTTAGACGATTGGAAGAACAACAGCGAAAGAAAATAACACATTAAAGCTTATCATTGGAGCAACCCGTATCAAGGGGTATACCCGCTGTCCCTCTCCCCTGGTTGTGTTTGGCGAACGAAGTGTTTTCGTTGGGCTTCACGGGTGTGTATATATTGAGCACCCACAGCACCGGCGGGTATCACGTTTCAGATGTCGACGCTTCAACTTGAGCAAATGCCTCGACGATCGCACCCATGTACCTCCCCTCAGCCTTGTACTTTCTCTAACTCAGTAAACAACCTACACAGAGATGCCAATTTTAAGCCCCGCATAGAGTAGATGTCGTCAGTGGATTTAGGATAGGTTTTGCTTCGAACACCTAAAATGAAATTTCCTTTGCAGGCGAGACATTTCGTGCGCGGCTGTGTCCATCCCAGACGGAAGATATCTGCATTAAGTCATAATCGAGGACGAATCCGTTCAAGTTCAGGAGACAAGTACGCACATGGATCAATGTCGGACACTGTCGGTGGTGCAACAATAGGCATCATCAGCTCTAGTTGTTTTTTGGGGGGATATCAAAACAATGTACCAGGTATCGTGAACGCCGGTATGACGGACGATTTGTGAACGCACGGCCAAATCTGTAACAGACCTCCTGTTTTGTTGGTGCTTGTGGTGCCCCAGGCACGGAAGCAAACCGGCTGTACTCTCATGTATCTCAGTCATGTTTCAAGTCCTCGGTTACATCATTCTGCTCTGTTGTTGAGTTATTTTAGACAATAGGCGCTGCCCTCGACATGCATCACGGGGTTGACATACAGATATATGGCGACTGCGAATAGGATTATTTTTCTTGAGGGCTTTCATCTCACTCGACGGAGCACTACCCATGCAACGTGCGGACAACGCAATCACCTACGCCGGATAGCGCCCTTACGGGTACGACATATGTTTCAACAATAAATCGTTCCCCCAAGGTGTCTGTGTCTAATTAACATCTTTTGGTTCACCACGTACACGTGGTGTATACGGGGATTTGAACAGAAACCATATTTTTATCACCAGAGCGGCAACACTCATCGGGCTTGTCAATGCCGAATGCCCTCTCGTGCGTGTCGAATACCCGAAAAGAGATATAGTGGTGGCCACATCAGATTCCTAAAGTTCATGTATAAAGTATGCACAGCCTGGGTCAACCAAAAGTCCTATACTGCATCAGGCACGAACGCCGCTTTCAAAATCTGCTTCAAGGACAATTACAATACTTGGTATCATGCTGGTCGTAATAATAAGCGCAAACGGATGAGGTAGCGCGTTGTTTCGTTCGGAGCGTATCATAGGGCTGGCGCTTTCGGCGAAACTGTGGCGAGTAGCCACAGGCCCCCAAAAACATCGTCAACAGCCAGGTATTTCCTTTGTGTTTTGAAGCCACTGGTTGCAGGTACTCCAAGACAGCTGTAAAATGTCGAACACAAACAATCGTAGAACTGATTGGGTGGCACCAATATTAATCATGTTTGACGTCAAACGTTGATTCTAAACAGAAACAAAATATTTACGAGACGGCGGCATTTGTTTCCGTGTGTCCTACTACGGGGGTCCATAGTTAACAGGACCAAATTTCGTTGGTAAAAATAGGTAAATATATAGGTTTTAATGTATACCATAGGTCCTATTAACTATGTACCTCCGTAATTGCACAAACGTTTAAATGTCCGAGCCCGTTTTCTCGAGGTCGATGCCGATTGTTCCCACATGGGTTCTTTGAGCCCCGGCCAAGCTGTTGCCGAACACGTTTGCGATTGGTTTCTCCAGAAAAGTTTCATCTATGAATAAAACAATGCCAAAAATATTTCCAGGTAGGGAAAATATAAACAATACCCAAAGCAAATCCCGTAAGAAAAAATACAAAGCCAAAAAATTCTATTTGGCAAGGAGTCGGCAGGGGATAACAGGTAACAAAGTTCACGAAAACACGTCGTGATTATTGGATGCTTGAGCAATTTGGAACGAGACGCTTGAAACATATTTCATGTACTCATACCTTGATTGTTGGTTGAATCCGGCTCCACGGTCGTCAGGTACGTTGCAATTGTTCTAAAACAGTTACAACAAACCAACATTACCGACTACTCGTACTTCGTTGATGTTCGCGGAAGTACAGAGTTGCAAACAACCCCCCTGCAATACTATTCGGATGCGTTTCGTACCTCCTGCCTGCCTTGCTGTGTTGTTTACAAAGGAGATGATGCCGTCTCCTTGCATGGTGGAGTTGGTTGACAGAGATATTGCACCTGCGCGTAGGCACCATGCATAGTGAGTGAGTTTAGACGAAATGGCACGAAGGCAGCCAGTGCACGACTGACTCGGCTATCGCGATGAGGCACAACCTCAATGCACAGATAGCGCTTTATTCACATCGTGTGCCTCGGAGGTGCGAATCTATGTACTATAACTCTTATCATTTTTAAACTGTTTTTTGCACCCCCCTATAGCACCCAATAGTTTAGAAAATATCAATTACGTACCTGATTTTTAATGTCACTCAAGTGATTCAGGGCGGCATCCTGCCAGGGTGCCAAGTACCAAGTGAGAGCAGGGTGAAAGCGAGTTGTACGTGCGTGCTGGCCAAACAGAGTACTGAATCAATTTTAGTTGACCAACCAAAGGGTTTTGTCAAGTAAGTGGTGAACTCTACCACCTCTACTCTTAATAGCTCATATTAGGGGTAAAGATCTACTATAAGCACACATCAACTGTAGGTATGGGTACCTGTGGGTGGAAACGGTATCACACCGAACACGTACAGAAAGCACTCGAGAGCATCATATTATATTTACTACAGCACGAAATGAACATCAGTGGCAAACGTAAAAGCTGGCTACGCTCAAACATATAAATCGGAAACGTGTCCTGACCCCTCGTTCGCCACAAAGTACACTACGGCCAAGCCGCCAACTACGAGGTCAACATCCCGAAATGCCGACATTCAACGTAGGAATGCGGATATCAACAATCTACCGATATACTGCAAGCGACTCGCCAGGTCTCCTCATTCCGGGATATATTCTATAATCGTGAGCAGATACTCGTGGCCGAGCGAGTCCACGTTTTACCAAAAATGTAACTCTATAAACTGCTATGAAAACTTCGCAACCTGTACCCATAGTATGCACTGCCTAATAATCACACACAGCCCGCAAATATAAGGTTCAAGGAACGTTTCCTGGGTTTTTCGCGCATCAGGTCGAACCTCACGGGTCGGGTCGCGCCGGGTCGGGTCAGCTGAGCCGACGCGACCAGCGAACCGTTTGAGGTGTGTTGACTTGACCCGACCCGACCACCGAGATTCTGAAAGCCTCTCGACCCGACCCCACCCGACCCGCGACGTTTACGAAGTTGTTGACTCGACCCGACCCGATCCGACCCGTGAGATTTGAGATCTCCTGACCCGACCCGACCCGGCCGGCCACTGTCGGATTGACTTGTGAAACACGATTTTATGCGGGTCGGGTCGCCTTGACCCGCGGGACCATTAATCTTGACCCGCGGGTTCGACTTGCGGATCCGGCCCGTGGACCGGCATTTCGAAAACAATTTAAAACTCGTTTGTGTGCCCAGTAGTGATATGTGGCCTGGCTGCAGTGTGTGTGTGTGTGTGTTCTTCACATTAAACCGTTCTTCTACTCGTCGACATCCAGCAAGCCCAGTGTCCGTGCTGATTCTTCACCCTAGAAAGATACGAGCTCTGTGGTCACAGACTACGACACAGAGATAACACACCGTAATGCATTAATAGCCTACGTAATACCATGCCTTCGCACTAGGTGCGGCCGACACAACATACATACATACGCCAGCAACCAAAATACACCATAAAGAAAGAGAAGCAACGAAAAAACCAAACCGAAAAAGAACAAGAAAAAGAAAAAGAAAAGGAGAAGAATCCCAAATAAATAAATAAAATGGGAAGCCAAAGCTCAGACACATACATACTTACCCCGAGCATGAGCCAAAAGGGACGTGCAAGGGGAAAGATACGAGAAGGAAA
Source organism: Macrocystis pyrifera (assembly GCA_031763025.1). Taxonomy (NCBI): domain Eukaryota; class Phaeophyceae; order Laminariales; family Laminariaceae; genus Macrocystis; species Macrocystis pyrifera. Next base: position 69,743 of record JASSKH010000038.1, read on the forward strand.
AAGGGGACTATGCATCCCGGTGAACACTTAACTAAGTAAAAAGAGCAATAGTGAGTGGGCCAAAATACGCTCGTCACCCACCCACTATGTAGTACTTCTTTCATAAGGATAAGAAGGGAAAAAAATCAAAATGCATACCGAACGGCCGCAGCAGTTGGCGGTACGAGTAGCAAAGAAACGTCCAACCTATTAGTCGGCCTGGTACCTTGCTACCCTATCTGCGGTCTCTCTGCTACTCTCTTCTACCGCGGTTTCCCTTCTACTCCTCCTGTTCCCCCCCCTGCCCCTATACACTTGTACGGTGTTCCCTCTACCCCTCCTGCTGTTACCCCTCCCCCCATTCCCTCTAACACTACCTGCAGCGGATGCACGGCGCTGTCTACTCAGCTTTGCCTCAGCCTCGTGCCACCTGCCCATGAACTGTTCAGCTGCTTCGAGGATTCCCCGGTACCACTTTCCCGTCTGTTTTGCTGCAGTGGGCCACAGTGCGGTCCCAACTCCAAAGACTAAGGGGGAGTCTTCCGTTGATCCCTCTGAGGCTTTGAACACTCTAAGGTCCTCAGCAATTGCCCTAGGCCAAGTCTTAGGCTGCCCGCCTGGTTTCGGGCTCCCCCCACCAGCGATCGTCCCGAACATCAACCGACTGGGCAATCGCCCCTCGTGTTGCCGCACCACAGCCCCCGCAAAGAAGAGTCGCCGTTTACGGATGGTCGTTTCGATACTTTCGCATCGTGTTATCCTGAGCGCCTTCGCATACGAGAGGGTGGTGTGGTCGGTGCGTAGTCGGCGCTGGAAACCAATGACTCGCAGAAGGACTTCGTGGTGGGCTGATCGAAGCTTGGCGAAGTGGTCCGCATTGAGGGTCCACGTCACGCAACCGTACAGCAAGGTCTCAATCACCTCGGCCTTCAGCATCCGGACTTTCAGACTAAGCGGTGCGTTCGTCCTATCGTACAGTTCCGGACCATACCGTTTGAGGCATGCCCGCATCAGACGGATTCGTCGCTCGATTTCGAAGGAGAGGTCAGCGTTCTCGTGGATAATGCCTCCTAGGTACAAAAACTGGGTCGTCTGTTTATACTTTTGGCCTGCAGCTTCGATCGCGAGCGGTGAGGTGGTAAACGTCTGATCCGGTGTTCGTAGGAGCATCGTCTCTGTCTTCTTCTCGGATACCGTGAGACCTACTGCTTCGAAGACAGTCACGATGACTGTCATCATTCTCGCAAGGCCTTCCGCCGACTTCGAGACTATTCCTGCATCGTCTGCATACAACATGCCCCACACAGCCCTTTGCACGCATGCCAACGGTTCCTCTTTTCCGACAACCCTGTCCTCTTCGAGATGAACCAAATCCCTTACGATGCATTCGTCTTTGCTGAAGCGTACCAGCACGATGTGTATCGCAGCGGCGAAGAACACGTTGAACAGTAACGGCGATAGTACGCAGCCTTGCCGCAGTCCCTGGGATACATTGAACCAGCCCGAGTGTTCACCGTCATCCGCACGCACGCGAGCCCGCATGCCTTCGTGAAAATTGCGAATGATTGTGAGCATCTTGGTTGGTACACCAAGGCGTGTGAGTACCTCCCACAACAGTTCTCGGTCGACAGAGTCGTACGCTTTCTGCAAGTCGATAAAGCACATGTACAGGGGGATTTTCTTCTGCCGCCCGAGCTGCTGCAACCGGCGCACGACAAACAGCATATCGACTGTTGACCGTGCGGGGCGGAAGCCACACTGTTCTTCAGGGAGTATATGCTCGGTCTCGCAGTAGCTGCTTAGACGGGACGCAACGATTTTCAGCAACACCTTGCCTGCGTGAGCAACAAGCGAAATACCTCTGTAGTTGTTGCAATCAGTTCTATCCTTCTTTTTATGAAGGGTTTTTATGATCGCATCTTTCCATTGCTGGGGGACTTCTCCCGTTACCCAAACGTTAACAAGGATACTGTGAAAATACTGCACGAAAGCGGGGTGGTCAAGTTTCAGTACTTCGACCGGGAGACCATCTGGTCCAACGGCTTTCCAGTTTGACATACCCTTCACTGCTTCCATCATCTCGTCAATGGATGGTTCATTTCCAAGGGATAGTTTTCAGCGGTCGTGGTGGCACTAGGTCGATGATCGTGGGGTCAAGTTTCAGCGATTTCGTGTGGATATGGATGGATGCGGGTATGTCCTTATATATTTGGCGGGGTTTTAATGTTTGAGTAAGATACGACAGGAGCATTGGTGATTATTTGCACGAGAAAAGCGAGAGCGGGAAGTGTTTGAAGTGACGGATCCGCGGGCCGCATGCGCGGGTCCGACCGGCTGGTCAGCACAATATAACTCGCGGGTCACGCTGGTCCGACTCGCGAGTGACCTGGTTCTCACGGGTCATGACCTGACCCGACCGGTGAGCTTTTTATCACCTCTTGACCCGATCCGACTCGACCCGACCCGACCCGTGAGATTCGAAAAACTCTTGACCTGACCTGACCCAACCCGCGAGATTTGAAAATCTCTTGACCTGACCCGACCCGACCCGTAATATTGTGAACGCATCATGACCCGACCCGACCCGACCCGCGACAAGTTGAACACTCCGTGGCCCGACCCGCGGGTTTGGTCATGACCCTCGAAAAGCCCTGCAATCTTCGATCTCTCTTTGCTGACGTTATTTTCGACTTTCAATTCAAGGAAAAGTCCCGGTTTATAGTATCACGTACTGCATACACATACTAGTACAGCAGCAGTCATGAATAATCCAAACATAGTCTACCAGTACTGTTGAATCTTGTATTAATCCTAGTTTTTGAGTATCGCGAAGACGTGGTGTCGCACTGGCAGAAAAAGAACGATGTTCTACAATATCATCCTACGATTTTGGATCCCTTGACTCACCGCCTCCGCCCGCAGCATTTCGCGAGGCGATACGGTAAACTAAAACCACGATGGACACAAACATATGACACCTCCCTGTGCTTACACACTACATTCATTTTATGATTACCACGCTCCCCCGTAATAGGGATGGGAGGGTCTATAGTCACACGACTACGAACTCGCACGACACGAGTTCACCCCCCTCTCTACACGCCAGGCCCGTTCCTCCGCCGTTATTCACTTCTGCACTCATTCCATGTGATATGCATCCACACTGTAGGTGCTATGTTATTACCAACGAATCCTTTACGCGCCAAAACTAAGCCTTTTCTGGTTTCAGAGGGGAAACTTGACAGGTGGCGAATGAAACAACGGACACTGCGTGTTGGGCGGGTGCTCTATACCAACGCTCCAACGGGTAGGGTGGACCGCAACTGGACTAAACAACCATCTAGGAAAAGCGTCAAAGCCTAGTGTTTGCGCCCGCGATAATGACTTACATCGTTACATTGCGACTCGGGCACATCTTTGTACTTGTTTTTTTTCATCCTCCGGCGGATTAGTAAAAGTAAAACACAAGTTCACCACACTTCCACGTCCCAATTTTGTGTCGTGCGTCAAATAAGCCTATAGCTCCGGTTGCCACATCAGAGCAGGTTGCTGTTACCACTGGCGTTTGGGCACGTTGACCCGACCTGACTGACCCCCGAGAGGGGCAGGTGAGGTGGAGATAACAACCCGGGAGAATCATCTCCCCCGGGTAGTGTGAGACTTGCGCGGGGTCACCCACTAAAAATAACCGAGGCTATGGGGATTTCAACGCTATCATGATCTTGGTCGCTATCCAAGGGCGTTCAAAGTCTTATAAATGTACAAGTGCCAACTTTGTGTATCGGTACGCTTCGAACGACTGAAGTTCAAGCAGAAAGCGACCCCTTTCACAGACTTGTCCCAATTAGATATAATAATCTGGGCATTCCTCGGAATTTCCCGTGGGGATTATCCCGGGGCGTTATGCTGGATTCGGGATAATCCAGCGACACCGTGATAAATGTGGAATCCCGTGCCTGCACAAACACATGCCGCCAAAATTACAATATCCCGTTCCCGTACAAACACGTCGGGCACGAAGAGAGACAAAAACCTTATCTCAACTGATCCTTTGCACTTCACGTCCCAACTGCAACAGCTCCCCCAATACAACCGTCACGAACGAGTTTGGGTCGCGTTTCTTATGAGGTGTATGAGGACATCCTATGCATCACACCGCGGTCGGATCTAGTCCGAAGTCACGAGATCCCGTGATAAACATGCAAGATCATGCCCGGAAAAACGCGTGCCGCATAAATCACAATATCACGCTACCGTTCCACGGAAAAGGGGAATTCATATTGCCGCAAAACCACGTCTCGCGGTGACCACATCCCATGTAAATAGAACCGATTAGTCCCGGGGTAACTGAGTCCCCCTGAATATCGTCCTTCGGAAACACCTCCCGAGGAATGCCCTGGGAAGCACGAATGGGATTTTCAAGGGGGACATAAGAAGGTCTTGATGCGGATGCATTACCAACTGCCCACGGTGCCTCCAAGTCAAATCGGTGTGATAAATGCACTCGCGATGTATGACTGCACACCAGCGTCGTCCTGCAGGTGCTATTCACCGCCATTGTCGGAAGAGTTATTTTATGCGGATAAAAGATAGAGGAAGTGGAAGGAATACCCGTGCACCCCGGTCGCGAAGCGCTTCCAACACGTGTACAGCCGCCTGAAACAGGATGGTGTATCTACCACGTGAAATAGAACGAAGCAGTCAAAGCCCTGGTCAAGTATGATGAGTGTCGACGTGTGCAGTTTGTCGTTAGCACCGTAACAATTTATCAGCCAAAGAAGGTCTGCGGCCTGCGGTTGATGGTCTGGAATCTAGTTGAAATTGCGACGCGACTATAATCGCCCGTGGACTGTGCTGAGAGCTCTAGGCCTAATGCGTCTTGCTGAATATCTCGTGAACATGTCCACAAAGACGAAGTTTTACAACGAGGTCGGTACCCTGCGCATAGGCTTAGGGTTAGGGTCAGGGAAGTCACGTGAGCTCGTGGACGTCGTTCGAGGTTTTGCAACGGCATAGTGCGCGTGGTCCCTGACACTTCTTGCGTGGCACAGGTTATCTCGACGGTGACCTCCAGAGCTGAATAATCTCACCATGTCGTCTTTTGCTGACGTCGCGAATCATGTACGCGCACTCTGCGATTTGCGTAGACAGTAGAGAAATCGGCTTGTCCGTGTTTATGCGGAAGACAATCGAATGACCCTGAAGTCATCATTACACAAGCTGGCGATGTCGAAGAGGCACGCGTGGTGCAGTCATCGTTCCGCATGAGGAAACGGTCATCAGCGCAGTGGTTTAGCCCACTCAACGGAAGATATCCGGATGTGACAGGTCGAGCGAGAAGCAGGCTTTTCACGTACCAGTGGTTGAAGTGGGTGCGGTTCGTACAGTAAAATCGGTCATTTTGATGAACGTATTGATAACGCCGCCTCAGACTAGCAAATAATACTTAAAATATAGGTGCGTCTTGTAGTGTCGTGTTGCCCCTAACCTTTTCAGATATATAAGTTGGACCTTGCCATGCCAGGCAGTCATAAGAGCTTTGTTCCCTAAACACAAAAATCTCAAACCTCAACAAAACCAGATAGTACGCTAAGTGTGCAGAACTTCGATTATCCGAGAGGCGTCAAATCGTGTCTTCGTTCGCCGAATATTAGCGTCAAGGCCCTCGCCAGAGACTTACGTACATGAGACTATCTATCCTTGACTGTCACATCTCCTTGTTCGTAGTATGTTTTCCTTGGCACCAGTACTATATCCACAAAGACGTCGATGACATTGTCCTGGTCTACCTACTTCCCTTGCACATAACGATGCACCCCCCTGTAAGATAACGATGTACTTGCGCAAGGCATTTGAAGACCTAGAATTGTTGGTTCATAGAGAGTACTCCTTGGCCAGATATCTTGTGAACCCTTTGGAAACTAAGGACGAATCAAACTGCGTTTAGTGCGAGACAGGCTTGAGGGCGTGGACGTAACGCCGGATATGCGCAATACGTGTTATTTTGTGGGATCTTCCCAGAGTGGTTCCCTATTTGAAGGACGAAAATACGTTGGGCAATGATCTGAACCGCCGTGTCGTCAGTGTCAGGTACCTTGATGTGAAGCCACTGTTCAAAATAATCTTACACGAAGGACTTGTTTGTATGGGCGGCGGTCGAAAAGGCGCCATGATTCTGTCATACTGTAGTATCAGACAAATGTTCCTGCTAGGATAAAACCTTACCGGGGGGGAGGCCATCATGGTTAAATGGTTAAATGCACAACCACGGACAGACGCAAACAGTACTGAGTGTCACTTGAATGTGTTTTGACATTAATCAGTTCTTTCAACACGTCGACATCCATCACAACCAGTACGTGGCTATTTTTCAATCCTTGAGGGCTACAAGCTGTGTGGTCATAAACCTACGACACGAAGATACTCCATTGTTGTTTCTGTAAGCAGCGTACACAGTGCTCTGCCCTGTGCCATTGTACTGGATACGAAGCGGCACGGCATACATCTTTCATGAAAGATAACAAGTATAATCGAGAGAAAACAATAAAAAAAAAAAAAACCATTAACTAAGAGTTGTCGTGCCCCCCAGAAACGAGTGTGTCAGACAACACAAAAACAAGCGAAACGAATAGTACCGCCACCTAAAAACGGAGCAAGACCAAAACGCCAAACAAACTACGGACAAATCAAAGCGCCACAAAACCATAGCAAGCCCATCCTCCAGGCAGCCACAACAGTGTGTGGTACCAGCAGCATAGACAGGTTCCACCTACTAGTCGGTCCACCTACTAGTCGGTCTGGTACCATACTATTCTGTGTGCCCTCTCCTTTTTGTTCTACTCAACCGTGCCCCACCCCGGGAAAGGATGCGTCAGACAACACAAACATGAAACAAAGCAAGCTCTACATTCACCCACGAAACAAGAGAGGCATTCTACGACAAAGGTTAACCCGAATTTTCCGGAGGTTCCTCACTTGAAGAGCTCCATACATCACCCGAAAACTGACTTCAGCAAAACTCAAATTGCATCGCGACGAATAATCCCATGGACCGAGTATACCAAACGTCTTTTTTCGAAACAAGAATAGCTTTCCGACGATTTGGGGTTAAGGAACCTCGTCGTCCAGAACCCAAAAAAGGAAAAGCGCTACCTCTACCGCAGACCTCGTCTCGGCTTCTTTTCGTAAGGACAGGAAGGAAGACAGATAGAAACGGACATTAATGAAAATAGGAACAAACCATAAACAATAACCTAATGTAGCAAACATGTGAAATAAGAAAGTTCACGTACGCAAGGACAGAAAGCAAATAAAACAGGTAACTCCAACTAAGAACATTAAAGTCATACGAGGGGCTGTAGCATAGCTGCCGCGTCCCCCTCGAGGAGCTGCTCCGGATAATACAACAAACAAAGGGTCAAAAACTAAACATGAGAAAAAACCACAAACATAAACATCAAAAACAACTGATCACAAGCATAGGAGTAAAAGAGGAATATAACAGAAAACCGAACACAACAGCGTCGCCTTTGAAGCAGCCGCAAAGGTTTGTGGTAAGACTAGTCTCGACAGGTTCTCTTTACTAGTCGGTCCGGTCCCTTGCTCCCCTGTCGGCTGTCTCCTTATAGCTTCGTCATCCGCGGTATACTTACGATTGTTATCCTCCCCCTTCTCATTCCCCGAGGCACCACCCACACCCGATGAGAAACGCTGTCCACTCGGATCTGCGTCATTATTTTTCCACTTGTCAGTGGATCTTTTGGCTGCTTTGAGCACCCGTCCGTTACCACTGTTCACCGTCCTTTTTGCAAGGGTTCACACAGCATTCTCTACTCGAAACACCAACAGTGCATTGGCCGTCAATCCCTCCGTGTTTTGAAACACCTTGAGGTCTTCGAAAAAGTATCTACGCCAAGTCTTCAACTGCCCGGTCTCCGGCCTCCCCACCGGTCATCTCCGGAAACGATCACCCGACTGCATAATCGGCCCTTGTTTTGCTGCGCCACGGTCCCCGCCAAAGGGAACCTTCATTTGCGGATGGCCGTGGCGATTCTCGCGCAGCGTGTCTTCTTGAGAGCCTTCCAGTATGAGAGGGTCGTGTAGTCGCCACGCCATCGGCACTGGAAAACAATGACCCGCAGGAAAACTCAGTAATCCACCGGTCGGAGCTTGCCTAAATGTTGTGCACTAAGCCTCCATGTCACACATCCGAGCAGCATCTCAGTTTTCAACATGATGACGTCCAGGAGAAACGGAGGCATCTTGAGATCATACAGCTCCGGTCGGAACCTTTTGAGAAATGCTGACAGGAGACGGATGTATCATCCGATTTCGCGCGAGAGGTCGGCGTCGTGATCGAACATACCACGGAGATATAATAACTGGATATTTTGTCCATATCGCTGGCCACACGCCTCGATCACGAGCGTTGATGCAGGTGATGTCTAGCCTCGCTTTCGTGGGAGTGTCGCCCGTCTTCGTTTGCGAAACTGTGAAGCCCGCTGCTTCGTAGACAGTCATGCTGGCTTGGCATCATTTTAGCAAGTCCCTCCGCCGACATCGAGACAATTCCTGCTAACTCAGCATTCGAAAACAGTCATGGTGGCTTGAAATTATTTTAGCAAGTCCCTCCGCCGACATCAAGACAATTACTGCCAACTCCGCGTACAACATACCCTAAACTTCCCTTCGCACGCATGTCCATGGCACCTCATTCCCGAACCCCACATCCTCTTCGAGGTAGGCCAAATTCTTTGGTATGTCTTCGTTCTCGCTGAAGCGTACTAGAATAACGTGTATCGAAGCAGCAAATAACACGTCGAGCAGCAACAACAACAGCACGCCTCAGTCGTAGCCTGGGTGACATCAAACCTTCTGACGCTCGCCATCATCTGTACTTAATAAAGCGAGCTTGCCGTCATGGAACTGGCGAATGACTGTAGGCATCTTGGCTGGCACCCCAACGCGTGTGAGTACCTGCCACAGCAGCTCTTGGTCGACAGAATCTTATGATTTCTGCGAGTCAACGAAACATTCCAGGTATGCACAAAGGATATGCTTCTCGTCCGATTTCTTCCAATCATGACACGACGAACGGCATGTCGACCACGGATCGCGCCGGACGAACGATGCACTGTCGCTCAGGGAATATGCTTGAGATCCTCGCACTATTTGCTAAGGCGGATCGACAATTTTCAACAACACTTTGCCTACATGGGCAAAACGCGAAACCCGTCTGTAGCTGTTGCATTCACAGCGATCCTTCGTCTAGTGAAGGACCTTGATGGTTGCAGTTTTCCATTGTTGTGAAGCGTCCTTCGTTATCTAAACAATGATAAGGATATGGTGAAGCCCTGAATGAATTCGGGGTGATCGCAGTAGAGTGATTGGGACCGATAGCCAGAAGGCCCTACCGCTTTCCAGCTTGGCATAGCCGTGATTTCTTCGATTATCTCGTCAGAGAGTTCATCGCGAAGCGATAGCTCAAGCGGTCGTGGTAGCACCGTGTCGATGAGAGTGATACCGAGTTTCAGCGATTATGTGTTCGAGAGTTTATACAAGACACTCATCCATACTTTGCGAATTAGCACTTCATCCCGTAGCGGCATGTCATCCAGGTCCATACTAAACTGGTTGGTTCTCGCACGTTTCCTTGTGTTTGACATATAAGAAATGCATTCAGTCAACGTCAAACGATATGTGCCCCTTGCTCTGTCGATCAGTCATCAATAGTGCGTACCAAGGTGATGTAGGATGATTAGGTGTATAGTTGTCGAACCTCTCACCCATCTCGACAACGTGAGCACTGGAGATCTACTGTAACATTATCATGGTGTAGGCTGACTAGCAAGGCTGGGAGGTATCCCGGTTTGACTCAACCGGCACGTGCTCTATCTAACCGCACTATTTGCTGCGCTGGAAAATGTGACAAGCGTGACGTGATTCAAGCCGTACTAGTAAATAATCACCTCTATGGTAAATAGACCGGAAGCATGACATCCTGCGTGCGCTCTAGGTTGGTCTCGATAAACAGTATACTTCATTCCCTGGATTTCAGTAGAGTATTTCCAATAAACCGAATCCGTTTAAGTCATTCTCAATCATACTCAAGAGAACAAAAGTGTGGTGTGCTTCCTATATATGTACACGCCAATGACTGCAACAAAACGAATGTTCACACTCTGTCGGTAAGGCCGGCGCATACATTGATAATCGTATGAACACATTAACAAACGTTTCGACGCTGGTAACACTGACAGGGCCGAACATTTTCGCCGAGTAAAGCTGAATTATCATCAGATATAATGTGGACGTCAACGTAGACTGACGAGGTTGCGGCCTGTATGAAACCTGTATGTATGTCCCGGTTTTAACGACCCACAATTGGCATAGACATCACCCAAATGTCAATATTGTGGACATTACTACTTGCCCATATATCCAGAACTTGCATGTTTTTGTTTTTTGGATATGTCCAGATCTCTCTGTCAACAATCTCAATGTGTTGAACGGCCCATACGCCAGTCCATGAGCCAACTTTTGTCGACCAAAGATTGGTTCATGGACACCCGCCATGGAACAACTCATGGCATCGATCATACGTGGACCCATGGTGTACCCCATGGATCAACCTACACACACCAGTCACAGGACGACCCCTGGCATAGTTCATGGATGACCCTGGCGCGCGTCATCGGCAACCCCCCGGATTGACTCATGGTCGATGTCATATCGTCACGATGAGATACGTCACGGCATGCCCCACTGTTAGGGTTAGGGTTTGACCATGACCCTCTGAAATGACCACCCCATGGGTCGCACCACATATTACCGTTTTGGAGGTCACACCATGGTATGAGGTGCATTATGCAGTTACCACGCGGGGGTTATTCCACAGTGCCCTTATGGAAGGTCATTATGTATGCCGCTATGCCATGGTATATTCTATGGTGTGCCGATTGGAAATAGAGTGCTCCACGGGCTCTCCCATTGAGTTTGGTCTAAACGAATGGTCCATGACACATTCCATGCGGCGACCACGGATACTTCACTTTTAAGGTAAGCGTCCATCGAACATTGCTGTGGCGGCGGTGTGGGGGCAAAACAATACAATGGGTCGAGGCTTGCTGGCACGACGTACTGGGCGCAGATACGCGACGGTCTTCTCTGTGGGTTCAGGAGGGGCGTTTTATCTGACAGGCGGTGTTTCTCACCGGATCGTAACATCTCCGGGTGGCTGCGCGTGTTGTACGCGGCAACAACCTGGGAGATTCCACTGTCAACCAAAACAACCAACGCGGGCTTTGCGAGATAAAAGGCCAATCACTCGTTCATACGAGGGCATTGAGCTCGCGGTCACGTATCGTGAAGGTTTATTATACATTGCCATCTGGGACTCATGAAACCGGTCGCTCCGATTTGGTTGTACGCGTGAACTAAAGCCACCAGAATGATTTTGGATGCAATCTGGTCTACGCAATAGCTCCAAGGAGCGTGAGGAAAGTATGACTTAGAGGGGGATACCGGACGCTCCCCTTAATTACCATCCATGAGACCGGTCATGCGGTGTCCAGTAAACGCTTCGATATACACAAACCAAGACCTAATCCTTGAACAGGGTTGATTCATGGAACGTACCATGGTGAATATGCCCTGTTGCCAGCCATGAGTACTCTCATTGCACTGTACGTGGTAGACCATGGGTTCGCATGACATATGTCATATACAATTTTGTTCGTGAGCTTGCCCACGCCGCCACGGTCAAGAACTATGGTGTGAACCGTGGCGTGGTTCATGGTATGCCATGCACTACATGGATCACGTGCACCCTATTAAATGATCCATGGCACCGTCCACGTGCCAGTGGTTGCTATCATGGACCATAGCATGCGCCAACAGTTTAACATGGGTTGCACCATGGAGATATCATGGTCGTCCACGGTAGATCGTGAGCTTACTCATGATCGACCATGGGTTGACCCATGAGCGGGCGCATAAATTTTCCAACTACCGTAGAGCACCTTTGTAGGAAAAATCGTAGCAGGTGGAACTGAATATAATTTGCCATTCGTAACCAATCACGCCACCGCAAGCCCATACGAGAAACAAACGCCGTCGCACTAGCCTCTAGACTCCCACAAACTGCGGCGACCCAGGAATACATTAATGGCTAGATGGTGGTGCTGACAGATAATGTTTGTCGCGGATGGCACTTCTGAAGGGGTCGGTGGCGGGGGTGACGAACACCGTATGAGTGTGGCACGGGTGCTCAAGTCAACTCCAATTAAACGGGCGCCCTATCTCCACGAAGACAACTTACATGTGACGAGGTTCGGACTGAAGGGACGTCGACCTCGGGCGTAAATGTGTCTGTATCAGCATGTTTGCTACTTTGTCAACTATGTCAAGAGGAGTTTCGCGAATTTGTCACGGCTTGTACTTTTGTTATTCCTAACATAGAACGTCTTTTTTTACTGTTTGTGCCATTAAAACTGATCCCACCGTGGTACGCAAAAGCAGATCATCAACATGTTCAACACGACAAAAAAGTACAAACACAGCTCGGCCGAAGAACATATTCCAAACACAACAATTGGCCTACGTGATACATCTATATGACCCAAGTACAACAGCCTCAAAGGCGAAAGTAATTCACACCAATCATCAGACATTTGACAGAGACGAAGCCAACCAATCGGACTAGCTCGCCAAGAGAACCCTCAATATTCGGCAAGTGCAAGAGGTATGGGTCGAGATCTGGAACAAATATATTACAAAAAATTAATCCGCCAGTAATATCGAGTATCTCTGAGGCCGCCATCGATGACGCTGAACGATGAGTTCCGTTTCAAGGGAAGCACACTCTACTCTGAATATCATATGATGGCGAGGGCCCTATCCCATGTGTGAATACTATACAACAGATCGGGTTGTGATCTGGTGTTGGTACAGCAATATGTGCTGTCAGCAAAACATGCACTCAATCATCATGGCCCAGTGTGAGTAGTACGGGGGCGTGCGGCCTGGCCATGTAGAGGGCTTGCTTGTGTGTTCGCCTACAACTTCAGAAAATCACCTCAAATTTGTTGCCTCACCTCCATTCGAAGCGGTGTTGTTGACAAAAGTGCAGCCGACCACAAAAAGGGTACTGGAAGAATGCACGTTGACTGCACCCCCATTTTCTGCGTTCCCGCCCTGGAGCACCAAGTCGATGAGGCGGAGGGAAGATCCGGTGGACACGGAGAATATACCGCCCTCACCAATATCATTAAGCACCGCACCACGAATGGTAGGAAAGCCGGTCCCGGTGACCGCCACTTCTTTCGAGTCCGACACTTCGATAATCTGAGTAATTTCCATGCTAGAAAACCACGTGATGTCAAAAACACCTTTACCCGAGCAGGCTAGCGCATCAGTAAGATTCTGGAGGTCGGTTGTGGAAGTGACGTTAACCTGAACAGTACTCGAAGGGCACGGGGCTGAACCTGCGCCGCACAGGAGTGAGAAGAGCACTCCGACCATCATCAGCGTCGTGAAGTCGAAGGTCGTCCTGCTCGACAATTTCACGGACAAACACGTGGCGTCGTGGTCAGGAGTTTTGCAATATGAAGGGTTATGCCTCATATCGAAGTTCCGTATCACCGTTAGTGAATCGCACATTGGGGGTCTAAGTTACACGTGTGAGTGTGGTCAAACCAAGCGAACAGCGATACCTCCATCCTGCACTTTGACGTTTGCACAGAGGCGAGAACGGAAACCGAGCTTAGGAGTCTACCCGATCCCGGTCATTGCATGCAGCGTGTCACGCGGGCACTTACTGAACGGCCTCGACGAGGCCCGCAATACGAAGGAACAATGGACGGAAGGTTTTCCTGTATAGCTTTGTAAAATATAAACAACACCGAATACGGCCACATACTTCGTATGTTGTTTGTTGATTTGGCAAAATCGAAGGCAAACGTCCGTTTTTTTTGTTTCTGTGCTTGTTGGTTTGGAATGGCATTGCTGAAAGAATGCTGAGCTGCTCATACTGAGCCCACATGGCACGAGGCCACTTTAAACCCGGAATTCCTTCAAAATTCTCTCAGGTCGATCTGAACATAAAGCGAAGCCTCACGCGGCTGTGCCGCGCCCATCTGGTGCCACTTAGAGGAGCTATTATTGGTGGGTCGATGCATTTTTGGTCGTGATGGTCACTGCCTACGGTGGTACAGCTCAAGGAGCACCGGAAGAAAGATCACTATACGTATTGATAGAGATGGTCTGCTACGTGCTGCTGATACTTAGCCCACACAGCATGCTACCCCATTAAACCTTGAACGACCTTTCAAACACCCGCGGTCGAATTCCAACCTACCGGCCCGGCCTCGTGTGGCTCTGTCGCGCCCGTATCTAGTCGCGTCGAGAAGCTTCAGCAGCGTGTGCCGTCCAAGGAGATTTCAAAATGAGTAGATTTGTGACGCTTTGAATGTTGTGGTGGATAAAAACGTGCCAGCGTGGGACCAAGTACCAGTTACCAACGCTGCGGTAAGTATCACGGAACGCACACCCGTGTATGATATCTGGTACACCTATACTGGTCTACTCTAGCAGCGGTTACACTAGTCAAAATGGTTGATTTTTACCGTAGAAACAAGAGTATGTTTTGCTTTCCCTGATGCTTGGTATACGATTTACAGAACAGCCGTGAGGATCTTCTCCAGAGTGCCTACTCTGAACCGGTACCGATACCACCTGACTGCAGCAGTCGCAGTTATTGCTAGTAGTCGCTGAAGTAGTGTATCAGGTGTCAGGTAGTATTTGGTTAAGTGCATGCTGCTTTTATCTGCGTAGTAGTGGTGGTCGTTAATAACAGTACAGTAGTCAACCCATGTGGTAGCGCGTGCATGTACTACAGTAGAGTAGTATTCAACACAGAAAGAACAAGCCTCATTTCCGGCCGACTACTGACACTCTCTTCTTCGAGCTATACGCTAACCCATGGCTCACGTTTTCACTAAGAACATCAATACCTGTGTTAACTTTGACTCCCTTTTCGCCTTGCGACGCCCCCGAGATTTTACGGTACCTACATCTCGAAGGGGAGCCCTATAAGCATATGTGTAACATGCATTTTTTATTTTTGGACATGCCGCTCTCAGGCACCCGAAGATACGTTCTCGCACTTTTGATTGCGGGGCAAGAAAGAGGGCTTTGGGTATGTTTCGACGCATGTCTGGATCCCAGTCGAACACCGTAGCGGTGCTTGCGGCAATGAACGTCGCTGAGCCGGTTGAATAGGTGACATGGACAACCCCACTCTTTTTCATGAGTATAGGGCCTGCCATCCGCGAACATTGTTTGAGTCCCCTTTGGTATACATATGCTTTCAACCTGAGCAAAATTAGTAGCAGTAGCAGCAGCTGGCATACAGCAGCAACAGCGATTCACATCTGTCGGCCGTCGTATCTGTTGCACCAAGATGTCTGATAGATAGTGTACTGTGATAGAGTACCTTGGTTGGTAGTCAATTCAAATAGACCAACCATCAGTAGGGGCCGTTAAATATTATTGTTCCAGTCGGGTCGTGCCCCGTTTACCATTTGATATCTGTCGATACGCAGGTTAGTATATCTGTAGACACGCAGACTGGTATATCTGTAGAATCTGATATGCAGGTTAGTAGGTTGTACTATTGAAGCTGAGAATAACGCATGCACCCTTACGGGGTGTTGTACTATTGAAGTTTAGAGTCTCGTATGTTCCCTTATGGGTTATTGTACTATTGAAGCTTAGAGTAACGCATGCACCTTTACGGGGTGTTGTATTACTGAAGTTTAGAGTAACGCATGCACCCTTACGGGGTGTTGTACTATTGGAGTTGAGGGCAACGCATGCACCCTTACGGGGCGTTCTACTATTGAAGTTGAGGGCAACGCATGCACTTGTACGGGACGTTGCACTATTGAAGTGAGGGTGACGCATGCACCCTTGCCAGTAGAATATAGCCGGTTGAAGCCAGAGGATTCTCCTGGCTTCAAAAAGCATGTGCTCCCCCCTCCCCTCTCTCCTCACTCTTCTCACTTGCCCCTTTTGAGCAAGCCTCGCACCAATAAATTGGGAGAACTCCAATGAGAACTAGGTCTGAGTTTGACCAAGCACAGACACCTGTGTCACACTTCTTCTGTGGATCATCTTCCCGTGGAACCCTTACTGCTCCCACACACACATCACAGTACACCTGATACCGAGCAGGTTCGTGACCACAAAACTGCCTCCCTCCGTCCACCTATACCTGGGAGACAATGGCACCAGGTATCTAGGTGTTGGTGTCATACCTAGATAGTTGTTCAGTCGCACAGTCTCAGCAGCAGGTAATCGCAACGGGCAAGAGCCACAGAGCCAGGTGCGTACTGCCTCCCGTCTTGCCGTACTGCTCCTTGTCTCTGTGCAGCAGCGCGTACAGCGCACACTGCCCGATTGCCGATACGACGAGCTGTATGCACTTCCGAAAACGAACGATTTTCTCTGATAGTTTTCTCTGCGTTGAAATATAAAATATGAATAATTTGAAGTCCCCCGCCTTTTTCCTGTTTAGTTTTTTACCAACCCCAGCAGCAGCAGGTACAACTGCACCAGAACACGTCTGCCGAGTGTCGACAGCCATATATGCTTCACCTACCTTTTTGACGTACACCACACACCCTACACCGAGCACGTCCGTGACCATACGCCTCATACCGAGAACGTACGTGACAGCAAAATTGCTTCCCTCGTTCCGTCTACCTGGGGGAAAATAACAGCAAATATATATAGTATATGTAGGTATCATACCTATAATAGCGAGATATCCAGTCACACGCCCTCAGCGGCAGGTCATCGCACCGGCGGGCAAGAGCCACAGCGCCAGGCTCAATATGCCGCCCGTCTCTCTCTACCTCCCCTGTCTCAGTGTGCATCTGGAATAGTAGTAGTTGTTGCAATAGTATAGTAGTAGTAGTACAGTACAAGTAATAGTATAGTAGTACTAATAATAGTACGTACTGTAGTATTAATAGTAGGTATCGGTATCAAACAGTAGTTGTAGCAGTAGTAGTAGTATAGTTGTAGTAGTAGTGGCAGTACCATTGAAATAGCAGCAGGAGTAGTAGCAGTAGAGGCAGTAGTAGTGTTCGTAATAGTAGGTATAGTACTGTAGTAGAAGTGCTGTCGTTGCCGTGAGTCTGCTGTTATTATACTTTTGACAGTCATTAATTAAAACGTAGAGATAATCATTTCATGGCAAGTGCACATATTTTTTCATCATGCCCTCAATCATATATAGACCGGTTGCATCCTATTGACGTTTTTTGTCAGTTATTATATGTTTTCATGACAAATACATGCAGACAACTTTGTCAACGTGCCCCAACCGTACGTACATCTGTGCATGAAATACAGACATCTACTTCTAACTAAAATCAGTAGTGATGTTTTTGGATATTAGGCCTTTCTGTGTTTTCGAAGATGTTTTGGACTCGCAGGGATAGAATTCTGCTGTGTGTGTGTGTGTGTGTGTTCTTCACATTAAACCGTTCTTCTACTCGTCGACATCCAGCAAGCCCAGTGTCCGTGCTGATTCTTCACCCTAGAAAGATACGAGCTCTGTGGTCACAGACTACGACACAGAGATAAACACACCGTAATGCTTTAATAGCCTACGTAATACCATGCCTTCGCACTAGGTGCGGCCGACACAACATACATACATATGCCAGCAACCAAAATACACCATAAAGAAAGAGAAGCAACGAAAAAACCAAACCGAAAAAGAACAAGAAAAAGAAAAAGAAAAGGAGAAGAATCCCAAATACTGTAGCTTGTACAGTACGTAATAGTTGGAGTTGTAGTATTCATATTAATAGTAGCCCATGGTACCGAGTGCATACTGCTTTTATTAGTGCCTGCCCAATAATAGCAGTAGTAGTAACTGTACTATAAAACATATATGTAGTGGTAGTCGTGATGGTGTCCACTAGCTGTTGTTGCCGTCTGTATGCTGCTTCTACGTGGCCAGTAGCAGTAGATGCCCTCAACCGTATACAATATGTAGTCTATACATTAATAAAATCTCAATATTACAGGGGACCATAGTAAATGGGACCAAATGTTGTTAGTAAAAATGGGTAAATATATTGGTTTTTGTCTGTGCCACAGGTTCCATTTACTATGGTCCCCCTAAATAGTAGTTTTTGTTACAGAGGGGTGGCGCCAGGGAGGGAGGTTCATAGCGCTGTGACTGTCGTGACCAGCGCTATGGGGAGGATAATACGGCGCGAGACCACTGTCCAAATCAGGGTCACGCGTCGGGTCTATTCGATAGGCAGAGGGCAAAAGCTTTGGTTAGCATCCTCTGGGCGGATCTTATAGGGACAGGGAGGATCCCCGGTGTGGGAACGCCTTCGGTCTCGAGTACAGAGCCAGTAACGAGATTCCGGGACCACCCGGTGTTTACAAAACACCAAGAGTGAAGAAAGAAAGTCAAAGCCAAGTGATCTGTGATACCTGTCCTATCGACCCCCAGCCCCTTGGGCCCTGCCTTGCCCGTCATGCCCGTCATCGTGTCTGTGATGCTTCGTTGAGTGTTCACGCTGACTGCTTGCATCTACTGCATTGCATCGATCCACGTTCTGCGTGACCCGATCATTACTGCTTGAAGGCACTTCCTCGAACTCCCAAACAACAGGTGAGCCGGCCTCAGATATCTAACGAGCGCAGGTCCTTTTTACGGTCTGAGAGCTGTACCCTGCTGTAACATTTTATCAAGAACAGTAGTATAGTATTTGTAGCGTACATGATTTTACCTTTAATACAATACATCTATCTGCGTAGTAGTAGTGGTGCATAGTACGAGCAACATTATAGTAGTCATGCCCCCAACCCATGGTACCGCTTGCATGCTACGTTGCCGTTGTATATACGTTAGTACTATAGTAGCAGCAGTAGTACTTGCAGTAGGCAGTAATGTAGTATTTATTCATGCTGCTTCTACCTGTACTGCATCTACATATTTCCTGCGGTGGTGTACAGCAGTGTAACGGTATAGTAGTCATGCCCCAAAGCATGGTACCGCGTGGTTGTTTGACCTCTCTGTTTACCATGAGGTTGTCTGTATGAGCTCCACTTAGTAGTAGTATTAGTGAGTAGTCTTCGTAGTAGTATAGTGTACCAGGTAGTATTTTGTAGAGTGCATGCTCGTTTTACCTGCACTATTGTACATCTTCGTAGTAGTGGTAGTGGTGTAGTGGCGGTATATATAATAGTAGTCAACCCATGGTACCGCGTGCATGTAGTAGTGTAGTATTCATGACAGAAAGAGTAAGTAGTACTTAGTTGCTGCGTTCCCGCGGACTACTATTCTTATTGTTCTTTCCTTCGAGCAATGCGCTACTCCATGGCTCACGTTTCCGCCAAGAACAGCAATTACGGAGGACCATATTAAACAGGACCAAAAATTGTTAGTAAAAACTGGCAAATATATGGGCTTCTACGCTACGTATACCGAAGCTCCTATTAAGTGAGGATCCCCGCAATATTATACAATAATACATGTGTAAACTATTGTTGTGAATCCCTTTTCGCCTTGCGACGCCCCCGTGATGTCACGTTTTGTACATCCCGAAGGGGAACCTTGTATACAGATATAGTTTCCGCTTATTTTTTCATTATTTCGCTTTCCCCCGTGAAATCATGTCGTTTTTCTCTTTCTCTTCCTTCTCGTCCTCATGAAGGAAGTCTTGTTGCGTGAGTGGATGACGGGCCTCTTTTGTTCGTTTCGTTATAGCATCCTCGCGGGGGGCGGAGTAGGATCAACGAAAGTAGGAAAGAGATGGAGACAGGGTAGCAAGGTACAAGACCGACTATGAATATCAATAGTAAATATTACCTGTCTATGCTACTTGGACCTCTAACTTCTTCGGCTGGCAGGAGGGTACTTCATGCATGAGTTGTGCGCTTCGGTTTGCCTGTTCACTTCGTTCTGTAGCGGTAAACAAATTATGTTCTGTTTATCTCGTGGTTGTGGTTTTGTTTGTTCTGCTTGTTTTGTATTGTCTGCCACATCTCCTTCGAGGGGGCACGACACATTTAGTTTTGTTTCTGTAGTTTCTTTTTTATTCCCTTGATTTTTTCACCTTTCCTTCATGGTGTATGTAGTTCCTGTCGTACCCAGTGCGATGACATGGCAATACGTTGTCTGTTCTGCCAACTGCATACGGTAAGAAAGTAGTGGCTCCGTGTCGTAGTTTCGTGACCACAGAGCTTGTCTCTCGGCACTATAGGAATGAAGAATCAACACGGACACTTGTTGTTCTGGATGTCGACCGGTAGAAAGAAAGGGTTGATTTGGAGAACATATATCACATTCTACTGTACTCCGTTCCCTTCGCTGGCTCGGCAAGGCATGCGTCCAGACATGCCCTGCCAGGCGTATAGCGAATGCGGGGTAGGTCGTTCTGACGAGTGCAAGGCCGGACTCACTCTCAAGTTGTGATACCTCCTCGCTGCCACGTTTAGCCACGACGCTTAGGCATGGTGGTAGAGTTGGGTCGTACGTACTGCGTCAGGCACGGACAACTACGATTCGCGCGTCAGTTTAGGCAGCAGCGGCAGAGCAGTATGCTCCATCGAGATGTCCGTGCGCGAGTACAGGCGCCACCTAAGGTTAAGCTACGGCACAGTTGAATTGCGCCGGCAGGAGGCTGGACTCGACGACGAAAGAGGAAGAAGACGGAGCGCTGACGAGCGGGAAAGATACGGACACCCTGCCCGAGTTTTGTTTTGTTTTAAGATCAGAAACCCAAGTGAGACGAGCAAGTTGTACGGGACAAGGGGCAAGGGGAGAACCGACTGGAGGGGAGTGGCAACGAGAACACGTGCGTAGAAACGGGTCTATTGGGTGAAGGCGATGAGGCGTCCTTGTAGAACGCGACGGACGGAGACCCACAGCTGGCGCGCAGACCATGACGAAAGCAACAGTCGTCGTTTTCTTCTGCCTTTTTATACGAAGCAGAAGTATGTACCTGCTATTTACGTCACCGGCCTTTGTAGTGTTGGTGAGTTGTGTACCCTTCACGCCGAATGATCCCCACAGTCATCAGGGACGTAGTATCATAGCTGTGATGCACCTTTTATCAGATAGATCGGGAAGACATGGCGATTGTTGATATTAGTAAGTTGTTCGCTGCATACCCGCGAGTCGTCACTCTGACAGCACCCCCGATACCAGGCGCTTTGCTGTGTGTGTTCACGACTGCCGTGCGTTTCGTGCGGTGCAGACATCACTCCAGACGGGACCACCGAGGATACAAGCTACGAGTTGATTGGATAACCGCGGCCATGTTAGTTCAGTCTGCACATTGATTTCATGTCAGGTGCTTGCCTTCTTCGTATCGTGTGTTTACGGATGGAAGCCGACAATATCTATCGCTAGATTTGCCTTCACCTATTGTCGCTGACAATATCTATCGACATATTCGGCCCTAGCCTATTGCCGCTTGCAATGATATCTATCGCTAGATTAGGATCTTGTATAGTGTCGCTGGCAGTATCTATCGATATATTTGACCCTAACCTATTGCCGCTAACAATATATATTGATAGAGTTGCCCCTACACTACTGCCGCTGGCAATAACTAAGGATATATTTTTCCCTCGTCTATTGTCGCTGGCAGTGTATATCGATAGATTTTATTAATAGCCATGTCTATTGTCGATGGCAATGTAAATCGATGGTCTTGCCCTCATATATTGCCGCTTGCATTCAATTACCCTGCTCCTCTGCTACAGCTGTGCCGCACCGTATCGCCCTCGTGAAGTTCAAGTAGTAGCGATACCGAGTGCTAGGCAGCACTGAGCAGAAGCCTCTCGGATTAGCAACCTAAAACGTTTAGTCCCCGCATCAGCAATCCTTCGGAAGGATGTGGAAAACCAAAAATTATCCTGACGAACAGACTCGCAAAGTGTCCACACTCCACACTCCCAGACAAATTATCACGAAGGCAGGCGAAAAGGCTAGTGCTCGGGGGAACAACGTCATGGGCACATGTCAAACAACCAGCAGAGGAGATGCACCTCCGAGTGAGGAGAAGATTATTGGAAGTGTCGTCTCCCGTGGGGGGGGCGGGCGGCGCGGCTCCTGCTGATCGGATCGGAGAGGCTATATTAAAGACATCGCACAGCGTACTGAAGGTCTCCTGGAGAGTTTCCCAGGGGCGCCCTTCGAGTAGCAGCAACTGCGAGGGCGGTGAATCCGCCAGGGGTGGCTCTCGCAACGTGTGTGCTGTACTTCATGTTGGCATCACGCATGGAGTCAAGCAGGTGGTTGGCGCTCTCGTTCTTTTGCGAGAAGAGGAGGGCTGTTTGTCGCCCAGTTTACTTTTTTTGCCGTTGGTGCACGGTTGGCTGTCGGTGACAAAACTCAAATGAATTCGAGATCACCAAGAGATTTTCAACCGCGTACAGCAAATGCCTAATCTTGTTGCTGCGCGCGTGTCGTAAGACTGCCCGTCGAACACATCTTACCCCTGGTGAGCCTGTTTGACGCGCTCCTTATTTTGGTGTAGCCGATGCAGTTGTCGTCGGTCCCTTTCGCATTTCTTCGAAGCACCATGTATCACGCTGCATATGTAAAAATACACGATACCTGGTATGTGATACTTTACCAAAGAGCTACTGTAATTATATCCCCTAAAATAGCCCCTTGGTGCTGGTCGGGACACCCTTGTGACTAAAAATATACCAGAGGTACCAAGTGTGGTACAGTTTTGTAAGTATAGCGCAAAGACTGAAGTTTACAGTAGATCTTTATGACAGACAGCAGGTTTGCCTTTGACTTCCCTGACTGACATCGAATTACGATTACTAGGTTGTAGTGGGGAACACACCGGCCCACCTGGTACAACCTTGACGGCGCAGTTTTGACTTGCCTGTCAAATCTCCTGACATCTTTGGTAGGGCCTGCATGCCTGCATGGTATTGATATATTCTCTTGAACCTGGTATATTATAGGTGTTTAGTATTTCATGTACCTCTCAGCTGCCAGAGATCGCACGTTTCTGAAACATGTCTTGTGCAAGCGTGCTGTGATAAGTTGATTGGGCGCGGGGTGTGTAGGGTTTACAGTTAGCGGTATACCGGGTACAAATTATGTACTGATTGTACGTGCTCAACCTGCAGTTCGTTTTTTAACGTAGCAAACTACCAAGCACTGAATATACTACTCTGCACATCCTGCTGAGCGGTGTACCTTTCCTGAAGGCGTTGCATTGTTTTTTTGCATCCCATTCACTACCCTTCCCTTACTCTCCCGCTCCCTCCCAGTAGTAGCTCAGATCCGAGTTCACATAGCGGGCGCTTCTCCCTCCTCCCCCACCGGTACGTGCCTCATTTTTTATCGCGAAAATAATGCAGCGTTCTAGGTCGTTTCCTATGCGGTTCGAGTTTTAGGCTTCAGTCTTTGACCCTGTCGCATTTTCAGATGTGAACTTGGCAAATCGAAACAGTCGTCCGATGCGGAAAACTCAGATTTATTACGCGTGCTGAAATTCGAGCAAACGCCAAGGCCAACTGCTTTTGTTGTGGTCTGGCGCCGCGAGAGACGCGCTGGGTTCGCTGCCCTTCGCGTAGGACCCAAGCGTCCGAGCCAAGGCTGACTGCCTCTGGTCAGGCGGCGAAGAGACGTGGCGCGTGCGTTAGAGTCAAGCTGTCTTGGTATTGTGTTTCATCATGTGTCTGACTGCTGCTGCTGCTGTGCTGCGGTACAGCAGTGTAGTCTTCGAGTACGTATCCACGGGGAGATGCGCGCCGAGTGCGCTTGTCTTGGTCTTTAGGCCCGAGCCCGCGCCAACCGACTGTAGTCTGACGACGGAGGGGCGCGCCGCCCGCCGCCCGCCGACAGCGCGTATGGCGCGAAGCAACGTCGCTGTACAGCTGTGTCACGACCCAACTCATCGATCGTTCTGCTGCTGTTTGCTGTTGTGGATTAAATCTTGAATTTAGAGAGCATGCCATTTTTCGATTTGAAAATCTGATGACCCAAGTCGTCGGATTTTGGCGACTTGAGTCATCGGATTCTCATATCGAAAAATTTCCGGTCGGACTTTGCATACTTGGACTGCATAGGGTCATTCATTTTTGAGATCGAAAAATATAAAGCTGAAGCTCGAAATCCAACCGCATAGGAAACAGCCATATTCCCTCTTCGACTCGCGTCGAATTTTTCAAGCTCACGCCACAGCACCAGTAGACGCTTGCAATTTTTTCATAAGGAAAAAATACGCTTTGGCCGGGGTTCGAACCCGTGACCTTGGCATTGGTAACCTCATGGTCTAACCACTAGTCCACCGGGGGAGCGGGTCCGGTTCGTCCTGCCCAAGCCTCTGCACAGATTCTGCGGGTCCAATATGCGGTGGGTGCAGCTCGTACATCCACTACTAATCTAAGCACGAAAAATACAAACATAGGTCCAGCGGCAGTATTGTTTTCTTTCTTTTCTTCCCATCTTTCATCCGTCTTGCCCTAAAGCTCTGTCTCCCTCCCTTTTGTAACTCAGATCCGGGTTACAACGCAGGCTTCTCTCCCTGCTCCCCAGTGCGGTACACGCTTTCCATTTTTAATCCAAGCAAATTTCAGCAGTTTCTTCCCTCGTCGACTTGCGTCGATTTTTGCTTGCCCACGCTATGAACCTTTTGCGACTATCCAACGTATACGAAGTAGTATTCAAGGCTATCCACTCCAGAGAAGCGACCTGTTTTATTATTCGACCGAAAAAAATAACTTGCATACGATGTATCACACTTCCGTCGTCACAATCCACTGTTTGGATCCTTCGATAGTGCCGGTGTTTACCGGCACTTTTGAATAGTCATTGCGTTTTAGAGATCCGGAATTGTAGCGGGCACCGGCAATGTTATACTATTCTGCACCATAGCAGAAATGACCTAATCTTGTTCCCGAACTGCTGTACATGTCTTGTGTACTCGCATCATACGAATGGTGCTCAAGCCGAGATTCAGAGCCCACGGTTTTGGTGCCGTGCCGTGTTCATGTATTTTTGTCTGTTTGTCACGTCTGCCCAGTGCGGCCCAATACATCCCATACTACTGAACGTCTTGCTCACACAGAAGAGATTCCCATAAAAACACAACATGCTGTCATCTACTTCGACAAACCAGCCCAACCCCGAATCGAACAGACACCGAAACGGTTGCACCACCTGCTGTTTCTCTGGTGTTTGTGGGTGTATGCATAGATGTGCACAGCAAAAGTAGAATATCGGAATTAACACTGAATGAACATTATTGAGGGACACCCAAGCGGCGGAACTGGCATTATACAGAGTGCGTCCCTTACAATGCAGATTCGGCGTTATATAGGGCACTCGCATTTTTGAGCCGACATTATAGAGGGACCACTATAGTAGTACTGTACCATGATATCTGCCGTTGCTTGTCCAGCCAACTGCCTGACCCGTGAGGTTGTGAGCGCCTCCTGACCCGACCCTGCTCGTTATGCTCCGCATGATCTGTGACATGTAGGTTTGGTTTCATTGGTGCGGTTTTCTGATGGCAGATCGATTTTTTTTTTTGTGATTTCTGTTAATTGCCACGTTTATTGTTTCCACGTACGCTTCCCTTGCTGCGACCCCCCAGGGGATTAACGCCTACGTCAGGAATATTTGTTCTGTGTTCTCAGTGGCCACGCGTGTCCTTCGCGCTTCCTTCTGGCGCTGCTGTGCTAACATAACAGGCGGTTTAACTGCCGTCAAGCAAGGCGAGGGCGACCAAGATAGGAGCGACCATGACGAGAAGGGTGACGACGACGACAACAAAGGCCGCGGCGACAACAACGGCAACGAAAACGACGTCGAACCCAGTACGGATGGATCCAGTCCTCAGAACGGCAGCAGCGAGGGGGTAGGCTACGCCGACAAGGGCAACGTTCCCGGCGGCATGCGAGGGGGGGGACATTCCCGATACGGACTGCGCTAGACCGGGCCCCACTCTGGAATAGAGTACGCGTATTGCCGACTAAGCACATTTTTCTTTGTCACGAACGTCGATGGTAAATTGACGTCTCCACGTAGGTTGCGTTGCTACGTCTGCATATCTTACCTCCGTGTTGAAGGTCTCTGTAGACCAGCACACCTGTCGCATGCATCTGTAGCAAAAAGTAGGTGTTGATACACAAAAGACGTAGCCAAAGGGTTATTTAGGTTTGGGTGAGGGGGGGGAGAGGATATGCAGCTTTGGCCAAATGTACGCGGCAAATGTATGTTTTCTCTCCTTCGCGTATGTACACCAATGGGGTGTGTCTGTTTCAGCTCTGTTTCGGTTGGTATTGGCTCCTCCCATCTACAGCTGATTTAGTCGTTGTACTAAAGATATATTACAACTATTAATTGTTAAAGTTTGAGTCGTTGTACTCGTAGTATAGTAGGAGTAGTGGTTTAGCAGCATGATAGACGTTACTATTTTCACGTGGACTATTACATCCAGAAACCTGGGGAGGCATGTCTGAGACGGAGGTGCACACGAGTAGAGAGAGCGGAATAGGACGGATATTGAAGCTTTTAATTTAAGAGGAAACAGCAGCAAGGCCAGACGAGTGTGCACTTGAGCGTACAGAAATCTAGTTGGGAGCCGAACGACCGGCAACATTCATAAACTGCTGCTGTGATCTGTGGCAAAATGTTTTTTAAGGTTTTGCTTCCCGCCCGCCTTAGAGCTTTGAACAAAGATGACAGCCCGTAAGCGTCGGAGAGGTATGGAAGCAGGTTGTCAATGTCAAGAATGTTTACGACTATAATAGTCTAGTGAGGCCGCCAAAGGAGCAGAATGACAAATTCTGCAGAGGGATAACAACTTTTAACCATTTGGTTTGCTCTGCAGGGTTTCGGAGATACGAAATCCTGAAAAGGGATATTAAGGCCATGCCATATTGGGGGGTTTGTGCTGATTATAAATCCTCGAGAGGGTCTTCGAATATTTAAATACTCTCCACAGGATAGTCTGCCGAAACTCTCCAGGGGGTGGAGTTGATATTTGTGTCCTGTACAGCAGGGTTTCGGTGGGTACAAAATCCTGCACGTGATTTTCTGTTGATTGTACTCACAAGCACGACATACAAGATCCACATGGTAGATTGGGGAGTTACATGCTGGAAAGGGATTCCGGCAGTAGGGTATTGGGATATCGGGGTAAGGTGTGCCCACCAATGCCACTCGTCAGGTGCAACCCTATACTGCATTTGAGGCGAGTCAACTCTACAGCGAGGATGTAACATTAGAGGAGTTCCGTTTCATGTCTGGAGTCAGCCACGCGTTCCCGTGCCAGCTGCGCCTATACCTTTCGGGATCAATCAACACACTAGTGGGATACCGGCGATCTTCTATTGGCAAGCGTAGCCAAGGCCAACCCAAAGAGGTGGGAACCTGCTTCCAGCATGTCTATTCTTTTCATATGATGTGCTTTGTGAGGGAGCCAGCGTGTGTGTGTGTTTTGAAGATGAGATCGAGGTCCTGGAGGAGAGGACGTGTGTGTGAGAAGACGACCCAGGAGATGTCGCACCAGGAGCAGCAGCGATGCCAGCAGGGCCAAGTTTGAGCCGGACCTGGTAGAATCGCTTGGCACTGGTGGCGAAGGCGTTGGAGAGTAGCAGTCGCAGCTCCAGCAGCAGCTCCAGCAGCAACGTCAGCAGTCGCGGATTGCTGCACTTTAGTTGCGACGATGAAGCGCATGCAGTAAGCACCGTTACCGCCTCCGTCGTCTCGACCGCCGCGTAACCGTCCCTGCTGCAACACCCCGGGATAGCCAGGCATCTGCCTGAATCTGTGGGTTCGCTGCGAGCTAGCGACGTAAATGAAGAAGGTATATTATTTTATGAAAGAGTGAGTTTGGCCGGCAGGAGCCGGGAGGGAAGGTGGAGACTGCGGGAGCGACGCTGGAAGTGTTTTGGCAGAATCGTTTACCTGGACTGCTGAAGCACCACGCCCGCAGGTGGTTGATGAGGGGGGAAGTTGCCCCCGAGGAAGGAGACGAGGGGAGAGAGTGAAGATAGGCGCCGGCGGAGGAGCCTGCATTATCTGTTCGGGATGCGCTGCCCCAAGAGAGAGAATGAAGGAGAACCCTAACCCTTAAGGGACCAAGGCGCTACGAGCAAGGACTTATGTCAGCACCAGGCACGTTTTACTTTGTTGATTGATTGCTGTGGTGATTTCTGTTTATAGATTGATTGTATATCGATTTAATAATCGTAGAGAATCTGCGAACACTGGAGATTGAGATATATTTGGGGATACTGGAAATGAAATGAGATACACAGACGTATACGTATACGTATAGCTTCCCTCGCTGAAGTTTTCCTGTAGACGCACTGCAGGACTACGACGCCTGTCTGTTTTATGGTTGACTGGTCGAGGGCTCTGGTTGGGCATCGACACGAGTACGAGTAGGAAATTAACAGGGTAAGAAAGGTACTCTAGAATTTAGTTGGGATACGTGCGAATGATGTGGGCTCAATGACTGCACCCTTCGCCCATGTGCATCTTTTTGACGTCATTACGTATCATACACAGTAAGAGGATTGATATATTCCCACCCTATTGCTGAGTTTGGCATTGCGTTGGTCTGATGCTGGCAGAACCGAGCAAGTACAGCAGGAAGAGGTGTATGTGATGTAACCTTGTGCCCAACTACAGCAACACGTCTGTTTGCGGCATTTCACATGTTTACATCTTTGTATGCGGGTATCTCGTTTTTGAGTTGTTGGGTTGTTGTTGTTGTTGTTGTTGTTGTTTTCTTCACATTAAACCGTTCTTTCTACGCGTCGACATCCAGCACAACCAGTGTCCGTGCCGATTCTTCATCTTCAATCCTAGAGAGATACAAGTTCTGTGGTCACAAAGCTACGCCATAGAGATACTACGTTGCCACGTATGCAATGCAATGCCATGTCATCATACTGCGTACAACAGGCACGACATACCCATTCCATGACCTAGAGAAACAAAAACGAAAAATAGAGAAAAAACAAAAACAAAAACGAAGACAATTCGAAAGAGAAAAGAAACAAAAAAAGAAACAAACATATACCTGGTATATGTATATACTTCAGTATAGCAACAAACCATCGTACTCCCCCGTAGGGGACGTGGCAGACACTTGAAAAGAACGAGCTGGAAAAAAAAAAAATAGAAAAAAAAAAAAAAAAAAAGAAGAAAACACCACTAGTCGTCAACAGAGTAAGACTAAGAACCAAGGTAACAGGCAAACCAAACAAACACAAGGCATGCTCCAGATAGCGGTAACTGTGTAGCACGACCCGCGCCACTTGTTACGTGCCACAGGCAAGATATTTGCAGACGGAGTAATATACTATACTAGTACAGCAGCAGCAGAAGTAGTATGTTACTGTGAGCTGAGACGAAAAAGGTTTACCTGGCACTGCTGTATATGTTCATCGAGTACGTACTGCAGTATATAGTGGTCGAGGAATACATGGGTTTGGTGTGGGACCAGATATTCTCGTTGACAAGTCGTAGCTGTTTATTTGCAGTAGCATTTGAGAAGTTGAACTGTAATAGGGGACGTGGCAGACACTTGAAAAGAACGAGCTGGAAAAAAAAAAAAATAGAAAAAAAAAAGAAAAAAGAAGAAAACACCACTAGTCGTCAACAGAGTAAGACTAAGAACCAAGGTAACAGGCAAACCAAACAAACACAAGGCATGCTCATCAAGTACGTACTGCAGTATATAGTGGTCGAGGAATACATGGGTTTGGTGTGGGACCAGATATTCTTGTTGACAAGTACCTGGTAGCTGTTTATTTGCAGTAGCATTTGAGAAGTTGAACTGTAATACAAAGAGCAGTGCATGCGTGAAATGAGCAAAACACCCAATGCAGACCTCATCGCTCGAATGCACGTCCCATCCCTTCTGTATGCCGGGTCAATGCTGCGGAGGTGACGTTTGATTTCACCCAGGAGGAATAGCTGGATGACCCGAGCTGTGGTGACGCCATGAGACCGAACGGAGAGGCAGCCGCGGCGGAGGCAACATCAGTAGTGTTCGGGGCGTCGGGGATATTCTTACTGAAATGTGGTAGCCTGTGAATCTGGATGAATATTTTCATTGGTTATATTTTGGAAGTGTTTTTCTGGTCGATTTGGATTCCGCGAAAGTTATTGGAGTTTTCGAGTAGTTTCAATATCAAATATAATTCAAGTGAAGAAATGTATGCTATCTCGCAATACCGTCGCGATCTGTGTATCTATGGCGGGAGTAGGGGATAAGAGGTGACTCTTGTCCGGGGGAACGGGGTTCCTTGTGATCTCTGGCATTTTATTTCTTGGCTTAAAATTATTTTTTATGAGTATGGCTACTGTGATATTTTTCCATGATTTGCATTAATTTCCTAAATAATAGAGGGAGCGGTTTTGGAAGAGACTAGAGAGAAACTATGAAGCGCCTGGGGGCGTGCGTGCGGTCCATATGAATTGTTTTCTGATTTGGAAGGTTTGGGTAGTATTTCGGAAATTGAGAGTTTGACTTTTTTTGGTTCTTGAAAATTTGTGCTTTTGTTCAAAGTCAGTACTGACTGAGTGGTCTAGCAGGTAGTGCTATATAAGACCCTAGGGTGGGTCGGGGGTTGAAGTCTCGCCGAATTCGTAAGTTGATCTTTTCGAGCGTGCACGCTGGAGACAATACGAATGATTGTGATAGTGTGCCTGTAGACACCAGTAGCGTTTGGCGAGTGGAGGACCCCGGAGATCACTGTACTAAGTCGACGAGATTCCACCGAATATCTTTGGACCAATTCCGCGGAAAATACCGTTTTACCTGACTAAATCCGAGAAGGATGCCGTTTTACCTGGCATTGGATTTCGAGAGTTTTACGTGTTTGCAACAGAGAGGCTGGTGATTCAAGAATTTGATACTTCTGATTAGAGGTTTGAGTGCTGATTCAACAATTTGATTTTTGAGTTACAAATTTGATTTTTGACTTTCCGAGTTTGATTCGAGTTGATATTAATATTGAGATATATTAGCCCTGCGATGTCATATATTTTCATGTCCAGAGCTGAGGGGAATATTGGTCATAGACAGGAGCAGGGGGGATATTATAGTAGGTTCGTGTGTATTGAGTAGGAGGATGTTGATTGTACTCAGAATCACGACATGTAAGATCCATGGTAGATTGGGGAGTCCATGGTGGAAAGGAATTCTGGCAGTAGGGTATTGGGATGTCGGGATAATATGTGCCCACCAATGCCATTCGTCAGGTGCAACCCTACACTGCATGTGAGGCGAGTCAACTACAGCGAGGATTTAATATAAGAGTTCCGTTTCATGTCTGGAGTCAGCCACGCGTTACCGTGCCAGCTGCGCCTGTACCTTTAGGGATCAATCGACATTTTCTCATTACCATGCTGGGGGATGATTGCCATCGCGACACCCGCCAGAGGGCCGTCGATTATTTGGATACCCTCCACAGGAACCGTCCAGGGGGTAGAGTTAAGATTTATTTCCTGTACAGGGTTTCATAGATACAAAATTTTGCACAGAAGTTTGACATCACCATGCTGGGGGATCATTTTCATCGCGACACACCCCACAGGGCCGTCGATTTTCAGAATACCCTCCACAGGAAAGTCATAAAAAAAAAACGTCCAGGAGTGCGAGTTCACTTTCGTTTCCTGTACAGGGTTTCATGGGGACGAAATCCTGCACAGCGTTTTCTCATTCTCATGGTGGGGGGTTATTTCCATCACGGCATCACCGAGAGGGCCGTCGACAATGACAACACCCTCCACAGGAGTGTCAGCAGAAACCCTCTAGAAAGACCGAGTCGGTTTTGGTCGCCTCATCAGGATTTTGCGATGTACGAAATCCTACACAGGATTAGAAGGGTAAGAAAAAGGGTTCAATGTGAAGAAAACGCAAACTGGACACGACAGGCACGACCTACAGTTTCTATGAAAAATCGACAAATCGAAATAAACAAAAATAAAGCATCGAAAAATGGGTCACACCCAACAAATATATGCAGATGTGGCAGACAGACTGGAAATACAAGTTAAAAATGGAATACAGACGAGACGTATTACGCAGTTTGCAAAGTTGAGTATCAAGTATTTAATCAGTCGAACTCACAGCTGACGTCTTTCAAAATTTAAAAAAAAACAAAAAAAACACCACCAAAACATAAAGTTCGAAGACTATGAAACACAAAGGAATAACCTTACATGCAAACCGAAGCACAACAAAATACAAAACAAAATCCACCCTCCAGGCAGCGCCGGCAGTTTGTGGTACGAGTAGCATCAACAGCGCAGGTAAAAATTCTACCTACTATAGCACGAAGCAGTCAGTCTGGTACTTTACTACGGATATATATTAAAACTGCTATGTACAGCAGTCGCAGTCGACCTGGTACCTTGCTACATGCGTATTACCCTGTCTGCTGTATCCTTTCATCCTTTCGTCTTGCGTCAACGATGCTGTGCTGCACTTGAGGGGATGTCAAACTGGAAAGCTGTCGGGCCAGATGGACTCCCGGCCGAACTCCTGAAAATCGAACACCTCGCATTCGCCCAGTGCTTTCACAACATCCTTGTCAATGTTTGGGTAACAGGAGAAGTTCCCCAGCAATGGAAAGATGCGATCATCAACGTTCTTCAAAAAAAGAAGCAGGACCGAACTGATTGCAACAACTACAGAGGGATTTCGCTTGTTGCCCACGCAGGCAAAGTTTTGTTGAAAATCGTCGCGTCTCGCCTCGGCAACTACTGCAAGACCGAGGAGTTACTCCCGGAGGAACAGTGCGGCTTCCGCCCCGCACGATCAACGATTAACATATTGTTCGTCGTGCGCCGGTTGCAAGAGCTTGGAAGACAGAGGAAAATCCCCCTGTATTATACGTGTGCTTCATCGATCTGCAGAAAGCGTACGACTCTGTCGACCGAGAGCTGTTATGAGAAGTACTCACACGTTTTGGCGTACCAACCAAGATGCTGAGAATTATCCGTAATTTCCACGATTGCATGCGGGCTCGCGTGCGTACGGATGACGGTGGGCATTCGGAATGGTTTGATGTCACGCAGGGGCTGCGGCAAGGCTGTGTGCTATCACCGTTACTCAGTACTGTTCAACGTATTCTTCGCTGCTGCGTTGCATGTCGTACTAGTACGCTTTAGCCAAGACGAAGCCACCGTAAGGGATTTGGTCCAGCTCAGTGATACTGGAGTTGTCGGAACGAAGGCGCAGGAGCCGTTGGCGTGCGTGCGAAGGGCTGTATGGGGCATGTTGGACGCCGATGACGCAAGGATTGTCTCCAAGTCGGCTAACGGGCTCGCGAAAATGATGACAGTCATCGTGACTGTCTTCGAAGCAGCAGGCCTTACGATGTCGGAAAAGAAGACAGAGACTATGCTTCTACAAACGCCAGACCAGAAAACCCTCGCACCACTTCTCGTCATAGAAGCAGGAGGCCAGAGGTATAAGCAGACGGCCCAGTTCATATACCTAGGCGGCATTATCCACTAAAACCCTGACCTCTCGCTCAAAATCGACCGATGGATCCGCCTCATGCGAGCATGCCTCAAACGGTTCGGCCCGGAGCTGTATGATAGGACGAACCCCCCCCCTCAGCCTGAAAGTCCGAATGTTGAAGGCCGAGGCGATTGAGACCCTGCTGTACGGGTGTGTGACGTGGACCCTCAGAGGGGAACACTTTGCCTAGCTTCGAACCGCTCACCGCCAAGTCCTGTTGCGAGTCATTGGCTTCCAGCGCCGACTTCGTACTGACCATACCACCCTCTCCTAAGCGAAGGCCTTCAAGACGACACTTTGCGAGAGCATCGAAACGACCATCGGCAAACGGCGTCTCTTCTTCGCGGGGGGGGTGGCAGGGCAAAGCAAGGATCGATTACCCAGTCGGGTAATGTTCGGGACGTAGCTGGTGGGGAGAACCCTACACCTGGCGGACAGGTTAAGACTTGGCATAGATGCATAGTCGAAGACCTTAGGGAGTTCCGATCCACCGAAGGATCAACGAAACTTGCTCCCTTGGTGTTTGGAGTTGAGACCGTGCTGTGGCCCACAGCTGAAAAAAAGACGGGAAAGTGGTGCAGGGGGATCGTCGAAGCAGCCGAACGGTTGAGGGTAAGGTGGCACGAGGCTGAGGCTGAGCTGAATAGGAAGCGCCGCGCATCCGCCGTAAGTGGTGTCCAAGGCAATGGGGGGAGGAGGGGCAACAAGAGGAGTAGCAGAAAACCCGACCAAGGGAATGCGGAGAGGGGGGGGAACAGGAGTAGAAGGGAAACGGCAGTGGACGAACGTAGGAAGGAGATGGCAGACAGGGTATCAAGGTACCGGGCAGACTGAAAAGTAGAACATGCCCATACTACTCGTACCACCAACTGGTGCAGCTGGTTCGTACGTGGTCTTCCTTTGTCTTTCTTTTGTTTTTGTTTATTTTTGTTTCACTTTTTTTTCTATTTTTTGCGCTGACCCTATATGTGATTTCATTTTATTTCTTTCTCTTCCTTTCTCCGAATGATGAGCCTTATTGAAGGAGTCGTGTGGCGTGGGTCCTGCTTTGCTTGTTTCGTATGGTCTGACGCCGAGGGGCCGCGCATAGTTGACGAACGCTGGACGAAGGTGGCAGACAGGGTATCAAGGTACCAGGCGGACCAGCAGGGAGACCCTGGCTGTGCTACTCGTACCATGACCTGCTGTCGCTACCTGGAGGATGCTTCGTGCTTTGTTTGGTTTGCCTGTTTTTTTCCCTTGGTTCTTAGTCTTACTCTTTTGACGATGACTAGTGGTTTTCTTCTTTTTCCTTTTTTTTTCCAGCTCGTTCTCTCCAAGTGTCTGCCAGATCCCCCGGGGGGGGGGGGGCACGATGGTTTGTATTTTTATATATATATTCTTTGTTTTTCTTGTTTCTTTTCCTCTTTCGAACTGTCTTCTTTGTTTTTGTTTTTGTTTTTTCTCTTTGTTTCGTTTCGTTTCTCCAGGTCATGGAACGTGTATGTCGGGCCTGTTGTACGTAGTATTATGACATGACATCGCATTGAATACGGGCCAACGTAGTATCTCTGTATGTGGCGTAGCGTTGTGACCTCATAACTTGTATCTATCTACGATTGAAGAATCGGCACGGACACTTGTGCTGGATGTCGACGGGTAGAAAGAACGGTTTAATGTGAAGAAAACAACAACACCCCGGGAGAGTATGCGTCAGGCATCACGACAGACGTGAAACAGCCTCACATCTACCCACGACCCATTTTCTTTTGACGTCAGGACAAAAAGCAAGACATGAGTAGAAAAACTGAAGAAGCTCAAGTAAGTATGGAAAGACAGAAAAAGCCTTTGAAAAAGAGAGCAAATGAAAGAAGCGACAAGGACAGCAGTGGACGTACATATCTTCAGATTATGTTATTCTTATAACACTGTTAACATCTGGATGCCGCTCCCGAACCCGAACCCAAACAACAGAGATACCAGAATAGACACTGCAATGCTGCGTCATCGACTTGGATACGACAGGCACGACACGCGTGTTCAACAGCAACAGAGCGGAAGAAACTACTGTAGCCAAAAGATACCAAGCCGTGGAGGTTTCAGTGTAATCGCATGTGTGAGTGGAGCAGTGGCCGGGGATCCTGTGTGATGTCCCCTAGCCACCTGGCTCGTGGTCCGATGAGGATCACTCCGTGATAATACAAGCTCTAAGAACAAGACTTACTGAGTGCGAGGCCAGCGAGACTGGTGGAGTCCCTCGCTGGAAGCCCTCTTGCTGATATCATCTGGCAGAGGCCATAATATCTAGATATTCGCGGAACTTCTGTTGGAGGAGTTTTCGGCTGCGGAGTATTGGGTCACAGCTGGGAAGGCAGTTGGCCCGTTGGACGGATCGAAACGGCTTGAAGCGCACAGCAGGGGAGGACGCTCCGGGAGCTGGAGGACGCACAGGTCAGGCGGCAGTTTCTCCGTTATTACAGTAGAGTCCAGGTGGACTGCTGTGGATTATGGCGCACACGGCAAGCACGCCGCTGGTGGTAGGGGAGTCTCTGACTCCACCGAAATACGGAGAGGTGTGGACCGAGCAGGCCTCTCGTGTTTTTTACGCAGCGTACCTCGATTATGAGGAACGGCTGCAGCTCGCCAACGCTCAGGGGGTGGTTCAGCACTCCAAAGTGAGCATGGGCCAGCTTATCCCCAATTACATTCATCGGTGTTTTGAGGGATTTTACAAGCATCAGACTACGATGACCGCCTCGGAGTTGTTGGACGCTGTTAGGCAGCACGCCGGTTACACAACCACCAGCAACAGATTTGACACCTCGCGGGCGGCAGCGGACTTGCGTCGCGTTCTCTCAATGAGGCGCGATGAAAAGCAGGGCGGTGAAACATCCGTCAAAGACCGCGCGATGATGGTAAACTCCGCTATGGAAAAGTATTTTGCGGAGAATCACGCGGTGCATGCCATGTACCGCGCGCAGGACCGTTCGTGGTTGCCCGGACCGGCGGAATTTGTGAGCATGGCGTTGGTGGATGGCTTATGGCCGTCCGAGTTCAAAAAGTACGTAAAAGGTCAGCTAACGTACGCTGCAGGGTGGAAGAAGGACCCGGCATTGGTCATGGACCAAATTTTTTCTGCTGCAGAACAGTGGAAATTCATCGAGGCGTATGGTCGGAAAGATGCTGCAGGGGCAGCTGAACCGCGACGCCAACAGCAGCAGAAACCGAAACAGCAGCAGTCCGCGAAAAAGTCGTTTGTTCGCGTCTGTTTCGAGTGTGGTGATCCCAACCATTATGTTTCTGATTGCCCAAAAGCTCGCGGTGGCGGCACAGCTCCCAGCAGTGGTGGGCGCGGGTCGTCAGGGTATCGCGGGGGCCGCAATGGCGGCCGGGGCAGATTCAACCATGGACGCGGGCGCGGTGGCCGTGGTGGCAATCAATTGACAGCGGGCGGTGGAACTTCTGCTGTTGCTTCTTCAACTTCTGGTGCGCCAGCGGCAGGAGCCGCTGGGTCGGGATCTGGTTCGTCTGTTGCCGGCCGAGCTGTATACGTTGGAGGAGCTGGAACATCGGTGGGTGCTGCTGGAGCGAGAACTTCGCCATCCACCGAGCGGGCGGAGTCAGTGTCTGGTGCTGCTGCAGGGGCGGTAGCGCCGGAACCGTCTGTATATTCGACGTCTTGGTCGGGGTGGACCGCCGATTCTATTTCTTCGGCGCCGGCTGTAGGAGGGCAGCCATGGCGTCAGGTGACTCTTGGTACCGACCAGAGTTCAACGGCAGGTGAAGTGCCTGTCGATCGCAGCGCTGAGTGTTTACGCGCTGATCTCTCTTTGCCAGGGTCGGTTGGTTCGCTGATGGCGCGTGTGATCCTTGATTCGGGGTCGGCGCTCACGTCCATCGGTGTCGGCTTACTTCAGCAGCTGTCTTCGCATTTCGGCGGCGCCGATCTGCAAATTCCGTTCGAAAATGGCCCGCAGCAGGCGAAAACCGCTACGGGTGTTTCAGTGATGGTCACGCACAAAACGGTGCCGATTGCCGTGAGTGTACGGACGCCGTGGGGAGCGGTGAAATTGGAGCCCATCACTTTCGCGGTCATGCCTGGTACAGATAACGTCGTTCTGTTTGGCATGGCTACCATGAAAGCTCTTGGCATCGACGTCTACCGTGAAGCTCTGGAGAAGCTTCGCCCTCGCGCAGTGCCGGTATCGACCGGTGTGGAGACTCCGAGTTACCTTGCGGCGCGCAGAGTGACGGTTTCCGTGCGTGCTTTTCAGACCGAGGCTACGGTGGATGCTCCGGAGGACAAGGCGGTGGAACATTTGGTCGACCGGGGGCCAGACATGTTCATGGATCCGGAGGAGGAGCGGACGGCCCGAGAACGGGCGTTGGAGGACAGCGTGCAGCAGGCAGAGCAGAGTGGATTAAGCGTCGGCGGAGCAACCCGTTTGCGCGAAATTTTGGCTCGTCGCGTGGGTGCTTTTCGCCGTGCGCTGTGTGGTGATCCGCCAGCGCAAGTGGAGCCGATGCGAGTGCAGCTGAAGCAACAGGCGAAGCCTGTCAAGGCAACGCCACGTCGGTACGAACCGACGAAAAGGGACTGGCCCTCGAAGTGCATTGCTGCTTTGGTGTTTTTTGGCTTTGTCTACCACAACATCCAGGCGGTGTGGGCGAGTCCGGCGATGGCGGTGCCCAAGAAGGACTCTTTCCGTTTGGTGAGCGACTACTCGGCGGTGAACGCACAGGTGGAGAAGTCCCCGGGCGTCATGCCCAACCATGAAGACATGGGAGATCTGCTGGGGGCGCGTTTCTTCGGCAAGCTGGACCTACTTCAAGGGTACTGGCAGATGCCTTTGGCTCCGGAGGCGCAAGACGTCTTCACCATGGCGACAAGCGACGGTTTGTTCACGCCTACCCGTGTTCCCCAAGGTGTTTTGAATGCGACTTCTTATTTCCAAGGTGTCATGACTGAAGTGTTGCGTGGTTTGGATTGCAAAGTTTGGGTCGATGACGTTTTCTTTTTCGCAGACACCGAAGAAGCTCTTCTGCAGCTGCTTGATGACATTCTTGAACGCCTGGAGAATGTTGGACTGTTTGTCGCCGCCCACAAGTGTACCTTCTTCTCTCGTGAACTGGTCTGGTGTGGTAAGGTGTATTCCAATGGTGTCGTGTCCCATGACCCCGCTCGAGTGCAAGGTTTAAGTGAAATGCGTCGTCCCGAAAACGCTGGAGAACTAATGCAATTCTTGCAGGCTGTCAACTGGTTGCGTACATCGTTACCACGTTTAGCGGAAACGGTAGCACCGTTACGTGATTTTTTGGAGGAGCTCCTTGTTGGGGCTACACGTCGGACTAAGCGAGTGGCGCGCAATCGTGTCATCAAGGATACCGCGTGGACGGAGGATCGGGTGCGGGCGTGGAATGCCGCACGGGGTTTGGTGGCGCAAGCAGTGCCGCTTCATCATCCTCGTCCCGGGTGCGTTGTTTTGATGTTTCCTGACGCTTCTGATTTCCATTGGGGTAGTTTTCTCACCCAAGTGCCTGAACACGAATTTCGCAGTGGATTGGCGTTGGAAAGCATGTCTCACGAGCCTCTCGGATTTCTGAGTGGTTCGTTCACAGGTTCGCAGTTGCGCTGGGCGACTGTCGACAAAGAAGGTTTTGCGATCGTTAATACGTTCCGGAGGCTCGAATACCTGCTTTGGGGTGGTGTTCATATCTTTACTGATCATCGAAACTTGCAGTACATTTTCAATCCGGAGAAGTGTGTCACGACGGTCACAAAGACCATGGCACAACGCCTAGAGAATTGGAAGGGTGTTTTAGGACAATACCGCTATGCAATCGAACACATCCCTGGCGATCGAAACTGTTGGGGGGATCTGTTGTCTCGTTGGGTCAAAGTTCCTACGGTGCCTGTTCGTTCGGTTGCCGTGCACAGCCCATGTAATGCTGACGATTCGCTTCCCGCATTGGATGTGATTCGTGCCTCGCAACAAAGGTCTGTCGCTCGTATCGGCGTTGGTGTTCATGAATTTTCGACAACCTTCGGTCAAGCTACCTTGGCCGATGATGGTTTGTTTCGTGTGCGTGTTGGGGTGCGTGACGTCTTGTGGATTCCGCCGGATGATCTTGCTCTTCAAACTCGTTTGATGGTGTGCGCGCACATGCGCTCGGCTGGTCACCGTGGTGTGGCGCCGACTTTGTTTCGCCTGAAGGAATATTGTGTTTGGCCTCACATGGATTCTCAGGTTCGCGAATTCGTTCGCCAGTGTTTGCACTGTGTAGACACGCGTGCAGGTGCACTCATTCCTCGTCCCTACGGAGACACGGTGCATGGTACCGCTCCGGGAGAAGTGGTGCACTTTGATTTTTTGTATGTTGGCCACAGCGGGCCCGAAGGTAGCGATGGCCTGCCTGATGAGGATGGTTTCCGATATGTTTTGGTCATCATGGATGATTTGTCCAACTACGTGGCGTTGGAACCGGCCGAGGCTTGTACAGCCGAGGTCACAGCGAAGCATTTGCTAGCCTGGTGTAAGACTTTGGGGGTGCCGCGTGTGTGGGTGAGTGATACCGCCACGCATTTCAAGAACAGGGTGCTTGCTTTGTTGAGCGACGCGTTGCACATCGAACATCGTTTTGCTGTCGCTTACACGCCGTGGTCGAACGGTACGTGTGAACGCATGGTAAAAGAGGTGGTACGTGCTCTGCGTTCCATTCTGTCAGAACAGCGTCGTCAGGTTTCGGAGTGGGTTGATGTTTTGCCGGCCGCTCAGTGGGCCTTGAACACTTCGTTTCGTGAACGTTACCGAAGCACTCCGTACAGCGTGATGTTTGGGCGTGCTCCGCGTACCGATTTCTCGGCGCTCGTTTCTGAGTCTGATGGCAGGTGGAATGTTGACGTGATGAATGCTGACTTGTTGCGTGCGAACGTCCGTGAAGTCGTTGCAGAGCAGGAAAGATTTTGCGCCGATATTCGCGCAGCTGTTGCCGTGTCTCGCGACAACAAACGTAAACAGGCTCAGGGCCAGGTGGTGTTGCCAAAATTTGCGGTTGGTGATTTCGTGTTGTATGCTCGTGTTCGTCGGCAGGGTGCCACACCGAAATTGTTGTCCACATGGACTGGTCCGTGGCGTGTGGTAGCAGCTGATCATGATCATGTGTACTCAGTTCAGAACATCGTTTCTGGGAAGGTGCATCAAGCTCACGTGGCTCGTTTACGATTTTATGCGGATGCGACGTTGAACGTCACCGCTGATCTGAAGGATGTTTTCCAACATTCCTTTGCGCAGGGTGAATGCCGCATGAATGCTTTGGTGCATGTGGCCGAAGATGATGCCAACGAGGTGATTGTCTTGGTCGATTGGGATGGTTTCGAAGCAGAGGAGCGCACGTGGGAGTCTTTGCGGTCGATTTATTCTGCTGCGCCTGAATTCGTCGTGAAGGAATTGCGCAAATTACGGATGACCCGTGCGCTCAAGATTAAAATTGCTTCAGAGTTCAGCATTGATTTGTGATTTGCCGCATGCGATTTCGTCTTGGTTTTTTGGTTTTGTCAAGCTCGTTCGTGTCGAGTGAACTCGCTTTGGGGGTGCTGTAGCCAAAAGATACCAAGCCGTGGAGGTTTCAGTGTAATCGCATGTGTGAGTGGAGCAGTGGCCGGGGATCCTGTGTGATGTCCCCTAGCCACCTGGCTCGTGGTCCGATGAGGATCACTCCGTGATAATACAAGCTCTAAGAACAAGACTTACTGAGTGCGAGGCCAGCGAGACTGGTGGAGTCCCTCGCTGGAAGCCCTCTTGCTGATATCATCTGGCAGAGGCCATACTACGGACAAATAGATTACTACAATCTAGGATTGAATATTTGTTTCACTTGGTGATATAGTTGATTTCGTTTTTGCACTCGGTGCTGTTAGGGGCCATACGGGGTACGCTAATTTTCGTTATTCGGAAATAATATTTCAATATTAGTGAATTTTAATTTGATTTCGGAAACAAAAATGTTTGGATTCTTTCGTGGGAAACGGCGCATTCATTGTCAAACAAAAGGAATGGGTTTTTAGCCAAAATCAGGTACCTGGCCACTTTTGGGCCAAAATCAGTTGCATGCTAAACACAAGTACAAAACACACTCCTGGAGACCTACTGTTGTCCAGGCTGACATCGTCACTGATTTTGGCCCCAAAAAGCCAAGGTATACCTGATCTTTTCTAATCTGTCTAGCTTTCACCTATTTTTGGCCAACTTTGAACCAATCAGAGAGGCCATAGGTACACTATGTGCTTTCTCTCCGTATGCGTCTGCCCTCCCTCGGTTGGAATTCTTCTGTGTTGACGAATAAACTCTGTACTCGTACGTACGTCGTACGTAAAAGTACGTATATACATGCATACATGCGTACGCTGGATTCACTTTTTCTCCTTTGGGTGTGCGATGTGCTTAAGTTAGTTGTTGTTTGCACTCTGTTGTTTTCTATGTTTACAACAGTCTTTACAGCACCGATAGTGGCAGACGACTCCTGTCGTTCGACACCAATTGCAAGTTGGCTCTCACCAACACGTTGTTCAGCACGCGCAAGGGTGGGATTTCGTATACACACAACGGCATCAGCCCGAGTGACCGTAAGCGGATCGACTACATCCTAACCCGTCAAGCCCATCGACCTAGAGTACAAGATGTTAAAGTCGTCCCACAGCCTCCTGCCCCAGCTAAGGCTGACCCAGACCACAAAATCTTGTATATCAAAGTCCGACTCAGTGGTGACGTTGAGTCCAACAGACAAATACGTAGACCGACAAAACGCCGACTTTTCAACAGGCAGCTTTTCATGTCCAATGAAAAGTGTCGTGAACAAGTAGTCGCGAGGGTCATCTCCACTCTCAACCAGCTTAAC
Source organism: Macrocystis pyrifera (assembly GCA_031763025.1). Lineage (NCBI taxonomy): Eukaryota > Phaeophyceae > Laminariales > Laminariaceae > Macrocystis > Macrocystis pyrifera. The sequence continues at coordinate 112,162 of JASSKH010000038.1, forward strand.
CAGCCCCGTAATACGTCTTGTATGGTGGAGTTGTTCACTGCGGCTATTATTGATGCGATCGAAAAAGAGGTACCACCCCCTCCACGTCGCCACCGCAGACATAGATGGTGTGAGTCTGCCGAAACCTTGGCCGCATTCATATTAGCATGGACAGCGAGGGAGGATGCACGGTAATATTCTTGCGTGCTGACCCCGGGATAGAACCGCGTGGAAGACACTGAGATCTGCGTGTGCGAACCTGCAGAAGGTGATTGCCGCAGGACTGCATGCGTAGTTCGAAGCGTACCTCGCTGAAACCGAACGACTCCAAGCTAACCACAAGAGAGGCTTTTTACAAGCACCTTAAGAGTACGGTAGGATTGGAAGGAACAGCGAGAAGCGAACAGTTCATTAGGGACGAGGATGGTACGCTGTTGCGGCATAAGATTCGAATTCATAAACGGTGGGGGGAGTTTGACCACAAACTCTTGAACACGAAATCGCTTAAACTCGATCCCACGATCGTCGACCCCTTGCCACCACGACCGCTTAAACTGTCGCTCGGAGATGAACCATCCATGGACGAGTTGACGAAAGCACTTAAGGGGATGTCAAACTGGAAAACGCTGTCGGGCCAGATGGCCTCCCGGTCGAACTCCTGAAAATCAAACACCCCGCATTCGCCCAGTGCTTTCACAACATCCTTGTCGATGTTTGGGTTCAATGTTTGGGTAACAGGACAAGTTCCCCAGCAATGGAAAGATGCGATCATCAACGTCCTGCACAAAACGAAGGACCGAACTGATTGCAACAACTACAGAGGGATTTCGCTTGTTGCCCACGCAGGCAAAGCTTTGTTGAAAATCGTCGCGTCCCGACTCAGCAACTACTGCAAGACCGAGGAATTACACCCGGAGGAACAGTGCGGCTTCCGCCCCGCACGATCAACGATTGATATGTTGTTCGTCGTGCGCCGGTTGCAAGATCTTGGAAGACAGAGGAAAATCCCCCTGTATTTGTGCTTCATCGATCTGCAGAAAGCGTACGACTCTGTCGACCGAGAGCTGTTATGAGAAGTACTCACACGTTTTGGCGTACCAACCAAGATGCTGAGAATTATCCGTAATTTACACGATGGCATGCGGGCTGCCGTGCGTACGGATAAAGGCGAGAACTCGGAATGGTTTGATGTCACGCAGGGGCTGCGGCAAGGCTGTGTGCTATCACCGTTACAGTTCAACGCATTCTTCGCTGCTGCGTTGCATGTCGTACCAGTACGCTTTAGATTGCCATGGCGAAGCCATCGTAAGGGATTTGGACCAGCTCAGTGATACTGGAGTTGTCGGAACGAAGGCGCAGGAGCCGTTGGCGTGCGTGCGAAGGGCTGTATGGGGCATGTTGGACGCCGATGACGCAAGGATTGTCTCCAAGTCGGCTGAAGGGCTCGCGAAAATGATGACAGTCATCGTGACTGTCTTCGAAGCAGCAGGCCTTACGGTGTCGGAAAAGAAGACAGAGACTATGCTTCTACAAAAGCCAGACCAGAAAACCCTCGCACCACCGCTCGCCATCGAAGCAGGAGGCCAGAGGTATAAGCAGACGGCCCAGTTCATATACCTAGGCGGCAATATCCACTAAAACCCTGACCTCTCGCTCAAAATCGACCGATGGATCCGCCTCATGCGAGCATGCCTGAAACGGTTTGGCCCGGAGCTGTATGATAGGACGACCGCCCCCCTCAGCCTGAAAGTCCGAATGCTGAAGGCCGAGGCGATTGAGACCCTGCTGTACGGGTGTGTGACGTGGACCCTCAGAGCGGAACACTTTGCCTAGCTTCGAACCGCTCACCGCCAAGTCCTGTTGCGAGTCATTGGCTTCCAGCGCCGACTTCGTACTGACCATACCACCCTCTCCTAAGCGAAGGCCTTCAAGACGACACTTTGCGAGAGCATCGAAACGACCATCCGCAAACCGCGTCTCTTCTTCGCGGGGGCGGTGGCAGGGCAAAGCAAGGATCGATTACCCAGTCGGGTAATGTTCGGGACGATGGCTGGTGAGGAGAACCCTAGACCTGGCGGACAGGTTAAGACTTGGCATAGATGCACAGCCGAAGACCTTAGGGAGTTCCGAGTCACCGAAGGGTCAACGGAACTTGCTCCCTTGGTGTTTGGAGTTGAGACCGCGCTGTGGCCCACTGCTGCAAAAAAAGACGGGGAGGTGGTAGTAGGGGATCCTCGAAGCAGCCGAACGGTTGATGATGAGGTGGCACGAGGCTGAGGCTGAGCTGAGTAGGAAGCGCCGCGCATCCGCCGTGGGTGGTGTCCAAGGGAATGGTGGGAGGAGGGGCAACAAGAGGAGTAGCAGAAAACCCGACCAAGGGAATGCGGAGAGGGGGGGGAACAGAAGTAGAAAGGAAACTGCAGTGGACGAAAGTAGGAAGGAGATGGCAGACAGGGTAGCGAGGTACCGGGCAGACCAAGAAGTAAAACACGCCTACACTACTCGTAACACCAACTGGTGCAGCTGGTTCGAACGTGGTCTTCCTTTCTCTTTCTTTTGTTTTTGTTTATTCTTGTGTTATTTTTTTTTCTTCTTTTTGCGCTGACCCTATGTGATTTTCATTTCATTTTCTTTCTCTTCCGTTCTCCGATTGATGAGCCTTATTGAAGGAGTCGTGTGGCGTGGGTGGATGACGAGCCTGCTTTGCTTGTTTCGTATTGTCTGACGCCAAGGGGCCGGGCACAGTTGACGAACGCTGGACGAAGGTGGCAGACAGGGTATCAAGGTACCAGGAGGACCAGCCTGCTCGTACCACAAACTGCTGCCGCTACCTGGAGGATGCTTTGTGCTTTGTTTGGTTCGCCTGTTTTTTCCCCTTGGTTCTTAGTCTTACTCTGTTGATGACTATTAACAGCGTTTTCTTCTTATTTTTCCTTTTTTTTCAAGCTCGTTCTTTTCAAGTCTTTTTTTTCCAGCTCGTTCATTTCAAGTGCCCGCCAGATCCCCTGTTGTTGTTGTTGTTGTTGTTGTTTTCTTCACATTAAACCGTTCTTTCTACCCGTCGACATCCAGCACAACCAGTGTCCGTGCCGATTCTTCAATCCTAGAGAGATACAAGTTCTGTCATCATACTGCGTACGACAGGCACGACATACCCATTCCATGACCTAGAGAAACAAAAACGAAACAAAAGAGAAAAAACCCGAAAAACAAAACCCAAAAGAGAAAAAGAAACAAATATATACGATACCTGGTATATGTATATATAGCAACAAACCATCCCCCCCGCAGAGGATCTGGCAGGCGCTTGAAAAGAAGGAGCTAGAAAAAAAAAGGAAAAATAAGAAAGCACAACTAATCGTCAACAAGGTAAGACAAAGAACCGAGGGAAAAATAACAGGCAAACCAAACAAAGCACAAGGCATGCTCCAGGTAGCGGCTGCGGGGGGGGCACCATGGTTTGTTTATATATAAAACATGTATACTTTTTCTTCTTGTTTCTTTTCCTCTTTCGAATTGTCTTCCTTGTTTTTTTTTTTCCTCTTTGTTTCGTTTCGTTTCTTTAGGTCATGGAATGTGTATGTCGTGCCTGTCGTACGCAGTATGATGACATGGCATTTGCATAGGTTCTCAAAACGACTTGCTAAACGCCGTGTATATTATTAGTGTTGGATATCGAAACCATGAACGTTTCGGTACGACAAGGGCAAAAAAACTTCGATATCGATAACGACAACGATAGTTAGATGTCGTTATCGTACCGATAATTCGGAAAAGTCGATAACGATAACAATAACGATAATGGAGGTGAAAACGGCGCAAAAGGTCATTTTTTCTTTGTTTTTGGGATCGCGTCCCCACGAGGACCCGTAATACAAGTGGATACAACACCAGCAGAGGGTTCCCGGGATCAACGTATTCCAGGTTGTTCTTCTCGCATTAACTCATCGCCACAATACAATGCAGGCAAGCTCCCATAACTCTGGTGGAGTGGGAGAAATACCTCGGCAAATTTTATACGTCACGGGACAGCTTACGCGGACTTTAATCGCGCGCTGCGCAATGTATGCAAAACCCCTGTTTTGGCAGATACTGGAGCGATGTATAGTCATTCCCAGGATGTATAGTCATTCCCAGTGACTAGAGGCAACCCTTATGAGAATCCTCGGCAGACATCGATCGACAAAACCAACGACACCGTCATGAAATCTGAACGGAATGCGCTGGTTAAGGTCTCCGACCCAGCCTAGTGTCACAGTGCTCACACCTCGGTCGGTGATATGTGGCGTGGGCTGACCAGGCGTCTGATAAAAAAACATTTTGGCACTGGTCTGTCGAAGACAGACGACAAAAAATCTCTAACCCTCACCGATGGCAAAAAATAGACAATTTCTCAGGTTTGACATCGATCGACAAACCCAACGATTACGTCACGAACTCTGAATGAAGTGCGCTGGTTAGAGGCTCCGACCCACACTAGTATCACAGTTCTCACACCTCGGTCCGTGATATGTGGCGTGGGTGGGCCAGGCGTCTACTAAAGACATATTTGGCAGCTGGTATGTTGAAAATAGACGACAAAAACTCTCGATTCCTCTCCGTTGGCACGAAACAGAACTTTTTGAAAGCTCTGACGAAGAGCATAGGACGCCGCGGCCAACCTCTCGCCCCCTCGACGACGGGTTCCAATTATACCTCCCAGGCCATAATTTGCACTCATTGGCCTTGCCCGGTACCAAATTCGTTGACCATGGGTGGAGTATATGTCGAGAACGAAGGTCAATCGTCGCGTGACTGCGGGTGTGCGAGCTGCGAGCTGTGTCTTTCTTCTTCTAGTTTGTGTGCGGCGTGATTTCACGTGGTTCCCGTGGTTCCCGTTAATACAGCGATTTTATTGGAAGATGGCTCCCGTCGTTCGCGTTATTTCAGCCATTTGATTGGAAGATAGCTGGCGTCAACTGCCCCGTATTATTTTAGACTTGCCCCTCGGCAAAAAATTATCAATTAAAGAATAGTATACATACATGATAACTGAAGCACATGTACGTACACCTCAGACAAAAATAAAAGTGAGGTCCGCGCACGTACGTATCAGATACATGCGGTAGGCTGTACAAGTCGCCACAGAAACCGAGAGGACCACATACTACCCAGAAGAAATTGACAGGATGAAAAAAACAAAAACCGAATAGTGACGGGAGAAAAGCTCGATTCAAGGAAGAAACTAAGAAACCAAGAAAGAAAACATACGCGCGAATGCGCATATTTTCGCAGATTGCAGGCTCGCACACTACCAGAGGGGTGTAGAACAGAGATAAGAACGAAAAGACAAACATACGTACGTACTCCGCTACTAATGAGGGGAGGGGGCGGTACGGGAGGAGTAAAAGGGAAACCGCGGTAGAAGAAATAGCAAAGAGACTGCAGAGAGGATAGCAAGGTACCAGGCCGACTAATAGGTTGGACTTTTCTTTGCTACTCGTACCGCCAACTGCTGCGGTCGTTCGGTATGTATTGGCTTGGTGCTATGATTTTTTTCCATGACTTACCTTTTTCCTATTTTTTTCCCCTTCTCATCCTTATGAAAAAAAAGTACTACGTAGTGGGTGGGTGACGAGCGTATTTTAGTCCACTCATTCTTCCTCTTTTCACTTAGTTAAGTGTTCCCTGGGATGCATATTTCCCTTTTTCCTTCCCGTTTCTTCCCCCTTCCGCGTCCATTTTGGCTCATGCTCGGGGTATGTATGTATCTGAGCTTTGGCTTCCCATTTTATTTGCTTTTTGGGATTCTTCTCCTTTTCTTTTTTCGTCTGGTTTCTTCGTTGCTTCTCTTTCTGTATGGTGTATTTTGGTTGCTGGCGTATGTATGTATGTTGTGTCGGCCGCACCCAGTGCGAAGGCATGGTATTACGTAGTCTATTAATGCACTACGGTGTGTTATCTCTGTCGTAGCCTGTGACCACAGAGCTCGTATCTTTCTAGGGTGAAGAATCAGCACGGAAATGGATGTCGACGAGTAGAAGAACGGTTTAATGTGAAGAACACACACTAAGAACACCACGGAAGCACGACAAAAGAGGCTAATATTAACAGACAAAAAACAAAAAGGAAGACAGGTATTGGCTACCAGGTATACCGGGTATTGTGTATTGTATACCATGTACATGAAAAAAGAAAAAATACGCCTGGTCAGGTTTGTTATGCTGTACTGTTATTGCGGGGGACCATAAATAGTAAATAGGACATACGGTAGACACAAAAACCTATACATTTCCCTCTTTTTACTAACAACATTTGGTCCTATTTACTATGCCCCCCCATAATAATAGTAGATGATATGTAGCTGTTACACTGGTGCCAAGGCGCAACGGCAACCACAGCTCAACACAAAATGTAAATAATGCCGCACAATGCTATTCGGAAGAACTTGTATACGTACTCACGAACCCAACCGTCGCCGCCCACACAAAAAACAAAAATCACTTGTCCTTCCTGCCGAGCGCCTCCTGTGAGATTCCGCTTGACCATGCCAATCTGTGCGAACCGTCCGAAAACACGAGGGCATCGACAGTAACATATATATATCGAAATACCGAACTTATTTCGATTCGATCAAATAAATATATATATATCGAACGATATATCGAACGTTTCGGTACGATATCCAACACTAATATATATAGAGCAATCGCCAAAAATGTGTGTGTGTTCTTCACTTTACCCCGTCCATTTTACATCCCCTCCGGGAGGGGCACGACAGTTTGTTTTTTGTGTTTTTCTTGTTTTGTTTTTTTCTCTCCTTGCGCCCCCCGTCGTGAAATCTCGTTACGACTACCGTCACGAAATAATAAGTACGTACACGTTCCCGCCCACCCTCCCACCATGAAAGGTGTTCGAGATGTGACCGGCATCGCTTCAAATTGAAATATTGGTGGGAAGCCCACGAATCGTTACCGCGCACCCATCCATCCACGCGCCGACCAACTCCCACTCGACCACTCACCCACCCATCGACCAAGAAACGTTTCTGCGCAGACGCGTATCGGTCAAGGGTGATGTATATTGAGCAATCGCCGAAAATGTGTGTGTTCTTCACTTTACCCCGTCCATTCTACATCCCCTGCGGGAGGGGCACGACAGGTTGTTCCTTGTATTTTTCTTGTTTTTGTTTTTCTCTTTCGATTATACTCCTCGTTTTAGTTTTTCCCCTTTGTTTCGTGTCGTTTCTCTATTTCATGGAATGTGTATGCCGTGTCTGTCGTATCCAATAATTGAGAGTTTCGGAGAAAGAAAGCACAAAAAAAGGCTCAGGGTCAGTGTTTGTCGAAGTCTCTCCGCATAAAAGACGTTGACGGCTATTTTCTTCCCTGAGCGGATTCTTTTTTTCCAGATGCTCAGGGTTACGGGGTGCAAAATAGGGTTTTACCCTGAGCAAAAGATGGTCAGGGTAATGGTCATGGCACACAGCACAGGTAGTAAAGGATGCCTGTACCGTCACACAAGCAACCCGGGACTGACACTGACTCGCCGCCATAGCTTAGGGCGACAAGGCATGCCATCTCCTCGAACCAGTCGTCGTTTGGTTCGTGATTCCGGCGGCGAGGAAGTACAGAGTAGCTTCTGCAATCTCAGCAGGCAAGGAGGTGGAGCATGCATCATCTATCTTGAGAAAAAATGAAGACAATCGACCTAGCAACCTCACGCCGCGTGGCGGTGAGGAGAGCGGTGATGGCGTAGAAGGTACGCGACGTGGACGACCACTCGCCAAAGCTTTGGGGCAATCGGGTGCACCACCTCCTCCACCACAACGCGGTTGGTTGTCATGGGGCTACAAGTACTACTGCTGTAATCGCAGGAGAGGCGAAGTGAGCAGGAGCAGCTAGAAAACTAGAAGAACATCACGCTGCACACGAAAACGAAAGTAACGCAACATCGAGCTGTGTGGCGGCTTGGATGACAGGGACGGTGGAGATCGTGTTGTAGTGATGGAGGAGCGGGAGGTGCAGGTCGGGGCGAATGGTGATGAAACACTCGGCGGTCGACTGCACGATGCTCGAAGCTTGCTGTTGTTGTTGTTGTTTTTTTTTCACATTAAACCGTTCTTTCTACCCGTCGACATCCAGCACAACCAGTGTCCGTGCGGACTTATCAATCCTAGAGAGATTCAAGTTCTGTGGTCACAAAGCTACGCCACAGATATAGAGATACTACGTTGCCACGTATGCAATGCAATGCCATGTCATCATACTGCGTACGACAGGCACGACATACCCATTCCATGACCTAGAGAAACTAAAACGAAACAAAGAGAAAAAAAACAAAAAAACAAAGACAATTCGAAAGAGAAAAAGAAACAAGAAGAAACAAACAAATATATACGATACCTGGTATATGTATATAGCAAAAAACCATCGTACCCCCCCGCAGGTGATTTGGCAGACACTTGAAAAGAAGGAGCTAGAAAACAAAAGGAAAGAGAAGAAAGCACCACTAGTCGTCAACAAGGTAAGACTAAGAACCAAGGGAAAAATAACAGGCAAACCAAACAAAGAACAAGGCATGCTCCAGGTAGCGGCAGCAGTTTATGGTGCGAGTACGTAGCTCAGCCAGCGTCTCCCTGCTGGCCCGCCTGGTACCTTGCTACCCTGTCTGCCACCATCGTCCAGCGTTCGTCAACTATGCCCGGCCCCTCGGCGTCAGATAGTACGAAACAAGCAAAGCAGGATCGTCATCCACCCACGCCACACGACTCCTTCAATAAGGTTTATCAATCGGAGAACGGAAGAGAAAGAAAATAAAATGAAAATCACATAGGGTCAAAGAAGAACATAAAGTGAAACAAAACATATAAAAACCACAGGAAGACAAAGGAAGACCACGTTCGAACCAGCTGCACCAGTTGGTGGTACGAGTAGTATAGGCATGTTCTGCCCGGTACCTGGCTACCCTATCTGCGATCTCCTTCCTACTTTCATCCACCGCAGTTTCCCTTCTACTCCTCTTCCCCCCCCCCCCTCTCCACCTTCCCTTGGTCGGGTTTTCTGCTACTCAGCTCAGCCTCAGCCTCGTGCCACCTCATCATCAACCGTTTGGCTTCTTCGAGGATCCCCTTCTACCACTTCCCCGCCTTTTTCACAGCAGTGGGCCACAGTGCGGTCTCAACTCCAAACACCGAGGGAGCAAGTTCCGTTGACCCTTCGGTGGCTGGGAACTCCCTAAAGTCTTCGGCTATGCATCTATGCCAAGTCTTAACCTGTCCGCCAGGTCTCAGGTTCTCCCCACCAGCAATCGTCCCGACCATTACACGACTGGGTAATCGATCCTTACTTTGCCGTGCCACCCCGCTCGCGAAGAAGAGACGCGGTTTCCGGATGGTCGTTTCGATGCTCTCGTAACGTGTCATCTTGTGGGCCTTCACGTACGAGAGGGTGGCATGGTCAGTACGAAGTCGGCGATGGAAGCCAATGACTCGCAACAGGACTTGGTGGTGAGCCGTTCGAAGCTAGGCAAAGTGTTCCGCTATGAGGGTCCATGTCACACACCCGTACAGCAGGGTCTCAATCACCTCGGCCTTCAGCATTCGGACTACCAGGCTAAGGGCGGCGGTCGTCCTATCATACAGCTCCGGGCCGAACCGTTTCAGGCGTGCTCGCATGAGACGGATGTGAAACATGGGGAAGCTTGAACGCAGGTCCACGTCATTTTTATTCCTCCTCCCACCCTGAGCATTTGTTTTTCTATTTTTTTCCAAATCCTGGAAGCACCAACCATGAGCACCTACCCTGAGCGAAGTATTTTTTCGTTTTTTTTTACGAAACGCTCTAATATGACATTGTATTGCATTGCCCACTTGCCCACACTACTTGTGCTTACTGCATACGTGTTAACGTAGCATCTCTGTGGCGTAGCTTTGTGACCACAGAACTTGTATCTCTTCTAGGATTGAAGAATCGGCACGGACACTTGTTGTGCTGCATATCGACGAGCAGAAAGAACGTGAAGAACAACACATACACTACTGTTGTCGACATCAAACACACGCACAGCAGTGCCCGTGGTAATTCTTCAATCCTAGAGAGTTAAAACAAATGTTTTGTGGCCACAATACTTGGACACATACATACAATAAATACCTGACTTTTTTATGCAGTACCGTGAGCATAATAGACATTCCACTTGTTGTTTTTCTGTCCGTCTTGTTGTCAGGTTTTGTGGGTCTGGATGACGAACCTGCTTTGTCTGTTTTGTTGTGTGTTTTGACGCGCCTGTATTCGTTCTTCCCACCCGTCGACATCTAGCACAACCATCAGTGCCCGTGCCTATTTATTAAAATACGTGATCGCTGTTGTATAGGTGCAGGGGCCGCTGTTACCTCGGCTCTTCGCCGTCCGCAGTCACGGCCGTTATCGACTTCGAATGCGGAGATGCAGAGGGTGCCAGGGGAAAGTCGGATGGGGGGAAGGAGTCGGATAGGGACGCTTCGGGTGGGGGGGTCAATAATCAGGTCGGGGTACGCTCATTGACATTTCGGTTTAGTCGACTCCGGTGTTCCAGATTGTTTTCCGAACGTCTCTGACTCTGACCACACTTCGGCTACCGATTCGGAAGTAAGTTTTGAAGTTGAGGGTTTGTTGCGGGGGCAGTATGTTTTGCGTGGATGATGAGATGGACGAAGTTGACGTGTAACGGAACCAATATGGGATCTGGCGCGGACGACGAGAGGAGAGGAATCAACGCTGATATTTTGAGAATAACATACGTGTAAGATTAGGATACGTCACTCATCGGTGTTTTTTACAGCGTTCGGTAAGCTTACGAAATTGACAGACATCGGGGGTGGTTGATGTTTGAATGCATTCAACTTCAGCAAGTAAATAGCTGCTGAGAGCGCGTAGTGGATAGCCGCAATTCGACGCTAGTGAGGGAAGACAGGGTTGACGTCTTCTTCCGCGGATGAAAAACCAAAGCACGAACCGTAGTGGGTAGTAGGGGGGGGGGGGGGGGGGGGGTGCCCTGTTACCCAGGATCCGAGTTACGACTGGTAAAAGGGAGAAAATAATGGAAAACACAAAAAACGGGATGAGTAAATTTAAAGGGGAAAGTTCCGATAGCAGATGTATGTATGCCCCTGGGCGGTGTGGGTTCGTCGTGTTTCAGTTGGGCTGTAGTGGCCGAGGTTACGCGGCACCTCTCTCTGAGCATTCTGAGAATTTTAATAAGTATCACTGCTTCGGAGTTGCTCGTTTTTGCGCATTGGGGCATAACATTGGCGACTACCTCGGTTCCCAGATCGATATGGTCATAAACTATGGGATAATGCTGCTATGCTTGGGTATGGTACCCGTGTTTGGTCTTACGCTGTCCTGTTCTGCGATGTGTGTCCATTTTAGCCAATGCCGGCACCACGCACGCCTCGTACAACACTGGAAGAAGCACACACATGTCATGTTTTCATTTCTTTTTCGCGTGTGAATATATTACCATCAATAGGTACGTATCTGGTTTTATTTGGTTGCAACAATTGCGGGATGGTATACCACAGCTCGTTAGTATCGTTTCGGGGACTGGTACGATGATGATGAGGTGACGGCTGTTCCGTACTCATTAACTTTGTTCCCATCGAGGCGCATTCTTGTTTCAGACTGTTTTGTGACCAGTAAAGGCAAGACTTAGGTGACTAATGTGAGAACATCATATCATCACTGACTGGACAAGAGAAGTCCCGTTGAAGGGGGCGTAGGCGCGGCAACAGCAACAAGTGCATGATGCTGTGCTATAATCCCCGTTTGAAATATCTTTTATTCTTGTTCCTGTTTGTTGTGAATCCCTATTCCCTGCCAAGTCGATATAGGCAGATAGGGTAGCCAGGTCTCGGGCAGACTAAGAAGTAGAACATGCCTATACTACTCGTACCACCAACTGGTGCATTCGAACGTGGTCTTCCTTTGTCTTCCTGTTGTTTTTGTTTATTTATATTATATTTCATTTTATTTTCTTCTCTGCGGTGACCCTATGTGATTTTCATTTCTCTTCCTTTCTCCGATTGATAAGCCTTATTGAAGGAGTCGTGTGGCGTGGGTGGATGACGAGCCTGCTTTGCTTGGTTCGTACTGTCTGACGCTGAGGGGCCGGGCATAGTTGACGAACGCTGGACGATGGCGGCAGACAGGGTAGCAAGGTACCAGGCGGGCCAGCAGGGAGGCCCTGGCTGTGCTACTCGTACCATAAACTTCTGATGCTACCTGGAGCAGGCCTTGTGCTTTGGTTTGCCTGTAATTTTTCCCTTGGTTCTTAGTCTTACTCTGTTGACGACTATTAATAGTGGTGTTTTCTTCTTTTTTTCCTTTTTTTTTATTTTTTTTATTTTTTCTTTGTTCTAGCTCCTTCGTTTCAAGTGTTTGCCAGATCCCCTGCGGGGGGGTACGATGGTTTGTTTCTATACTGAAGTATATACATATACCAGGTATATTTTTGTTTCTTTCGTTTGTTTCTTTTCTCTTTCGAATTGTCTCGTTTTGGTTTTTTTTTTCTCTTTGTTTCGTTTTTGTTTCTCTAGGTCATGGAATGGGTATGTCGTGCCTGTCGTACGCAGTATTATGACATGGCATTGCATTGCATACGTGGCAACGTAGTATCAAACCGGCGTCCCCGGTGGCTTGGTAGGTGGTCCGCGAGCCTATCAAGATCAATTTCGTGAGTTCGAGTCTCACCGAGTGCATGCTCATAGGGACTTTTTCTTGCGTAAAATTGATTAGCGGAAAGCGCGAGAGCGTGAGTTAGCTGTACATTCGATGAAAATCGACGAGCAGTGGGAATGCTGAACCCTATGCGCGATAAAAACTAAAGGCACATACCGGGGGGGAGAAGGGACGACACCTGTGACCACGGCTTGTCCAGAAGATCGTCGACGGTAAAACCTACGAGTGGGCTGGAAACTAAAAGTGATGATAAAAAAAAAAAGAAAAAACAAGTATCTCTGTGGGGTACCTTTGTGACCACAGAACTTGTATCTCTCTAGGATTGAAGAATCGGCACGGACACTGGTTGTGCTGGACGTCGACGGGTAGAAAGAACGGTTTAATGTGAAGAAAACAACAACAGAAAACAACTATCCCCTCTCCCCTCCCCCGCGCACGTTTCCATTCTGCGTCGCTGCGTCACCTTATTGTTAGTATGTTTCGTGTACAGATAACCCTTCGTTTTTTTTTTTTCCTTTTTGTTTCCAATTATATGTTGTAATGTTTTCTTTTTTAGTAGCCTCCCCCTTGGTCCCACTGCGTCTGTCTTCTTCGTGTCGTACTTAACCCACCAACTGGATATAGAAGTGCTCGGTTTTCACTCTGTTGTTAGCTCTTTGTCTCTTGCCCTCTTAGGACCTGTTGTTATATTCTTGATTTCCGGCTGGTCTTCTTGTGATGTCCTTACTCTGCAGGTTCATCAGTTGAATGTATCATAGATAGGACTTTTTGTGCCAGCAAACAGCAACCTTATTGATACTACGGGGGTCCATAGTTTGAGGGACCAAACTTTGTTAGTAAAAATAGTTAAATATATTGGTTTTTATGTGTACCATAGGTCCTATTAACTATGGACCCCCGTACTAGCTATACTCGAGACTCGGCCTTCGCCCTGATCGCATATATATGTTGGCTTCGTATGTTAATTTTTCGGTTTGTTTAATTTCCTCCTTTCTTTCTTATTTCTGTTCCCTTGGCATGTTTTTCATTTTTCTTGTCCTTCATTTTGTTTATGTACACAAGTCACCATGGATATCTTTTTGGTGTTGCTTGGTTGCAAGTGATACGGGATGGTATACCAAAGCTGCAGCTCACTATGAATAGTACAGTTTTCGTAACGGGCTGTTACGATACTACTGCCGTGCGCACTATTTTTATACCAGTAGAAGTACTTTATTGTTTTCTCCCATCAAGATGCATTTTCCGCAGGCAAGATTTCGGGATGTCATGTTGTTGTTGTCTTCACATTAAATCGTCCTTTCTACCCAGCTTCATCAGTACATCCAGTGCCCGTCCTGATTCCTTATCCTAGAGAGATACTGATCCCGTTGTCACAGACTGTGAGACAGAGGAAGACAAAAAAAAAATCATTGCAAATTCAAGTGTCCAGCAAGTGAAATGTCAGCATACCGGGTACGAGAACACAACAACCCAAGCAGGACCAAAAAACAAGAGCAAAAAAGACAATAAAAAAAAATAAAAAAAATGAAATGAAAACAGGATACAAACGACGCAAGGACTTCAAAAAGGCTGCCAGACGGACAGCAGACGTACTCGGGAAGGACAGACATCTGCTGCGCGGACGAAGCGACACGAAAGAGAGGGAGCTACAGGCAACAGTCCGTCATGGAACTGATGATCATCACGACAGGCACGACAGGCACGACATACGATTTTAGCATGCGTCGAAAGAAAGAATAATCGAAAGGCACTAAGTTGTGACCACATAACTTGTGTCTCTCTAGGATTGAACAATCGGCACGGACACTAGTTGTGCTGGATGTCGACGGGTAGAAACAACGGTTTAATGTGAAGAAAACAACAAGGAAAAACAAACCGAATCGGAAAAAAAAGAGTAGTGTACCCCCGAAGGAGATGAACAAACAAAACAAACTATCATCGATGAAATATTTGAGCCAAGCAGCCACCCAAGTGTCTGCTGGTTCCCAGGTTTCCGGTCAGTCTATTCTCTAGATATTTTATCGGAACAGAAAAAAACATCGACGCTGGCATCCCCTGATTCCCGGGTTTCCGGTGACTCCAATCTCCAGATGTTTCACCAGAACATAAAAAAAAAAACATCGCCTGAGTTTAGAACATCGGCTGGTTCGTGCTCACCGGAGAGTAACGGTGACTTGTGTTAAAGATTCATCACAGCAGCTTGTATTTCTCTAGGAATTGATTCTCCGCAGGTTCTCAACATAAGCCTACACCTCGACTACAATAAGAGGTGCACCAGTAGTCGAAGTTGGCCGAATTTAGGGTGCACAAAATGAGACAACCCCAACTGACCGTTTGCACTTCACTTACGGTTTGCTTGCTTCGTATTGCGTGACGCCGAGGGGCGGCGCATAGTTGACGCACGCAGGACGGAGACGGCAGACAGCGTTGCAAGGTACCAGGCGAACTAACAGGGAGAATCTGGCTATGCTACTCGTACCACAAACTCCTGCCGCTACGTGGAGGGCGCTCTGTGTTTTGGGTTGCCTGTTATTCCCCCTTGGTTCTTACTCTTTCTCTGATTACAAGTAGTAGTGGTGCTTTTTCTTTTTCTTTTCTTTCCAGGTCGTTTGTTTTAAATGTCTTGTCTCATCCCCTGCGGGGGGCACGACAGTTTGTTTCCTCCATTTTTTACTTTTGTCTTTCCTCTTTCGATTTCTCTTCTTTCATTTTTTTCCCCGTTTTTCGTTTTCATATAATGTGTATGCGGTGCCTGTCTTATCCAGGATAATGGCATTGCATTGTTGACTGTGCTTAAGCTCATTCTTATCGGAGAGCTTTTTTTCCAAAATTTCCAAAGCTTAGAAATAGTTGGAGATACGTATCAAGACGGAGACGTTCTGTTACTATTCATTCATGAAATTCTCCAGAAGCAAAAATCAGGAAAGTTAAGTTTCACATTTGGAAAAAGAAATCAGGAAATCTGGTAGTCTGAAAAATTGCGCGAAAACAATATGGAAATTATGCGAAAAGAGCTCTCCGATAAGAGTGGCCCTTACTGCATACATACGTGGCAAGTCCCCCGTGGCTTGGTAGACGTGGTCCGCGTGCCTATCAAGATCAATTGCGCGGGTTCAAGTCTCACCGAGTGCATGCTCATAGGGATTTTTTCTTGCATAAAAAATTGATTAGCGGAAAGCGCGAGAGCGTGAGTTAGCTACATTCGATGAAAATCGACGAGCAGTGGGAATGCTGAACCCTATGCGCGACAAAAAACAAAGGCACGTACCGGGGGGGAGAAGGGACGACACCTGTGACCACGGCTTGTCCAGAAGATCGTCGAGGATAAAACCTCCTGCGAGTGGGCTGGAAAGTAGAAGTGTTGAAGAAAAAAAATATATATATATATAGTATCTCGGTGGCACAGGTTTGTGACCACATAACTTGTGCCTTTCTATTATTAAGATCAAATCATTCGGCACGGACACTGGTTGTGCTGGATGTCGACGGATAGAAATAACTGTTAATAATGTGAAGAACACACACAGGTCTTCGCAGGAGATACAGCCCGCGAAATTGAGGGGTGCTCATGACATGTCATCCATGGTGGATCGGCGTCGGGTGCGCTAGACGGCAGTAGTAGTTGCAGGCAGCGAGAAACGACTCAGAGGCGTTTTTGGGTATTCGAAGTTGCGAACGAGTACCGCATAAAGCTCGCAAAAACGCTAAAATGTTTAGTTTCACGCAAGGGGGCAGAGCACGATGGCTACATCACCGACAACGAACTGTCCTTTACTAAGATTCTGAAGAAAAATTTAGACACTGGATTCTAAAACTTGAGGAAAAATAAGGCAGTTCAAAAAAAAAAACGTCTACGCGGCTAACTTCTTCAGTTCGTAAAATATGTCAAGTCTGATAGGCACTAAAACTATAAAAACTATTCTTCAACAGAAACCGAACGCACGTACTCTTGAAGAAATCGAACAAAGGCACAGCAAAAACAATTGTTTAAAGCGAAAAAAAAAAATCTGCCGTGAATATACTGTTCAAGCTGGTGTACCTTCCTTCGACTGTGCTCGTCCGATTTCCCCAAGAGCACGTGCGTTCGGTTGCTGTTGAAGAGTAGGTAGTTTTGAGCCTTTAAGACTTGAAATATTTTACAACAGAAGTTTTCTCCCAGCTGCTTTCATTTTTCTCGAGAAATAAAATCTAGTGTCTATTAATAGATCGCCATTCTCCAGGCGGACGATATATTTCTTAGTTAGGCAGCCGTCGTTGAAGATGCTGCCTGGCTCACAACTACGTTTTATCTCAACAGGGTAGTAGGTTTTTGGGCCCTAAAAAGAGGGAAATTGGGCTAAAATATAAAGCTCAGAACTTTCGTATATTTGCGTCAGTTATTCTACAACGACGAATGGTTACAAATCCCTGATTAATTCCAAGCCGCATGTATACGTTGCCGAAACGACCACTCGCGGACACTTGACGCATTCTTGAGCGTGAGATCGTCCCCTCAAAAAGCATTGTTCTTGCCTTATGGAGAGCGACGGTTACTTGTTCGAGGTTCATCACATAGCAGTTTGTTGTGTTTCTCGCGGGATTAATCCCCCGTATGTTCTAACCCGAGGCCTACGCCTTGCACTTGACTAAGAGGTGCTCCAGTAGTCGAAATTGATCGAAATTTAGGGTGCACAAAATAGGAAAAACACCCCCAGCTGAACGTTTGCATTTAATTTGCGGACAGCTACAGCTCCTCACGGAAGACTACAGCCCACGAAATCAAAGGATGCATATTATGATAGAGTCGGTGAGGGCGTCGGGTGCGCCAGACGGCAGTTGTAGGCAGCGAGAAATAACTCACGAGGCGTTTTTGTGTGTTCGAAGTTGGGAGCGAGTACCGCAAAAATGCCGCAAAAACGGAAAAATGTTTCGTTTCGCGCAACGGGGCAGAGCACAATGGCTACATCACCGATGAAGCAATGGGCTTCACTATATGAATGCTGTTTTTCAGGCGGATGATGGAGATGTCGTCAAAGATGCTGCTCGGTGTAAAGTTCCCATGATCGGGGGTAGTAACGTAGGCCCTAAAAACTGCAAAAATATCTCAGGATTTACGTAGATTTGCGTCAATCATTCTTCCACTACGGAATACGGATCTCGGTTCAATACCTCCCTCTATTACCAGGTCGTACGCATACTATTATGTTGCCGAACCGCCTACGCGCGGGTACTTGACGCCTTCCTGAGCATGCCGGCGTTAAAAAGAGTAACAAACTACAGTAAAGAACGAAAGGAGATGACAGGCAAACCAAAGCACAACGAAATCAGCAGGCGCAGCAGTTAACGGTACGAGAAGCATAGGCTAGTTCTCCATACTATTAATAGTCAGGTACCTTGCTACCCTGGCTTTCGTGTTACCCCTGTTTTGGTCAAGCGTGGTTTCCCTACGACTCTCTGTTCCTCCCCTATCCATTTCCTGTAGCAGTAGCCTGATGCATTTAAGAGTTTGAAAAAATCAAGGCGTCTGCCACGCATGACGCGCCCATTCCCTCAGTTCTTGTCGAGACATATGAAATAAGAAAGAGACCTGGTGCAAAGTACACATCCTCGGAATGACGTACGAGTATACTGCTCATGGCTGCACCCCTGAACATACAACTTGGCCACAGTATAATATCAACAAGTCCAATGACCTGACCCAACATTTCCAAACTTCCGAGACACCTGCTGTCGCGGTACTTCGAGATAACCAATTTTTTAAAACTACTGCTTGCCGCTTTGCCCCACTGCTGTGGTGAGAGCACCAAAAAGACCATCGCAGGGTGGTGCTAAGTGCGATGTAAGACGAGATGCGAGGCTGGAATTAAAATGGTGGAAAGGCGGAAACTTGTACAACCCAGAGTGGTATAGGTGCTTCTAATCCTAGTACTTACTGGAGTCTCGTTTTGGGAAAAAACACTCAGAGTCCCTAACCCTAACCCTCACCCTCACCCTCGAAATGTGGATTTTTCCCAAAACGTGACCGAAGTGTTAAAAGGGTTAACTCTTAACAATTGTTGCCTTATTCACTAGGCCCAACAGGTATTTTAGTGCAGGGAAAGCAACACAGGTGATACGCAAAAAGCCGGTCAATACTAAAATACTCGGCTCTTTTGCAGTTCCAGCTCGAACAACTTTACGAGCAGCTAACAAATTTTCTCCCACTCACATGTCAATAAATGACTGTGCCAGTGTGCAGGCAGGGTGGTCGCAGGGTGGTCACGGTAGATCTGTCGTTTCCGAAAGGGGTGGCGAGGACGTGGGGGGTAGAGAGGGATGCGCCTTTGAAAAAACAAAGCAGATTGTTGTTCACCCGCGTCGTCCGTCGTCCGTCGATAAATACGTACCCGTATTCAAGGAAAAGCTGATTCTGCTTTTCTCGTACTCTATTGGCCGGCGGTCAATTCAGTTAGCAGGGGATGACGACACTACATGAAATCACAATGGTACCTATATACAGTGTACCAGGTGTAAAAATAAAATCTTCGCTTCACAATATAAATCCAGGATCAAGTACGTTATGATTCGAGGAGGTTGATATGAGAATATGCATGTGACGTGGAGTAGTGTGTTCCGTCACATTAAACCGTTCTTTCGAACCGTCGACATCCAGCACAAAACCAGCAGTGTCCGTGACGATTCTTCAATCCTAGAGAGATACAAGTTCTGTGGCCACTACCCTACTCCACAGAGATACTACGGTTCGACTTATGCACTTGGCCAACGCAGGATGGAAGCGGCAGACAGGGTAGCAAGGTACCAGGCGGACTAGCGGGGAGAACCTGGCTATGCTACTCGTACCACAAATTGCTGCCGCTACCTGGAGGATGCTTTATGCTCTTGTTTCCCTTGGTTCCTAGTCTTAGTCTTACTCTGTTTACAACAAATAGTGGCGTTTTCTTCGTTTTCCTTTTTTTCCAGCTCGCTCTTTGCGAGTGTCTGCCACATTCCGTTAGGGGGGGGCACGACAGAGAGTCATATGTATATTGTTTCTTCGTTCCTTTCCTTTTCTGTTTGATTTGTCTTGTTTGTTTAGTTTTTTTTGTTTCATTTCGTTTCTCAATTCCAAAAAATGTATATCTCGTGCCTGTCGTATCCAATATGATAACACGGCATTTGCCCACCACTGCTGCTGTGCGTACTGCATAGATAGGTGGCAACGTAGTATCTCTGTGGCGTAGCTTTGTGTCAACAGAACTGGTACATGTATCTCTTCTATGAATGAATGAAGAATCGGCATTTTTTATTTTTTATTTAATTCTTCATCACTTCTACTTTCCAGCCCACTCGTAGGAGGTTTTACCCTCGACGATCTTCTGGACAAGCCGTGGTCCTAGGTGTCGTCCCTTCTCCCCCCCGGTACGTGCCTTTATTTTTTGTCGGTCATAGGGTTCAGCATTCCCGCTGCTCGTCGATTTTCATCGAATATAGCCAACTCACGCTTTCGCGCTTTCCGCTTGTCAATTTTCTATGCAAGAAAAAGTCCCTATGAGCATGCCCTCGGTGAGACTTGAACCCACGAAATTGATCTTGACAGGCATGCGGACTACAAGCCACCGGGGACGCCGGCATGGATACTGGTTGTGCTGGATTTCGACCCATATAAAAAGAACGGTTTATTTTGAAGAACACACACAGAAGCACAGCAAGCAGTAGTCGATGACGCAATGTCATGTCATCATACTGGATACGACAAGCATGACACACACATTTTTTGGCATGGAGAAACGCAAGAATACAAAAACGAAAACAAAAGCAACAAGGAAGACGATTCGAAAGAGAAGAAAAAAAAAGAAAAAATAGAGGACAAACAAAATAGGTCGTGCCCACCCGCACGGGATGTGGCAGACACTTCAAATTATCGACCTGAAGAAAAACAAGAAGCAAGATTATTGGCTACTGGAATACGATGCTTCATGCTCTAATATTATGTTTGGCGTACGGCCCCGGTGGGATAATTTTGGTACCCTCGAATGCTGCTAAAAGTTGGCGCTGGAGTTATAATCCCACGTGGGTCGAACGTCTGAGTTAAAAAAAACTGGATCAACTTACTGCTGAGAGCGCGTAGTAGTATAGTGTGGGTAGTCGCAGCCGATGCGAGTTGACGAGGGGAAAAATAGCACAAGTGTTCTCGCGATAAAAATTCAAGGCAATAACCGAATTGAGGAGGAGGGAAAAGGGCCTGCTTTATGGTCTCGAATATGACTTACGACTACTGATATCTCGAATATGATTTACGACTACTGATGATATGAAGAAGATATGAAAGAAGGGCTAAGACAATGAAAGTGATGGGAAGAAAGAAAAACAAATACGTAAGAACAAACCGAAAACATTTCGAAACTGCCAAACTTTCCGACGACACAACTATTAACAACTGTTTTCATTTCTCAGACACCAAGTGAACTGACGATAGCACCCATATCGAGTTGACAGGCACACTCCGAAGCGAATCGAAGAAGGACGAGAATTCTGGGCCCTCCTCGCTACAAACGTGCAAGGCAAGTACCGTAGTGGGGAAGGGGGGGGAACGCCTGCTCTATCACCCCGGATCCGAGTTACGACTAATAATAGGAGGGGCCAGGAGGGACCAGGGGCTACTGTAGAAATGTGACGATAGTAAATTGGATAAAAAAAGTACGCAACTTACACTCTAGACCCTAATCCTAACCCTAACCCGGAGTGAATCAGGTTGAACGTACCGCTGATGCCGACCGCAACTAGCGAAAACAACGACACATACGTCGGCACTCTCTTTGCAAGAGGTACGCGTTCTAACCCTAATCCAAGTTGGTGACCTATATACCCTCTGTCTTTCTGCCCTACGTTTGCCATACTTCCCGCCTGGTTGTATTGTGACGTTTTATACTTTACATGTTGGCTCATCACCTCGGCGTGTCGAGGGACAGATTGGGTCACCGAACAGCCACCCCTTTCTTTCTCGCGCCGTAATCGAATATATGTTTATTTCCTATTATTTTACGCTGTCATCCCTTCGTTTCGTCTGGATGTTCTAAAAAAAGTATGCCTACTTCATGCTTGAGTTTAGCTACTTGTTAACTGTTCAGGTGTGCACACAACGATTTAGTCCTGGCAATACATCCTCGCAAATGATACAGGATGGTGCACCACCGCTTCTACTACTGCACTGCTACTGCTATTTGCTGATGTTCACACTGAACGGTTCTTTCCACTCGTCGACATCCAGCACAACCAGTGTCGGTGCCGATTCTCCAATCTGAATACCACGGAATACAGCAGAGTAGAGGTACAAGATCAGTGGTCAAAACTACGGCACAGAGATACGAACACTATTAATAGTAGTTTACATTGTAATGTCGCAAACCATGATGAAACAGAGGGGACAAGACCATGCAATTGTCATCGTACCGGAAACGACAGGCATGACATGAAACTTCTCCGTTAGAAGGGAGAAAAATATAACGAAACAGAGAAAAACATATTGAAGAAAAAAACGGAAAAACGTAGGTGTATGTCGTTCCATTGTTTTATCCCCACAAGGCGAGTGGAGTGAGCGCGGGATGGGCTCGCGAGAGTGGAGGAAATGATTCTTCCGGGTCACTATCTCCACCGTGCCTGCCCCTCTCGGAGGTCAGGTCGGGTCAGTACACAGGTGGCCACCTCGGTACGTTGCCGGACGTTGTGGCGAAACCACAACCTTAGCACGTTGCTTGCAGCGACAGGGAAAACGTGTACCGCGACGCTTGCGTATCGTACCAAATGCACCTCGATTGTGAGACGGCCTGCGGTGATGTTTGCATAACGTGTTCGGTTTGTGGGTGTTCTTGCAGCGATTCCTCAAGTTATTTTCTCCAACACGTGTGACACATTTTGCGATTAATTGTACACCTTATGTGTAGTTATATACCATATATACTGACGAAGTACAACATGGAATATTGAACTCGAAGAAATCTGTGGGGCTGGCCCGGGTGTTGAATCGCGTTGTTGGCATTTCTGAGAAGAAGGGATGAAGTCGACGATGGGTGCAGTTGAACTGCGAATATTGCCGTCAACGAGGTATCTGCAATAATGATGTTTGCGCCGTAGAAGAAAAGGTGAATTTGCGTCGATCGTATTTTTTTACAAAAAATATCTGTAGTTTCTTTTTTGGCATTTTTTCGTTTAGTGCAGAATAGACGCGGATTTCATGAAAATATCATGAAAACAGTGCAAAACGTTCTTCTGCTCCGAAGGTTGGTAGGACCCGAAGTTTCATATGTTTTGCTTTATTTTAACGTGCGCTTTGATCGTGTTTGGCGTACGTATAGAGC
This sequence comes from Macrocystis pyrifera, assembly GCA_031763025.1. Taxonomy (NCBI): domain Eukaryota; class Phaeophyceae; order Laminariales; family Laminariaceae; genus Macrocystis; species Macrocystis pyrifera. The sequence goes on from JASSKH010000038.1 coordinate 135,152, forward strand.
ATGTGTTCGCATTTTTTTTTTTTTTTTTTTTTTTTCATCATCACTTTTACTTCCCAGCCCACTCGTAGGAGGTTTTACCCTCGACAATCTTCTGGACAAGCCGTGGTCACAGGTGTCGTCCCTTCTTCCCCCCGGTACGTGCCTTCAGTTTTTATCATAGGGTTCAGCATTCCCACTGCTCGTCGATTTTCATCGAATGTACAGCTTACTCACGCTCTCGCGCTTTCCGCTAATCAATTTTATGCAAGAAAAAGTCCTTAGGAGTATGCACTCGGTGAGACTCGAACTCACGAAATTGATCTTGATAGGCTAGCGGACCACCTACCAAGCCACCGGGGACGCCGGTCCCGGTTAGGTGAGGTGCAAAAGAGTGAGTGTTAAAAGGTATATATATACGGGAAAAACAACACATTGTTGACCATACAGCAAGTCGTGAGATGTTGTCTTAGTTGTCGTGGGCGCAAAGATTACACGATCTTGCCTAGATTACACGATCTTGTCTCCAATTTAAATGCACTGGCCTATATTTTTGACAAGGAATTACATTTTAAGAATACGCGTGTTCGGCTTATTAGAACACTTGTAAAATTCAGTAAAAATAGAATATAGGCGAGATGTATCACACAGCTTGCAAAGTTGAATATCAACTTCTTAATCAGTCGAACTCACAGCTGACGTGTTTCACTTTTTGTGGAATACCTGGTACCAGATAAACTTTTTTTCGCGTGAGAGTACATTCCATTTTTTCCCGAATGGTCAGATTTTTTTATTATGTCCTGTTTCGTTTTTTTCCGGATTTCATGCCTTGTTATTTGTCGTCTTTTATTTCGTGGTTTTGTTTTTCCATTCGATTTCGATTTTTGTTTCACTGCTGTCCTGTCAAATAATAAAGCCCGAAACAAAACACAGCACTTTGACCCGGTACGTTTCCCAACCTGAGCGGGTTGTGCAGCGTAAAATCGGCAATCCGGGGACGTTGTAAACGTTTGCGTTAGGCCGCCATCGACCTTGAGATTTGTGGCTCAATGTGTTTTGACTTAACGTCCACCAGAGTTCGCGCTCAAGGTACGCGAGTGGCCAATTACTGTGTATGCTCATGCGCCAGTGGGACCAACTGCCGGTTCTGCTGCTGTATCGGGAGTGACGGGTAAAATCGACGCATGAGACGCATTCTAAACTTGGAACTGTGCTGAGCGTGAGATTGTTCGTTACCAATCCGCCAGATTTTTTTTTTTTATAAAGACAATCAACTCGGTTAGGACTCAAGTCCCGCTTTGAGGAAAAACTACTTAGAATTTGATTTGTTTCTCCACAAAACGGGGTTTATGGTGACATAGAGGGGTAGACATTGCCATGCCATCGTAATGCAGACTGGATTCGTCAGGCACATCAGGATTCTGCGTTCGAAAAGAGAAGCATCTACCAGGTATTATACATGGATTATGAGCGAAAATACAGTTTTTTGACAAAACAGAAAACGTCGTTACTGTATGTGTATATATGCTTGTTCTCGTATAATAGTAACTGTCAAATCATGGTGCCCATGGTCACAAAATAAAGGTGCTGCAGCGGTAGGAAGATCCGAAAATGAATGAAAAAAAACTTGATTTGGCTGGGGAGGACTGCCCTTCCCACCTAAAAATACGCGAGACAAAGAAGGCTCACAAATGAAATTAAGTCAACGTGCAAGCGGACCTACTATAGCATTGCCGCGAGCCACTAACCTGCAGCATAGATTTGCCCCGTTCCCACAAGTTACCAACTCGTGGCTACTGACTTAAGCGGTTGCTGTCTCGAGTGCTTCCTGACAGTACGAAACGCACGGTCGTCGTGAACACAAATAGGAACACGCCTGCTGTCTGGCGTGTGCTGTCAGGGTAACGACTCGCTGACATGCAACGGAAAAAGAGTAAGTGAACACAAAAGCACCACACAAGAAAGCATCAACGATCGCCATGCCTTTCCAGCCTGTATGACTAAAGATGCAGTACAGATCTCATACCACGTCCCTGATAGTTGCGGGGATCATTCCCCGTGAAGTGTATTCAACTTGTCAACACTACACGTACAAATACCAGTGACGCGTAAAACAGGGACATATAATACTACGATGTCGTGCATCAATCAGCAACAAATGATGATTGCTGCTCTCGTGATGGTGTGCGCGGCGGACGTGGGTCTCAGTGTGACGTCCTGCTGCTGTTTGCCTTGGCCGCCTGCTTGACTCAGCCCAGTCGGCCCGCTTCTCCGCACGTGCCCTCGTTGCCACTTCCGTCCAGTAGGTTCCCCTACTCCGCCGCCCCAAAACGAAAATACTCCTCGCACTTGCGGTTCTGATCTGAAGAACAAAATGTCTCGCGCAGGGTGAGTTTTTATCGCCTCTTACCCGCTGGCCGATGCCCCTGTCCCTCCTCCTCCGTCGTCGAATCCAGCCTGCTACCGGCGAATTTAGGCGGCCGTAGTTTAGCTTGTGGTGGTGCCTGCCTCCGCGGACGGACGTCCCGATTGAGCATTACTGCGCTGCCGCTGCTGCCTTAAAACGACGCGCGAATCGTAGGCGTCCGTGCCTGATGCGACACGTTTGACCCGGCTCTACTGCCGCGCCTAAGCCTCTCGGCCCCACGCGGCGGCAAGAAAGTATCACTCCTTCAGTGGAGCGAGCACCGACCTAAACACTCATACCGCATTTAAGTCCGTGGCGTGCCATGCGTGGGAGTACCATGGCAACCCCCGCGCCTACCGGCACGGCACTCCAGTGCAACCCCACGGCATGTCATGGCAACCCCCACGGCATCCCAATGTTCACGGCACCTGGGATAGGGTTAGGGTTGGGGTTAGGGTTAGAGTTCTATGTTGTAGGCCGGCTACAAACCCGGCAGAAAGTCCTAATCCCACTCGTTGTACGCCTGATACATCATACCTCGCAGCATGTCTTGCGGAGGCAGCGAAGGAAATAGAGTAAAGTAATTAGAATTGTTTCGTTCCCACAACGAGAGTGCAGTCCACCCTTTTAGGACTGCAGTCCGGTGTAGGGGACAAACCACGGGCTTGTGCCCGAAACGAAACCGTAGTCCTGAAAAAGTCAAGTCCCGTTCCCTTGCATACTCGCTCTGGGGTACGTGGTATTTCTTAGTTATTTATTTTCTCCCGTTTTTTGCTACAGACTGTTTTGTGACCGCCGGCTGCTTTCCAGGGTAAGTACCGTGCGAGATTGTCAGCAATCTCACCACGGCACACCCGCCATATCTGGCCACCGTCCTCTGCATTTCCGAACAGAGCAAAGCTGCAAACCAAGCCGGCACCGTTGACGACTGACACGTGGGTGTAAATAGAAGTACTTCATATTGATACTACATACCAGGTACATTTTACAGTTCGAGCTCAAGTAATTATACAACGCCGAGATAATGGAGACGATGTTTTAAGGGTGTCACGTGGAGCCCTACCGTGGCCCTTCTCGTCATACAGCGGACAGTACACCACTGAATGCGCCTCCAGTGCATCGGATGGAAGAGAAAACCTCGCACGGGCTACCATATGCGTTCTTCAGCAGACGAAATGGCCACGGCTGGCTATGAAAACGTCGAGACGACGGTGTGAAAGCGGAAGATACTTTTGGCCGGGTTTGTGGCTCGTATGGGCAACGAGAGATTGCCCAAACGATTGATGTTCGGGAAACTGGAGGGAAGAAATGGTTCCTTGGGAGGGGCAGAGCAGAACTGGATGGCTTGTCTCGGAATCGACATGTCGTGTTTAACGTGCCCATCGAAGAGACGCAACGGACGCTGGCAGCGAATAAATCGGGCAAGTGGTTCAGACGTGTTGAAGAAGCGGCGGAGCAGTACATGAAGCTCTGACACGTCAAGGAAAATCAGAATGTAGCAAAACGATGAGCGCTCGACGTACGAGAAGCACACCAACTTAATCAAAACGCCGTTGGGCCCAAATCCGAAAAGCGGAGAAGGAGGAGCCACGTGAAACGGGGCGTAGCAACAACAGCTAGGCCGGCTAAGAAAGTGGAGGCACCGGTCGAAACGTGGCATTGGTCGTATTTCTAGCTGGGACGCCAAGTCACTACCGCCTTAACCTGTCGTACAATCCCTGTTTTATTGTTTTTCATTTTCTAATTCATTTAATGTCATACGCCCTATTCCCGGTCAAGTCGTTTTATCTCCTTCCCCCCCCTTGACCTCGGTCATCCTGGGTCGGCCGCATCACCTTTTCCAACTAATTGTGTGATGTATTGCAATTTTTCCTTTAGCCGATTATGTTGACATATGTCCTTGATTCGTCTGTCTCTGTTCTCCTCTGTGTCGGTGTCGTCCTCGACTCACCAACTGGACATTGGACTGCCCGTTTTTTGTTTGAAGCTTCGTGTCCATACCCTCTTCTCGTCTTCTTGTCTTCCGCTTCGTTTCCTGTGTCGTCCTTATGTTGCTCCATCAGCTCAACATATCATACGCCTGATCGCACCAGCAAACAGCAGGATTTTTCTCGGGACTCAGCCTGCGCCTTGATCTCAGGTTTTCTTCGTGTTTATTTCACTGTTATTTGCCTTTTGTTTTCTAACTCTTCTTTCTTTTCTCTCTTCGTGTTCTCTTTTTTTTCGAGTGTACGTGTATACTACCATGGAAATATTTTCCTGGTGCTATTTTGTTTGAAGAAATACGGGATTGTTTACCACTGCTCGCTAGTAACCATTCCCTTACGGACTGGTATGATACTGCTGCCGTGCGCACTGTTTTGTACTTGTCTGTGTTTTCCAATTAAAATGCAATTTTGCCACAACCTGTTTTTGTGACCACAAGCAGAATTTCAGGGAAGTGAGCTAACGAGAGAACACTGTAATCATAAACATTTCCAGGATAGTTTGCGTACGGTAAGAATAGGTTTGTACAGCACACGTACGGTATTAACCGGGCGAATCAACGATGCACTATTACGGGGGGTTATAGTAAATAAGACCGAACATTTCCAGTAAAAATAAGTTAATACATAGGTTTTTGGGTGTATCGTAGGTTCTATTTACTATGGTCCCCCGTATCACCAACTCACGAAAAAACGTTGCAACACGCGTCACGAGCCTCGAGTTTTTGTGCTGACTGCCCGACGAACGAATTTGTTTTGAACCTTGCACATTCGTTCAGCTGATAACAACGCGAGCAACAGGCAGTAAATACGAACATAGCGATGAAGACACAGGCACATAATATTCAGCATCGCTGGGCGTGTATCAATATTAGTTTCGTTCAGCCGATGGGCGCCATCCGCGGCTAGATTTGTTTTAATGGCTTGGCCTCCCCGCAAAAAATCAAATGTAAAAAAAAACGGATTTCAGGGATCGTTTTGAAACGCCCAAACACGTCTTGAACAAAAAAGGTACAAAAAACAACGCGTCGGATCGCCTTGAACAACAAAATTCGCCGACTGCCCGACCTTGCTCCTCATGATACCTCTCGCCAATACACCCGGCTTGACCGAGATAGTGGAGGTAGGACTCTACAAAGTAACCATCAGAGCAAACTACAGTAGGCATTGAGTGAAGTTCCCGCTGGCCTGGCGCTGGCCGTTGGTTCAGAGTTGGCGCCGATCGCGTGGCCCGGCAACTGCAAGCAAATTGAGCGTCTGGGGCCGCAAGAGTTTCTCGTAAGGCACGAGTGGAGGTTCCTCCGGCGAGGGCTGATGATGATCACCACCCTCGTTGGTGGTGATGTGGAGCGCAAAGGCATAGTTGCTCATGCGAAGGCGGTATTCATCAACATCAACGAAGAAGCTTTGCTATTGAAAAGTGCAGAAAAGGTGCAGAATGTGCGTTCTGCTATTGCTCATCTTGGAATGTACCGAAATACGAGCAGTGCCACGTGCACAGCAGTGCCCGAGCAGTGCCCGGGTCTCGTTCCTACTTTGAATGAAATGGGTAGGGTGCAGGAGGATGTTGTATTCGACACTGATATTGGGGTCGAGAGCGCGAAATCAATCGAAATTCAACCCCGGCCTTGAGAATGCGTTGGGAAAGGTTTTGCGGGACGCAGTGGGTGGAAAACGAGCTGTCCTAGGGATTGAAGAGTTGTGGAATTCGCTTCGAAGTCGAAGAGTTGTCCTTTAATTTTCCGCAAAATTACGAGCTGGTGTGTGTAGCCACATAAGTGAGGCCGTAGCACGCCAATACAACTACTACTATGTGAATCAAATATGACCACGCATTGGTGATTCCCACCCCGAAATTTCCCGCCCTCTCGAAATTTTCCGTTCAATTATATATTTTTCTTCCAGCGGGGATATTTTGGGACCGTCCCCGCTTGTTTGAATTTTATCATTTTTCTCATCAGTATCCGCAGTCCGGTAAAACCTCTGAACCCCGGACGTACCCGGCCATTATTATATGGTTTGTTAACTTCAACAACCTACTCGTAGCGTCTTCAGTAGCCCTAGAAAAATAAACTCTTATTGGTAGGGGAGTTTTTAGTACCCATACAAAAGTTCCAGCCATTTTTGCCCGTAGCAGTAGCAGTAGCAGTATTGCTGTACCATACCAGATGTAGTATGCTGGTTTACAGCGGTATACACGAGTTGAAGTTGTTGGTCCACGCTGTCAGGTATGAGAATTGTGGCGGATTGTGCCGAGAGGTTGTTTGTGCACGTTTTCATTTCTCGTCGAAAAAATCGTTGTCGTATCGTTCAGTCTGCGACGCGCTTATTAGCAGTCGGTGTCTGTATCGATACCGACGGCAAATATGTACCACGCTCAACGTCAAAGTTTGAATTGTTGAGTGAGCTATTGCAATACCTGGTATTATTGTTCTTTACCAGGTATGCGTTACCTCGGCCGAAGTTCAACACCTTTTACTCTAGTTCTTATATGTAAATTTTGCGCTGTGTGTGGGTGTTCTTTGTATCCGAGAGTTCTAGTTGTCGACATCCAGCACACCCCATGTGTGTGCTCCTCGCATTTCACTGTTCTGTCTGCCCGTCGACATTCTGCTCGCAGCACACCTAGTGTTCGAGGCAATGGTTTATCCTAGTAAGATACAAGCTCTATCACGAAACCACAATAATGAGTGCAATATTGTAACGCAGTACGTGGTAAGCAGAGTAGACAATCCTGTCCATGCTGACTGTTCACCCTAAGGATATTCAAATCTCTGCGGTGACTACGGTACTTTGACACATGGATAGTAGATCGCATTTCAGTACTCCCACAGCGATTTCACAGCGATTTCATGTAGGATGCCAAGCCATCGGCCTGGGTACGAGAAGTACGACACACGCCAGCAATCTAAAAGCACGGAGGATTTTCAAAGCTGTGTGGTGACAAACTACGACCTAAATGTAACAGATCGCACGGCAATGCTCGCAAGGCGTTTTGAATCGCATGCCATGCCATCGTCCTGGGTACGACAATGACAGCACACGCCAGCCACCTGAACGCACTGAGACATAATATATAACATAACTCAACTAAAGTAAAGTAAACGAGTACAACTCAAAACAAGAAATAAAATTGAAGAAAAAGAAACAATACATAGCTCAGGAGATAAACTGAAACACTACCGAGCACGAGCCAAAATGGACACGCAAGACGAAAGGGAGGGAGAAAGGTATCCGGGGAAAGAAAAACGTGATAATACCCCGAGCACGAGCCAAAATGCACTCGCAAGACGGAAGGAAATATGAGAAATTTTCCTGACAAGCAAAGCGAAAAAAACTAAGAGCGAGGAAAATTCTCAGAACGTGGGTAATAAGGAGCGCACAAGTTGCCAACGTCTAACTATCTGCACCGCGTTTGTGGTTCTTCTATTTTTACTGTGGTCCGACAACTATTAAACATTATTTGATCTTTGAATCACACTCGCTGCTCAGCGATGCGCGTCAATGCTCAAGTGTTGAATGGTGGCTAGGTGTCGTGGGTGGGTAGGTGGTTGCTGGGTGTTTCGTTTAGTGCGTGGGCTAGTCAGTGGTCTCGCCACGAATAACATAGTTGATCACACCATGAGCGATAGGCGTCAGTGTTTAACGCTTGCAGGGTGGATGGGTGGGCGGGCAGTAGGGGGCGGGTCGTACAACGCTTGCAGGGTGGATGGTGGGCGGGCAGTAGGGGGCGGGTCGTACTGGAAATATCAAATAAGGTCTTCTTGACCACACCACGCGGGGTTAAACAGTGTGCCAGCGCGTGGCGCGCACAGTGTACAACTAGCCGAGACGATGTGTTTCCGCCGCAGGCGCAATGTTTCGACACATGCGTGTAAATTTCTCGAAACGTTCGTCCGTCTCGCTCTTCTTACCCTTCAGCAGGCGTGACTGAGACTGGCTTATAATGTCATAAACATACGTCGTTCTCTTTTCAACGACAGCATTCCGTCGTGATGCCATGCAGGCGTCCCTGTGTCCCTGCACCCTGCCTCGCATGGCGAGGCTACTATTCCCTCTTGGTTGACGTATCTTGCCGTTCAGAGGTGTTGGAATGGGATTTGAGCAGCCGCATCTTCGACTCGTGATCTAGCTCGTAGAATCGGTTTTTCCACGAATTCCCCTCTTTTCTGTGTATACGGTTCATCAGAGTGGGCTAGTGATATGGTACTGCTTTGAATGAGGCTGGAAGTCCGGTATTTTCCCCGGGTTCAGATACTGCGATCGTAATCGTAGTACTTAAGAGGCGTACTATAGATGGAAAACCAGGGGTGTTCCAAGCAAAGCACGAGCTTTGCTCTCAGTCTCCGCGTGCACGAAAGGAATGTATCTGCTCTTCTTCTATCTCTAAGCAGCCAACTCACGTGAGTATCAGCGAGTACCGATTTAATAGGTAACCCTGTCCAGAGACACAAAGAGTCCCGACCTTGATCTCAACATTTGACAGGTAGAAACGATACAAGTTTCAATTAGAGTGAGTTCCCTAAAATACAAAAGCCACACAGGAATTCAGCATGCTGAAAATGTCGAAATTATCATGCAGAAGGCACCAAAAATACTATTGACTGTGGCAAAACCTGACTCATATATTTATTGTCAACAACGAAAACAGATACACTCCGCACATTATTTGGGTGTGCGGCAAAAACGGTGCGGAGTCAAAAAGGAGTATGCGGCAAGCCGCACATCTACCTTCGTTTGTGGTGGGCTGCGATAAATTCTCAGGAGGAGGGTGCACCTGCGCAACATTTCACCACCTTCATAGATATCCCCGGTCACCAGTGTACATTATTGTTATGAATAAGGCTGACTCTTATGGGAGCCGAAACCGGAAAATAAAAGAGGGTTTGTAGAGAGATCCACGGACAATTTTCGCGCCAGATGCGACTTATCGATTTCTATCGATGGCCAAAACACATAAATCTCTAAACTACTTTCTGTAATCCGATCGGAAATGGCCAGGCCAGACGAAAGCAGACACCATTGGGGTATGTACGTTCCTAAACCTGGTCGAACCAGGTTTTGAACCCCACACAGAAGGCACAACCTGGCGGGCCTAGTACTTCTACGTATCATTGCTACTACTGAGGTTCCTCTCGAACGGTATCTCTTGACACCGTATGCGGCATATGGCGGTAGCTAGAGACTCCAAGCTCCCGTGATGACGAACAAACGACTACTACACCGCATGCATGCTCTTAACAGTTGTCGGTGTGTTCTTGAGCGTTCAGCAATGTCAACGCACTGTTTCTTGATGCTGCAACAGACTGCCAAGCTTGGGAGCCCTTCGTCGACAGAAGCCGACCCAGCCCAGGAAGCTCGAGTCTGCGAAAGCAAGCCCCATGCTACACGGCGGGTACCATACCGGATGCATGGGTGCCGTGTACTGCTGTGTGTCTGCCGAATTCAAATATCATTGCGGTAACTCCCCCCCCCAACGTCCTCCCAACTCAAACGAAACCCCGCCATACTTACACAAAACACCATGATGAGATAGGCAAAGACAAAAATCAATATACAAACGTGGGCGAAACGAAAAACAGAAGTGCATGCCAGTTGTGTTTTCCGGTTTCGGCTCCCATAAGATTCAGCCTTAACAGAGGTATTCTGCAGCAGTAGTACCTTACCTGCTACCACTTGCATTCGGCCAAAGATGTCCAGAGACATCACTTTTACCTCTTGACAGATGCCGTCAAGGCAAATGTCTTGACAGACAGGCTTGACCACCAAAACCCGGGGACGCCGAGGAAAATCCCCGTTCTTACTGAAACGCCTGAAAATACTGTCGAAAAAAGTGTGTTTTCCTGATTATTTTTGGTTTTTTTTTCGGCTTTTGATGTATTTCCGAGTCCGATCTACAGAAAAGTGCAATTGAAACGCATAATCGAGATATTTTTACATAATAAGCTACATTTAAAACAACCAAAAAAGCCGCACGTAGAAAAAAAAAAGGTTTCCGCACATGTAATGAGGCTTCTTCTGCCAGGGGGGGTACGGGACATATGTCTAGACAACTGAATATGCCTTGATAGACCGACAGCTTGACTCTGACATGTCTCCTGCCATCTTTGCTTTGGGATCTGATCAATCGGATCTCAACCATTATGGGTCGTGAACATTGGTACCACCAGGTATTTATCTGTGAGTTCGTGTTTTTCATAAAGTGGTGCGGCTACCTGGCGGGTGCTTTTCTTATGGGCTGTGGCCAAAATCAGGAATTACTGGTCTTTTTGGGTCAACGTCAGGTAATACTGAAACCAAGCAAAAAACGCGTGCCACGACCAGTGCTTTGTATATGCAAATCCATTATTTAAAAAAAAATCGCCTGAACATTGAATACTATTAATATGCGTTCGGTTTCCAAAATCTGAATTGTTTTGTTTCCTTTTCTTTAAGCTATAAGCCACAGAATTAACAAGAGTACGCATCATAACAACTGAACCATATACACCCCAGAGAACAAAAACTTGATCACCGTACGTATGTATGCATGAATAAGTTGTACATACGTACGACAATCTGCGAAAATCTGCACGCTCTCTTTTGTGTTTGCTTTCTCGCTTTCTTGCTTGAATTGGTTGTTTCTCTTCCATTTTTTTTTTTTTTCCATTTCGCTTTCGATTTTTCGACATCGAGTTTTTTTTTTTTTCGTCCTCTCTATTCCTTGCTGGGTAGTATGCGGTTTTCTCGGTTTCTATGGCGACTTGTACAGCGTACCGACTATACCTGAGACGTGCGCGGACCTGAAGTTTTTTTGTCCGAGGTGTACATGTTTTTCAGTGTCAGGTGTATTGTTCTTTGCTTGTTTTTCATTTCTATCGAGGTATTCTTCCACTCCAACGTTGTTGGGCCCTATCCTGCGACCACACAATGCATTGTACTGTGGCGACGAGTTAATGTGAGAACAACAACAACAACAACAACGAATACAGAATTTACACACAAGAACTGCTGTGCAACTTAGGGACCGCAGACGCATATGCAGAGAAAATCTGTACTGCACGTATGGCCTCTCTGAATGGCTCAAACATTTTTCAAAATTTGTTGAACGCTATTATTATTATTGGACAGAATAGACGAAGACAGGTATGCCCCGATATTTTCGAGCCAAAATCACGCACGTGTCAGTCTGTCCAATTATTATAGCAGGGCTCCTCGCATGTGATTTGTGCTTTTTTTCAGTATGCAACTGAGCTTGGCTAAAACCCTTCTTCGTGTTGTTCTTCAGCTTGCCTGAAATTTCCCTTGGTTTTTTCGTCTTAGTCTGATTATGTATAGTAGTATTTCATTCAAATTTTTTTCCGACCCGCCGATATGCAGAACAACCATTAATAGTCGATTCTTCCATCCTAAGGCCTACTCTTATGGGACCCGAAACGGGAAAACAGAACAGGATTTCCCCTTTGTGGTGTTGACCCCCCACACAGCCTGTTGGATATATTATGGTATGCCGCAGCAGAAAAAAGCTGCTATTTCAACACGCAACACCCACCACCGCCGACGATTCCTCGTTTCACAGGGCACGAAATGACGTCAAAGCCATATGCTCCACTGCTCTGAGTAGTGCTCGCTACCAAGTTTGAGGGTCGTTGATGCTGTGTGGCCGGAATTCCTAGTTTCGTCTAAACAGAAACAGCCAGGAATGTGTCAGGCTCTCACGTCTCAAGCGAGAACTCCGGCCGCACAGCATCAACGGCCCTCAAACTTGGTAGCGAGCGCTCTCAGAGAAGCAGTGAGGCATACTGCCTCGAATGTTTGGCATCATCTCGTTCTCTGTGAGGCGAGAAATCGGCGGCGGCGACGGGTGCTGTGTGTTGAAAGCACATTTTTAATGTTTGGCAGTGATCGGAAATAATGGCTCATGCCTACCGACGGCACTACCCTGGGGTTTCTACACGATGAAGGGTAATCCTGTTTGGTTTTCCGACTTTGGGTCCCACAAGATTCAAGTCCTCTGGTCACAAAACTACGACCAACATATATCATACTGTTTTGCACCAAGCGGAGTAGACAGCGCAAGGCCATGGCATCGGACTGGTTACGACAGGCACGACATATATTAGTTATATGAAAGAGAGAAACATCGAATGGAACAAAGATAAACAAATCGAATAAGTAGTGTCATGGCCCTCAAAAGATGTGGTAGACAACACAACTAAAACAAGGCACAGAAACAAAACAACCACGATGAAAGAACGGAGTATGACTACAAACCAAAGGAAATAACAGACAAACCGAAGCATGGCGAAACTAAATGAAGTACCCTCTAGGCACCCGCAGGAGTTTGTGGTACGAGTAGCATTCCTAAGGTTCTACGTACTAGTCGGGTACCTTTTTATCCTGTCTGTTCTTCCCTTCCTGCTTTCATCAACCGTGCCCCACCCCCGAAGAGGATGCATCAGGCAATACAAAAATAAAGGAAACAGTACCGACCGCGCGTGTATGATGTTAAGGTCGACCCCCAGCCTTCGCCCCCAGCCAAGGCGGATTCAGGTCATAGTATCGTACAGGCGATGATCCGCCTCAGCGGTCGTTACGCACCCAACAGACACGTACGAACGAAAACAAAATTCGGCCTTTCGACCGGCAGAAGTTTCGATCCGACGGAGATTGCAGGCAGCGAGTCGTGGCGCGGATCCTTTCAAAGCTTCCCTTCCTCCCCTCGCAACCAAAAAGTATCTCCGAGATGGCTGAATTCTTTGCGGATGCTATTCTTGATGCAGTAGCAAAAGACGTACCCCCCCCTCCACGGCACACACATAAACCCGGGTGGTGCGAGACCGCGGAAACCTCAGCGGCCATACAACTCGCATGGGATGCGAGGGAGGATGCGCGACGAGTCATGCGCATCAAGAAGGACAAAACCGCGTGAACGACGCTGAGGACGGCGTGCGCGAATCTGCAAAGGGCGATAGATATAGCGTTGCACGCCTACTTCGAAGAGTACCTTGGTGAAACGGAGAGACTGCTCGCCAACAACGACCAGTGGGGTTTCTACAAACCTTTTAAGGGCACGGTGGGATTGGACGGTCGAAAGGCCAGAAGCGACCAGTTCATCCGGGACGAGGATGACGCGCTACTGAGGGACAAGGGGCGCATTGTTGAACACTGGGCGATGTTTTTCGGCACCCTCCTGATCACGAGATCGTTTAAGCTTGACCCAACCATCAGCGCCCTATTTCCACAACGGCCGTTGGCACCATCGCTTGGAGATGAACGGACAATTGATGATATGACGGCGGTAATTCGGGGCATACCAAACTGGAAAGCGGCGGGACCAGACTCCCTTCTGGCCGAGTTACTGAAAATCGACCACCCCGAATTCATCCGGTACTTTCACAACTTACTTGTCAACTTGTAGTGAACGGGTAACGTCCCCCAGCAATGGAAAGATGCGACCATTAAGGCCATTCATAAAAAGCAGGATCGCTCTAATTAAAACACTTACCGGGGGATTTCGCGTGTTGCCCATTCAGGCAAGGGTTCGATGAAGATGGTCGTCGCGTCCCGCCTCAGTAGCTACTGCGAGGCCGAAGGGGTGATCCCCGAGGAACAGTGCGTCTTTTGCCCAGCACCATGAATGGTCGACATGCTGTTTGTCGTGCGCCGACTGCAAGAACTCGGACGAGCTAAACAAATACCCCTGTACATGTGCTTCATCGACCTGCAGAAAGCATATGACTCCGTCGACCGTGAGCTGCTGTGGGTGGTGTTCGCACGCTTCGGCGTACCAGAGAAGATGCTTACCGTTATCCGCCACTACCACGAAGGCATGCGAGGCCGCGTGCGTACAGATGACGGCGAGCACTGGGAATTGTTCGACGTCACTCAGGGACTGGGGCAAGGATGTGTCTTGTCACCACTTCTGTTCAATGTCTTCTTCGCTGCTGTGATACACGCCGTGCTGTTACGCTTCGGTGAAGACCCAGATATTTCGAGGGACTTGGCACATCTCGAGGAAGACCTCGGCGAGGACGGGGTGAAGGTAGACAAACTAACTTGCGTACGGAGGGCAGCATGGGGTATGCTGTACGCGGACGATGCAGGCATTGTGTCTAAGTCGGCGGAAGGCCTTGCGAAGATGATGACCGTCGCTGAGACCGTTTTCGAAGCAGCAGGCCTCACCGTATCCAAAACAAGAACGGAGACCATGCTGCTGCGGACACCGAATCAGGCACCCCAGACCTCACCAGCGGTCATCGAAACGACTGGACAGAGATATAGACAGGCGACGCAGTTTTTGTATCTGGGCGGTCTTGTCGTCGCAAGCGCTGACATTATGCCAGAGATCACACGACGGATCTGATTCGCATGGGCATGCCACAATCGGTTTAAACGGGAACTGTATGATATGGAGGATGCCCCGTTCACTCTGAAAGTGCGCATGCTAAAAGCCGAGGTGATGGAGACCCTGCTGTACGGGTGCGTGACGTGGACTCTTTCTCAGGAGCACTTTGCTGAGCTCCGAACGGCACACCACAAACTCCTCCTACGGATCATTGGCTTCCACCGCCGGCAACGCACTGACCACTTCATGTCGTACGCCAAGGCCCTCGAGACGGCACAATGCGAGAGCGTTCTGACGACCATCCGCAAAAGACGCCTCCTCTTTGCGGGGGCCGTACAGCGGGCGACCCATGAGCTGCTGACCCGCCGGGTGATGTTTGGGACGATGGCTGGTGGGGGGAACCCAGGACCCGGCCGACCGGAAACGACCTGGGCCCGATGTCTAGCAGACGACCACAGGGTTTTCCAAGCCACCAAGGGGTCCGCGGAAAGGTCTCCCCTCTGCTGTTCGGAGTAGAAACGGTGTCATGACCGAGGGCGGCTAAGAAGAGCGGGAAGGGGTACCGGGGGGTCATCGACGCGGCGGACGGTTTCATGGCGAGGTGGCACAGGGACGAGGCACAGAGGAGCCGGCCACGCCACGCAGCTGAAGACGCCAAGAACGGCGACAACGGGAGGGGGGCAGGCGGGAAGGGCAGCCGTACTGATACAGCTGTCGACGAATGCAGAAACGAAAAGATAGATCGGGTGGCTAGGTATCGGTTCGACTAGCTCTTATGGACTGTTGCCTGTAGCTCCCTCTCTTTCGTTTCGCTTCGACCGCGCAGCAGATATCTGTCCTTCCTGAGTACGTATTATTTCCGTCTGGCAGCCTTTCTGAAGTCCTTGCGTCGTTTGTATTATGTTTTTATGTCGAAATATTGTTTTTTTGGTTTTAATGTCTTCTTGCTCGTACGTGTTGGTCCTGCTTGTGTTGTTGTGTTCTCGTACCCGGTACGCTAGCGTTTCACATGCATGACACTTAAATTTGCGATTGTTTATTATTTTAAATATTTAGTTTTGTTCTTCTTCTATCTAACAGTCTGTGACCGCGGAATGAGTATCTCTCTAGGATGAGGAATCAGGACGGACACTGGGTGTACTGATGAAGCTGGCTAGAAAAAAAAAATTAAGTGAAGACAACAACAACAACAACAGTCTCGTCATCCACCGCAACAACTGGACTTCCTTAAATAAGGACATGAAAGAAGAAGTCAAAATAAAGAAAAACGATCAGAAAGGAAATATACAAAAAACAAAGAAAACAAATAATCGTAATACCCATTAATAAATGAGTAAAAGGGATGTGGCCAAAATCAGCTTCTAGTTATTCCTGGTCGCTTTTCGGCCAAAATCAATTAAACACTAAAATCAAGTTAAAAACGCGCGCCGCGAACGATGTTTTGTCGTTGAAAATCAATGAAAAAAACTGCGCCTGAACATAACGTTGTGATGAAGTAACATATGTACTCAGGGTTATCGTTTTTTTCTGGTTTATTTTGTACTTGTTATCAACGTCACCGGTCTTTGTAGTGTTGGCGAGATGTGTACCCTTCATGGGGAATGACCCCGCAATTATCAAGGACGTGACATCATAGTTGTGCTGCACCTTTTGTGTCAGACAGGCCGTGAAGAGATGGCAATGGTTGATATTGTTCGTGTGGTGCTTTTAAGTTCGATCTGTCCTTTTTGGCTGTGTGTCCGCGAGTCGTCACTCTGACAGCACCCCAGTCAGCAGGCAGGCGTGTTCCTCTCTGTGTTGACGACTATTGATACCGTGCGTTTTGTACGGTGCAGGCAACACTCCAACCAGCAGCCGCTGAAGTCTGCAGCCACGAGTTAGTCGATGGTGGAAACGGGGGAAACTCTTATGTTGTAGTTGAGAGGATATACCCTCGGTAATGCTAGTTCAGTTTGCACATTGATTTCATGTTGTGCGCCTTCTTCGTCTCGCGAATGTTTTAGGCAGCCGAATTTCGATTCTCTATGGTTTTTTCGGATACTCCTACGGCTTCAGCACCTTGAAGCTTGGTGTGAGTGTGAACACGGACTTCTTCGTTCGAGAGTTAAAGTGAAAAAACAACAACAACAACAACAACAACAACAACAACAACAACAATAACAATAATATCAGTGCCCCTCTCTTCACAGTTGGCGTCGTCGGTGGGACTGGTCACAGCTGAGCTAGACGCACCTGCTTCTCACAGGCTTATTTTACCCTCTCCGACTCATCATGGGAACTCATCCTGTGAACATCATGGGAACAATACCATTTTTGAGTTCAGAGTCACCTCTATTTTTTACGTGGCCTCCAACATATGAATTGATTTTGTTTCCTTTAGGGTATAGACCATAGAAAAAAACAAAGTGGACATCATAACCACTAAGTGTACATCGTACACCCCAGCTAATAGGAGACATGTCGAGCAAGGCAAACCGTGCGCTGTCAAGCGTGTAGGGCCGAGTGTTCCACACGAAAACGCAGTACGTAGTTTGGTGTCAGTCGAGGTACGTCGAGGCAAAGTTGTTGTCGTGTCAAGGGGTGATAATTCTGTGTCCCGACATCTTTGTCGTGCGACTATTAATACACCCCAAAGAATAAAAAGTAAGGTCACCGTACGTATGAATGCATAAACACGTACGTACCACGTACATGTATAAGGTGTACGTATGTATGCATAACTGCGTGCTGGTATATTGTGGTTCATATGGTCGAACTTTGCAATCTTGTCGCCCCCAGTTTTTCTCGCTCGTTTTTTGGAATTGCATGGCGAAACAAGGTTGGCAAGAACCGTAGTGTTGTGAGCAACTCAATATCCGGTGTCATGTTTTTCATTTATTTAATTGGCCACTTGAGAGAAAAAATGGTCCAAATCTCGGCGGGAGGGGAGGGCGAGGGGGAGGAGGAACTCCACCATTTGCTTGTGTTTCCCCTTGTATTGCCGCTGCCGGCAGCGCGCTCTCCTCTAGTCCACCGCCAAGCGGCACCGTTGCTTCATCTTCATCGCTCCACTCGATCCGCGACCCTTCGGAAGACGTGCAGTCACCCGAGTCGCCAGCGTATCCCTCAACGATGATGCCCTCCGATTCGCAACTTTTGTTGAGATAAACGCACATCCGTTCTGGAGACATCTCGTCGTGGCCCTCATCGGCGAGAGCATCTGGCTTGTCGAGGACGCCCTTTTCCATACCTGCCGAGATCTCGAAGGCCACGTTGTCACAGCAGAATTCGGAAATTTTCTCAACGTTTACTCCCGCTACCCCCTCAGGCGGCTGCCCATCGATCATATTTTCTGTTGCTGTAGTTCTTCTCCCTCCTCTGGCCTGCACGCAGAGCCGTCCGAGTCCCCCATCTCGGAACCCCCGTGCAGTAGGACGCAATGCTCGGACTGCAAAAGCAGGCCATGAAACTGCAGTCGGTCCGAAATGTGTTGTACCATCAGGCGAGTCGCCTCCACTTCCCGACACGCACGATCCTCGAGAAGAGCCGCGGAGTCCACCAACGTCGCCGATGCCCGATTGGGGTTGGTCTTAGGCTGGCTCACGGGCATCGTGGGCGACTCGGGGACCGGAGCTATCGCGTCAGACGGAGGTGTTGGGGTCGGTGTCGACCGCGTGGACCTATGCATACTCGCACTACCTCTTAAGGAATGTTTTCGTGCCCAGCTTTGCTCACGAGATTTGGAGAACGAAAAAAACGGGTGTGCGTGAGCAACACACTCTACAGTACAAGTTCAAGACATTTTTCGTTGGCACCTATATGATTCCATCATTTGTGCCAAATAACATCCTTTGTTGTCATCGCCAAGTTTACACTCGACGAAAAACAAAAGCTGAACAGAAACAGAGAACCAACGAGGACAACACCAGTGAAAAGAGATCACGAGAACAAGAACGAAAGGGGGAAAAAAGTAACATCAAAGCACAACATCGTCGCATTTGATGCAGCCGCAGAGGGTACCGTACGAGTGGCCTGGGCAGGATCTCCCTGACTTCATGTCGGTCTGGTGTCTTGCTACCCTGTCGGCTCCCTCCTTCCTGAGTTTATCAACCACGGTTTTCTTGCGAATATACTCGCCATCACCTGTACGCACGCAAGCCCGCATACCGTCATGGAACTGGCGGATGACTGTAAGTATATTGGCTGGCACGGCAAAGTGTGTGATTACATGCCGAAGAAGCTCTCGATCGACCGAGTCTTACGCTTTCTGCACGTCAATGAAGCACATGTACAAGGGGATGTTGCTCTCTCGTCCGAGTTCTCGCATGCGTCGCACAATGAACAGCATGGTCACTGTTGACCATCTCGGACGAAAGCCGAACTGTTCCTCAGAACGTATCGTACTCCTTCTGTAGGTGTTGTAATCCGAACGATCCTAATTTTGGTGAAGGACCCTGATGATCGCATGTTTTAGTGTTGGGGGACTTCGCCGGTTATCTAAACGGTGGCAAGGATGTGGTGAAGCACTGGACGAAATGCGGGTGATCGAGTGGTAGTGATTCATCTAGAATGCCGTCTGGCCCTACTGCTTCCCAGGTTGACATGACTTTCACTACTTCGATCATCTCGTGCAAGGATGGTTCGTCTCCAAGCGATGGTTCAAGTGGTTGTGGTGGCAGTCGGTCGATGATAGTAGGATCGAGTTTCAGAAATTTCATGGTCACGAGTTTGCATGAGAACCTCACACATCACTCACGAATTCGTTTTTTATCCGGGAGCAGCGTGTTATCATTTTCTCAATAAACTTCTCACGTCTTGCTTGTGTACGTTCCAATCCTGCCGTACTCTGCAGGTGCTTGTAGAACCCTCGCTGGTCGATATCGATTTAACACTCGTTTCGGCGAGGTACTCTCCGTAATACGCATGAAAGTACTCCTGCAGCAATCGCCCTGTGCAGATTCGTGCACACGGTTCTCAACGTTTTCCAAGCCGGTCTATCCCGGGGGTGGGCGCGCGAGAATTGTCGCGCATCTTCTCCCGCCACCCATGCTATCATATAAGCAGACAAGGTTTAGGAAAACTCACAACATCCACGCTTGTGTTGTAGGCATGGTGAAGGAGGCATATTTTCTTGTACCCCAACGATGATGGTAGCGGTGAATAGAGCAGCCATACCATCAGTGCAACAGGGCTAGAAAGGTTGGTTGATAGTGGAGACGACCCTGGCGTCTATTCGGTCACAAACCGTTCCGTCGGACATATACACCTTCAAGTCGAACGGTCGGCTCTTTGTCGTCTTGCGTTCCTGTCGGTATGATATAATGTAACCAGAGAGGCGAACCGTCAAAAATACAATCCTGTCATCTGAGTCAGCCGTCGCTGGGGACGGAGGCTGAGGGACGACGTAAACAAAAGTGTACTCTAGGTCGATGAGCTTGTCGGGTTAGGATGTAGTCAGTCCACTCACGGCCAGTCGGGCCTGTGCCGGTGTGCGTATGCGATATTCCACTCTTGCGTGTGCTGAAACAGGTATTGGTGAGATCTAATTCGCAATGGATGGCGAAGGACAGACGCCGTGTACCATTAACTTTGAGAATATCGCGCTCATATGCTTTTAGTAGTCTTGTTTTCATCATCATTGCACCCTACCAGTCTCTGTCGAGTTCGGGCGTTAGCATTGATCAGTACAACCGAGCTTTTATTCCTTGGGATCTGTTCGACTAAGTTGTCCAGCTTTCGCCGGAAAGTACGTTTCAGCCCGGGACCTTGGTACACCTTGTTGGAGAGTACGCAACTTCAAAGTTATTTGCCACGAATTTCCCAGACAATTCGAAGCGCATCGGCATAAGCGGTTTGTTGAAGAATTCGTACGTGTGCGAAACTTTACGGCATATGGACTCCTTAGCTGCGAACCCTACCCCGTACAGGCCCTGGCTGACTTTGTTTTCTACTGACCTGAACCGAAAACCTTATACCCTACGGCGCGGCATGTCGTCGTACCAGCTCGTCGAGTTTTCTTTAGGCCGATGAAGTCACAGCCAAGCTTTTGGACCCTCGGCAGTACGCGCTCGTCATGCCCAAACCCGTTCTTCCCCTGGTGCGCACATTGTGGGTCGCCACCGCCACAACTGCCTTTTTCTCCCTATTACTGGCCTCGCGTGCTACTGCAGCGTTCTTGCCAGCCGACGAGAGGTTTGTCTCCTGCTGTTTTCTCTTTAGTGCGATTCCGACCACTCTCGTTTTCGTAGCTTGGTACGCGCCTTGGTTTCCATTGACCGGGGGCAGCCGTCCCAGGCAGCGCCGACACTCCAATATTTCCTGTAGCGCATGCGTTCCCACGCGTTGGTCAGGCTCTCCACTCCCCAGGCAGCACGAATATCGCGTTCTGCTGTGATGTTTCAGCGTTGCTCTTGTAGAGACGGACATTCTAGCGTTGAGTTTGAAATTAAAAGGTATCACCACCCCACTCGGTGCTTCACGTGACAAGTCCACCAGCCAGACCACGCAGGGTTCTCTCTCTACCCAGCCCAAGGCTCGAGGCCTCATCCCCTCCCCCTTTTACCTCGTCTGGTTGTGTTTTCTCTCTGTTGCTATTCTGGCTACTCCCGTTTTTGGAGCTCGGTGCACGCTTCCGTTTCTATTGACCGAGTTCTGCCGTCCCAGCCAATGCCGACACTTCCGAGTTTCCTGTAGCGCACGGGACCCCACGCGTTCGTCAGGCCCTCCACTCCCCAAGCTGCACATAAAGCGCTCTCTGCTGTGGTGCTCTTACGGCGCTGCTCTTGTAGGGGCGGACTCCTTGGCGTCGGGATCGACAGTAAAAAGCATCACCACCACCCCACGGGGTCCCAAATGTGACAGATCCACCCGCCAGACCGCACAGTTTTCCCTCTCCACCCGACCCAAGTCCTGAGACGCGTGTGGATGCCGCTAGGCCATCGCAGGTGATCCTTTACAAAATTCGTCCACTCGCCCTCACTCGGGGCAGGCCGAAGCGAGGGATTGGTGTGCAGGGTTCCCTCTTCCTTGATTTGAACTCATTGTACTCATGTGTATATACTGGTATATATACGTATATACGAAGCACAAAATACGTGCCTTGTGCACGACCAAGCGTGTCGCGTGCCTCTGGTAGGCACACAACAAGAGAGCCACCACGCCACACCACCACACCCATCGTTTGTTGAATGCTGGTGGTAGTGATTATCACCTCCTCATTATACTCATGTGTATATACTGGTATATATACGTATATACGAAGCACAAAATACGTGCCTTGTGCACGACCAAGCGTGTCGCGTGCCCCTGGTAGGCACACAACAAGAGAGCCACCACGCCACACCACCACACCCATCGTTTGTTGAATGCTGGCGGTAGTGATTATCACTTCGCTAACCGCCCCACCAGCTGTGGTACGGTGATGGAAATGCGGACTGTGGTGATGGTTCTGGTGCAGATCAGACTGATGAAGTAGAATCTCACGAGTATGAAAGTATTAATATTTCTAAGAGTTCCGACCTGGTACGAGGACCACCCTATGTCCATCTTTATTGTCATGTTGATATTTTCGCGCGCAAACCAATCGAGCAACACGAGCACAGGAGCACACACAGCAGTTCCCCGCCAGCTATAGGCACGCCCCCCCACACCCCTCCGTGATGTGATCGGAGAACCCTGATCGTTCGTTGTAAGATCAAATTCCAGTGGGCGAAGGTGTTGACAGGGTGCTGCACGAGCAAATGCATAAACTCATCGCCTAAATCGATTGCCTGCTTACAGGACGCGCCCCAAGAATCCTGGAGGTCGAAAGGCTTAGAAAAATTGAGTCGGCCCGAAAATGGCCATGTTTTGCCCCTTTCCAGGGGTGGGTGGGTCGGGCACTACGCAAAACAAAACAAAAAAAAACCCAGGAATTATCCCCAGCCCTAAACCTGTAACCCCCCTCTTCTCACGGTCCATGTCGCGTCCCCCATACAAAAACCAGTATAATAGTGACCCCCTATACATAAACCAATACAATTGGGGGTCCCACACTAAAGCCAATACACTTGCTGGGACCACACTAAAACCAAGACACTTGGTGGGCCCACACGAAAACCAAGCCCTTCGCGGGGCAAACCCAACAACAGTAGGGCCCTATCCCAACCCCCACGTATCCATGTCGAACCCCCTTATACTAAAATCAGTATAATATTGCCCCCACACTGAAACCAATACACTTGGATTCCCCTCACTAACACCAATACACTTGGGGGACCCCACTAAAACCAAGACACTTGGGGATACCACGCTTAAACCAAGACACTTGCGGGGCAAAAACAGTGTCGGTTGGTGTCGGAGGAAATAAAATCGTTATTCTTCCTCGTCATCACTTGGACTCGATGCCATCCACGCCCAAGCCTTCTCCAGGGCGTTCTTAACGTATTTTTTACCACCCTCATGCCGCCCTTAGGGCGAGGTGGGGGGGTACTTGGGGACATATCCATCGTTTGTAGTGTGTGGGCGGGAGGTTTGGGGTGGTAATCACGAATTATCGAAAGAATTCTCGAAAAACTTCTGAAACTTCTGAAAAGTTCTCAAAAATATTCTCAAAAAAGGGCCAAAATGGGTATATTTTGACCTAATTTTAGTATAGAAGATCACCTTCGATTGTTTATTTTTTTTAGTGAGCTTCGTATGCGTTTGTCATTTCTAACGCACCGGCCAAAGGCTAAACGCCATCGTATAAGTACGCTCACGACTAAGCGCCCATAACTGCACGGACATATGATACAGAGGAAGTATATGTGTATCAAAGTTGGTGATCACAGAGCTTGTGTCATTTGAGAGTGAAGGAAAAGCAGGGACACTGGGTGTGCTGGATCCTAACCCTAAACAAGATAGACTTACTGCGAAGAACGCCCACGCTTTAATACACAATACGTATTCAGTAGTAAGGTTTATTTTCAACGTATGATTATGATGCTATCGCATGAGCTCACTTCCCTCAAATCCTGTCTGTAGCCACAAAAATAATTTTAAAAAAAAATGCATCTCGGTGGGGGGCAATAAACAAGTACCAGGTACGCAATGATGCGCATGCCAGTACCAGTGGGTACGGGAAATGGTCCTAACAAACTGTCGTATGCTGTCCTGTATCACTCGAAACCAAATATCACCAAGAAGAGCATATATATATATATGGTATTATATGCACATCCCCCCCTAAAAAACAAAAAACGAAGAGAGCTAAATATACAAGAGAAAAGATAGAAAGAAAGAAAGAAAGGCAAACGAAAGGAGAGAAAAACGAGGCAAACATGCGCTCAGGGTACAGGCCGAGTCCCGAACACAGCGTTTCTGTTCGCTGGTACGACCAGTTAGTTCTACAGTATGTTCAGCTGATGGACCAACATAAGCACGTCACACTAACACCAGAAAGACGGCAAGAAGACGAGAAGAGGGCAGAGACAAGGAACTTGTAACGATAAACAAAAAACGGGCAGTTCTATGTCCAGCTGGTGGGTCGAGGACGACATAACAGACACGAACGAGACAAAGAGACAGCTTCAATGAGTTAGTTTAATTTCCGGTATGGCCACTCCCAGAGACAGCAATGGGAGTACTATGTAACTGTCTCTTGGGTGCCGGACCTTGAACACTACGTGATACGATCAATTCCCTTGTGCAGAGTAAAGGTTCTTTACTTCGCACAAATGATCTAACTAGACGACCAGCTGTGGGCGACCGCCAAAAAAACAAAATGAAAAACGGTACCCTGGATGTCTAGCTCACGTAGTGAGCGGCATGTTTTACAGTGTCGCTGCCAACCGACGCCAACCCAACCAATATGGGGGGGGGGGGGGTACTACAGTATCGACTTGGCAGGGAATGTGGCAACACAACAAGAAAAGGAGAAAAAACAAATGTACCTGCTACTGTAGTACACTATATGCGACCACGATGCGTATAAGATCTTTAGTACGTAGGGGCAAGATTTGCTGTACCGTGCCGTAAGTAACTTCGATACAACAACGGCAGCTGGCGAGCGAAAAGCGAGCCCGCGGGCACAGCGAAGCTGACGCGCGAAGGCGCTATCAGCTCGATGTGCGAGCCACAACGGCCTCCTCCGGCTGGCGATCGGGCCTCGCTGGAGGCGCCGCCGGTGTAAAATAAATGGGTCATGTTAGCTTCATTTCCGATCAAAACATACCATAAATTGGGCCACTACACCCGGCCGTGTGTGTAGTTGTACTGATGATGTGTGGATGTGTGGGCATAACGAAAAACTGCATGGATTTATTTTATGTCAACTTATCAACCCCTCCATGCCGCCAAGCCAGTGGTACCCAGCGTGGTAGCACATCGCACACACACTCGAGCGCCCCTGAACAACCCAAAGTACGTAGCAACGTAGCTACACATGTTTTTGAGCTTTGTGGAATTCTCGACTAAGCACAATTTACCAAACCATGAGAGGACGCAGAAAACACGTGCTACGAGCTACGACTACACTGGCAGTGGAAGATATGGATCTTAGTCAGCTGGAAACTCTGAAGAAAAGGGTTCCGTGCGGACTATATGTACATACCTCTGGGGGCTTCGTGGGTGGTTTTATCGATGTATCGTATCGTATCGAAAAGCCTGAACCCTTACGATGATAATCGATACACAATACGATATATTGAAATTTTCAACACGATATCCAACGCTATTAATAGTATGAATACCGGGTACTTTTTACTTTTAGCCGTGCCCACTGCCCACCTCTATCGACAACTACTACTGCTATTGCAGTCCTGAAAATATATCTGTATTTGGGCGACGAAACAAGTACGACGTGTTTTTGTTTTTTCACGTGCGATCCGGAAAAAAAGCAAACACCGTCAGTTGAAGCTTTGTCAACGGCCAATATTAGTTTCATGTTTTTTCGATAGTAATCAAGAAGAAAGAAAAGAGCTGTAAGATGGGAACGCAATGTTTGATCTAACTCCGAATACGTAGCGGGCTCCGGGGTATTATCAAGGCTTATCACGGTAATTTCGGGACGGTAACGGCGGTAACGGCAGGACGGGACGGGACGGTAAAACCGCCGTCACAATGGTCTCGCCGTCCCACCGAGAAAATCCCCGACCGTTGTCACTTACCGTCCCGTCCCGCCTATCAAATCTCTCCCGTTGGAAATTACCGTCCCGTCCCGCCGTGACACCGAAAAATTACCGTCCCGTCCCGCCGTGGCACCGAAAAAATACCGTCCCGTCCCGCCGTGACACCGACAAATTACCGTCCTGTCCCGCCGTGACCCCGAAAACTTACCGTCCCGTCCCGCCGATAAAATCGCTCCCGTAGGAAATTATCGTTCCGTCCCGTCGTGGCACCGCTTCCCTGTTCCGGCGGACATAACTTGCCGGCGGACATAACTTGCCTCTTCCCCTACAAGAAACATTCATTCGTGGTCGTCTGTTCCCATCCATTTCCACCACGAATTACGAAAATTAATCAAGAAATTTCGAGTTGTTCGAAGCTTCGATAGTAATTCCTATATAAACACATGTGTCGCCATACTTCTGCCCAACTCCCATCTATAAATGAAATACGTATATAATAGTAGTAGGCGTATTACCCAGCTTGCAGAATTAGGTATCAACTATTCAATTATTAACCAGTCGGACTCGCAGATGACGTATTTTTATCGTCTTGCTTATATCATCAGTAACCAGTAATCTGTAATACGGCGTCCCCGGTGGCTTGGTACGTTGTCCGCGAGCCTATCAAGATCAATTTCGTGAGTTCGAGTCTCACCGAGCGCATGCTCATAGGGACTTTTTCTTACATAAAAAATTGATAAGCGGAAAGCGCGAAAGAGTGAGTTGGCTACATTCGATGAAAATCGACGAGCAGTGGGAATGCTGAACCCTATGCGCGACAAAAAATAAAGGCACGTACCGGGGGGGAGAAGGGACGACACCTGTGACCACGGCTTGTCCAGAAGATCGTCGAGGGTAAAACCTCCTACGAGTGGGCTGGAAAGTAAAAGTGATGAAAAAAAAAAAAAAAAAAAAAAAAAAAAAAAAAAAAACTGTCCCCGGTGGCTTGGTACGTGGTCCGCGAGCCTATCAAGATCAAGTTTTCGTCTGTTCGAGTCTCACCGAGTGCATGCTCGTAGGGACTTTTTCTTGCATAAAATTGTTTAGCGGAATGCTCGAGAGCGTGAGTTAGCTGTACATTCGATGAAAATCGACGAGCAGTGGGAATGCTGAACCCTATGCGCGATAAAAACTAAAAGCACGTACCGAGGGGGAGAAGGGACGATACCTGTGACCACGGCTTGTCCAGAAGATCGTCGAGGGTAAAACCTCCTATTAATACGAGTGGGCTGGAAAGTAAAAGTGATCATGAAAAAAAAACAAAACAAAACAAACAAACAAACAAACACCTGGTCAGTGGTATGAAATAGCTGGGCACCACATTTACTACAGCTAGATAAAGCTGTGCCGATGGTGTTGATCAGCAGCTGGTTGATGATTTGTTTTTAAATACTTTCAAATGAAGGTAAAGTACAAAATGGACCATCTACGAAAAAGAATGAAAATTACTACCTAGGAGTAAGTGTATACCTGGTGTTTTTTTTTTTTATTTATTTTTTTAAAAAGAATCTTCATACTTGATATTTCCACTTGCAACTGACAGCAGAGTAGTACCATAGCACAACAACACCTGCCACAGGCTCGCCACCACAGGCCACTCAACTCACGATTACACCAGCACTGGTGTGGCCCAAAAATATTGCGGAGACATGTCATCAAGCGAGACGCAAAACGTGCGCTGTCAAGGATGTAGTAGGGCCGAGTGTTACCCATTGAAACCTAGTAGCTTGGTGGTAGTCAAAGCATGTCAATGCCAATGCAAAGTTGCTGTCTGTCAAGGGGTGAAAGTGCTGTCTCCCAACATATTTGGTGTGACCGGCACAGACGCCATGGATGCCTATCTCACGGGCGGGGTAGATCGACCAGCAGCGGCACCTGAATCACCACCACTGCCACCACTACCTCCACCTCGACAACCACCGGCAACACAGCGCAAGCACAACCATCATTTGTCAGAACAGCCACCATGAGCTGGCAACGCAACAGCAGTAGTGCTTGGGGCAGGGGTGGAAGAAATCAGAAGACGTCGTCCGTGTAGTGGCAGCACTTCTCGGGGCTTGGGGTGCGCGGGTCGAGAAGAAAACGTCTGTGTCGGGACGGCTCCCTTCGCGGAACCAGCAGTGTGCGGGGAAATGTTCACGTACGACCGCGCCGACCGTGCGGCGGGAAAGAAAAATATATATACTTACCGTCCCGCCCCGCCGAAGAAAAAGAAAATTATCGTCCCGTCCCGCCGTGGGAAAAAATAATTACCGCCCCGTCCCGCCGAAGAAAAATATTTACCGTCCCGGCCCGTCAAGAATTTTGTCACCCGCTGCACCGTCCCGTCCCGCCAACGTTTTATGTGCTCAATTTACCGTCCCGTCCCGCTCCGTTACATATTTTTTTCCCGCCAAACGAGTCAAATCTGTCCCGTGCCGTCCCGTCACGATTCTCAGTCACTGTGATAAGCCTTGGGTATTATGACAAAGGTGTACCCGTATATCCCAGGTATTGTGGAGCAGTCATACAGAATTTACAGAAGTTCCCGGAACAGGTACGGATGTCGTACAGAACTACTGCTGGAAGTTCCTGGAACGGATGGGTATAGAAGTCTACAGAACTCACAGAAGTCCAGACGGGTAAAAAATATTGAAGCCGTACCCGGGATATCGTGGCTCGTGCGTACAGAGCTTACAGAAGTTCCTGTATTTATGTCGTGTACAACCTACTGAAATTCGGGTACGGGTTTTAATTTCGCATAAAACTCACAGACTTTCCAGGTACCGGTAATAACCGCGAAAATACACTGGGTATGGTTCGTCACGTACCCTATGATCACAACCCGGCAAGATTATGGTCTGTAGGGTTTGTGTATTCCGGGTAAGGCAATGGTAGTCTTACAATGCATACAGAAGTTCCGGGTTTCGTATGCAAGTCTTTCAACACTCACAGAAGTTCCGAGCGTGTTGCACCCGTACCAGTACTCGCACCCACACCCTAATATTTTACCAGGTGTCGGGGAACAGGTATATACGCCGGTATTACGCCAGTATTTACCCTATTTTTCTTGGTATTTACCCTACACAGAGGCCGGGTACGGCTATCGTCTCTACAGCAGTAAGTAAAAAAAAAAGGCTGCACGACGAAAATGAGAACGGAACGAAGCAAGACAGATACCGAGCAACTATATTGAGTGATAAGTAGATGAGATACTTCCACCAGCCTGGTATCGTTCTCTTGTTTCAGAGAGTTAGTTGGCAAAACTCGATCAAACTCAACGAGCAGTCGGGGAAGCTGAACCGTCTGGGCGATAAAAAAAAGTGGAGAAGGGACGGCACATGCGACCACGTTTTGTCCAGAAGCTGGACAGTATAGGGCGATAACCTCCAAAAAACATACACGCCGTTTTCTCTTTCTAAAGCAGTTACCCCACTCAAGACTCGCAACTGACACGATCGTCTAACCGACGCCGCAGCCGCAGCATCATCTTCAAGACGATAATTATTCCGCTTTTATGTTGCGATCCTCTGTGTGATACATACATCTTCTGTCTATTCGCCTGTCAATTACTTTGTAATTGTCGTGCGTACAAGCGCGATGTATGTCGAGAAACCTTGCTATAGACCACTTCCGCCCTAGATCTGTCACGTTCGCGATTCCCACTCTTTTTCTGGTAGTAGGCTGTAGAATAGTCTGTCTGGTGAATCATAACACGAAGCATTAATACATATATAGCATGTCGAATGTCCCTCACGAACCACGACGAATATTTCATATCCACGCCCAGTACGACCATGAGGGGTACAAGTAGCCAGCACGCAGTCTGAGAGCCAAACCCCGCCTGCCTGCTGGGGTGCCGTCTGTGCCGGTGCCGACTGTGTGTGTCTCGTCACTCTCACCAACTCCAGCTGTGACTTCATAAAATAAAGACAAGGAAACCGAGAACAGAGCTCGAATGCATTTCATCGAGGGCAATAATAACAAGATTACACAGCTTGCAAAATATAAGTTATGACGAAATCCTCGATCTCACAGCTGTTGTTTTTCAATTTTATTGATGAATTCCTCAATTAATCTGTTCTCATCACATTATCATCGGTAGAGTCATCCAATCGCATTCAATCCAGCAACGGAACAAAACCATGGCTTATACGTGCGCGTTCTCCACATTAAACCGTTATTTCTACCCGTGCGTCGACATCCGGCACAACCAGTGTCCGTGCCGATTCTTCAGTCCTATCAAAAGAAGAGACACAAGTTCTGTGGTCACAAAGCAATGCCACAGAGATACTACGTTGCCACGTATGCTGTACGCACAGTGGGCAATGACATACGCAGGTAAAATATGTACCGTACGTATCTACTACTGTCTGTGTACCACCACATCTGTCTCAGATTTAGGGGAACTTACGAGTCTATTATACCAGCGGTCTCTCGTACCGTGTACGACGCCGCCGGTGAAGCATGTGAGTCTCTACAAAGTGTATCACCCGCCATGTTTCACTCCAGGGGTGCGACATACAGCATACGCCGGTGCTGATGTGGGTGTTATTTTGCTATTGATAGAGCGTATCACCGGGGTGGTACACTCTAGGAGGTGATAAAATCGGTGTGATATCAGTGGTTGCACAGGAGTTAGGTTGCCACGCTCCAAGCGGGAAAGGGCATGATAACAGAGGTGTGGTAGCAGTTAGTGCCTGCTCCCACATTCCACGAACGCGGCAAGGGATGTGGTAGTAGTGGAGATTCAGCTGCCGAAATGCACATATGTTGTGGGGCCTTAGCAGCGGATGCAATGCCAGGCTTATCGATGGGCTCTGTTGTAGGTAAAGCTGGCACCGACATTTGCGCTGGTATATCTGTGAGCTGTGCAGTGGAAGCCTTTGCTACAGCAGGAGGCATAGGTGTGGTTGCCGCAGAAAACATGTGATCGCGCATTGAATATCGGTAGTCGTCACTGGCGCCGCAGAAGAGTTTTTGCCACTGCGGCGGGCTCCGCGTTCACAAAGCCTTGCACCTCCTCAAAATATTCTCAATCTTATTGGTCTTCAAAATATGCTGTGGTGCGCTCGCACACCTATGGGCTGCGTGCTTGCTCACGTCACGGATTCACCCAGGTGATGTATTGGGGGCGTCATACTTGTGTTGAAGCTAGGCACCGTAGGGGGTATGATATATGACGTGTAGGGTGATATACATCGTCGTATCGACGCCGCTACTGGATTAACCTGGGCAACAATACGAGAATGGTCGATTGCCTCGATAATAGACGAGGGGGGGGATCTATCGATATATGTTATATGTTGTCGGCGACCATAGGAAGGCATCTATCGATAGATATTGTGGGCGGCAATGGACAGGTAGTACTACTGTCAACGATAGATATTGTGGGCGGCAATGGACAGGTAGTACTACTGTCAATCGAGATAGTCATTGTCGAACACAATAGATGGTGAACCATGTCCCTCGATGGCCATCGCCGGCCGCAATAGATTGTACGAGGTATCTATCGATGAGCAAGACCGGCCACGACAGATTATGCTAGCTATCCATCGATATCCATTGTTGTGGACTTGATTATTTTGTTGAAGTGCATGAGTAGACCTTGTCCGCGCCAGAAGGCTGCGCAAGCTATCTATCGATATGTATATATACATTGTTAGTCACAACATACTTTCTGAGGATACTGTCGATCGATTACATTCTCGAACACAATAGGTATCTGATAGTGAACCGCGTCCATGGACGGTCATTACCAGCCACCATAGATGAAGAAGTGAATCTCCCGCTAGTCACTGCCGGGTGCGACTCCTCTGTGATAGGCCTTCTCTTGCTGTCGTACAAACAAACTAACACCGTCGTCACGAGTGGGCTGTAACTGCATCATGCAACGACGCAATATAATAGGTTTAGGCAATAGGTTGTTGCGGAAATAAGCCCAATAATCTGTTGCGGATGGCAATGGCTTTTTATTGCCATTATTGGGGGAACCTATAAATGGTGGGGCAATAGCAATAGTCTGCTGTTGTCATACACAAAATTCCACGATATGCAATGGGTTTAGGATACCTGGCACCAGGTACAGGTACCAGGAACCAGGTACCTGGTATAGTTTATTTTAGAAACACGTCGAAGAATATATTGTGGCTGACGATGGCTATTAATGGACACCATCGCGAATCTATTGTAGCAGGAAGTAACAAACGTCAACAGTGGTCATCGATATACCCACCATTCCACGGTATACAATAGATTTGGGCAATGTTTTATTGTGGGAACCCACTCAAGACCCCATTTTGGGTAACAATGGCTATTGGGGAAATACAACTGTGTGTCTATTGTTGGCGGCAATATCTGCCGATAGGCAACCTATTTCGGTCAATTGTTCAAACAATGTATATCGCGGCTGCTTTCCAACATCAAATATTCAACGCAATGGCCATCAACGGACTACCTCGTCATACCATTATTGTGACAGCAACGGGATATTGAGTCAATTGCCGAACCAATCAATATTGTCCACTGACAATGTCTATCGATAGATACCGTGGCCAGTTTGTTGTGGTTAACAATGGCCATTGGTATGCTATTTTTCGGGTCTACTGTTGTAGCAGCAATGGTCTATTTATACTTGTTTTCTATGGTCCAGGGTAGAAGCACTTTCACATATCACATCTCCCATGATTACGTCCACATCTCTCTATTGCTCTATCGGGTAAAGTATCAAAATATAGAGCTTCCGATAATATATATATGTATGTGAATGAGCTCATTGATGAATGCTACCAGACTATTGTGGCCGACAGCGGCCATTGACAAGCAGGGTTTCATGTTTTCGTGGTCGACAATGGCCATTGAGAAACAACATTTCCTTGGTCGACAGTGCTCCGTGGCCTTTGACAAGCGCGTTTTGGTGGTCGACGATGGCAAACAACCAGTACGTGTTTCGGGCCGACGATGACAACACGTCTAGCCGATCAGATATCACCAACGTAACAGCAGCCGCGGCAGCAGGTGCAGCAGCAGCAAGCTCACTGATGTGTAGGGGCAAATCCTGACCACCGTCATTCATGAAGTAAACTGAACATCACGCCGTGTTGTTGGTAATTGCGGTGAGATATGGGTGCCGCTAGGTTGTGGCCTGGTGTGTGCGCAGCCGCAGATGCTAAGCAGTGGGTAGTGGCCACGCTATGCATATTTTCTTCACGTACACAGCAGTTTAGCAGTTTCATGGATATGTAGATAGACTACTACTACCAGGATGCCTATTGATAATGAAATAGATGAATCGTGCAACATTAATAGAAACGGCAAGATACATATACCTTGTAAATACTAGGCGTATAGCACCGGGTACCAGATACCAGGAGTACACCGATATACCGGTATCTGACATAGTCCCCAGATATTCAGAGAGCTTGACATAGTAGTTTTCTCTACGCGCTCCCACCTTCGATGCCTTGTGACCACATGATCACCATATTGTTGCATGCACTCATTTGTGCTGGTGACAATACACCATTCACGCACTCGTTTAGCCATTTTAAAACTGTAGTCCCGTTGTGGGGATAAGCCACTCAAATGGTAAGTAGTGTCTCCAAAACGGGACTACGGTACTAAAAGGGTTAAAACAGGTGTGATCTCAATAGATGACATTGCTGCGGCACAACATATTATTTTTCTGTGTTGTGCAGAGTAGATTGTAGGTGTGGAAGTAGGGGGGTGTGATGTCGATCGATTGACATTGTCGACCACGATTTAAAGTAAACCGTGTCCATCGATGGCCATCGCCTGCCACAATACGTAGATGATGTGAGGTGTCTATCGATAGCCATTGCCGACCACATTGCGCATAGATTGAGCAAGTTGTCCATCGATGATAGTCACTGTCGGTGATAGTAGGTTTACAACTAGATACTTTAGCACACTCACGCCTGTAGAGTGGGAAGTAACCTATGTAAAGTGTTTTCAATATCGCCGGTGATGGACACTAGGCCCGCCCTCAGTAGTACCGGTTCTCATATTTTTTAACTCACAACTGATATTCAATCTGCCGGATATTTTGCAGTCAACCGATATAAAAATGAAAAATTGTTAATAGTAGTAAGATGCCTTTGTTATGGAACCTGTGCTGTACATCTGTGTGGACTACTTCTGTTGGAAACCGACAATGCTTCGTAACTGTTTAGTTGTTTAGTGTTTGCATACAAAAGTGCGTACAGTACATGTATTGACTGCGTTCTTGTGTCGCTCATTGCACGCACCTCCGTTGCTCATCCATGCCGAGGCACACGTTTGTGTTCACGCCCGCCGTCACGGATAGTATCCCCCCTATTTAGCCTACAGTTATATGTAGTAGGTTGAGTTTGTTTTCATGTACGGTTTACAGTACGAGCACGTACAAACCCGTTCATGAAAAAGCAACCCACAAGAAACTTAGCTTTGTGTAAACAACAGAAACAACCAGAAAAGCTCTCCCCCTAGGCATTGGCTAATCTTCAAGAGAATCGTCCACTCTTCCTGTGGCTGGTCCGGGCCGAAACACCATTCGTTGTGCACCACTAAGAAACACGTACTCTCGGGGACCAAAAAAGGAAAGTGAAACATAGCGAACTGCGTTTTCGCTCGTACCCAGAACAGGAACGTCAGGCTGAGCCCTTTCTATGCCTTCTCGAGGGAGGGCCGGTATTATCGTATTCGCTCTTATTTCTCACTCCCTCGCAGTCATCATGAACCAGATCCGGGGTCGCGCAGCAGGCTCTCCTTCCCCCTCCCCACTACGAAACGCATTTGTTTTGTATCGCGAGAATAGAACAACCCTTCTTCTATCGTTAATTCGCGCTGAGTAGCACCTACTCATGCTACATCCTTCAAGCTTAGGCACTTACCGAGCTGAAAGTTTTTATAAAAAATTTTCTTGGTGTTTAGGCTGTTTTTCTCTTGAGTAACGTTCGTATGAGTGGGCTAGTACCGGTATGCGCCACGTGCCAGCTTTTAGTTCTTTTCATTTTATCAAATAGGGTGAAAGATCCACCACGGACTTTGGGACTTGAACCCAAGATCTGACCTCAGTAGCATTCAAGGTTCATCACTAGACCACCGGGGCGACCAGTGGCGCATCGTAAAATTTCATTGGTTTTCAGCAGTGTCGGCACCGGACTTGTGGATATAAGCTGTTGATTGCCCCAGTTACATAAGTAGTACGGGTTGGGAGGGTGGGACGGTTCGTTTTCCATACAATCACGGTTCTACTTTGGTAGTGTAATTACAGGTGTCTTCTCCATATTCGAACTGAAATGCCGGAGCCAATCTTGGGTTTCCGGGTTTGGTTCCATCATGTCTGCTTGCTATTACTGAGGTATCACTTGCTTCTACTCTAGATGAAATATGTCAAAAGGCACCGGTATACCTGTTTTTGTCTGTTGCCCTACTTCTAGTAGTGTCGGAGAGCATACGATCATAACCGCTCAAGGTGTCTCCAGCTCGCACTCTTGAAGATATCAAATTAAGATGTGCGAGCATTTGATGCATGATCCATTTGCTCGGCTGACTTATGTGTTACCTACTGTCCTATTGGAGCCACGTGACTCCGTGGCTTGGTGGGTTAGGGTTAGGGTTAGGGCTAGGGTTAGGGTTAGGGTTGATTCGAGTACCAGCACTACTCTTGTATTTAGGTTCAAATATACGCAAGAGTTTTCGATTTCCCAGCGGGGCCCGTAGCAAGGAGCGTGCTTCCGAAGTCAATGTGACAAAGTCGGCGACAACCAACGACCTGGAAAACAAATATGTTGAGCAGTTTGTGGTACTACCTACTGAGTCAAAGAGCAGCCTACGAAAGAGGTGGCATTTCTCGCCCCTTCTTCTTCTTGAACGTGCTCTCGCAACGATTTCCTTCTCTCGTGCAGTCCCTTTTGCAGTTCGTGTGTCCTCGCAGTATTAATAGTATCAGAGTACAATCTTAATCACGGTATACGTACGCTTTTGGTTGGCCTGTGATTGATCGAGGTTGAGAGTTTCAGGCCTTACGGTGCAAACCGTGTCCCAACCACAATGCACAATATTCCATCTGCAAGAACAACGCATATAGAACGGGAAGCCTCAACAGTTGACACAAACCGAACAGGTATCCCTGGGAAATAAAAACGTAAAATATCGGGAAACGTACCAGAGGGAGATATATGGCCCAAAACGTGAAATACTGCCGGTGTGTCGCAAACCACTGGCCAGCAAAGGTCAACGAGTTGCTGCAAATCCCCTTCGCCGCACTGATAGCTAGAAAACGCAACAATGTTTGTCGTGGGCTTGGGCAATGCCTAGGTAGGCCTTTCGAATAGGGTGTTTAAAGGGCTACACCAACAGGAATGCTGTCTTCACGGCCCGGAGAGGCTCCGGCATTGCCGTTACTACATTTCTACGCGACGGCCACGCATCGCCGCGACGGGAGACCCACTGTTCTGCTTGTTGTGACACTCACATGATTTTCCCGTGCTCCACCCCGGGGTTGAACCTGTCTGGATCGCGAGACCATGATTTGAGACAGATATGCTGAAAACGTCGACAAAACGTGGATGCGAGGCAAGTAAACACACTGCTCGGCACCCCCTGCCCCCCTTCTTGTCTTTAAGGACCGGCTCGCACGACATACAGCTATTTAATTTCGGTGACTTGGAGATGAACGACGATGTACCATTGTCGTCAAGGGATCTACTCACTAGCGCATGAACCCACTAAACATGTATCACCAAGGCACACACGGACAGTTTGCCTCTGCTCCGATGTTGTGCAACTGGTTAGCTTCATTCCAGTTGTGTACTGCTTCGTTAAGCCAACTGCGGAGCCTATATCGTACCAGAAACTGAGTATCGGATGTATCCTGAAAGTAGCCATGCAAGACGAGCCCGAGGTCTTTGTGCAATCCTTGTTGTCCTTGTCGTATGTACAGTCAAGGTGTCATGGAGGTATTCGCCATCGGTGGTTTTTGTTACCGGTGCCAGGTACGTTATATGAAGGTATTAGGTATTGTCGTAGGGGGCTGCTGCGACTGCTGCATTCTATCGTATAGTCTTGACGGAAATCGAGCGTGTGCCTTCGAATGTCCCAATCCAACAAACGAATATATGTGGCCGTATTTGGGGTGGATCGTCCGCAGTACCATATTTTTTCAAATGGAGGCAGTAAAGGTCAGTTGTTCTTCTGTACTGCAGGCCTCGTTGAGGCATTGAGCAAGCGCTCGCTTTATACCTTGGTTGCATTAACAGCTATCTCCTTCGATCGGTTATGTGTTCTCACCGCTGTGAAAACGTCAGTAATTACGACGTAAGTATCGTTGGTGGCCTGGTCCGACCACGCTCCAATTGCAATGTAGACTCCTACTGTCCGATTGAAACGGTGATCGAATCTTCGAAGTGCAGACCAACAATCCATGTTGTGTTGAAAATTGTCACCCCGATGTCACGTGTTCGTCCGCAAACTTGTCGAACAGGATGAGTTTCGACATGATGCTGATGGTGGTCGGGTTGGCCGTCTCCTTTTTGTTCGGAGCAGACTCAGCCCCATGCCGATCGAGTACTGTTCAGGTCAACGTCACTTCCATAGCCGACCTTCAGAATCTTACTGACGCGCTAGCCTGCTCGGGAAAAGGAGCTTTTGACGTCACGTGGTATTCCAGCCTGAAGATCAATCAGAGTATACAAGTATCTGACTGGAAAGATGTGGTGGTCACTGGGATGGGGTTTCCTAGCATTGGCGGTCCGCTACCCGACGATACCGATGATGGTGTTATCGCCGATGATGGAGCTGGAGGTAGTATATTCTCCGTGTGGAACGGATCCTCTCTCCGCCTCATCGACTTGGTGGTCGAAGGTGGGAACGCCGAAAATGGGGGCGCAGCGAACCTGCATTCTTTCAGTTCTCTCTCTGTATTGGGCTGCACTTTTTCCAACAACGCTGCATCGAACGGAGGTGAGACAATATCTTCGATTGGTTTTTCTGAAATTGTAAACAAACAATGAGCAAGCCCCTATGGCCAGGCCGCATACCACCATACTCCCCCTGACTGGTTCAATTATATCGCTTTAATACCACTCGGACGAGTGGGTCTTTACCTCACTCATAATTGGCCACCCTAATATGTTGTCGTCGATGAACAACAACTGAACCCCATCACGGTGTATATTGCGCGAATTTAAAGTTAGAAAGCTTGTGACCGCCAAGAAATATGGCGGTCACTCGGCCTACGGGCTCCCATCCCCTGGAAAACAATACATGAATTCTACCCTCTACCGTATCACCAGTCCACGATCGGGCCGTGGCGATCGATCATTCAAACCCATAGTGGATGTGTTGATTAGCTTATTTTCGCAACAACAGGCCGTCAGACCCGTAAGGTGTGATAGACCAGAAAGCCAAAGGTTGCGGAGACAAAGTTCCCCTTCGATGATAGGCGGTGCTCCTGCTGGCATTCACATGTAGCAAGGCGTTCTCCCGCAACAATAAAACGCAGCAAGTTGGAGCTTTAACAAATGAACCCAAGCCATGTCTCATCAGCGTCGGCGCGGGTCACTACTCTGCAGGCTTGGAAGGTAAACTAATCGGCTCTACATACCCTATATCACGAAACAAGCATACGAGTTCCGAAGGCCAGACATATCACATTTAGGTCAGATTGTTTTTCCATAATAGCGTGCTTCGTTTGCACACGCTGTTTAATACTTGCTCGAACTTTCCTCGTGCCTTGTTATTTGGAAAGAATCGCACCCCATTACTTTGGTTAACCGCCACTTATTGATGTTCTAAAGAATACTTACTGTACGGTTATGTTTAATCATGTTCATATTTCGGGAACCGTCAAAGGGGTTCCTAAAGCTAAGCAATCACCAACAAACAACAACGCCATGCCATATCTGCCTTCATGGCTGTAATCTACGTAGCCGTCAACACCTCGTTTGCTGACAAGCCGGCTTGATCTGGAGGTATGGAATGAAGATGGTGGTCTCAGTCATCCAACAGCCCCTTAGCTCGACATCAATCAGGTAGCGCAACAAATGTATATGTCCTATTCACCGTGATTGCCGCCGCACGTTATCGAAAAAACGTATCGAGTTCCCCAAGGATGGCTAAATCCATAACGAAATCCTCTGAAACGGTGGATGCATCAATACCCCACGATACGTGCGCGGAAAGTCCAGTGAGCAGCTAAGAAAAAGGTCGAAAGGCTTTTTGAGGCGCTGCCAGATGTCGACGTGTGACTAATGCCGGGATCTTGGCATTGGGCGTGTGGCGTGTGTTTTATGAGTCACGCCAGACAGCTTGCCGGAGGTAAGCACTATCATTCGAGGTCAATCTACTGGTTGCTACCTAACAGGTACACTTCGGCGCCCCACGCCAGTTTTCGTTGACTGCTGGTTTTGCTCATGAACGCAGAACGTTGAGGAGAGCACAAGGACAACATGAGGGGTAACAGAGTGCTCGGAGAACGATTGTCAACCCTAACAGTAATCCACTTTTCATAGTTGATGTTCTCTCTTGGTGGTTTGTTCTGAAATCCTCGTTCCTACGAGAAGATAGTTAATTGTGCCGCGTGCCTACCTACGGTTTGGGCATACCCAATGCGTTTGTGTCTGTATAACGTTGTTCTAATGTGCGATGTGACACGCTCTCTACGGGTTACTGTGTTACCTATCGTCGACTTCGTACTAATTGTCGGCTGCCGTTAGGCAGGATGGTAGCAATATTATAAACGCAGTGACAGCAAGAAGTAGTTCATAGCACAATATTATTCCCATAGAGTGAAAGGAACTCTACCAGAATCATCCCTCTCAAAGGTAGCCACAAACTAACAAGCGTAGTAACGTAAAAGCCTGATAGGGGAGAGCTCGAACACACGTTTACCTGTAAACAGGGCATTTGTTTTTGAAGGTGCGATTTAGACCGTTTTTTTTATGCTTGTGAATACAGCCCTCTGCTCTGCGTTTACCTGTTGCAGGAGGTTTCAGAACTCAAAGTGCTCTCTGGTGGACAGCACACCGTTAGAGACCTCAATGCCCAATCCGATATTGCGTTGTGTAGGATCTGCCTAGGCGCTGTCTTGACACCCGTCGCTTGCGAGGTGACCCGGAAACAAAACCCATCCTCTACGCTAGCTAGCTTTTTCTCCGAAAACGGACCGAAGCTGGCCTTCGCGTTAGCGAAGTCCAGTGCTGACGTGCCGCCGTGGGATCACAAACTACTGTCCGGTAACTTTATGTAGGCTCCCAGTACACGCGCAATATCCCGAGCTGGTATTGGCCATCTCAACCGGGTGGGAAATCTGAGGCAAGGTGCACAAGCGTGACCACGTAACTCTCTCCTTCTTGTCGTGGTTTTCGCTTTTAGCGAGATATACCGCGTCGGCTGTGGGTACTTCGGAATTATCCGGGAAAAACCCGTTCAGAACCGGGTAGTTGGAAACTACACACCATGCCAATCACACGCCGAATTATCTCAGTATATATTGTTGGTTGTCGATTTCCATGTACCAGGGATCGACACTGTGTCCGTTCGTAGCCCAGCGAGGAGAGGAGTACAGCTGTGGCTGTTGTTCTTGTGCTCAACCCTTTGTGCTGAATATTTTCACTTCAAACGTTTCGTACCCGCAGGTGCTATATACTTGCATGATTACTCCTCCATACAAGTCGACGGCAGCTCATCTTTTACGAACAACAAAGCTGGTGGAAGCGGAGGTGAGCGGCATCCCAAAATAGCTAGCGCCAACCTCAGGAAAGCCGCTGCATGGCTCTTCCGTTGTTTTCCTGTGGCGTGTTCGAATATCATTGATATCGACGACGGTAGTTGTACTGATCTACTTAAAAAACGTTTTTTTTTGTTTTAATAACTCTAAATGACCGTGTATTTGTCGGGCTTTCATTGCATCGTGTGTGTTAAGCACCCGGCGCAACGACGTATGAAATAGTAGTTGGCCATGGAAGGCGATGGATGGCATCCGCGTTTGCGCAGGTGTCGCTTGCCATCCTTGGAGCTAGGTGGGTGAGTGAAACTGCGCACAGCGTTCGCACCTGTGTCGAGAACTTGGCAATATTCCCGTTCCAAGACTGTACAGTGTAGAGCCCACTACGTCAGCCAGTTGCCGGAAACATAAGTTTGATGAGTACAGCACAGTAGTCGACTGGCGGGGACATTCCCGCCACATCAAGTTTCCCGGGGGAATCCATTCATTCCCCTTCGTCATTGTCATCATTCCCAACAACGTTCGCGGAAAACGATGCAAAGGGTGTACGTTCTCCGAGGCGTTCTACGATAGATGTTTACCATCTCTTGTCTGCGGCTCCTTGCATAAGGCTGCACACCCCACCCAAAAACTGACTTCAGCAAAATCAATTTGCATCTCGTTGAAAAATCCCATGGCCTGAGTATTCAAATACATCATTTTTCGAAGAAAATTGGCATTCCGACGACTTTGGGTTAAAGAGCCCCGTCCTTCAGAAACAAATTAGCTTAAATGCGATACCTCTATCGTAGAACGCGTCCTCCACGTGGGCGTTGTCGCCAGCGCTTCGAAAACGATGCTGGAGCCTGGTTGAGGCGCGCGCGGGCACCTTCCTATGGCGTGTTTTCTCTACATCCCTCGTTTTTCTGTAGAAGGCGGGGGTATACGCTTGTTATTTCGGCTTGTTGCATAGTTTCGTTTTTTGTAATATGCTGCAACATACGTTGTGGACGATCATGAATGCTACATCGCTTGAACCCGAACGCCTACGCACGTGCAACAACCCATTGGTAGCGCTTCGGTGCTTCCCGACGAACGCACCACTTGTTCACATCCTCGCGAGAGGCTGTGTGATTCCCGCGCGACTTTAGTTTCCCCCCGTGGGACTTTATTTCCCCCATGGGTCGTTGTTTCTCCGATGAGCAGACATCGTGTCGAGATCGACAGCATGCGAGGTCGTCCCTCTCTTTGCAAAGTGTTTTAACCAAGTCTTGTATTCTCAGTACCCAAGTCTAGTAGACTTTACTCCATTCTGAAGTTGTATTGGACATGAGACTCTCGGTGCTTGCCATGAAGGCCGTGGTGTTCGTGATAATCGTAGGAAGCTAAAACAACGTCCCCGTCAGACGATTGATGAAATCCGTTGTCAAAACACTCGGGCTCGGGTGGTTCTTCTACGGGATCACTGGTGACCGCCGGGAATACGTTCGCCAATATATTTGGTTCGCCAAGATGAATAGGGTACCGAAACCACAACAGTATTAATATCGACAGGTTCGATGTTATTATTAATTATACAAGTCTTTCATTCGGAGAGTGGGAGTAAGATGGAGTCGTTTCTTGTACCAATACGGCTTCGTCGGGTTCAATTTGAGGCCTTCAGCTAAATACCGCAGGTCATAAGCTGCAGTTGGGGTAGTGGCCGGGGGGTGGGGGGGGGGGGGGGGGGGGGGGGGGGGGGGTGGGGT
This sequence comes from Macrocystis pyrifera, assembly GCA_031763025.1. Taxonomy (NCBI): domain Eukaryota; class Phaeophyceae; order Laminariales; family Laminariaceae; genus Macrocystis; species Macrocystis pyrifera. Next base: position 177,386 of record JASSKH010000038.1, read on the forward strand.
GGGGGGGGGGGGGGGGGGGGGGGGGGGGTGGGGGGGGGGGGGGGGGGGGGGGGGGGGGGGGGGGGGGGGGGGGGGGGGGGGGGGGGTGGGGGGGGGGGGGGGGGGGGGGGGGGGGGGGGGGGGGTGGGGGTGGGGTAGAGGGTGGGGGGGGGGGGGGGGGTGGGGGGGGGGGGGGGGGGGGGGGGGGGGGGGGGGGGGGGGGGGGGGGGGGGGGGGGGGGGGGGGGGGGGGGGGGGGGGGGGGGGGGGGGTGGGGGGGGGGGGTGGGGGGGGTAGGGGGGGGGGGGGGGGGGTGGGGGGTGGGGGGGGGGGTGGGGGGGGGGGGGGGGGGGGTGGGGTGGGTATGGGGGGGGGGGTGGGGGGGGGGGGGGGGGGGGGGGGGGGGGGGGGGGGGGGGGGGGGGGGGGGGGGGGGGGTGGTGGGGGTGGGGTAAGAGAGTCAACCAAACTATGTTGTATTTGTGCTATTTGGTCAGGGGTAAAGGTTGAGTAGTGGCATGGGGGGGGTGATATCGATTTGACGTGGGTTCGGTACAGGGGGGAAGGCAACAGTACCTGCAACAACATCAACGGCCATGAAATTGTCGTACAGCAGTTATTGGGCGGCCGAGATTTCGATGTTGACGACTTATAATAGAGTTCCTTTGGAGACGTCGTATTGAAACAATAACGACGGTGACGCAAGAAATGAAAGCCCACATCAATGACTGAATACTTCTTTGTGTATCTAGCTCTATCATCTGCCTGAATTCGGAAATATATACTATACTCTACAAGGGGGGCTCCGCCGCGGTGGGCTAACGCCCGCCTGCGGCTTCGGGCGTGCCCGTAATACAGGTAAATGGAAGCCGACCGCAAAACCGATTGTACTGTTAAGGGGTTTACGGTGGGAAACAACAAAAAATAGGGAGAGGAGGCATTATTTTTTATTATTCATGACGCTCGCCGTGACCACCAGCTTCCTCGACGTTGTTGACGTTCTCCTCATGATTTTTGTATGCTATTCTTGCGACGTCCGCCCACCAAAAGCAACACCATCGCCGTGCTTCCATACTCTACCCTGAACGCGTACACCATCACAAATCTAAATGAAAGCCTCTGTCTGACCGGCACTTGAGATGCAGTCAAGCCTGGACCTGCTGCAAGTACTTGGTGCGACCGATCTATCGTTACTCCAGGGGAACACTCAGGATGCATAAACAGATTATTTCAACAAGACGGCACCACTGCCGCTTCCTCATAGGTCCACTCAAAACATAAGTACCATCGTTCATGCCAAATCAAAATCAGAACTCGTACATAACCTGAATGGACGCGTACACCATCACAAAAGACAGCATCTGCCTGATCGACAGCGCAATATTACCGCTGCTGCTGCCAAACTTGACCCTGAACGCTTAAACCATCACAAATAAAAGCCTCTGTCTGATCGGCACATGAGATGCAGGAAAGGATGGACCTGCGATCTGCTGCATGTACCTGGTGCGACGGATGCTTCTATACTGCAGGGGAACACTCAGAATGCGTACATCAACTGTTTCAATATGTGACGGCGCACGACGGCGGCTTCCTCATTGATCCGCTCGAAACATCATTACCACCGTTCTTGTCAAGTCAAAGAAAGCCTGAACGCGTACAAGACTACAATTTAACGACAGTCTGATCAGAGCGTGTGCTGCAGATGAAGTAATCTGCAGCTGTTTGATGCACGTACTTGGCTCGACGGATGACTGCTTTGTGTACACTGCAAAATAACGCTCAACATGTATCTACCAGGTATATTGGGAAGCAATACTCAACACTTAGATACTATACCGATACCTGGCAGTAGTATACTAGTATATAATTTTGCGCTGGTCCGCTCCGCGACATTTTCGGCGTTGATGTTAGTGTCGTCGGCCAATACGCTCAAGCATGCGAACAACAAACAACGCTTCAAATAGTTATACTACCACTAGGATTACTATTACGGGGGGCCATAGTAAATAGGACCAATTATTGTTAGTAAAAATAGGTAAATATATAGGTTTTTGTGTATACCATAGGTCCTAGTAACCGCACACAGGATCGCGCTACTGTATATAGAAAAAATCACTCCGAGGGAAACTGCAAGAAAAGTAACGAGCACGGCAGGGCAGCGCGCCCCGTCTGGGCACTGCGCGAGCCAACGTTCTCGTTCATACTGACATTTTTTTTTTGCAGCTTGCGATACGTAGAGAAGCTATTATTTTTCGCATGCCCGACCGAGCTTGCGGAAGAGAACACAACTTCTCGCCGAAAATAAAAAGTACATACTCATATATATATATATATGTATCATTTCGAACTCCTTCCCAAATTTTAAGAACTTATGTTTATTTATCGTTTGCAGCAGCAAGAAGTTAGAAATCTCTAAATGATAAATCCCCAACTACCATCCACGACTTTCCGGTACGATGACGCACTTTATTATATCATTCAGGGATTTCTAACCCGCCGCAAACGATAATTATAACCTCTTTTGGGGAGTATATCGAAATCGTGAAGCAAAGAAGTGAGTTGGTCGTTCCGGAAAGTCGTGAATAGTAATGTGATGATAAGTGCGTTGGTCGTCCCTGAAAGTCGTGGATAGTAAGTTGATGATAAGGGCGTTGGTCGTTCCGGAATGTCGTGGATAGTAGTTTTGATGTATCATTCAGGGATTCCTAACCCGCCACATAGTATAATTAATCTCTTGTGGAGAGAAGATCGATATCAAGAAAAATGTTTTGATTTACCTGGTAATTGTTTTGGGGAGGAAAAATTATCTCGCATGCCCGAAATGGACTGGAAACATCAGGCATGGGCACAAAGGATGAATGCACATCCCGATACTACAAACTTATACTATTTTCAAAGACGGATTGACGGGTAAAAGGAATGCCTGACGAGGCAAGGGTAGGCCGTCAGCCAAAATCTTTGGCCCCGAGACTGTGACAAATCACGTACTGGTAGCTTTCAAAATTGGGTATCGATCACTCAACTCGTCGAACTCAGTATCGACCACTCGACCGGTCAACGAAACTCAGTATCGACCACCCATTTAGCACAACTCACAGAGGCTATGATAAATCACGTACTATTAGTAGTTACTTGCAAAATTGGATATGCCAGTAGCGTGGACAATGGTATTTGAAATGACGGTTTGACGGGTCATAGGCAGTCCTGACGGGGCAAAAGTAGGCCGTCTCAACCGAAATCTGTGATAAATCACGTGATGGTAGCTTTCAAAATTGGGTATCGATCACTCCACTTGTCGGACTCAGTATCGACCGCTCGACTAGTCCACGGAACTCAGTATCTACCACTCATTTGGTACAACTCACAGCTGACGCATTTGATGTGTCCTTCGCGCCCCGTCTGGGCACTGCCCGAGCGTGGCAGAAGCCGTCTGTACAGCATGAGGCACGACGAGGGAAGGCATACTCATACCCTCGAGGGTCAGCAACGAAACATGTTGCAGGGTGAGCGTAACACGCACATACAGGCATACTTGTGCTCGTTCAGAACTTCATTTTTCTTCGCAGCTACACATTAGTACAAAAACGCCTTCACGATACATGTGACAATCTGCCTGCCGGTGCTGCTGTGTGTGCAAAATGTTTTCGTAGACACCGTTTGTACCCTCCGCCACCGTACCACTCCTCCCGCAGCGTAGCCTCATCCGATTCGGTCGACCTCAAAGAATCCTTCCTCTCTGACTTACGGAGTCTGGTCGCCCGGTGTGCACAGCAGCCGAAGAGGATCGTGGCGTTCGTTTCGCGACCATATGCTAGCCTAACAATCTCCACATTTTTGCGCGAAACTCGTGCATTCACACGTACTCGTTTCTGAAACGCCCAACCCTCATCGCACAAGCAACGGCGGAGCATGAGACCGGCCACCCCAGCCCATGTTCCCCACACTCTTGCCACCATTAGCTGTCGAAAGCCATGGAGGATGCGGCCTATCTTTTTTCGGCCAGAGGAGAAGAGGTCTAATCTGGGTGCTGGCATCGAAAACATAATATTTTCACCGTCACGAGCGAGCATTGATGTCGGCTGACGGCACATTCGCCCCTTGACGGACAGCCGTCGACGTCATCGCAATGGTCGAAATATCATGTTTCAGAAGAAGGCCTGACGGGCCAAAGGTAGGCCTGACGGGGCAAAGGTAGGTCATCAACCAAATTATTTGGCCGCTTGACTGTTATAAATCAAGTGTCGAACACTCAACTGGTCCAACTCACAGCTGACGTACTCACACCCGGCCAGTCGGCAGCCAGGTCGCGGAAACTGTTGCAAATCAAGTATCGACCACTCACATGGTCCAATTTACAGCCGACGTACTCACACCCGGCTTGTCGACAGCCAGAGCCCGGCGCAAGGACGCCGGAGACTGCACCCGACACAGTCGAGGTCGGGGATCACGATGAGGCAGTTTCGTCCCGCTCGGTGAACCTCATCTCGCGCTAGCACGAACAACGGAAACAAATACGTCGTAAAAACGCCGAGGAGCGCTGAGAGCGGAGGGCCAACAATGTCGTTTCTATATCTATATTTCCAGTACTAAATACAGACGCTGGACATTCTAACTATATTATTGTGTGTTTCGATCAGATTGCGTCTACTAATCGGAAAATATATCAATATATTCAAGTGTTTGCGACAGAGGTAGAAGAAACAAAACTAAATTTCCGCTAAAAAGTGAAGTTCCTTCTCTTCCTGACTTCGGTGTGTTTGCGAGTGCGGTAAACCAAATCCTGCAGGCGACGCCTCCAAAAATAAGAAGGGGAGGGGAAAGGTGAGGCAACGCGGCAAACAAAGAATGCAAAAAACAAAAAACAGCGTGCGAGTAGCTACGGCAGCCCAACAACGTTTCGGCGGCGGAGTTGACCGCAGTGCCACCACTGCCATCGCACGACTGCAAGCAGCAGCACAGCAAGCGGCAGCTAGCTAGCGCTATCCGCAGCTAGGGGCCGCTTCAGCAACAAAAATACACAGCGTCGGCACCAGCACCAGCGAGCACCACTGCACCAGCACCAACCAGCTTCCATTTTTGGATTGCCTACTGCTGCTGCTGCTGCTGTGCTCGACCTGCGCACGCCGCAGCGCTGGCGCAATCCGCTCCGCCGGAGGCGGCCGCTCCTGCCGCTGCTGCTGCAGCCGCAGTGTTGTTGAATCGAAATGATACATATGCACGAGCTGTCATGCTGTCGCGCTCTGTACGAGCACGAGTACGAGTGTGAGTACGAGTCTTTTTGGGGGACGACGCATCCTCCACGTCGTCACCAAGCGGGCGAAGGCGTGTACCATAGCAGCGGCGGCGGCCCCATGGCACAGTCCAACGACGCTCGTGCGCACTATGCTCAAGCTACACCTGTGGTTCCAGCGGTTGTCGTGATGCGTACAGCAAGCAGCATGGTGGCGCGAAAGATGCTCGGTGTTTCGATCCTTCGAATTTTGAGATGCGTTCTGCGTCGGGAAAACGCTCGGTGCGTGTAGACCAATGAAACAGAGAGCCAAGAGTTACCGCAACTTTTGATGAAATCCTGACTTCGCTGAACTTCTTTTTTGCTTTTTATTTTCAGAACTTTACTCAGAAAGTTACCTCGAGGAGAAAATTTGGAGAAGTAAAAGTAAAAAAAAAAAAACATCTTAGAGTGTTTGCGATAGAGGCAAAAAGAAACAAAGTTCACTTGCGCAAAAAAAAGTGAATTTCCTTCCCTTCCTGATTTCGGTGTGTTTGCGAGTGAGGTAAACCAAATCTTGCAGGCGACGCCTCCGAAAATAAGAAAGGAAGTGGGGAGGTGAGGCAACGCGACAAACAAACAAAAAAAGAAGAACGGAAAAAAAAACAGCGACAGCCCAGCAACGTTTCGGCGGCAGAGTTGACCGCGAAGCCACCATTGCCATCCCACGACTACAAGCCCCAGCACCGCAAGCAGCAGCTAGCTGGCGATAGCCGCAGCTAGGGGCAGCTTGAGCAACAGAAATAAACAGCGTCAGCAACAGCACCAGCACCAACCAGCTTCCGTTTTGGGATTGCTGTTGCTGTTGCTGCTGCTGCTGCCCTCGGCCTATGCACGCCACAGCGCCGGCGCGCTCCGCTCCGCCGCCGCCGCCGCGGCTGCTGATGCTGCTGATGCTGCTGCTGCTGTTGCTGCTGCAGCCGCAGTATGGTGAAATCGAAATGATACACGAGCTGTCATGCTGTCGCGCTCTGTACGAGCACGAGTACGAGCACGAGTACGAGCAGTACGAGTACGGGTCCTTTTTGGGGACGACGCATCCCCGACGTCGTCACCAAGCGGGCGAAGGCGTGTACCGTAGCAGCGGCGGCGGCCCGCTGGCACAATCCAACGCCGCTCGTGCGCGCTATACCCAAGCTACACCTCGCGAGCCTCTGTGCTCCCAGCGGTTGTCGTGATGCGTACGGCAAGCAGCATAGTGGCATGGAAGATTCTCGGTGTTTTGATCCTTCGAGATTTGAGTTGCGTTCTGCGTCGGGATAATGCTCGGTGCGTGTAGGCCAATGAAACATAGAGCCAAAAGTTACTGTAACTTTCGCTGAAATCCTTACTTCGCTAAAGTACTTTTCGGCCGTTTTTTTCAGAAATTTACAGAACAAATTTACCTCGGGAGAATTTTTAGAAAAGTAAAAGTAAAAAAAATAAAATCGCGAACACTCCAATTATTGAAAATACCAGGGTCGCTACCCACATGCACGCAGAAATCATCAACTAACCCACGTACAAACCGATTGACCGACCCGCCCACCTCCACACCCACTTAACGGATCACCGGCAAACCCCACTCACCCAAAACGCTCTACCCAAGTACTGCTGTACGATGAAATACGTGCCTTGTATATACCCAAACACATACAATTGCTGAAACTATTAATAAAACGAAAAAGAAAGTATAGCACTAAAACACAAATACCAAGGTAATAATATTATACCCATCCGCAAAAATACTGGTACGCAAGTAATGCAGGGGGGTTTCTAATCCACATGTCTGTGTCTGCGCTCGTCAGTCGACCGCCTACCCGCAACGTATTTTTACATCGTACCAGTTATATTTTAGGTCGAACTTTTCCCTTTCGCGGTTACCGAGTTGAGATTTTTTTTTTGACCCTTTGTCTTCGATATAGACTTTTTTTTTTTTTTTTTTTTTTTTCATCACTTTTACTTTCCAGCCCACTCGTAGGAGGTTTTACCCTCGACGATCTTCTGGACAAGCCGTGGTCACAGGTGTCGTCCCTTCTCCCCCCCGGTACGTGCCTTTATTTTTTGTCGCGCATAGGGTTCAGCATTCCCACTGCTCGTCGATTTTCATCGAATGTAGCCAACTCACGCTTTCGCGCTTTCCGCTTATCAATTTTTTATGTAAGAAAAAGTCCCTATGAGCATGCGCTCGGTGAGACTCGAACTCACGAAATTGATCTTGATAGGCTCGCGGACCACCTACCAAGCCACCGGGGACGCCGATGCTCAGTTTTCAGTTTTCTTTGATTATGACTAGAGGTATTGGGATTCAATTGTTTTAGTCAATTTTTTACAGGTAAATGAATTTATTTGTGTGGAAAAACTGAGATGGAATTATCGAGCAAATGATCGGCCTGAAAATGGTGTGGAAGTATTGTCTTCAAATCAGTGTGCATCACAACCCAGTGTCGGGGGTTCCGCCACCCCTTCCAGGGAGCGAGCGAGCCGTCACGGGAAGAGCTCTGTGCGCCCCCCGCTCGCCGACTTCGTCATCGGCGCCAGTATTTAATTTTTTTATCGGGGTTGTTGAGGGCGTTGTTACAGGCAGACCACAGCGACAACAGAAAAAAAACAAAGCAGTAGTGTCGAAAATGCATTGTTAACATTAAAAAATGTTATTACGGGGGTCCATAGTTAACAGGACCTATGGTTTACACAAAAACCTATATGTTTGCCTATTTTTACTAACAAAATTTGGTCCCGTTAACTATGGACCCCCGTAATAGTAAACTACGAGTAAAACACTCAAAACCTATCCGCTAAATTTGAGCCCGAACGTTGACAGATATCATACAGGAGGAGACCATATGTCAAGAGGCATGTCAAGCAAGGCAAAGCATGTCCTGTCCAAGGCCCGAGGGTTCCTCTCTAACACTTGGTAGTTTCGTGTCCCAGCAGTCATTCAAGGCATCTCAAGTCAAAGCTGCTGTCGGTCAATAGGTGAAAGTGTTGACTCCTGAGATGTTCTTCTGCGTAGAGGTAAAACAGCAATCAGTGTCATGCTGGTGAGAGACAGCAACGAACCGAACGCGAAAAAAACCCCAAAAAAGTATTTTGGCGACCCTCGCACGTCCAAACATTAGTGACAAACAATACGCAAGTAAAAGTATGTTTCATCTTACCTGATACATCATACAATCATGAAGGTAGAACATGAAAAAAACACCGAACATAACGAAGACAACAATAACAAACATGGAAATCAGCTATTAATAGAAGAGACACCAGTACACCAGTACGGCAGCAGCAGACCAGCATCAGGCGCGGGCAGAGCAGAGCAGGACCTCTAAATATGGATTCCCCTTTCTCCCGTACTCTTGCTTTCATGAAAAAAACAGCAGCATTATGGTGTTTTGCTCGGTGCTCATATCGTGTTTCGAAAAGAACTACTCTTTTCTTTTTCGGTTTGGTTTTCTTCGTTGCTTCTCTTCATTTAAGGTATATTTTGGTGCGCAGGCATGGTATTGCGTAGGCTATTAATGCAGTACGGGTGTGTTATCTCTGTGTCGTAGTCTGTGACCACAGAGCTCGTATCTTTCTAGGGTGGAGAATCAGCACGGACACTTTTTTTTTCTTTTTTTTTTTTTCATCACTTTTACTTTCCAGCCCACTCGTAGGAGGTTTTACCCTCGACGATCTTCTGGACAAGCCGTGGTCACAGGTGTCATCCCTTCTCCCCCCCGGTACGTGCCTTTAGTTTTTATCGCGCACAGGGTTCAGCATTCCCACTGCTCGTCGATTTTCATCGAATGCACAGCTAACTCACGCTCTCGCGCTTTCCGCTAATCAATTTTATGCAAGAAAAAGTCCCTACGAGCATGCACTCGGTGAGACTCGAACTCACGAAATTGATCTTGATAGGCTCGCGGACCACCTACCAAGCCACCGGGGACGCCGGTGGGCTTGCTGGATGTCGACGAGTAGAAGAACGGTTTAATGTGAAGAACACACACTCACTACAGCAGTATAGTTCAATTTACTAGCGAAGATACGTACGGCATCAGTAATAAAAGTACGTACCGATACGTTTTTGTTTGCACAGCGGTCAAGACACATCAGTTGTCCGCGGTGGCGGAATGTGGGCAAATCGTGACGTAGATTTTTAACACTGGATGTTATAACCTGAGAAAAAGGAAAGCAGTGGTTGAGAAAAAAACGTTTACGCGGCTAGCTTCTTCAGTTCGTATAGTACTTCAAGTCTGATAGAATCAAAATCTATCCGTTCTTCAACAGCATTCGAGCGCACGTACTTTTGAAGAAACCGAACGAGCACAGCCGAGGTGCAGCAAAAACAATCGCGTGAAGCTAAAAGTAGAGAATCTGCGGAAAATATATTGTTTTGGCGGTACCTTCGGCTATGCTCGTTCGATTTCCTCAAGAGTACGTGCGTTCGGCTGCTGTTGCTGAAGAGTAGCTACTAATAGTATTTGAGCCTATCAGACTTGAAATATTTTACAAACTGCAGAAGTTAGCCGCGTAAAGGTTTTTATCTCAACAACTTTCATTGTTGTTGTGTAGTTTTTCAATAGTAATAGAATTATGAAATACGTCAGCTGTGAGTTTGACTGATTAAATAGTCGAGATACTCAACTTTGCAAGCTGCGTGATCGTCTCATATACACCCCATTTTTACTAAATCTTACAAGTTATATGATAAGCCGTTCGTGGGTATTCTATATGTAAATCCTTGTTGAGAATTTAGGCCAGTGGCTCGCCTGCATGCTCCCAGGGTCAACAGGACAATTGAAGCAATCATTCTGCGCCATGACCCGAATGAGGGAGAATGATATGACGTTGCAACATGTTGAAATATTTTCAATCTACAAATATTGATCGAATAGAGATACTAAATCCAGTGACTCGATAGTACTTTTAGGCAGGTCGTGCCATGCGTACGTCACCTCATGTTCTGACGCTTAAAGCCCGCCTGCTGCAGGCCGTTCGTGCTGTGTATCGTCGCCTGCTGCCAGCTGCTGACCTAAAAGCCAGCCTGCTGCGGCTTTTGCCGGACCGACCGATTGTGGTGCGAACCGGAAAGCTAGCAAGTGACACCGAATCGTGAAAAATTACCGTAATTATTAGTAACAATATGTGTAGCATTAGTATTACATTTTATCATGTACAAGAGGGGCTTCGCCGTGGCGAGCTGACGCCCGCCGGCCGCTCTACGCATGCTCGTAATGGCTAAACGCCTACCGGTATGTAACTCGAGGCTGTTAGTGCGACAGAGTACTAGCAAGGGGTGAAATATACAACACAACTTTGAATGAAAAAAAAAAAAAAAAACGCTGGAAACACAAGAAACGAACGTTGTCACCCGCCATCCGGCGCAACGACACATAACACGTTCGTACAGCAGCAAGCAGCACTTTCGTTTGAAAAGTGTCACGTACGAGACGGTCGGTGTCCATGCTGTATACTTCGGGTGCAGAACGCTACTAAACAGTGAGCTGAGCAGCAATTGATCGAGCTGATCGACAGTGAGAAGCGCCGGCGATTACGTTGGTGCAGAATGTTCAGCAACAGCAAGTAGCAGCATAGAATACAGGTAAGTATCGTACTACACCTACGCTGGCGCGAGACCTCCGCCGAGACGCCAAACAAATGTCCAGACGGTACTAGAGCTTCCAGAGCAAATAGATCCGTCTTTCGATCTCAAGATGCGGAGACACATCCCCGAGAGGGGTGACTTGCATAAAATAATAATTCTCACGGGGGTAGACAGCAAAAACATATCCAGACACAGCAAGAGAGCAGCGGCAGGAGAGCACAGTAGTAGCACGTGCATAGCAGAAGCACCAGAGCAGCGGCAGAACAGCGGCAGGAGCAGCCGCAGTAGCACATCATTCACGCCCGAGGCTGCCGCTGGCAAATCAGTCGAGGAAGGGGAGCCCAGTAGCGCACGAGGAGGAAAGACATAATGCTATATCCCAGGCCGACCTACTCCGTGAGGCGGACTACGTGAGCCGCAGCAGCGGTAGCAACAGCAGAACAACACAGCAGCTAACTGCACGAAGCAGCAGCAGCAGTGCAGCAGCAGTGCAGCAGGAGTATAACACATCAACCTCGCCCGAGGCCGCTCTCGGGACAGCAGTCGAGGCAAGGAAGCACCGTGGGGCACGACCAGGGAAGGTAAAATGGCGTCCCCGATGGAGCTTTGTACTGGGTGAATCTCGTCCCTACTAAAGTCAAGTTCTGGGTTCGAGTCTCATCGAGTGCGTACTCCATTCGTCTCTACAGAGTAGGGAAGACGAGGAAAGGCACAATCATAGCCTCGAGGGTCAGCCAGGAAACATGTTGCTCGATGCGCGTAACGCTAACATATATGCATGCATGTACTCGTTCATAACTTCCTATATTTTCTTGGCATATACATCAGAATATAAAGCACCTTCACGGCACCACCAAAACTCCACGATGCATGTGAAACTGTCAGCCGGCGCTGCTGTGTGTACAAAATTGTTTTCGTAGACACCGTTTGTACCTCCACCGCCGGACCGCTCCTCCCGCAGCGTAGGCTCATCCGATTTGGTCTACACCAAAGAACCCGTCCTCTCTGCCTTACGGAATCTGGTCGCCCCGCGTGCACAGCAGCCGAAGCGACCATATGCTATAGCCTTTGAATCTCCGCAAAACTCGTGCTTTCACACGAAAATAGCCTGAATCGGGATTCGACGTTTCTGGAACGCACAACCCTCAACGCACTAGCAACGGTGGAGCATACGACCGACCACCCCAGCCCATATTCTCAACACTCTTTCCGCCATAAGCTGTCAAATGCCGCGGAGGATGCGGCCTTTCCCGTCGTGTCGGCCAAAGTAAAAGAGGTCCGATCTGGGTGCTGACATTCCAAACATAGTATTTTTGCCGTCACGACCGAGCAAAGATGTCGGTCGAAGGCATACTTGCCCCTTGACGGGCAACCGTCAAGGACATCCCAATGCTCAAAACTATTATATTTCAGAAGAAGGCTTGACGGGCCAAAGGTAGGCCTGACAGGGCAAAGATCAGCGGTCAACCAAAATATATGGCCACGAAACTGTGATAAGTCAAGTATGGCCCAGTCAACAAGTCCAACTCACAGATGAAGCTGTTTAAAAACATTTCTGCATGAAACGAGCGCAGCATATCCGGCCACAGCTGTCAAGGACATCCCAATGGTGAGAAAATATTTTGCAAGAGGGTTTGACGGGCCAAACGTAGGCCTGACGGGGCAAAGATAGGGTGACAACCAAATTCTTCGGCCACGAGACTGTTATAAATCAAGTATCGGCCACCCAACTGGTCCAAGTCACAGCTGACGTACTCACACCCGGCCAGCTGGTAGCCATGGCACGGCGCAAAAAACGCCCGAGGCCGCCCACGAGACAGTCGGGGTCCGGGATTACGATGGAGCAGTTTCGTCCCGTGATGTGTGAACCTTATCTCGCGCTAGCACGAACAACGCAAAAAAATACGTTTAAGAAATGCTGAGGAGCGCTGGGAGCACAGGGCCAACAATATCGTGTGTATATACCCACAATATAGTACCTGGTATTGGTTTTCACAAGTAGTGTCAAGCTTAGAATGAATTTTTCTCAGTCCGACCTAAACTGAAGCATGACTTCCTAGGGAATCGCAAACATGTCAAATCGTACGCCAACCTGTTGTCGTAATATTTGCATTTTGTGTCTAGTCGTAGATACGAGAGTGGTGCTTTGTTGAGTGGGCTAAACCCCCTCACGACGGACGATACCTACCCGCAGGTGTTGCATATCTGTCTGAACGCTCCTTCGTACAATCCGAAGGCAGAAATATTTTGCTGATCTACTCTATCGGGGTTGACGGAAGAGACAAGCGTGTGTTGAAACAAGTGAAAGGGTGTTATACCTGGGGGGGGGGGGGGGGGGGTACCAAGTTCAACACCACAACAGTTGTTTTACCCCTACTGTCATATTTTCTGTATATACCCCACGACTTCGAACATCGATATCAAACAGCCTTCAACGCGATTCTAACGAACTAATGAATGCAAGATAGCGTTTGTATTGTCACCTGAGAAATACCTCGCTCTAGTGTACGATGGTGCCGGGCCATGGCAGGTTTGCCAGTGGCTGGTGCCATTTAATTTATTCTTACTATAGGTTGGCATCTTCACTTTTCGCTTGGTACGATTGATGCTGAGCATAATGTACCGCATTGCTTTCCACCGTCGAAAGGCGTCAATATCATGTGTAGGTGGATATCACCGCTATCTATATTTTATACACATGCTAGTTCTTACCGCGTTGTGCTGTTCTTGTGCGTACTCTACCACATGCAGTACAAGCAGGAATCCTAGATGTTGCATGATCTGCAGTCTAAGGGGTGCTTGTGTGTACGAGAGTACTTCGTGCCAACTTTGAACTCCTTATCCGCAGGAGCTAGTAGCGAACCTACCAATGTTCCCATCAGCTTTGACGGTGAATCCCACTTTATCAACAACATGGGAAGCAGAAGTAACACCCCCCTCTGAATGACACGTTTCAATGACCGGTTAGTTTTCACCCGGTGCAAGCCTAGAATTCGTCTCGTTGGTGGTTTGTTGCGCGTATAAGAACGTAGTAAATATCGCCGACGCTGAGGGCACAGACCGTGCCACCGAAGACATCGTACCCGTGCGTTCTAAGCACCCGCCGTAAACGAAGGGCCTCGGGGTGTTTTCTCCCCGAACCATTAAAGACGTGTGGGCATGTGATGGCCCAGGCGCTTGATTCCCTCCGCAATTAGGCCGGTGTTATGTAGCCCAACATTGATCGACCCAAGATGCGGGTTTAAGTGACCTGTACTGTCCGAAAATAAAGCTCGCAATGTCAACGCTTCCCGTTTGAACCCCTTTCGACGCTATATGATACATGTTTTTATCATCACATTTACTTCCAGCTTAACTCGTGGTAGGAGGTTTATCCTCAGCGATCTTTTGGACAAGCCGTGATCACGGGTTTCGTTCCTTGTCCCCTCCGCGTACGTGCCGTCATTTTCATCACGCATAGGATAAGGCATTCCCACTGTTTGTCGGCTTCCATTAAATGTTGGTAACTCACGCTCTCGCGCTACCGCTAATGTTTTTTTTTCACCAAAATGTCCCTACGAGTATGCCTTCGGTGAGACTTGAGCCCACGAAATTGATCTTGGTAGCCACACGGGCCACCATCCAAGCCCCCGGAGACTTCTGATTTTGACTGCATTAATCACCAGCAACATGCCAGTAACACGCCAAAATACTAAAGCCATGCCGGATGTGGCGAAAATGGTCTGAGCGTAGCACAGGTCATTGTCGCGTTATCTATTGTCTGATGATAACTCGTTCAACCTTCGTTTGTTTCTTTCAGGTGCCATATACGCTTTTCGTGGTTCTTCCGTTCATATTAATGATGGCAGCGTGTTTCACGGGAATTTCGCTGAGGACGGTGGAGGTGATCAACCAATTTGACGTAATAAAGAGAGGCTTGCTCGTATCGCTCGTGGGTTGGCACATACAAAGTACCTGCTGAATATTGTGATTGTAATACCAATAAGGACTTCTCACACTAGGTATTTTTTTTTTTCAAGTCTAGCCTGTCGTTAGAATCGTCGTCGATGTCCCATTGGAATAATATCATAGCCATATTACGAGCATTGCTAAAACCGTGACGTTGTGCGCGCTGTACCGAAGCGCGCCGGAACATGGTGTGCAACACCGAGATCCGACGCTTTTCCGGTAAACTAACCTTAGTTATGCCTGACCTCACACTCACCGGTTTTTCTGCACATATCTCTAGGCTACCAGCACGCGTCTGATTTATGAGGACAGCGCCTAGTGTTGTCGTCGTCCGGGGATCGAGTACTCTCTGCTGTGGAAGAGTATCGCGTGTGGCCTTGTCTCGTCGGCATATATGTGGTTCCGTTTGATGTGGTGTTTAAAAACTAAACGTGCCCACCGCTTTGTTTAATTCTCCGTTCAAAGGTAAACATGAACCATGTATATTTGAAACCATCCACCAACAGCAATGTGAGTCGTTCACCAAATCGCTCTCGAATCCGTTGCCAGCCTCCGCACTGTATCGTTCCTCACGATTCATAGTCCCGATAGCAGAGTCGCGCGCTGGTTTCCGTCGTCGTAGTCCTTCGAGTCGGCTGAAGACCTTCGAAACAACTGTGTCCTCAGGTGCAGTATACCTGTACGACAATTCCACCGTGAACATTGAAGGCAACACAACTTTTGTGACCAACTCAGCCGGGGGCAACGGAGGTGAGATAAGCCCCAACTCGTAGAACAGTACAGGTCACCTGAAAACAGCATTCGTATACTGAAAGTCTTGCCACTCTCGAAGGTATATATGCATTTTATTTCGACGGTCTGCGCTTTTCTCCGAAAGCATGCTAGCCACACCCGAAAAAAAAAACTGAGTCACTAAGATGTCGACGAATATTTGGCACAGCACTCGCATGGTGTAGATTGCAAACGTACGTGTGAGATAACGTGTGGAAGTATGTTGTGATCGATGAACAAGAAACATTTGACGCGTATTTCCGAGTGCCTTGTATAGTTTGAGGCATGCCTGCATTTCATAGGCAAGGGATGTTTGGTGTCAAAGTCGACGACACGAGCTGGCAATAGGCACTATCGACGAAGTTCGAATGAATCACGGAGAAATCTGAAACTATGGTCTATACATGTTAAAGTCATACCGGCTTTAAACTACGCAGTGTGACACGAAGCCCGGCGCTGAAAATACGTATTCTGTGGGGGGCTCTTACCTCCAGTGTTCTCGCCAACGTTGTTAACGAAAGTCTTGTCGCCATTGATTATGTTTGAAACATTCATATCTGCACCCAGAGCACCTGGGGGTCGAAATACGTTGTTTTTGGAGTTTTCAGCCTGCGAAAACAATGATTCCCAAACACGTCCTGCTTCGCCTGCACAGCGTGTGATGTATTTCACATGGATACGGAACTTTCGGCTATATGGCCGAGTGTCCGCCTATGCAGAGGCTCTATTGCCATTCGATAGCTCCTTCACGGGAATGGCCAGCAGCACCCCCTTGCTCCACAATCCAGTCAAGGGGAGCGGGGTTGAGAAGAGTGTCTCGAAAAAGACAATAATCCAGCCGGGAATTTGGCACCGCTGACATGTTTTTGTTGTAATTGTTAACAAAGTCGTACCCCTGTCGTATACAGACACCTTGTCACACGCGTACGGCGTATATCGCCATTAATCGGGGAGCATGGTCTACTCTTATCAGTCGTGGTGTCGTGATGTCGTCCGAAAGGTAGGTATCGCATCGTGTGTGAGAAATGCTAACCGTAAACTATTCCTGTAGGCCCGATTCGAAGGATGCATGTTTGGGGCAGTCACACACAACACCAGTCACTTCTAACCAACACTCGTGTTATATTCTACGTTATCTCCGTTATCTCCCCGCAGGTGCTATATATCTGTATGATGTCTCCTCTATGAAGGCTAGCGGCAGCACCGCTTTTCTCGACAATCATGCCCACAAATATGGGGGTAAGAAGGCGTCCCGTATTGGAGGATAATACAAGCAAATTTTTCACAGCGTTGAGGCCTTGTAGACGTCAACAAAGTGGTCATAACAATATCGCGATATTATGCTGTGTTGGTTCCTGTTACTACTCCTAATTTTCACGGCCGTGGCTCCGACTTTTGCCTGAAATTGCAATTGTTCACTCTGGAAGAAACCGTCGAGACTAGATGTCAGTCTTTGCATACATGGGCACTCAACGTGCCCTGTTGTGCGGGTATGAGCAGGTTGAACAGCGCATAATTCCTCATTTTTCACAGATGTTTTTCGCTGAACATTGATACCGATACTTGTATATGTTTCGTTTGGATGGTCGAAGCTAGCTACCGTGTTCCGCACTTCTACAGCCGTACAGAGACTATAAATAGTGCCGTGCCAACTCGCCTCTCAAGCACGTGCAAGTACAGCATCGACGCTACCCGGACCATACGTGAGGGTGTCCCCAGTAACTTTATTCTAAGTGTGTATCAGGCATCCCCTGATTCTCATCGTATTTGCTCTCTACCCACAAAAAAATCAGCCTGCAGGTGTCATCGGCGTCGTCGGTGTCCTGTTGGGCCGAAAAAATATATCACACAATCAAGTCCTACCGCGTACAGTACGAAAATTCAGTATATCAGTTTTGCTGCTGTGGCGAAGCATGCCTGGACACGATCAGCGACCCGGCACCAACTGTAGAAATACTGCGAATATACATGGCTCCATCCGAAAGCCTTCAATTATTCCCACATTCGAAAAAGCAGTTACGCGCAGGTGTTTGGCACTGGTGTTACGTTTACTGCATCTGGCATCCACGCACGTGGTTGATTGAGGTCGCCCACAAAACGACGCTCGTTTAACGCCATACGTCACACGAATCCTACCTAATATGTTCCAATTCAGCGTGAATGCATGTTAGGGCGGTGAAAATGCACATCTTCATTCGTTTTGTTTTTACCCCGACATATTAATGGCAGCATTGGGGTCAAGGCATTGTCGTATCGCTGGCGCAAAGAAAATAGGCCCAAAACAATTTATTCTGAATTGTTTTATCACGCGGTGGAACTGGTGTCACGCTGTCCATTGTCTGCAGAATACGGTCGACGCTTACACACAAATCGGCTGATGCGACGATAGATGTATGATCTCGACGCAAAATCAACCCACGGCCGACCCGGTGCTTGCCGGACAAGGCAAGCGACTGGAGATTACGACCTCGAAGTACGATGACCCTCTAAGGGGCGACAGGTTACCCGGGTTGTCATATCGTCTTCATTCACACTTGCAACAAGGCACACGCTTTGCTGTCGAAGGGAGAATAAGCTGAGATGTCGTCTGTTTTGGAAACACGAGCGGCGAACAATATAGGTATCGGGCACGTGACCGGCATCCGCCACAAGTGACCGCCTTTTCGCGTGCACCCTGTTAAAGTATTGACGCTGATGTCTATACACGCACGTACTCATCAATTCGGTGTGTAGTCACTGCGCACGACTATGAGTATCTGTTTTTAGGTATCGGATAAATGGAATTTGCGACAAGACTTTATTACAACGCTTCATTCTGCACATCGTACTTCAACATACCAAGTTCGGGATGTTGCTTGTATTGCTGATCAGCTAGCTCGCCACCCTACGTAAACGGGGATATTGCTAGTCAGCAGGCAATTGGCCAATACAAGAAGCCCGTAGTTCATCTACCCGTAGTGTATGCTTCCTCTTAACATGGCCGGGCGATGGTCGCGCCCACCATAATCGCTCTTGGTATTTTCTCTGTTCCCTACGAGTCTTATTATATGCCCGTTGGTTTCCATATTTCTCCCACACTATTTCTACCAACCTCACCTTTTCCAAGATTACATGTGTTGTTTGCCGTCGTTTCACCAGCTATGTACGGTATAGTTTATTGTAGAGACAGAGTCTAGGCATGCATGATTTCAACACACACTGTGAACGTAGGATACATCGGAGTCCCCAATAAGCTAGCCGCGTCCAGAGTGAATGGCCCGGTCGTTGGTTTTATCCAGTGAAGTCTTCTGTGGACTCATATTTCCTCTCTGATAGTATGATAGGCCGGTGTTTATCAGCAGAGTGTTGCCCTAGGATCTTTAAGTACGCAGGTGAATCCATTGTTTAAACGTCGGGATATTTGTCCGCGTGGTCGAGCTCGATATGCTCGAACGAATGCCCGGGACGTTCGTTGAGGCTGTCATATCGTATAATCTGAACCTTGTTAGAAACGCTGACGCTCGCCGCACCAACGGCAACAAAATGTAGGCCGTGCCCATCAAATCAATGGGATTTAATAAGTCAGAAAGGTCTTCGGATTTGCTGATGTGTGATGCATGGTGTTGGCAGGCTTAGACTTGGTGCGTATGCCTCATGCGTTTCTGTAGTTAAGGGTTGCAACCGTTTCCAGATTTGTGCTGGATGGGTCGTTGCTTTTGGGAGATTGCTAATGGAATGACCCAGACGTACTGTACAGTTGGTAGTATCAACGTTGTATACTTTTGCGATGCATATCATGGCTAGATGTAGCATACTTAAAGTACCTATATCCTCCCAATCTTCGTCAATGGACTGCTGGTGACATTGTGGTTTACTCCACGGGCACTGCGCCGTGTGTCGGAAGCGTGGGTTTGGACGTTCGAACAGGATGTGTTCATGATATCTTCGATGTGATCAGAGCACTTGTAAACATCCGTTGCGAAATTTACAGGTGCCGTGGCCGTTAGTGACGTGTCTAAAGTCGGATTTTCCGGCAGCGTTAGTTTCGTCAACAACGACGCTGACATGGACGGAGGTGAGACTCTTGAAATATTATGTGATATTCCTGTTTTGTTCGATTGCCATGCTCACAAAACGTTCAAGAATACACGTACAGTTGTCACAGTGAGGCGCCGATTTATAGATAGTGTATCGTTTAAAAAAATGGCAGGTTTCGCCTTGGTGCTCATTCCGCATGCGTTTCAGTGGTTACATGTTGACGGCCGTTTCCAGATTTGTGTCCCCAAGGGTCACTAGTTTCGTGGGTTCGCTGGTAGAATGACCGAGAACTACTGTACAGCTGTTAGTACTAATTTCGTACTTGGTATGCGTTTCCGATGAAAACCCTGTGTGTATGTATCATGCCACACGTATATAAACCCTCCCGGTCTACGCCAACCCACTGTTCACGTCATTGTGGGATGGTTTTAGTGCACTGCACAGAGTGTCCTGAACGTGGGTTTGGATAATCGCACGAGTTGTTGTCGAGACATGTTCGATGCGATCAGAACACCAAACATATATGCTGCCAACTTCCAGGTGCCGTATACGCTAGTTACGCTTCCTCAGTCAACCTTGCCGGCAACATCACTTTCGGCAGCAAACTCAGCCGACATGAATGGAGGTGAGGCTCTTCATATATCACGCGTGGTCGTTTTGTTTTCGGTCCAATGACATACGAATAGTACGTTCAGGTATACACGTACTATGGTGACAACGAGAACGCTCCAAAATATTCGCCCGTATTTCCAGTTAGTTGCATTCCGACAGGCCCACGGGCCCGTTGGAAGGAGAATCAACGCATAACATGACGGCGTCGTTGCTCTGTCGATGGTTGCCTGAAGGTTGTCAGCAACATACGGTGCCGTCGAGAACAATATTTTCTCATCACACGAACCCATTCCCTGGTTGATTACCCCTTTTATATCCAGCACTAAATCACTGCAGGGTCCAGACGACGTGTGGTATTGACGGACTCCAAATACAGGTGGGATCGCTTGCTGTAAATCTCACTAGGGGGTAGACCTGGGGGGGCATGTCTCCCCTCAGTCAGCGAGATTCATCATGGATTAATGTATGCCACCACAGAGGTATGTAACTTCGGAAGCCACGGTCCAATCCCGAACCAAAGAATGCTGAAAGGGAACCGCAACACAATACACATATCTCGTCAGTCCAAATACTGTGATTGCAAACCCTTTTCTGGACCGTGTGAATTTGGACTATCCACCTCGAGCAAGTCATAGGTCAAACCCTTTTCTGAACCGTGTGAATTTGGACTATCCACCTCGAGCAAGTCACAGGTCAGGTTTTCCCGCGTAGTTTCAGTTACCATGTTATGAATGTTGAACTTGCCGTGAATCATGACGCCAGGGACCAGATGCGTGTTCGGACTGTTGTCTTGGTGGTATTTTGGAGGGGGCCGACAAGAGTGATCACACCCCATTCTCCTACCCGCAGGTGCTATCAGTGCGACGGAGGAGGCATCCATCGACATCACCGGCAGCGCTTCGTTTTCCAGTAACATAGCCGATAATGAAGGAGGTAACAACGGCCGCGAATTACGTTGTTTCAATGCCGGGGCTGTTGTCTTCCTGGGCGAGCTCGATACTCTCGATTGTATTCGCAGGACGTTTGTCGTTGCTGATATATCGTGTAATCTGAACCTCGTTAGAAACGTGGACGCCTGCGGTACCGACGGCGATAAAATGTTAATCGTTCCTGTTATCTCATCAAGATTTAACACGTTAGGAGGGTCCTAGGATGTTCCACATTCACGATTTAGATTTCATGTATGGTTTATGGGTTTGGCATGCTTAACGTAGGTTGGATATATATGCCGCATGCATTTCGGTGGTTACTTGTGGACGACCGTTTCCAGTGCCCCGATGGATCACTGTTTTCGGAGTTCCCTAAGGGCGTGGTCCAGAACTACTGTACAGCTCATAGTGTCAATGTTGTATCATTTCCGATGTACATCCTGTTTAGATGTAGCGTACCTCGACGTAAATTCTCCCGTCCTACGCCAACCGAACACTGCTGATGCCATTGTCGTATACGTCAAGTACCCTGCGCCGAGTGTTGTGAACGTGGGTTTGAAGAACCGCACAGGCTGTCGCCGTGATGTATGCAATGCGATCATAACACATAACTTATTCGTTGCCAACTTCCAGGTGCCATGTTCGTTAGCGAGGATTCCTCAGTCGAGCTTGCCGGCAACAGCATTTTCGACCACAACTTCGCCAGCGCCGACGGAGGTGGGATTCTTGAGATATTTCGTGGTCGTCTTGGTTTCGGTCGATCGCCACACACAACTTGAATACAGGTGCACGCGTACAATGGAGGCAACGAAGACGAAAAAAATATTAACTCCTGTGTTCACTTAGTTGCAGCCCAACGTTTTGTTCAGGTTCAGGGGCTCGTTGGAAGGTGAGGCAACGCATAATGTAACGGTGTTCTTACTTTGTAAATGGATGTCTGAATGTTGTCAGCATCGCTGATGCCTTTGTTTCAAATATGCGATCACACGAACCCACTGCCACTTCGAGTACTTTCGTTATGTATCCAGCACGCAATTACTGCAGCGTTGAGACGAAGCCTGGCATCGATGGGCTGCAAATACAGGAATAATCACTTGCTTTAAACGGGCTCACTGGTGGGCAGACCTGGGTGGGCATGTCTTCCGAGTCAGCGTGATTACATCTTGGAGAACAGTATATTGCAGTAGTATGGAAGCTTAATTGCTCCGGTTCAAACCCCGAATTGAAGAATGCTGCAACGGAACCGCAACGCAGCAGTGCACGTGTCGATCGTGCAACAAACGTCTCCTGGCATCTAACCCCGATCAAGCGTTGTATATAGAATGGGGTGAGGGCCTGGTCCAGCATGAAACGTCGCGCGCCTGTTGCCCTCGTTCTACTCTGTCGAGTGACCTAAAGACCCTCGTTCACTGACGTTGCCCACCCACAGGTGCTGTAAATTTATTTCGAGAATCCTCTATGCACACTGTCGGCCGCACTACCTTTCGCCACAACACTGCCGGGAATGAAGGGGGTAAGAAGCGTCTAGGGATATTCGGTCATATACCGAGATAGCATCTCGTGTGTAACCCCATACTCGCCAATTCCCCTCAGTTTCGTGTTGGCCAATTTGTAGAAGAGGTTGTTGTAGTCAACATCCTCACATCACGCAGAACGCATGTTCTCCGCCGGTGCTTTGCACCCCATCTGTGCTTCATGTTACAGAGGTAGGGCCTCAATAAACAACTAACCATTGTGCTAGGAAAAGTGGTATACGAGGCGAGGTTGTCTCATGCTTGTAGTAGCCCGTGTGCATTCGACGGCATATTACGTACGTTCGGAATTTCATCGAAAATAGATACCTGGTAGAAGAAATCATCTTAAGGCATTCCGGGAAAACAGAATTCCCGAATCCCCACGCAGCAATATTCAAGGTAGCCAAATCACCGCATCCAGCTCGAGACAGCTTGCAATCAGCTTCCCGACGCAGGCTTTAGAGGCATCGGTTTTTGTTGTCCAAAGCCCAGGCGAACTCATTTCGGTGTGCCGTGCATGCGTACGTGAAAATTCTAAATCGTTGTACAACGCCCGTTGCCTACCCGTAGGTGCCGTCGTACTGCGGTTTACTTCGTCTCTCCATATGGAAGGCGACAATTTCATGTATGACAGCTATGCTGGGGCTTCCGGAGGTGAGGATCGTCTTGAGCATACATGTAGGTTGTGCCCTGTTTGTTGTAGCGCTGAGAAAAAGCACCAAATCCCACACTGGGTACAGTCTTGAGTACGACCATACGGTTGAGCATATCGACAATGGCATCCCATTTGCGTACAAGTCTGAAGAGTGAAATGCGGGTTAAGGCCGGGCGTGGCTTCACGTTGGGCCAATACTAAAGCCTACGTAGAGTCCAAACAAGCACAGCATCAGTGGCGCTACTACAATATCGCACATTCGAACACCGTCGAAGGCATCGTTGGCCTTGCACCGACCCAAAATTGAAGATTTCGCTATTATCATGAGCTATATCTATATGGCTATCATGATATTGACGTAATGCCAGGATGTCGACCGATTCTTCAAAGGGTTTTTCCTAGGAAAATACTGTAGTGAGGAATACGACACCGCCTGCGAGAGCGATGTGGAACACCGCAACCAACATATCATGCGGCATGATCTTGAGAATATCGCCGTCGACTATCGTTGTGCTTGTTAGGACGAACGAAGATTCGTACCGAGAAGAGTGGGGCATGTATTTACGGGGATGGGTAAAGCGTCAGTGTCATCCAGCGGTTCACGAATATTTACGGGAACATAACATTTGTGTAATTTAACGCAAATTAGGTCAGCAATCAGGGGAGTT
Organism: Macrocystis pyrifera; assembly: GCA_031763025.1. Classification (NCBI taxonomy): domain Eukaryota; class Phaeophyceae; order Laminariales; family Laminariaceae; genus Macrocystis; species Macrocystis pyrifera. The sequence goes on from JASSKH010000038.1 coordinate 201,315, forward strand.
TCCCAGTTACCTACCTGGGGATGAAATATGCGCATCCCCGGCATATAAATAGAGGTGTTTTTTGTGCCTGCGCTAGAACTTCGTTTTGGCCTGTTGAACACTGATGTAACGCTGTGTTGGCGTGTAAAGCTGTGCAAGGATGTCTTATGTAGAGGTACGTACTTACAGTAGGCATACCCGGGCAAAACACTTGGGTATGTACCCGTACCCGACGTTTAGGTACGTTAGATACGGCCATCGATACATTTCGTAAGTGTTAGGTTCGTTAGATGCGGACCTCGATACGTCACCTAAGTATCAGGTACGATATGTACGCCGCTCACATACACCAGGGTATCGGGTATACCCGTCGACGAAATACCCGGGTTTGGGTACGAGCCTGGGGGACGACCTCAAGACCTCAAGCCTACGTTTTAGGTGTACGTTAGGTACGGATACCGATACCTTACTCAAGTGTTGGGTACGTCAGCTACGGACCTGGATACTTTACCTCAGAGTTTAGGTGCGATAGGTACGTCGCTCCAATACTTATCCGGGTAGAGGTAAACCCGTCGAACGAATATCCGGATATAATTTTACCTGGTACGTGATACGAAGAACGTTTAGCACGGCATCTGCGAGAAAAAAAACTCGAACTCAAAAAATGCGAATTAGACCTGCGTCCTCTCCGCTACATACCCACGAACGCTCCCACCTGGGACACAAACAGAACACCTGTCGCCCAGTCGTGCCTAACCCAGGGGATAGAGTAGCGGGGTGTACAATGAGAGAAAACCACTGGTACCACGAGGGCCAAGCTCCGTCGAACGAGGGAGCTAGCACACAGGGCGATCCCCAGCGAGCTATCACAAACATCTATTGCATATTATGCTGTAGCCCTTGGGGTACAGGATGGTGTTATTACTGTTTTGTAGTAGGCTCTTACACAGCAAAACCAATACCGGTATGTGGTGATTCATTGAAAGATAAATCGCGTGTTCCTTGAATGTACGTGAGATCAATCGTACTATAATAGCAGCCCTCACTGGCCGGCCCACTCAGTATATACAGCAATAGCTGTTTCCAGTAGATTACTCGCCAGTACGCACTCTACTAGTGCCCCGCCCCACCAGTTTGTCGTGTGTTTTGTACGGGGTGTGTGTACTCGGTCACTTACCCGGGGACGTACCCGTATCCGCACTTAGGTACGGCCTCGAACACGTTTCCTAAATCCTAGGTACGCTTGGTACGGCGATCAATAGGTAAACAGGGGTAGAGAGTATACCCCTACAGGAAATATACCCGGGTTTTGGTGCAAGCCTGGGGACGACTTCAACACCTAACCCAAGTTTTAGGCACGTCAGGTACGGATCCCGATACCTTTCCTAACGCAAGTGTTAGGTAGGTCAGGTAATTACCTCGATACCTTACCTATCGTACGTGTTTCGAACGATAAGTGCGTTGCACCAATACTTACCTGGGTATAGGTATACCCGTCGACGAAATACGCAGGTTAAGGTACATACCTGGGCACGACCTCAATATGAGTACCTTGCCTGGGTTTAGATAGGTTGGATGCGAATCTCGATACCTTACGTAAGCGTTAGGTACGTTTTGTATGGCCATCAGTACGTTATCTAAGTTTTAGGTACTCCAGGTATTGTACTACCTCAAAAACCTACCCGGGTACAGTCATACCTTTACCTTGCCTGACACCCCCCTGCAGCTGTGCGTTCTCATCACGTGTGTATCGTCGAACACACGATGATGCCTCATATTCTAAAGACAATAACAGCCATGCTGTGCTGCGGGAATGCTGCAGCCGTTGCTGCAGTGTGCTGGTGCTTCGTGCTGCTATTCGGTGTACACATGTGTTACTGGCTTTCCACCCACCAACTCAGGAGGGACTACAATAAATAAATACCGTGATTCTTTTGGGGCCACCCCATGGATACGCGTTAACACGTTTACCATGCTTCACCGATCCCTGTGTATGTATGTGCTCTTCGGGCCTGTCTGTTGTGTGGAAATGTGTAGGAGGGTGTCGTTTTGAAATATGTTGAAATATTCCACCCATCTGGCAATTTTATTATTATATTACCCAGCTCGCAAAGTTGAGTATCAACTATAAATAATTAACCAGTCGAACTCACAGCTGACGTATTTCAAAATATATTAAAAAAAAAACAAATTATGGAATACGTCAGCTGCGAGTGTGACTGATTAAGTAGTTGACACGTGCTCAGCTTTGCAAGCTGCGTAATACGTCTAGTCTAGATTCTAGTTTTACCGAATTTTACAAGTATTGTGATAAACCGAACGCGCGTATTCTACTGCATATATATGTAACTCCTGGTCAGAGATATAGGCCAATGGCTCCCCTGGATGCCAAAATTCCAATCTTATGTGCGGTCGAACTTATAAAATGATGCCGATTGATGGTGAACCCAGACTGTAACAATTGTTTTTCATCAGTTTAGCTTATTCTGCAGTATAGGCATCTATTACTATTATCGTTATCAATCATCAGTGTAGTCACTGTTTGTACAGTAGCACCGATAGTGATACTACTGTTCAATAGGACGGCACCAGGGCATCATGTGTGCACGGTGAAAGGAGCACGACCCTACGACAACAAAACAGCTCTACATCAACAAAGTTCGTGCAATACAGCTGATGGTTTTCGATTTTGTAAATGCACAGCTGTGAGCGTACGGATTTGGATCTGGCAAATTATTGGTTTAGGGTGGAAAAGCGAAATACTTAGCTGGTAGGTATCCTTTTGCTTCTTGATTAATGAAAAATCGGATGCAACCCCCGCCGTCAAGTCACAAGAGTTCAACGTGAGCAGTGTTCCCACGTCCTCGCCATAGTACGCACCCGAAACCAAATAATACCTGTTTCTGTCTCCTATCTGCATCTTTCGACGCCATCGAACGCGAGAAAAGGTGAGTTGGCAGCATTCTCTGAACCTCTACGAGTAGTGTGAATAAAGGACTTCTCAAGGCAAAATAAGTGAAGGTATGTATCGGCCTGGAGTAGCGGTGATACCCAAGTAATCACAAATTGTTGAGAAAAACTGGCGAGTGAGTGTCTTGCTTTCGCTGATCCAGGTATGGAACATGCACGAATACGGGTTCTATGGATAGTGGCAGAAGACACAGCAATACCGTACCGGAAGAATGTAGAATAATAGCGGATGGCGGCAGAGTAGCGTGCCGGCCGTTATCGAGTTTGTCAGGTAACCTGAGCACATAAACAAGCAATTCTCCCATCTGCAGGTGGTGTGCTCGGCAGTGGGGAATGTTACCTGGACATCGAAGGCAATAACTTGTTTCGCAACAATTCAGCCGGGAACGCGGGAGGTGAGATACCCATGGTTTCAGGCTAAGTTCTTGGCGAAGTACTACGTATGTAGAAAAATACTTATTTTTGGTTCGCTGCTTCGGTATGGTTCCCTCGACTCCATTCAGACACGCATCGGAGTATATGTTGTGTACAAGAGTTTCAAATGAGTGAGAGGCGATAAGCACGCTTCCATCTGCAGTTCTCCTGCGTGGCACCCATCGCAGTGGTTCTGGGCGTGCTGCGTTCGCCATGCCGTCGATGGGAACGTGAGCATAGTCTTGGCAGGTGTCGTATCAATAGATCGTGATTATAATGTCGTGTTACCGCGATTATGCTGCCGTTAATAATATCGAAGGTACCTGTAACATCTACTTCAGTACCGAATTCCCTAATGCCGTCATCATGCTTCGTTTACCGTTCGTTACTTTAACCCCGTACTCCTACCGCGTTTCTTATTCACGTTCAAGTACCGTTCTTGCTGCCGTTTTCAGGTCCCGACCAAACTGTGGAGCTGTGTCTGGCTATCGACACGCTTACAAGCCCCTAAGCCTAATCGTAAACATATCTACGTAATACCAAACCATCTCTTAACTGCACTACGAGCATATTAAAATGCGTACCACCCTATGGCCCGCCGTATGGTCACCGTCATATTTACATGAAATGAACGTCTTTGTCTCATATGATGCAGGCATCTAGTCTAACCCAGTGGATACACACAAAATCACAGCATACGTAGCTCAATCCAAACGTCGCAGCATTTTGAGTACCAGGTAGTGCTCGTCGTAAGCAACACCAGACACACGGAGAAGTCTAGCACTCAAAGAGACAAGCCATCGCTTGAAGCACAGGCAGGAAAGGTTGAAGATACTTCCGACATATAGCGGAGCAAGAAGGCAGAACCGGCCCCAGCATTCCAATACTAACCCTACGTAATGTAACATTCCCCCATTGTGATGCCGTTGGGGGGAGAACGGAGTTAGTTTTCGTGCAGATATTTCATTTTTGGTCCCCATTGGGGTACTTCTCTCTGGCAATATATATGGAAAATCAACGTTCGTTTACGTTATTCTATTTTAGTGAAAAATTCGCATGTAAAAACAATAGCATTAAAAGGCTGTTTCCTATGCGGTTCGATTTCGAGCTGCAGATTCGTAATTTTCGATCTCAAAGATGAATGACCCTGCTTTTGCAGTCCAAATATGCAAAATCCGGCTGGAAACTTTCACAGTTGAAAGTCCGATGACCCAAGTCGTCGGATTTTGGCCCAAAAAATCCGACGACCTGGGTCATCGAATTTCCAATTCGAAAAATGGCATGCTCTTAAATTCAAGATGTTATCCACGACAGCAAACAGCAGCAGAACGATCGATTGGTTGGATGGTGATACAGCTGTATAGCGACCTTGCTTCGCACCCGACGCGCTGACGGCGCGTCCCTCCGTGGCCAGACTAGAGTCGGCAGGCGCGGGCTCGGCCCTAGAGACCAAGAGAAGCGCATTCGGCACGCGCCTTTCCGTGGATACGTACTCTTAGACTACACTGCTGTACAGCAGCAGCAGCAGTCAGTCAGTCACAAAATGAAACACAAAATACAAAGACAGGTTGACTCTAGCGCACTCGCCACGTCTTTTCGCCGCCAGACCAGAGGCAGTCAGTGCGGGCTCGGACGCTTGGGTCCTACGCGCAGGGCAGCGCACCCAGCGCGTCTCTTCGCGGCGCCAAACCACAATAACAGCAGTTGGTCTCGGCGTTTGCTCGAATCTCTACACGCACAATACATATGATTTTTTCGCATAGGAAGACTCTTTCATTTGCCAGCTTCATATCTGAAAGAGTGCTATCGGGTCAAAATCGGAATCTCAAAAATCGAACCGCATAGGAATCGGCCGGATAGAAATATTTTTATCAAGACCGAAATAACGAGGGTTGAGTCAAACCGGCACCATTGTCCCACCATTGTCTGTAACAATGTATGTAGATGAAGGCATTCCCGTGGATATTGACGCGTTCACTGCAGTAGGCTAGCATTTCTTTCCGGTGTGCAGTTGGATATTGACGGGGGACATTTAGCGTCACAACAATAGAGCACATCACGCTTCAGTCCGGGCACATACATCCTGCCCGTCTCTCTAGAACTTGATGCCGAACGCCTTAAATTCCTCCCCAAGATCCTTTATCCAGTCCCACCACTGTCCCCCGGCGAAGCCCTTTTCCCCCACCATCTCCCCTACACTCTCCTCGACAGGTGCTCCTCTTCGACGAGTGCCACGAAGCCCGCAAATAATATACTTTATCTGCCCACCGTCGTCTCAACGCTCTCGGAGTCTGTCCTGAGGAGCGCGCTGGCATAGGTTTGGCGATGGCCTTCGCGCTTGCGTTTCCGTCAGCCGAGGCGTCAGAGTAGCATCAGGTAGTAGACCTTCCCTAGTCTGCCTTAATCAACCTTACTCGGGGTCCACTTGATGCACCCGCAGAGTAGCGTCTCGATTTCCTCGGCTTTCAGCATCCGCACCTTCCGGCGTAAGCGTACACCCGGACGGTCATATACCATATTATCCCGCCTGAACCACGTCCATGCTCTCAGGAGTTGACGCGTTTGCTCACTACTTCTGATGTCTCAATCTGCGCTGCTAGCCCCGCCCAAGTTCACAAAATCGACCGATTGTTTTCACACCTGGCCGGCTGCGGTAACGGTGAACGGCACGGGCCACCAGTTTTCGTTTACAGGCACAGATTATTCCGGTTTAGCGCTGTTGACATTTTTTTTTTCGTTGTTTTCCTATCCTAAGTTTCTCTGTAGGTGCTGCTTCATATGTTCTACATTGTTCACGTCAGTGAAGGCTTCTGAATGGCACGCTTCTCAGTGTATTATGGTCAACATCTACACTGTATGAATGCATTCCTTCTCCCGCGCGTTAATCAAGCAACAGACTGCAGTAGTCCCTCGGTCGAGCCCATTATCATCGACAGCAGCTATGGATCGATAGCTTGTGCAACATATTGCGATCGACATGGCTGTCGATAGATATCCCACACAATCTATGGTGGCCAGCCATGGCCATGAAGAAACGAAGTGCACAATATATTGTGGTGGACAACACCATGAATTGACAGCATCGCCAGTCTCTTGCCAAAACATACAATAAACTCTTCTACAGAAAACCCGGGCATTAATTTTTGCTGTGACAATCCTGGAATATGTCCTCCGCGGTGCTATTAACTTCAAGCTTGAATTTATGGGAGCGCTTAGTTGCAACCCATGGGTTGTAAAAGAGACACGCAAACATCCAAACTGAGAAACCCCCGGGGTTCCACCACTAACCGTGCCCGTCTATGTGCACCCAGAACAAAAAAAAAGCACAAACTGCAAGAAAAAAGCGAAAGAGGAAGGGACAAAACTATGTATGTCTTGTGAAATATGAATGCATCAGCATCTAGCTGCAAAAGCAAGCAAGCAAAGCACCCAGCCGATCATACACAAACAACACTACTGCTGCCGTACTACTGTACATAGGTTCCTGCTGCTCCTTGCCCGCGCACATTGTATCGCTTGTCGTATAACTGTAATAGCATTCCCACACAGCAGCATGCACGCAAGAGTCCTGTTGTTATTTCTCTCGTTTTTTGTTGGCACAACACTCCGGCCCAACAACACGTACAGCAGAATACCAGCAGCATCCCCATATAGTGTACGTACACACCCTAATAGATTTCTCCACGCCATACACCACGCTTGTTCTATAACTGGTGGTGGTGGTGGTGGTAAAGCGATTGTGTGCTGCTGCGGATGGGAAGAGTTTGCCCCTACCTCTGCTGCTGCTATGCTGCTGCAAGCATCATCATCAGATAGATTCTTCTGTTGTCGCTTTGACAATCTGTCTCTCGACGCAACAAAGAGCAACAAACGTAGTACGCTTGCAAGCCTCGAGTGAAAGTGAAAGCAGACGACGACGGCAGACAGCAAAGCACAGCAGTAGGGAGGAGTGAATATGTGTGCTTGTATCATATCCCATACGTATTCATCGCCTCACGTTGTGTCATATACAGCAATACCTGCATCATATATGGATAGGTGCAGCAGTACTTCGAGTTGTTTCTCTCTTTTTCTCTTGCTTTCTCTTGCTGTTCGTGTATTTTTGTGTTCTGGGTGGGTGGGGACAGCTAGAGGTGAAATCCTGGGATTTTCACTGATTGGATGTTTGGGTGTTGGTTCTCTTTTACAACCCGTCGGTTGTAATTAGGCACTCCCTAAAATTATGCCCTGGGGCCTTTAACTTTTGGCCGGGGCATACTGTGAAGAACACAATGGACTTTCTCGACCCCCGAGGCATTACAAAGAACGAAACAAACTTACACCTCCCTTATACATATCAACGCCACAACGAGAGCTGTTGGTCATCACTCAATCGCCTTGCACCGACAGGGCGCCTAGCTTGGATGAATACACATTGGCAACCCCTACACCGCTTGGCGGGATTTGCATCGTCCTGATGTAATGGCGCCCACGAGGTGGGGCGCGTCGGCGCCCCTGTATAGCATACTAAGCGTTTTCCTCGTCAACGTTATATTGGCTGTGTCATTTCTGGTCATTAACAAACGGGCTGATCTTCATCACGCGCACATCAGCGCGAGCAGATATACACGCCATACCGCATTGCATGATGCCACGGCTCTCGCTCCAGCGGCTGCGTGACAGTTCGTAATGTAAATAAAGAACCCGAACAAAAGTGATGGCTCCTCTTTCCTCGTCTCGGTTTGTCTATCTGGCTGTGGCGGAAACATGTACGTACCCACACACCAACGTTTCTCGTGTAAACCATCCCCTTTCTTGCTTGGAAAACAGCTTCAACCCTCACACTCAAATATATGACTTGCCAGGTCGGTGCCCGGGTATTTACCACAAACCATTGGAGGGGGGGTGTTTACCGTATAGCCGGGGCGGTCCACGGGGTTGATTTCAACAAGGGGTTTTTTTAACGCGGGTGTTGCTCATTTCCAATGAAAATAACGCCCCGGAGCGTTTGCCGTGTAGGTGACGGTCGAGTAGCTCATTGCGGTGTTCTGTTCTGCGGCCGCAATGTGATCTATTTATTTCGCCCATCAGTAATTTATGCACTAATCTAAGCGCCGGATATGAGGTTGGTGCCCTCGCGACATCTGGGCAGCCCCCGCAGCACCCCTTGAAGACGTCTAATACTTGCCAACATGTCAGGAGTGCGTGGCCGTTGGCACGCATCTGCTGTGTAAAAAACGATCGATGATGAAGTGCTTCGCCTATACGAGTATGCAATGCATTGTTTCTCTATTCGGTTGCATGGCCACGTAGCGTAGGGGGCAAACATTTTGGACCCAAGTATTCCAGACAGATGGGGATCTTCCACTTACGAACTACCTAATCGCCTTCAAAGGTCATGATGCGCGTACATGTTGAGCTGTTACGTTCGTCTTATATATAATATGCCCAACCATGAGTTTAGCGTACTGTTTGTATCGCGATGTAGCTTTTGGGGTAAGATACGGAGGTGTTTCGAACCTGATATCCCATCATTTTATATCAAGTACCTCTTATTCGGCGACGATCCCTTTTTTAATAAGTTATTCGCCTGATGTCCCCTCAGTAGAATTTATGCATGCATCGCTCTGTAGATGACATACAACGATTTGCTTCCCAATAACTGTCGTGATGCGCCACTAACGGATATCCGCTTTTCCGTCCAACAGGTGTTTTCCGCTTAACCCAAACGGAGGTTCATATCGACGGCAACACTTCCTTTACTTTCAACTCAGCCAACTTCCAAGGAGGTGAGAAACCTACAATAGGTATATACGTACGGCAAAATAGTTGACGATGTTGCCGTTTTACTGCTCTCCTCGAGAGTCGTCTCTAACAACCTACAACTTTTGGCGAGCCCGACACTTTGGCTAACGTCATCAAGAGCGTGCTTGTAGTACGCAGGCGATGATTGCTTTCCGCGGAGCAGGCCCAATTTGCAAGTTGGAGGTTGTGGGTTGTACCGTTTGGTGTACCCCAATTTTTGAGCAATTTCGACAAACGTGCAGCACTTCAATATCAAGTGTAGGTCGTTGTTAGAAGGGTGGCGGCCGTAATAGAGAGAGGCACAACCTGCTGTGGATAAAACACTAAGCCGGTACACCCGCTCTCTGCTGAGCCACAAATCAGCCCAAGGCTCATACTCAGCGTATTGAAAGAAGGATTGAATTTTCTTCGCAGATGAAACGCCTGGGGACCCCAGCAACCGTTCAGGGGCGGTGGACAAGATCTCCTCGTGGCCTACAAAATGTTGAATTTTTCCATACACTTTTTAGGCCTTTTGTTTATGCGATGTATTTAGTTTGACGAAGAGTGTGGACGGAAATTCATTTTATAGCGCCGCCAATGTGGTCAGATAGTGCCACAACGTATTTGCGGCACCTGTTTCATACAGCAACCTTGAGCAGACAATGGCTCCAGCTACGGGTACTAAACTCAGGTTGAAATCAGACCGGCGATGCGTGTGTTTTATATGTAACATACGCCACAGCACGCACAAGCAACAGGATCCGACTTGTCTGCTGCACGCAACCTGTATCAGTCGTCTACTTGCCCACGCATGTCCAGTCCTAAGCCCGAGGCTCTGACAATGATGCCGGGGAGTTAGTATGCGGTGGATGAGCCTCGAGGGGAGGTCGACGACGATCATATCTGGCGCCTCCTACTACTCGTACTACTGTTGCTGTCACTTTGTGATTGAATCCCATCCCACTCCCACTCCCACTCCGACTTGGACCGTTTCCGAGTTCTACAGGGCGGAGATGATGAGTTCGGCTCGCCGAACACGCTCGACAGACTATCGTATTTCCCGTCTGGGCGCCGTCGGCTCTCACTATGAGTCAGCGATAGACACTACAACGTTCGCGAGTTGCGCGCGCAGACGCACACATCCTGGGCGATAGTAGTCGTCGCTTTATTGTACAACGTTCGCTCTTGTAATATGCGAGTACTGATGTTTAGTAGCCAAACCAGTTAAAACGACATTGTTGGCGTACAAATATACCTGGAACAACTGAAACCGAGTAAGAAAGTTGAAAGCTGAGAGCAGAATTGTTCAGAACCATTTTTTAGCCTCTGCAAATCTTGCACCGGAAACGGCCTTGCTATGACTTGGTCTTGCTCGTGATACAAGATGGCGAAAAACAGAAATGGCGGAAATCGTGACCTCAGCGTGCTCGTTGAACCCTGCCGGTGGATAACCATACATCCAGATTCAGTTTGCACGGCTCAAGTTCGGGTGAGATCAGGTCGTCGTAGGATACGGATTGCCAAGTCGGAGCAAGGTGTTTAGAAGCACACTTCTTGTAGCAAACGTGTGTCTTGATTTTACGAGTCTGTGCCTGGGTTTGGCTCCAAACGGAACCAATATAACGTATTTGTTTGTGTTGTTGCCCTTGTTTACATGCAGAGACTTGCATACATACATATTACCGCTTTTGTGCCTATCTAAACGATGGAGACCGAGCTCCAAGAACCAGTGTCTCACCGAGACTCTACAGCAAACACATATGTACAACAGGTCCACCAATGCACAGCCAGCCGCGCAAAAAGCAGAACAATGAAGGTACATGGCAATTGGAAAACGCAATCGAGCAGGTAGTCTAAGAGTTTTCCATGGGCAGCATGTCGTCGAGCACTATCTACCAACCGCAGTGTTTTTCAAACAATGGGGTCGAAATCTGCCCGCCTGAAAACATCATTGTTCGTACAACCAGTTGCATGGTCATGCGCAATGGATTGGGCTGTACTTCCCGTTTCAAGCATGTGTTAAAGCCCTAATACATCGTATGTATCTCCGTCCGTTCATTCCTACATGCATCACTGCGGCGTCCGGGTTTTGGTTTTTGCGATCGAGCTTGTTGGCAATATGTACTGGAGGAACTCGTCGTAGTGTTATACCCAAACAAGGGATATCTCTGTGTCGGCTTCACTGCGGCTTACTTTGTCTTCCCTTGAGCAAGCCAAGAGGGCAAAAAAACACTTTGACCCTTACATTAACCCTATGATTGGGGCACGAGTTGCACCATTTAAACATATGTATGCAGTCAAGTGGGGCTTCTCAGCCTGGGAACTGCCGAGGATGGTTAATAGGTAACGTTTCGACACAAGTCGAAAAGGGATATGATGAGTAGTGGGTTCCGGTTTAGTACGTACGTAGTGTTGCCATATGAGCTCTGCGTATGTTTTGATTCAAAGCCGTTTCGAAAACGTTTGATTTGGCAGGGGCGCCTCTCACAGGGGTATCGAGCCTCTCGTTTTTGTTCGTTAGGGATTATACCAACATCTTCAATATCCCGTGAACGCTACTTTTTAGTAAGATGCCTTGCGTTTGTTTTTTTTTACCCTGCAGGTGGTGTTTGTTTCGCCACGCAATCAGAAATTAACTTTGGCGGCTTCACCCACATCAGCCACAGCTCAGCCTACGATGGAGGTGAGAACGAGCCAGTCATATGTGGGCTACGAGCTGATTCAAGCCGTAGCACGTCCAAGTTCCTACGCACTCGAGGTCATTTTTCCAAGCTACATGCTGAATTTCAGACTGCGTACACTTGTTTTGCTATATATTGTACGAAATACCAAACTTGGTCAATTTTATGTTGTTTTTGTCTGAAGAAATAGCCGAACGGTTGGTCAGTTGGGGTCATTCGCGCTTCCGAGCCTCCTGTAGTCGGGCAACACTAAAAAAACAATCGCAACATTGTCGGTGTCGGCTTGGGCATGGGCGCATACAACACGTGCGCCAATTTCAGGGTCTATCTCAAACGAACAGCGTGGCGTTTTTGCTGCTGCGTGAAGATGTGTACAATTTACGACAGCATTGCTTCATTTTTAGTTAGTTATAGAGAAGGCTAGGCGGTAGGCTTTGTGTAGTCTCTTGTACGTGCTATTAATCCCTCTGTGTGAGTTCTTTGAATGGTTCCGCGAATCTTCAATCAGGCGTATGTGCTGGATTATCTGACACCAGCTGAGTAAAACAATTGCTTTGAAAGTATTTATTTTACATTTATTTCAAAGTGCCGATTGTTTGGGCCTCTGTAGCTAGGAAACTGTGAAACCGATCTCGAGGGATCTCTTAGAAGCTAAAAAACAAATCAAGTTGTATCCAACATCACTAACCACCATGTTTCCAATGTTGAAGCGATTTTGATCAGTTTGAGAAGATAAACTGGGAAATCGTTCACGAACGTCTCGGCACTGTAAACCTATTTGGTTCTGGACATATGCCATACGTTCATTATCACCAGTGAAAGTCCACGGTGCAATATTTCTGACATATCGTTGATTATTTGTATGCGCAACACCTTCGCCCAATCTACTAACTCCGGAGGGCTAACCCCGTCTTGAAGCAGCAAATATTAAGTTTCACTTAACCCTTACACACGGGCTGAAATCAAACGGGCTGTGTTCAGCCGATGCTTCGAAAACAAAGCATATGTATGGCTTGTTAGACGCGTTCCACTTTGCTCCAGTCAAGTCAATGCATATGCACATATATTCGAAGACTTTTCGCCCCCCCCCAAAGATCTACACGACGTGCGACACAATTTATGGGACGCAACCCATTATGGATGTTTACCGGTCCAGTATCACCAATTTGGGTATCCACCTGGGTGTGTACCCAGCACATGCAGCTGGTACGATCCGATATCTTACCGAAACGTAGCAAATATTGATGCGGTCTCACAACCCGGCCTACGTTTCAGGTGCGTCAGATCCGGCACTCAGACCCTACCCGCGTATGAGCGCGAACTGGGAAACATCACCCGAAACGTATAGCCGTGAGTATGTCCGATTCGTACCCGTGTTTTTCGTGAACGTCATTCTCCAATTTCTACCTATCACGTCATATATCCGGCCGAAATTTGTCGCGTTAAGCACAGAGAAGTGCCCTCCCCTGCCACACAGACAACGTACCCAACCCACGGGTTAAGTAGTGTCATGGACAATGTGCTAAAGTAAGTATCAGCACAGCCAGACCCTAACACCCCCAAGCGGTGAGAAGTCGGGGATGACCGAAATCGCGCCGGGAAAACTCTTGACCGTGATCACGCCAAAGTTTGTTAACAAGATCAAGCGATATACTCGGCAGATATATGATCTCCCGAAGGAAAATGGTATAATCTGTCGATGTTTTCGTTGCGCCGCGTGGGTATCGGGGAGTTAAGGCATTCGTGAGGCGTCCATATACTCTCTAGGTTTCTACTGCGGGCTGGCTGGACAGAACGACCTCAGCGTTGTCTACGACCACCTAGTCGGCGGCAAGTGGTGTTCTGGACGTGTCGTGATCCCCGAAGCAAGAAAACAGGGTAACCCGTCGAAACCATGCCCGGGTATGGGTATGAACTCAAACCTCTATACTTACGTAGGCTACACCTAATTTCCGGAATGCCCTCCGATATTTGCCTATGTGTGTTTGGAGCTGTTCTTACGCAAGATTCGATGACGATTTGCGAATCGGTAGATGCTGTTAGTCGAAAACCAATCTTCGGTCGGCAACTCGGCTGGTGGAGCCACCTGACGTTCGGTCGACTTGCCCAATGAACTCAGCCCAGAAAATCGGGCCCAATCAACCCTCCCCGGACCACGAGGCCCAGCCCGAAAACTATAACAATCACGCCTTCAACTACTATTCTTTCAAGTATGGAAACCGAATACGTCGACTAGTTGGCACCTGCGGGACAACTAACTGTGAATCCGACAATAACTTAGTTGGTGACTCAAGTTGTGCCGACTAACCGCTATATTACCTTACATTAGGAACAACCTCCGATACGTACTTGCTGTAGGATCTACCTGGCTTCACGTATATAACGTCCGATAATTTCCTGAGTTCTACCCTGTACCTATTAATAGTGTAATGTTAGATGCAACCTCTGTTGCTTACCCAAGGTTTCGGTGCGTTAGGTACGCCGGTCAAACCTTACCCAGGTATCGGGTAAATCCATGGAAACGATTCGCTGGTATGCGCACCCCACCCATTTTCTAATATGCACGTTTGGTACGCCGGCCGACCCTTTTCCAAGGCTTAGCTATGCGTCACCAAACCCGACCTAGCAGATATGCCACCGATTCTAACCCGTGGGAGAAACATGTACCTCTGAGTATCCCTCGCCACATTGCCCGTGGGATATTTATTCCACTACTTGTGGATTCTCCGCGAGTTGAATGCATCTATGAAAATGTGTGACCTATCTTGCCTTCTCTTACGACACGAAATCACTATCTGGAATGCTGCGGGCGATGAAGTCTACGCCAGGATATCTTGCGGCTCGAGGTTTAAATATCAGTTGAGAGCCGATTGTGGCACATCCAAGAATCTTGCTTGGTCCAGCGTATGGTAACCACAGGGCAGCTTCAAATGTATCTAAAGGCTTGCTTTTGCTCCACGCGGTTCGCCGCCACGACCATGACCAGACAGAAATAAAGTGTTTCGCGGGCGTAGAAATGGTCCCCCGTTGCAGTGTTTGGGTTACTCTCTTCGATGATCATGATCCTACCTCTTATGTCCCTTGAAAGAAGGGCGAGAACCAGCAACGTGTACGTCGTACATCCGGTATGTTTGGATTCCAAAACAGAATAGTCTAGGATCAACCCATATATTACAGCAGAGTTGCATCACGCCGGATTAGTCTAGGATCAAGCCATATATTACAGAGTTGCATCACGCCGGATTACGCCATTAACGACCGGCAGCATCGGGCGGCTATGCCTATATGTTGCACTATGGGTTTTCGTCTGGGAAAATGTTCCATATTCCCTCGATAGTTTAATAGTTTCCAACCATGGTGGCTTCCAATCAATGATGATTATCGTTGGCTTGTTGCAGGTGCTTTTCTCGTGGATCAATCGTCGATCAACGTCTCAGGCATCGCAACATTTGCTCATAATGAAGCGATCCGCGAGGGAGGTGAGATAGAGAACAGAACGTGTTGTGAACACGTTTAGCGCATGTCATAGGATATGTATCACAGGGGGGCATAGCAAATAGGACCTACGGTGAACTAAGAATATATACATTTCCCTATTTTTACATACAAATTTTGATCCTATTTACTATGTCCCCCCGTAAAAGTAGGAATATCGTGTTGTTGGCAGAGGCAAACGAAATCTACCGATCAGTCAGGCGGTTGAGATTTCAAACATGTCGCAGTATTGTCCTCACCGTACGTTGTCCTTACTGTGTCCAATGCCACTACCTACTGAAACAAACAATGCGCACCAGCAACGAGGCAAAACATATCAAGATGTGCTTTGTGAAGAAGGCCTTCCATGCACTGAGGTACAGGTCACAGGTATATGCAACGGCCCCATCGAAATGCATGCGGTAGACGTGACATCCGCATCGCCAACGAATGGAAGAATAATCGTGGATGTAAAGCAAATGTGGTGGCTATACTGGTCGACTAACCAACGTATTGAAATATTCATTTAATCGTCTACCCAGTCTGTCCGATGATTGTCTTCTCAAGCGCACTGAGGCGTACGTATTTTACAATGCCGTGGAAACTGTTTCCGTCCGGACGAAGACCGAGAGAAGGGAAGAAAAAATTAGCCGAGCGGGTGTTTGATAACGAAATATCATTTGCCTCTGAAGATGTTGGTATCATACCCGAAACATAACATTCTTACGTAGATACTTTGGGATGCGTCCAACTTGGAATGCTCGGTTACAGCAGTGCAGATATATGTACTTCCACCAACTGCCTTGGTGTTCAACGCGGACGTGATCATCACCGGAGAAGGTTTAATTCCGGTTTGAAGGATAGCTTGAATATGAGGCAAGGCCGGGGGAGCGAGGCCATCGAGGCTTTCTTTTTCCTGTAGGCGAACACGTCTCTTCAACTCTGGCACATGCGCACACCGCTTCTAGACGTGTGGAACGTCTTTTGACATAAGTTTTAATGGAACTACACATGCGGCCTAAATACATCGAGGACTGAAAAATAAGCCTTCGTAGCATGACATCCATTATCCGTGTGGCCTACGCTGTTCTTAGGAGCATTCAAGATGATCGACTCCAGCCTTACGATCGCCACCGGACCGCATGCGGGGGAGCTTTCATCAACCAATAACTTAACCCAAGGTAGGGGAAAATCGAAGATATTGCGTTTCAAATGATGCACAGCACTCTCCATGTCAGGCCCAAAATCGGAGGAGGTTTGGAGGAGGTCTGAGATATAGCGGTTTGGTTGATTGTATAACAAATACCGCCACTGACTGCAACAGGATGTACACTTTAGTCGGAGAATACTCGTTCGGTGCGCCTACCGGGATAAGGCGGGGTAAACCTGGAACGGCTCGTGATCTACCACGAAGGAATATTTGCTAGATTTTTAGTTGTTTCAGAATTCATACCGCAGTTTCAATGATACCGAAGTCAGAAAAGTCATAAAAGGATGTTGTGATTTACCTACTCTGGCTACTGGCCACGTCGGGCAGGGCAGCGTCCATGAGTGCTGGCCGAACCCACCGAATGCATGCCAGAGACGTACGTTGTTGGAGTGTGATCAAGTTCACCGAATGCGATGAGAAAAAGCGCTATCGTGCCACTGTTCCCACACAACGACACTCACCTATCAGAGTTTTCAATTGATATGTCCATGACCCCCTGCTATACCGGCACTCGACAACCTCGTCCTGTCTCATTCCCAGCAGGTCTCACCGAGATGATAGCCTTCACCGACAATAAGGCATTGGACAACGGCGGAGCGTTATCGATCGTGAACCCCATCATGCTAAACATAAGTGATACAATATTTTCCTTTAATGAAGCCGAGCTCGGAGGAGCTGTTCGCGTGACGTCTACGTCATCAGTGCCATCCAACTTTCATCGCTGCCTGTTTGAGAGCAACAACGCCACAGTTGGGGGCGCCCTCCGTTTCGACGGCCAGGGTCAGGGAATGCTTCAAGATTCCTTCTTTCGATTCAACGTTGCTGGTGAGAGTTTGCCCAGCGGAATTTCTAGTGTAGTTCCAAAACCGAGTAAACGATACAAAAGCCTTGATTGGTAAACCCGATTGCAGGCATGAACACTTTCCAATGTTTTCTATTGGTGTCCTGTGGTTTCGCTCATACCGCGTGAAAACCAAGGAGCAACTGTCCTTCCGTGGACGTTGTGTGTCTGTTAAAGGACATTTATGACGTCTACTGGGTCATCGTCCGACGCTCCGCTAGCCTTGTGGCGTACTTTCCTCGAATATTCGCGAGATAAATATAACCAATTGATAAATGCGGAGGAAGACCCAGCGCAGCGTATGTACACTAAGGTGCGATTTCTGTGTCTAAGGTGACCACGTGCATGAAACAATGCCGCATACCCTATTGCCGAATGTCTGCCGGCTTTCCAGACGAGACGGGAGGGGCTCTGTTCAACAACGGCGGCTTGGAAGTAGTAAATACAGTGTTCAAGGAGAACAAGGCTATGGATGGTGGCTTGGCGATACAGAATCAAGAGTTCGCCGAGCTGGTTTTGCAGAATGTGACCTTTGACGGTAACATACTTGGCTGCGCCACAAACACGTACAGCTACGCCCAAAACGTGAGCACCAATAACGTGCGTGTGCACCATTCCGCACATCGTGTAGGCGGTGAATGCCAAAGACTGGACACCTTCTTGATTGGGTCGAGTGTGGCAGTAATAGCAACGTGTTTCTCCATGTGCACACTCCACTATAATGTGACGGAGCCATATCCACTCAACGTGAAGCGTGTACATGGTATACTGTAAAGACATCGTTGGGTTTATCATTAAACGTTCAGAAAAATACCCTGGTGGACCCTCCCTTACATTTCCCCGTATGTATGTTCTTTGTTTAGTGGCAGACGGACCTAACCCATCTCCACGCCATTCGTGGGAACCTTTTCCTACAGAAAATGCTGAACCGTGGACACTCGCTCGTGTTTCTTCTCTGCTTACTCTCGACAGGCTGCTCCTAGTAGATGCCGGTTTGACCTGGCATGTGCGCTTTGTCTGGATGGATGTGAAAGTGACCTGAGCAACGTGACGATTGATACAGAAACATTTCCCACTTGTGAGCCGATACCCGAAGGCGTCGTGCCTTCGTCGGACACCATCACTCTCCAAACGCTTGAGATCGAGGCGGGGTACTTTCGCATTTCTGCCGAGAGCCCAATCGTGCTCGAATGCTACCGATTTGAGGCGTGTATTGGGGGTATCGACCCTAGCGGCTACTGCGTCACCGGGTACCAAGGCCCATGTAAGTCAATGCAAAATATTTGTGTACGTTTGGCATGGTGCGAGGGGTCGCAACGGTACGACGTTGTCCGTAACCCACGTGGGAATGAAAGCCAGCGAAATTGGGTGCTGTGTCAAGTCTGGCGACGAGGAAAGTTAGGCAGCCTCAGCCATAGCCCAAAGTTAAGCGCCAACGTATTCCCAACACACGAACCCTCGACAATAAATGTCTAACACTCGAGCCCCCCCATATATTTCCTGCGGCGCAGACTGTGCCGTCTGCGCGGAAAACCACGCACCAGGGTTCGGTAGAGGCTGCCACGAGTGCTCTGGCAATAGCAAGACACTCACAATGGCGCTTTCAGCATTGGTGCTGCTTCTGGGGATTCTTGCGGCCGTGCTAATAATCTCATACCTTATCCAGAAGGTGGGAAATGGAGCCCACCCGGAGCAGAGCCAAGCAAGACGTTGGTGGCAGGAGAAACAATCGCGTGTCCGCAATTTTCTTGCAAAGGCTGTCCCATTGTCCGCCGTCAGGATCGTCGTGGTGGTGGCTCAGATTGTCATTCAGGTGTGTGACATCGAGGATAGGATATAATCTACTACTTCTGAGATGTCGCAAACTATTTCAAAATATTATCTACGAGCAGAGAAAATACATTTGTCTCTTCAAAGCGGCGTGAACGAACAACAACAATGCAATTCGAGGAGGGGTTGCTCGAGTAACACGGAAAGTTCGCTTTAGGGGTTGGTCCATGCCTAGCTCAGTCTACACTCTTCTGCATGTTGGTCCAAGACCCTAACGATGACATTGAAAGGCGAACACTCGACGAAGACTGAACGAGCCTCATCCCGTTGAACGAAAAACTTGCACCAAGCCCGAAACTTGACCCGCACAGCCCATCTCAGCTATGTATCTTACAGTAACTCGAAATACGAACCCTAAATCAGTCTACGCTGAACTTGAACCCGCCAACACCCAAACTGTGTAGCCAATTTCAAGGACGACCCCGCGATCTAGGGTAATAGTTTGTGAAACCTCAGCTAGCTAGGTGATCACCCAGATGCTTAATAAACAAAAACGATCGTAATGGTTTCGTGTTATTGCAATGGAATGTGCGGAAGGTTATTTTTATTCGTCCGTCACATACGGCAACGTCGTTGCGTACTGTACCTCGCCGGTCAACGAACAAACCATCAATGTCCCCTGACCGAGGTACCCATACGTTGTCTTTGTAATTGTGTTCTTCTGCCAGTTCACTGAGATCGCCGGAGCGGTGTACCCGAACGAGTACGAGAATTTTCTCTCAGGCATTGCGCTTGTCAACTTTGACATCAGCTACGTTATGTCGAGTTCCTGCGTGGTCGGAACAGACTTCTACCACAGGCTCGTGCTTGTTACTGTGGTCCCGCTGGTGATAGTCACTGCGTGTGCTGGCACGTTTTTGGTCGCGAACAGAAGAAACCGAAACTTCGCCAGAGCATTAACTATTGTAAAGCACAAGCACCTGTCGGTCGTTTTGTTTGTCGCCTTTTTAGTGTATTCTTCGGTCTCCTTCACAACGTTCCAGACGTTTGTCTGCGATCATATGGATGACGGTAATTCCTACCTCCGTGCTGACTACAGCATTGTCTGTAATACGGAAAGACACAAAGCATACATACTGTACGCTAGCGTCATGGTGGTCCTCTATCCGGTCGGAATTCCCGCGGCATTTGCGTTTTGGTTGGTGCGTCATCGTCGGGAACTCCAGAAATCTGATAGGGACGCAGTGTCAGGCCTCAAGCCATACCGTGCTATATGGGCCTCATACAAGCCGTCATGTTACTACTACGAGATTGTGGAGTACGGCCGGCGCATCGTTCTCACAGCAGTGGCCGTGTTTGTTCTGCCGGACACTGCTGAACAAGTTGCCGCCGTGCTTTTTGCCGCGTTATTCTTCATGTTTCTTTCTGAGACTATTTCCCCGTTCAGATCGGAAGAGGACATGTGGCTATACCGTTGGGGGAACGGCATCCTTTTGGCTAGCATGTACGTCGCCCTGCTTCTCAGAGTTGACCTTACAAGGGAGGGAAGTCGAGCTTCATCGGCGATGACAGTTCTTCTCATTGCGGCGCATATCTTCATGTTTTTTACCGTAGCTGTCCAAACCTTCCTCATGATTAAAGGGATATGTGCTACCAAAGCAAGTAAGGAGATCCACCCCGCCCGGCATTGCCGCACAGACGAGGATCGCGTTGAGGGCCTTGGGGGACATTTAGAGTTGATGTAGGCAACGCACATGAACTACCCTCATGGTAAAGTACACTGCTAGTTGGCAATGCAGCCGATAACAAGGTTGAATTAGTGTAAGATGTGGCGTAGATCGTTGGATGATGCGACTGTGAATTCCTCGAAAATGGTAGCTAACTTTGAGGTTTCGTTTCGCGACGTACTGCACTTACCCGTTGTGGTTGAGAGAACGTAATCTCGGCGGTCATACCGGGTTGTGCGGAGTTAGGGGACTTACTCGACTGCATAAAGCGGGGGGGGTAGTCGATTTGAAGGGAACGACAGTTATGGTATATTCGCATCTGTGCATGATCATTTACGTGATTGAATGAGAAGGAGCACATGTGAATTATCCAATGCAATCGATTAGCTATCTCCTACTCCCTTGGAGGCTAGGCGCGTGCAGCCTTTTCGGAATCCGAAAAATCGTGCTTTGAAACGAGCTTGATTTGGGCCATCACACGGCAAGGGTGATACGTTTGACCCTACCAGATCAAGGGTTTCCTCCCTATCGTGGTTTGGGGTCGGGAACAATTTTCCGTTTGTTTACGGCTAGGAAGAGGTTAAAAATTTGTGTGAGACACGGCACCACAGTGTGGTTTGGACGAGAAGCTTTAGCTAGCTGAAACTCAATGGGATTTCTTGCACGGAGGCCGGCCGCCGTGATAACTCCGCATATCGAACGGACGGGACTCAGCCATCGCGCCTCTCATGCGGAGGGTTTGTTGCGGAAGCCGGTCACCAGGCGATTATCGTGCGGGAACATAGATGCATGCCACGTATTAGGTCTGTCGAATCCATGTATGAGGTGGTTAGTTTAACGTCGACCACTTCGTTGATCGATAGGCTATCGATTCCAGCTGTGTGTAATTGTAGTCTGAGGCTTCATGAGTTACACCTTATCGTAATCCGAACAACTACGGAATTTTTAGGAAGGGGCACAACGACCACGGGTAGCATTGTCTGGGCGTGAACAACCTCTACTGAAGTTCGCCGTATCGCTGTACAGGATCAAGCCACCAGCGTACGTCGACTGTACTGTTTACAGTATTCTGGTAGCAAGCCGTTTCCTCGAGACGTCTGGCACAGCAACCGGGGACCATACGAGTACTTCTTTTGCGGTGCTGAAAAAATAATCACAGCTGTACATTTCAAGAATTAATGTTGTAAAAACAGTACGTGACAGGACGGGACAGACTTGCGCTGTTCGCCGGAGACTCCTTACATGGCGGGACATGATTGAATGGTAAAATTGAGGTCAGATTTGTTCATACGGGAAGGGTTGAGACGGGAAAGTGGAACCTATTTACATCACCGAGAGGGATGATCATTTCTAGTGCTAACCTGCGTGATGACGGGAAGAAACGCGAACATCCATCGAGAAGTATTTTCTTGACGGGAAGGGGAGGTAAGTTCCGTCACAAAAATGTTTTCTCAACAGGACGGGATCGTAATTTCAAGCGGGAAATACTTTCTTAGTAGGAAGGGATGGGAATGAAGGATTTTCTAAACGGCAAGGGAGGATAAGTTCCAGGGGAGTTTTTTTTTTTTCTGGCGGGAAGAGATGGAAATGTTCAGCGTGAAAGGGTTTATGACGGGAAGGGATGGTAACGAATGGTTTCCTTGTCGAGAAGGGATGGGTATATACGAAAGACAATACTTTCTTATCGGGGGAGAATGGCAGGAAAGTGTTTGTGGGATGCTGCACAAGTAGTTGAGCAAGCCGCTCGCAAATTCCCCTTGATTCCGCGTTCCTTGTCGCCCTTGTGAACGTAAATTTAAGGGATGGTAACGAATGGTTTCCTTGTCGAGAAGGGATGGGTATATACGAAAGACAATACTTTCTTATCGGGGGAGAATGGCAGGAAAGTGTTTGTGGGATGCTGCACAAGTAGTTGAGCAAGCCGCTCGCAAATTCCCCTTGATTCCGCGTTCCTTGTCGCCCTTGTGAACGTAAATTGTCGGCCGCGAGCAACGTGGCGCCCGAGAAGTAATTACTCGGTGGGAAGTCTCTCAACACGGAGCTCTTCCCATTGTCGCCCTCTTCAATACCCCTGAACTCCTTTAAATTGACACAGGGCACGTCTTCTAGGTCCTGACAATATTAGCTCCTCCCTGGATTGCCGTGCCAGCTGGAAGCTGTGGTATCGGCTGCGTCGAGGCTGGCTCTGTTGTGTTCCTGGTGGCGTTTGCAGATGTGCCGACTGTGGGGATCCTGTGCGCCGCTGGATCACAGCCGTGGTTTGGCCCTCCTGGATTCTCTATTTTGGGTGTATGCGTGGTTGGCCGGGGCGTTGTGAATTGTGTGGTAGTAGCCAGATGTGGCAGGTGTTTATGGACGGGGAGTGTATTTCTTGACCTAATGGGGTGGAAGCTGTTTGTGATGGTATATACGTAGGTACTCATGTTCATCAGGAAACATTATCGTGACGGGAAATCACGAAACGTGCCGTTCGTGACAAGGTATGAAATTCCGCCGCAGGAAATATTTTAGTGGTGGAAAGCGACGGCAAGCGAAGATCATATTAGCGGCAAAGGACTTAAATTGGGGGGGGGGGGGGGGGTTCGGAACGGCAAGGGGCGTTTAGGTTATATATTGGTGACTGGAAAAGACGATCGTTCGCAATGGTGAATATTTGCTTGACGGCAAGGGACGGTAACAAAGTATTTTCTTGGTGGCAAAAGACAGTGCGTTTCGGGGGTGGATTAGTTGGTGACGGGACGGGACGGTCCGTTGCGGTGTAGAATATGATATTAATGGCAAGGGACGGTAATTTCCATCGGTACGTAGCTGCTTGACGGGAAGGGGGGATATCAGCACAATTCCCAGGCGAGGAATGGTTGGATACGAAGATGGAAAAACGCAATGTTGATGAAAAATAATGAAGATATCCGGCCAGAATCACTCTACTGACAGCCATCGACGGTAGTGTACGGCGCGAAACATCGCTGTTCACGGGACAACATGGGACAACGGGGAAGAAATCACGGTGTACTTACCTTCCCGTCACGGTTTAAACGGACATTGTCATCACGTCGATTTTTCCGTGTTCAGCCTTTGCTATTTTCTGATTGTCGGAATACCCGGAATGTATTATGGTGACAATATTAGAGCGGTTAACCCATTGTTTTCATTGAATGGTTGATTTACCCCCAAACACGTCGTGGGTCCAAACACCACCGTCAGGACTTGTCTCTCAGTAGCTTTCATACTGACATGCCTCCAATGTTTCAAGGTTGGATAAGTATGTCGTTCGGACCACACTGAGAGGGTGATATTGCGGCAGTAGCAAAGTGGAAGTGTCATCATGGTCACTGGCTCCAGAGTCACCGCGCAGACTGCCTAAAAGGTAAGGATTATATCCACGCCCGACAAAGCTGAACAGAAAGGTATCTGGCTGCGAACTACTACCGGTACGGCCAATAGCAAGTATAGAATCAAGCCCCAAGAAATCGTAGAGAAAAAAACCCGGCTTACAAGTCACCGCGGATACAACCGAAAAAGGTAAACAAGGTCACGTCCTACAAAACCAGAGAGGAAGGTAAGCGACTGGTATGAGGCGCCCATGCGGAACGCCTTAGAGTAAGTCGTGGACAAACGTTAACACCATGGGGCTGCTTCCAGTCAAACGCCAAGATTGGGCTGGCTTGTCTGGGCAACCGATTACACGAATGGGAGTGATCAAGTTAAGATTGAGTCCATGACACTCAAAGACTGACGTCGTGGCCCAACTTACTCAGGTTAACGCCCTACGAGAGGTGACCTCCTTGGTTAGTGTGCCCTGATACCGGGGAGCATGTGCCTCAATACAACACACAAGCATAGCGGTGGTACCTGGAGTGACCACACAGGAACGTTCCGCACACCTAAGTGACTCGGAAATAGGGGTCTCGGTCTCACACAGATAAACACGACCTCTGATCAGGTCATCGAGTATACCGTGGTCTTGAGCAGGAACTCTGACAAGGTCCGCGAGTATACTGTGGTCTTGGGCAGTTTTGCTCATTCTAGTCGTTTGCCCAAGAGACGGGAGGTGGGTGCGGCGTTGTAGTCGGTGGACTGCATCGGACCATGTGTCTGGAGAAGGAGTTTAACTCTCATCGCCGGTGGCTCGACGTTGGCCTGGCCGATTGAAAGTCAGAGTATTTCCTCCAAGCGACACAGGAGATGTCCGCGCTTGACCGAAGACGACATGGATCACCTGTACCCTTTCACCCGCTCTCGAATACCATGTCATCGTGGGCGGGTTCTGCGTAACGATGAGAGCACCTGCGGGTCTGTTCCGGTCGATACACCCTGTTATAAACATATTGGGGTCAGGAGGGACAATCATTGCATGACATTCTCCTCATGGAACTTGGTGCAGACGAAGTGGGTGCACCGATAACATTGAGTGGAATAGGAATCTTTATCAAAACAGATGAATACACGCCATGTGCCCTCTGTCATGAATGCAGACAGCCCGTGAACTCGCTCAAAGCTAGATAATCAACCGGGTCACTTGTTGCTATATGTCTGGTTAATATTTGGCGTCGTTTGTAACGATTACTGGAACGACTGAAATTGGGGCATGCTTAGTTTTGGTGAGCTCCGATTGCCGTGGGTCTAGATTACTACCATCGAACCCTGAACAGCTGCTGAGCCGGTCGCACGGGTAGCGATCCTAGTGCACTTTGTAGTAGCATGAGGCCATAACGTGGCCAACCGCTAACAACCCACGGTCGTAGTACAGTCAGCGAAGGGAGCTCATATCACAGACGACCGATGACGACTTCGTTTACAATCTAAGGATCGATAGCATGAGAGATCACCTTGAAAGCCGCAGAACTCCGGAGCTTGAAAACTTCAAACTCCGTGGAACAGGGGACCACGAGCATGTAGGAGGGACAGGTAAGTTCACCCTCTGCCGTATTTACCCAATCAGCTGACACACTGCAGAATTGACGAGGATTGGCAACAAACATGGAATAGATGGAGTGCTACTACCGAAATAGGATCTAGTTTAGTCAAACGTGTCTCAGGTGAAGAGAGAAATATAAAGTGCAATGGTACCTGCAAGACCACGAAGGTGCACGCTGGTACGCCTTTGACAACTAGGACCCAAAATTATAAAAAAATATGTAGATAGCGCCGATGCCCAATTTACATATTGAAAATAGAGTTGGGCTTTGATGCCCACATTTTCTTTTTGACGCAAAATCACGAAACATTTTGTCGCCGGGCCTCTCCATTTGCTGCATCGTCTGTCCAGTGCAGTGTACAGATCGGCCCTTCCAAGCACTCCTCTTAGCCGGGACCTGCACGATGAAGCCGACGATACCCATTGATCCCGACACATAGCGGTGCATCAGCGACAACGACGACGACGACGCCGACACACACATATATCTGACCCATAGACGAAGGCAAAGGATACACCAGTCGAACACGAGGAAGGACCACCCTGCGCCGCCATTGCTTTCCTCCGCCTTGACAAACTTCCCTCCAGCTATTATTGTTCTGGCCTCTGAAACACTTAACTCGGCACAACAGCGTTTCTATCTGCTTTTCGCACATACGTTTCAACATCCTGGTAGCACATACAGCAGATGACAAAACGCTTACTCGAAGGAATAGCTCCGACAAGAAACTTAGAAGTCCCACAGATGAGTAGGTTTGTACAGTGCAACGCTTAGATCTGACCTTCCAAGCACTCCTCTTCGCCGGGACCTGCACGACGGAGTCGACGATACACATTGATCCCAACACATAGCGGCGTGTTCAGCGACGACGACCACACGCACCTATATATCATCTACAGACAACTTCAACGCATACACCAGTCGAACGATACCAGGAAGCACCGCCCTGCGTTGTCATTGGTCTCCTCCACCTTGACAAATTTCCCTCCGACGATTATCGTTCTGATCTCTAACACACTCAACTGAGCACAACGGCGTTTTTATCTCCTCCTCGCACATAATACGTTTCTACCTCCTGGTAGCACATACAGCGGCTCACAAACGCGTACGCCAAAGCATAGTTACGACAATAAACTTGAATATCTCACAGGGCACACAGGGGCGTCCGTGAAAAAGTGAAAACGACACACCACACACCCCCAGAGGTCAAATGGGAAAACCGTTGCAACCGTTGTCATCACATGATAAAGTAAAAAAAATATTGAAATAAAAAACTATGTTTTCATTTTTTCCTTGGTTCTAGTTACCCCCTCCACCTGTCTAGCGAGAAAATAATATGTGACGATTCACTTTTGTTTCCCCTCGGGCAAAGAAACGACGACACCAGACATATAGATGACGGCGAAGCATACACCAGTCGGACGATGCGACGAAGCACCACTCTGCGTCGTCATTGGTCTCCTCCACCTTGCCAAGTCTCCCTCCAGCTACTTTAAACCTGGCAATTATATTTAATATGGCCTCTGAAACATTTAACTCAGCACAACGGCGTTTCTATCTCCTTTTCACAAATACGTTTTCTACCTCCTGGTAGCGCATACAGCAGGAGACAAACGCGCACACAAACGCATAGCTACGACAAGAAAATTGGATATCTTACACATTAGTACAAAGGGATGACGTCTCCACACACGTGGCCGTCCGTACACCCACCGCAGACGACAGCCAAACACCAATCTGCGTCAATAACATTTCAGTGATTGTTGTGTTCCTATGAAGTGTATGCCTGCTTCCAGCACACACGTCTCTATCTCCTTCTAGGACATAGCATACAGTATTGCACACGCGTTCACATACATGCCCACACCTGGTACTTACGAAACAACAGCGATGCTTGCACGCGTACATGACTGCATTCCTACGAAGGAGAGGCAAGCAAACCTTATACGTCAATAGAGCGATGATGACACCACAGAATTCGCAGTCCGTAAACGCACGGCAGACGACAGGACGAACGCTGGCCTTCCTCGATGAATTATCAGTTCTTATTGCTGACCGCCGCAACTCCTGATATCACATACCAGGTATCGGCAGTTCCTACAAGTACGTGCTACGTCCTTCTATCAATCGAACAGCAGTGTCCAGAAATTCACACGCGTACAAAAAAAAATACACGCACGCTATGAATTAATGTCAAATGGCTTTTGTATCTCTCGAACGATCTACTACTGTACTCGTGTTCTATCCGCGTTTTCTGTTTCAGATCCAACGAAGTCTAAACTTAGACGCTGCATGAGCGATCTATTCCCCTCAGTTGTATGTCCTACCCTTACTTTGCTCCGTGTTCAAGCACCCTGTCCGCACTTCATTACGTATCCAAACGCCAGCAACGATGCCGTCGACTATGAGAAATATCAATCGCGAAGGTTGCTATGTCCTACTACACTTGCCACTCGTTTGTTGTAATTGGTAAGACGTACCGTATCTGCCCTGTCTATTTTCGTACTGTTCATATAGGTACACAACGTCAGATACTTCACCCTCTATGTCATACATCCTCTTTCTCTTCGTCCGGCCACTTTCTGCGTGCTCGACTATGAGACCATCTCCCAAAGTATGCGAATACGCCAACCACTGTAGGGTTGCGATTCTCGTTTGCCCCTTTGTGCATGTTTTATCATCATTATTTTCATCGCTTTTAGTTTCCAGCTCAACTCGTAGGATTTTTACCCTTAGCAATCTTATTAGGGTGTATCTAGACGCGGGGGCAGGTCCCACTATTAGCTGTCACTCCATGGTCTTCCGTGCAAGAACGATCATAATATATACTCATCATTCTACTACAGTTTGTGGGCATATTTAAAAAATGATAAAACAATAGCTGTGAAATCGAGGAGTTCGTCGAAAACTCATATTTGCAAGCTGTATGTGGCATACATACTACTGATACTACTGAGACTACTGATACTAGTCACACATACTTCGATCGCGCGTACTACGGGTTTTATATGGCCTCTCTCATGAAGGGTGTCGTACAGATGTCCGTAAATATATTAACAAATGTTTCAGCAGGGTACAGCTCTCAGACCATAAAAAGGACCTGCGCTCGTTAGATATCTGAGGCCGGCTCACCTGTTGTTTGGGAGTTCGAGGAAGTGCCTTCAAGCAGTAATGATCGGGTCACGCAGAACGTGGATCGATGCAATGCAGTAGATGCAAGCAGTTGGCGTGAACACTCAACGAAGCATCACAGACACGATGACGGGCAAGACGGGCAAAGGCAGGGCCCAAGGGGCTGGGGGTCGATAGGACAGGTATCACAGATCACTTGGCTTTGACTTTCTTTCTTCACTCTTGGTGGTGTTTTGTAAACACCGGGTGGTCCCGGAACCTCGTTACTGGCTCTGTACCCGAGACCGAAGGCGTTCCCACACCGGGGACCCTCCCTGCCCCTATAAGATCAGCCCAGAGGATGCTAACCAAAGCTTGCCCTCTGCCTATCGAATAGACCCGACGCGTGACCCTGATCAGGACAGTTGTCTCGCGCCGTATTATCCTCCCCATAGCGCTGGTCACGACAGTCACAGCGCTATGAACCTCCCTCCCTGGCGCCACCCGCTGCAACACCCCCCCTGCCCGACACACAACCATTGTCGGCACAAAGCGGGCGCCCCGGTGCTAGCCCGGCGACAGCGTGTGCGCTTTCCTCCTCGGACACCCCCCCAGACCGGCGCATATGAGCGACGGTGCTCAGCGGGTATTACGATCATGGACCGCTGCAGCGCCTGCGCCTTCCACCTCCGCACCTCGCCCTCGGCTCGATGTTGCAGCCTCCGCACCTCGCCGTCAGCTCGATGTTGCAACTCCTCTCCTTCCCTTAGTGCTGCCCTCAGACGGTGGTAAGAAGAGCGGCGGTCCTGACCTTCGTCCAGACGTTCTTCAGCATTCCTCTTCCATCCATCGCCGTCGGCCCGATGTTGCAGCGCCCTTCCTCTCCGCGGTGTTGCCCTTGGACGGTGGTAGGAAGAGCGGCGGTCCTGACCTTAGTCCAGATGTTCTTCAGCTTTCCTCTTCCATCCATCGCCGTCGGCCCGATGTCGCAGCGCCCTTCATTTCCGCGGTGTTGCCATTCGACGGTGGTAAGAAGAAGGGCGGTCCTGACCTTCGTCCAGATGTTCTTCAGCCTTCCTCCCCCGTCTATAGCCGTCGGACCAATGTTGCAGCTCCTCTAGTTCCCGCGGTGCTGACCTTGGACGGTGTTGAGAAGAGCGGCGGACCTGACCCTCGTACAGTCTTCACTTGCAACTGCCAGCGCCACATCTGTCTAACACGCTCGGAGCATGTACTCATCGACGAAAAACCATGTTTTCTTCCTGGCTCACCTGCATCTGAGGTGGGGGTTCCTCTCGAAGGCCTACGTCTGCACTTTGACAATAACCTACACGTTTAAGCTTTTGGCCAGACATACATTCCACTGAAAGCTACCATCGTCCTACCCCACCACCTAACCTTCAACTGAGACTTCAGATAATTCTGCCAGTCCTTTGTCGTATGGCTATACGTGGCCACACTACCGAGACGCTGCGGTGGCTGTCCACTTTGCCCCTCTATATATATCTGCGGGCTTGACTTGTCAAACCTGTTATAACGGTTCACCGATCAGTATTCCAATATACTCTCGTACTTGTTTGTATCGATGTGGCAAACCTTCACGTACCTTTGTCACGGTTCAGCGTGCGCAGTGGACTATGTCGATGCTTCCACCATTCACTTACCTTCGCCAGACGTTTCTCACTGTACCTTCCTTCAACAATTGTTTCTACGTAAGTTAGAATCCATCTGCTACTCTAATTTTTGTCCAGATATCTCTAGTTTCTTGGTATGGATACCACATTTTGATATATTGACAGAACAAAAGAACCAGCTAGGAGATCGAGGATTTCTTCCCAGCTCATCTTTGCCAGCTTCCACGCTAGTCCTTTGCAAGCTGTGTGTGATACTTCGGTCGCGCGTATCACGCGTTTTATATATTATATAGGCCTTTCTTTTAGTGTTGATCTCAAACTTCTCTGCATTGAGAGTAGGTATTCCTTGCGAATGTGGAGGTCGTTTTATGTATACGTTCATCACGGGCTGTAGGAAGTTCATGAGTTCTTTCTACTGCGGGCCAAAATTATTATTCGAGTGACTTAGGTCGTTTCAAGGTACTGACGTTCACGCCACATCGACTTGCTGGCACTAGCCAAGGTAAATATTTGATTCCGAGTTAAGAAAGTGTTTGTGAAGCTACTGGCGTTTGCGCCACCTTTATTCGAGTGACCTAGGTCGTTTCAAGGTACTCCACATCGACTTACTGGCGCTAGCCAAGGTAAATATTTGATTCCGAGTTAAAACGTGTTTGAGGGTACTGACGTTTACGCCACCCCCCCAGCACGGACACTGTCCACTCGTGAAACTTGTTCGTGCTAAAATCAATCACGCGTCTTAAAACGGCATTCGTGCAGACCTACTTCCAAATCGTACGCCTCGTATGCTTTTTGTGGAAGTAGTTGCAGCAAGGTGGAGACAAACACCCCCCCAGAACAGAAACTGCCTACCACCTACTGGCATTCCAATCACACCTGTCGATTCGTTCCTTCAACCCTCGACCACTATGCTTGGAGCGACAAATAGTATCCTGTTAGGTTGCGCAGATCATACCAAAGGTCGTCACGTTCCATCTCGGTTTAGCGTCTCACAAATGTGTACCTGCGCGTGGTGTGGCGACTTGCACATGCACTCGTTCCTTCCTACATGTGTGTATCCAATTGTTATGATACCTGGTATACGCCTTCTCATGTACCTCCTGTGCGCGTGACGTCAAGTATCTGTATATAAACTGAATCTGTGTGAACAACCCCAAAGCCTAGGTATTATCACGAAAACGTATAGCAAAAAACTGATGGTCTGTATCCCCCTGATATTGGGTTAAGGAGCCTGGTCGGTCCTAATAGATGCTTGGCTGTATCCAGCTATACCACTCTCTTAGCTGGGGTTTTGTGTCGACTTGCCTCTTATTCGACTGTCACTGTTATTGTGCCATCGTGGCGATCAAAGATAGTCACCTGGAGAGCAGCAGTAAAGCAGCGACTGAGTATATGCGTCCTGGGGAGGGTTTTTACTATCGGAAAATGCCAGGTTTTCTCTGCCCAGTTTGGTTTGCATAGTGTATCTCGAATCCACCGCTTAGGATGCATGTATCAGTTCTGGGAGAGCAGTCGCAATTCCTGCAGGCAAAGCACTCATGATCGGAGCCAACGCTCCGGGGTCCTTTCGGCACGATGTAACAAAGACCAGTTTTCACATCAAGGTTTGTATTCTTTTCTAAAGTTCTAGCCCGCTCTATGCTGGGTATACATGCCACGCTCACACTCTGCTCTAGTTCATGCACAGACTATTATTTCTTTGTCTTTTTGTTTTTAGCTCTTTAATGGGGTGTAAATGTAACAGCATGGACACGTTCATGGTGTCATTCATTTGCGATTGGTACGGGATGGTATACACCATATCGAATAGCTCGTTAATACCGTTTCTCTCACCTACCGGCACGGCACTATTTCGTACTTGTTTGTTTGCTCCAGTCGCGATGTATTTTAGTTTTACAGCCTGTTCTGTGACCACCGGTGGGATTTCAGGAGTTTGAGCTACTATTGTTATTGTGTGAGAACATCACACGGAATGCGTACTACAATAGTATGTATTTGACCACCCCACACTCTTGGAGTTACAGCGTTTACCTGCTGGTCAGATTCGTTCTCCGACAACCCAATCTTCGGATAATACTTACGCAAGGTCTGGACCTAACAGCCGGTAAGTAGTGGCAGTGTATTCTTCAAACAAAACCGATCTTGAAGCCCCTCTACGCCCACCGACCATGCAGTGTTTCTTTGTACTCGTTTGCTGATTTTTCGCACCAGGTACCTTCTATTATTTTTTCGTACGTAGTTATGTATGTACGATACAGATACATCATTGATTTCCATCCCATTTGTTATCTTCGCCCTTTTTTCGCTATCCCTCCTACGTATAGACACCCGGTGTCACACAGAAAGCTCTTTATTCCTCTCCCCGATGTGGTCTGTGCCTTGGGTTTTTATTGCGGAAATACTTCAGTTCTTCTTTGCGCCTACACTCGTTCGGCGGTCTCAGCGGTTGATTCCACACCTTTTTATTGTGTATATTGCGTAAATCCCCGCCTCATCCACCTTGAGATTCGAGCTCCATGGTTCAACGCTAAAAACAGAAGCGACACACTAGACCACGCGGGCCTTTAGATGAAAGGAATAGGCCAACCGTATCAAAACCAACGAAACTCTTTCAGGGCCACGACCCAGATCGGGTAAAAGTATATGGAAGGTCGAACCCTAATAAATATATTCTTTGTGTTTCTGTGCTGACATTTTTAACGTAATCTACAGCAGATAATAATGCTTCAATCGAATCTTTGGCCATGGACGGAGAAGTACAATATGAATAGTATCGTACGAAGCTCATGCACAACAGTAATTATCTCATTACTCACTTTCTCGCCGTAGTGGACAGAATTATACGGGGTATCTGCCAACAGTAACCTGAGGCTGTGTGATACCGTAAGCTGAAGATACTGTTGTATATTATAGAATATGAATGAAGACAACATACTCTGCAGTCAGCATGAATAATGTGCGATCGTACGGATGTAAAAACCTTTTTGTAATACTACTGGGTGTAGGATGTATGGAGACCCCACGGCTATGAGTCGCAGGGGTTCGTGCTTCCCCTGTGTGTGCCATACCGTTCGAAATACCCAACTACATCAGTCCAACCCAGTGTCCGTTCTGATTTGTTATTATTTGCAGACAAAGCAATGAGTAAAGCAAGAAAGCAAGGGAAATGCCAGCGTACCGGTGAATACCGGGTAAAGCAAGTGAATTGCCAACGTACCGGGTACGAGAATACCGTAACGGGTAGAACAAGTGAAATGCCAACGTACCGGGTACGAGAAGACCACAACACCAGCTATGTTGTGAACATATGAGTCGTTGTATAGTTCTCAGTTTCAACGTAGTTTTCATGCGGTGCTTTTACCCGAATAAAAACCTGATTGCTGTACTGGACAGCTGACCGGTTTCACTGCAGTACTTCATGCCGGGAGGCAGCAGTGTTTATACTTTGCTGCGGCAGTATGGGACACTATTTTAGGGCCCAGGATCGAGGGAGATCTTGCCGTACGACCTATAGTATCACCAACAGTTAATTTCTTTATAGTAGTATGAATACCATGTAGAACGGCTTCACAACAGTACTTTATGCCGAGAGGCAGTGGTGTTGATGCTTTGCTGCGGTAGTAAGGGACAACTATCGTAAGGCCCAAGGATCGAGGGAGATCTTGCCGTACGACCAATAGTATTACCCATATATTTATATACATCCTCCAGGTTGTTGTCTTGAGTTTTTTAGACCAACGTCTTCTACCCAGCTTCACTCTGTTCATCCAGCTTCAAGTATGTCCCGTGTGAATATGGTGTATGTGTGTGTTCTTCACATTAAACCGTTCTTCTACTCGTCGACATTCAGCAATAGTGTCCGTGCTAATTCTTCACCCTACATATATACATACGGGTGTTGTGTAGTGCATCCAGCAGATACTGCTGTGTATGTGTGGTTTCAACGAGCCAACATAATAACTCGTCAAGATAGGAAGAGAGATAGGCTCAAGGGTCCCTCGGGATCTTGCCATACAATTTTAGTATCATGGATATACGTCCTCTATGTACGTTTGTGCAAAAAGCAGATGTACTGCGAGCCAAAGGGTCCTTCGGGATCTTGCCGTACAGTTTTTGTATTATGGGTATATTGTATACGTCCTTTATGTACGTATGTGCAAAAAAGCATACTGCGAGCCACCCCCCCTGTTCGCTTGTGGTTTAGTATTCACCAACTCCGTATATCGATAAATCAACCTTGTTCGGGAAATAAACAAAATCTGCTGGTACAGCGTACAGCAGCAGTATGGTTCCTGTATTTTATTCCAAATTACATGCACTTAGACTGATATTAATGCCAATAGTGTACGGCAGTGCAGGTCGTCAACAATATTCTTTTAATCTTTTTGAGCATCGTGCGTAGTGTTTAGACTACTGATAGCATTGTAGAGACGGAGATACGGCTCTTCTGTGTAATTCCGAGTTGAGGCGCCTTTGCTCCGGGCGGCGGTAGGCAAGGTTTCGTGGCATGGTAGGCTCATCAGTAACAAATTCCAGCTTCACACTTAGAACCATCTATGGGAGGCGCTCATCCCGCAATGATATTCAAAAGTACTCCCTACTGCTGCTGTTTCGATACCAGCAGCAAGACATTCTTAAACTCCAGCACATGTGATATGTGACAACGAAAATACTGGCGGTTGATCAGGTTGGGCTGACTAATTGAGTCGTCAATATATTGACAGCCCACAGCAATTATTATAATACTTTCCATGGTAGTCTAAATGAATACAGCACATCAATCAATTTACTACTCGGATACCATGCCTTTCCGAACACACCGGGCAGCTCGTCACTGGTGTGCGATATGTCCTGCTTGCTACCGGTATCTCATTGGGTCCATGTCCCTGGTCTTACATCGGTGGTCTCGCATATTACGGCATGCGCTGCGCGAGTTTTCTAGCTTTGGTGCGTGACTTGAAGTCTAAGTCAATCAGGGCGACACAGCAGCCTACCCCCCCCCATTTTTTATTTTTATTTTTTTGCGCTCGAGGAAAAACGTACAGCAAGAACAATATAGCATTTTCGACTGTGGATACGACATCAGAAAAAGAGAAGGATCACCACGGTTGTGTTTCACCCGCTCCATACCTGTTGCCCTGGTACTACTCAGGTTGGGCTGCATCGATACATCTAGCCCGAGCCCTCTGGACACAGCAAGCCACACCTTCCTCCGTTGTGTGCAAGCTCATCATCGTCCAGCTGAAACTATGTCACCCCGTGTGACCCGTGCCCCCCGAGGGCTTGCGGTAGGCGATCTTTATCTGCTCCAGTTTTTTTTGTCCTTTCCTCTTGTACTTGGCTTTCAGTCCTCCAGGTGTTTTACCTGATACTCGAGCGCAACGCTCGGTTGGTATACAACACAGAAAATGGTACGACCGGAGACAGAGGGCCAAACGTGCATCGGACTTTCCATTTGGTGTGCATAATACGACGATTGATCTATTGCTACTGATGTAGTCTACAAGCATCGCGGCAAGAATACTAGTCACCAAAATATACGTGGTTTTCTTGAAAGTTCTGTGTTTGCCAGCCGACAATGCACGGTGTTTTCCAGGGGTTCATGGTTCTATAGGGTTACGTACGCCCAAACGGCGTAAGGCTCAACGTTGAAAGTTTCCGGTATCACCTAACCAGGCAAACGGTACACGAGAGCATGCATGCATTTGTACGTACGGCACCCTTGGCTTGTATCGATAGCCGTCGATTGCATTCGGTTTTGAAGACAATATGTGGTCAATAGCATGCAGTCATTTATTAACGAACATGCATGAGTGTGCGATCATGAACAACGAGCGAACAGACGAGCACGAGCAACAGGCAAACGGAGTACGAGCAACGAGTATGCCTGCATGCATTGACCAGATAAGTATCTTCAAAGCCTCACGAAACAAACAAGCAGAGCACCATTGGCAGCGTGAATACATAACAGCATATTGCACGTATCACCATCATACAAGGCGGGCAACAACGAAAACATGTGGATGTATGCATATACTAAGTAACTAGTATGCAATGAAGTATTATGCAAGATCAAACGTGGGATTATACAAAGAATACGACGCCATTATTTCACAAGTTTGCAATCGCGCCGATCTCTTGCACACGTTTTGCGAACACTCCGATCTCCTGCAATGCACTTCGATCTGCCTGGGGTCATCATGTTACAGCAGGGTACTGCTCTCAGACCGTAAAAAGGACCTGCGCTCGTTAGATATCTGAGGCCGGCTCACCTGTTGTTTGGGAGTTCGAGGAAGTGCCTTCAAGCAGTAATGATCGGGTCACGCAGAACGTGGACCGATGCAATGCAGTAGATGCAAGCAGTCAGCGTGAACACTCAACGAAGCATCACAGACACGATGACGGGCATGACGGGCAAGGCAGGCTGGGGGTCGATAGGACAGGTATCACAGATCACTTGGCTTTGACTTTCTTTCTTCACTCTT
Organism: Macrocystis pyrifera; assembly: GCA_031763025.1. NCBI lineage: Eukaryota > Phaeophyceae > Laminariales > Laminariaceae > Macrocystis > Macrocystis pyrifera. The sequence continues at coordinate 238,296 of JASSKH010000038.1, forward strand.
GGTGGTGTTTTGTAAACACCGGGTGGTCCCGGAACCTCGTTACTGGCTCTGTACCCGAGACCGAAAGCGTTCCCACACCGGGGACCCTCCCTGCCCCTATAAGATCCGCCCAGAGGGGCACAGCGTCAAAAGGTAGGGCATTTTTCTTGATTACGACGCATTCCTATTGGTCAATACCTGATAATATAAGGGGTTTACCGAGCGAGATAGATTACGACTTTTGATTACGACGATTTATATTGGCCAAGAGGCCAAACTCACCCCGAAATCACCCCGAGGCTCGAATTCCGCTCACTGGACTGTCAAGTTTCGTGTACGAGCGGCACCTTTCTCGCGGCGCCAACACATCATCAGCAGCAGAGCAGTAGCGGCACAGCAGCAGCAGCAGCAGCAGCAGCACAGCAGCAGCAGCAGCAGACCAGGCAGTCAGAGCTCTCCGTGTCAGGCTCCAGACGCCGAAGAGGAGGAGCAGTGCCAGGAAGAGTACCTACCAACGGCCTCCAGCAGCAGCACCCGCAAAGCAACCGACTTCAACGGGAAGGCCGCTGTAGCCAGAAGCACCAGTGCCAGCACTATCGACAGCAAGCAGCCGCAGAAGCAGCAGCAGCAACAGAAGCAGCAACAGTAGCAACAGCAACCGACCAGGCAGCAGCAGGAAGCAGCCGACCAGGCAGCTCGAGCTCTCCTACGAGACCAGGCTCAGGATTTTTGGAGGCAACGGCTTGAAGCCGCCCATTCTGTTGTACTCACAGGTGAACTGGGGGTTGTATTACTCTGTTTTTATGTTACAGGCTTGATCCAGAGCATAGCTAAACAACTACCGGTACCAACTTGGCAGTGTTATCACGTGGTCAAGAGCAGACTTGCCTGTTTCGTCAGAACGAGTGACGCAGTTTGTTTTTTCTACAAGACTCGACATCGCCTCGACCGGTCGTCCGTCGTCCGTCTCCATCAATGCACTCCCCCATCGCGGCACGCCCTTCCTCTTCCACTTGCAGAGGGTCCCTTCTGGGTTCACACAGGAGACGTTCCCTACAGCTCTCGAGGATCGACTAAGGTGAGCGTAGCCAACCACGATTGCCATGACAAATAATATCTGGGTACGTTTTTTCCTGTGTCCCTTTTTTGTGGCAGGAGTACCTGTACTCTTTTTTTTTGTCTTTGCACCAACTTGCACGGCGACCGCCTTTCTGCTCGATGGACCCCTTGCGCTGACTAGCATCGCGATCAAAAAGGATGCTGCGCAGGCTTTCAACAACTGTGGCGTAGAAGCGGCGAATACCTTGCACTTGCGCCCGCTCGCTAAGTTGAAGTTGGTAGCATAGTCGTCTCGATAACACGCCGCCATGACGACATGCCTGCTGGGGAAGCAGTTGCCGAACAGCGCCATTCCGTTTCTCCCGCTGTACGAGCGCTCGTCTCAACGACACACAACGGGACTAAGGTTATATGATACCTTCAACTCGGTCATTCTGTGCAAAACGATGGTCGACTCGAAGTGCGCCATCGCCTCGCCTCTGCGTTCCCTGCACCTGAGGACCTGGCCCCCGGTTTAAAAATTATTTAGGAAATACGGTGGCCGGTCAAAGCTCTATCGAATACCAGGTATGTCGGTACTGCAATACGTAACCGTAACGCCCAGCGCCCCTCAAGTGCTGCACACAGAAGTACCCTCGTCCTTCCCGCCCTCGTCTACGCCCCTCTCCACGAAACAGGTCTCGTATATGCCCTATCCGCGAAACAGGTGCGCCTGTATAACACCAGCTACTCTCTGCGCGTGAAGCTCTCTGTCACGGGGAAGCTCGGACGCAGCTGGTCGGGCTGTGGGGAGCGGTCAAGATCATGAGGGAAACATCACTAGGTGCCTTCGTCCTGTACGCCAGGTCGCCGCCAATACCTGTGTCATGAAAGGCCGGGCAAGCGACGAAAAAGCGTTGCACAGAACGACATGCGATATCTACTGCCGCAGGCCGGGACGCAGCGCCCGGAACCGGCGCCCTATCTCCCACCTGCAGGAAATCGCAGCAGACGGTGACGAGGGATTTCATGCAGCCGTAGAGGCGAGCGTGCTGCCCAGGAAGGAGGAGGGTTTGCTGAGGGAGGGAGGGAGGGAGGGGGGGCGTGTATGCCAAGACAATACACGGCCAGAGTCTGCTGAACCGTCTTTCGATTATTTAGCGTTGCTGGGCATGTATATCATCCGCAGGCGGAATCTTACAAGCCACCGCTGGACGATGGTGCGGAGGCAATGGCGACTTCAACAACGAGGACCTTCTTACGGGCAACACCGCAAAGCGAGCAGGTGAGTCATTTTTGTCGTTTGCCGGAGCTCTAACGTAAGGATGGCGGCATGCGTGTAAATATTCTACTTTTTTTTGCGTATGGTGGAGTCTGACATTTCTGATGCAAGCGAACGATATTGTGTAGCCCTCGCGTGTGATTGAGACTTCGGTTTCGCTGTCTTATTCGCTCATCTGGCGTGGACCGCATAATTTTCCATTTGATCGCCAGATAACACTGATGATGAAGGTGATGACGCTGCAGGTGGAGCCAGATCAGGCAACGAGTGGATCGGTCTCGCCCTTGGTTAGGACGACAAAGTCGAGGGTCTAATGGGACCAGGCGACAGGGATATACTGGTGAGCGGCGGGTATAGATGCTTGTAAAACTATCCAAACAACATGTAGAGGCTTGCAAATTTCAGTGCGTGTGTTGGCAGCCTTCTCTCGGTTACGAGTCGTGCGAAGGCATGGGGAGTACTTTTGTTGGCAGGGAGATGGCTAGCTAGCTTTCTTGAACACATAGATAGCGGTATTACTGTCGTAATATAACTTCTATAATGTGGTATGTAAACTGTGTCAAAATGCGCGTACCTTTCGGATGTACAAGAGTGGCTACTCACTTGAATCTGCGGACACGCTTCGAAGTCGTTTTCGGGCCACAACCAATCACCGCTGTCGTGGCAACACTATTCTTGCCTTCTTGTTGCGTCCCTCATATTCAGGGCTACCGCCGGTATCTCTGCACTCTCCATTCGCCATTGCCATCAACAGGAAGATAGCCAGCCAACCTCAAAGCTATGCTTCGGTGTCTGAGAAACGCGGATAGCTCCCGATCATGAAAGTCGCCGTGGAGTCGTCAGGGGGGTGATGCAGCAAGCACTGACCAAGATTTCAAGCACTGCCGTGGCCACGCCTCAACGTTTTGCTCCCAACCCCTCAATGCGGGATTCGTTGGCGCCGTCCATGGTCGCCGCCAGGACGGTGGGGGCAGGGGCAAATATCTGAGTCAGCGCATTGCGGATGGATATCGCCAGGGGGGGGGGTGAGCGGAGGGGATAGCGGTCGTACACCGATGGAGGAATCCGGAAGTTGCCAGGAGTGCACGCCCCGCGAGGGTGGGTGGTCTCAGATCGACCCTGGACCCATAATTGGACGAGCAACGGCGCATCGTGCCTGCTGACCCTGGCCCAGGGACGGAAAATGTATTCGCCGAAACGCAGAGGACAATTGAATTTCCTCCTTGCAAGTTCCCTTTCGTCCGTGGGTCGTACGACGACTCGTAAATATGGCTGGCGTGGTCGCAGAGGCGATTCTCTTTAGTTGCCACTGACGTTTAACATGGGCTAACGTGAAGGATTTGGTGTAGCACTGGCTGCTGCTGAATACATTTGGCGATTGAAATCGTCTTGTTCTTAACACACGTTTTGACGTTTTCCGTGTGTTGTACCTGGTATGTTTTTTTTTAGAAGACCGAAGGCGATGACTCTGCGTTCTGTGTGTTGTCTGTGAACTTCGTCATTACACCAGACAACTCTCCATGCATCCATATTTAACATAGTAGTATATTATACGAGATACCACTTCTATCGGTCACGTTGCGCAGAGTATCTCATGTGTGATCCTTCTGTGTCCTCAGAGATAAAATTCTAGAGCAGCAGCTAGCTGCAGTAGTACATAATGTATTTTCTAGTTTTTTGTTGCCTATCTTTGCGACGACACCCCCGCAGCCATTCACCTGCAACAAATATACCGGTACTGCCAGTCTAACTGGAAAGTACCAGGTAATCCGACGTGAAAAACCGTTTCGCAATCGGATTTTATCTCGAACAGATATGCACTAATGCATGAAGTCGACTTTTGACGCTGAAAACAGAATCTTGCCTTCTACCAGAACACAGGTAAAGGAGCCCACTACAAGAGTAAATGACAGGAAAATGAGATAATTGAATGCGGTTATACTGAACTCAGTATAGAACGTACCTTTGACAAATAAGAAATTCGGACTCGACCAGCATTCCGGTTTCTTATTTTTTCCCACTATTTTCAAGTAATTGGTATTGTAGCTCGCCCGACGAAAACGCCTTTATATTTTTTTCGCGCTTGGTCCCTGAGCCCCCAGAGGATGCTAACCAAAGCTTGCCCTCTGCCTATCGAATAGACCCGACGCGTGACCCTGATCAGGACAGTGGTCTCCCGCCGTATTATCCTCCCCATAGCGCTGGTCACGACAGTCACAGCGCTATGAACCTCCCTCCCTGGCGCCACCCGCTGCAACACAAGGCAAGTTCTGCTTGAAAAGCTGCAGAATTCAAGGCGTGGGTGTTCTATATTTGGGAAGAGAATTCAAAAATATGTTTTCGAGGTTCTCGTAGCTTGCCACGAGTGGGGATTTTTTTACGATGTGTATTTCACACCTGGTCTTATATACAAGGTTCCCTTTCGGGATGTGGGTAGCATGAAACATAAAATCCGGGGGTGTCACAAGTTGAAAAGGGAGACGAAGGTAAAACCCTTGCACCTCTGGTTTGAGTAAAAATGATCTCGGAGTAAAATGAGTCATGGGTTACAGTAGTAGCACTGTAATATTGCTAAAGGCGAAGAGTAGTAGTCTATAGTCCTTGATGCTCTCGCATGTCTTGATGAATAGGAGGCATGGGCTACTTTATTGCTCAAAGGAAAGCGTAGCACTCAGAAGGAAACTGACGGGATTTGCATCATCCAGGTATTTGTCGCCTGGGTGGGATCTGTATCATCAATAAGTGTGTGATGATCTGAACACCTCTACCGGGTGGAGTCTGTACGATCTGTATGTACTACACATGTTAATCTAACATACATGTACCGTGATCAACTGATGAATAGCTTTGCGTGGATGGGTCTGCATGATCTGAAGGACCTGTACGATCTGAGGGATTTGTGTAATGTAGATGTATCACCCTTTTATTGGCGGTGATATTAGTTTGATCTTTTTTATTGCACTTGCGTGCCAAGTGGGATGATCTGAATGACATGTGTGCATGATGTAGAGAACCCATCGGCATGATCTGAAGGATCTACTACACTCCGACTAGTTTGCCTGGGGAGACATGTACGTTCCGTATCATTTGCATTTGTGTGCCAGGTGGGATCTAGTTGATGTCAGTGACATGCACATGTTTAGCCTGAAGGGGATTTGCGTGGTTACAATATTCATAGACGTGGTTCTGAGTAGAATCTGTGTTATCTGTACAAGCAATGCATTTCGACCGGGATGGGACCTGTCCGATCTGCCTGATCTGTATATCTTGAGCGAGATAGGGTATTTACGATCTGCATGATCTGCAAATGTGTATCGGTGGGTGTCATTGATCTGCAGGATCCGCATAATCTGCAGGATCCGCGTATTCTGCAGGATCCGTATGATCCACCTGCGTGGAATCTGTGTGATCTGTATGATCTGTTCACCAGGATAGAGTGTGTGCGATCTGCATCATATGTACATTTTTATCGGTGGGTCTGCATGATCTGCAGGATCTGTATGACTTGTATTATCTGCGGCATTTCTGTATGATCTGGAGGATATCCGGATACTTCACACTTGTTTACATAATGTTTAGCCGAGATGGAGTCTGTATGAGGTATATGCTGTAGATATTTCACACGTTTGTACCTGAGTGGGAACTTGATCTGTGTGGCCCGTACCTATGTGTAGTCTGCAAGATCTGTATGATCTGTACACATGTGTGATCTGTATGGTCTGTATGATTTACCTGAGTGGAATGTGTGTGATCTGTATGATCTGTTCATCTTGACCGGAATGGGGTCTGTATTATCTGCATGATCTGCACATGTTTATCGGTGGGTTCGCATGACCTGCAGGAATAGTATGATCTGCAGGATCAGATCTGCAGTATTTGGCAAGTGTGTACCTGAGGGGGATGTTGATGTGTGTGATCTGTACATATTTTCCGGGTGGCATCTGTATGATGAGGTGGATATTTCACATGTGTGTACCTGAGTGGGAACTTGATTTGTGTGATCTGTACATATGTGATATGCAGGATCTGTATGATCTGCCTGTGTGGAATATGTGTGATCAAAATGATATGTTCATCTTGACCGGGATGGAGTCTATACGATCTGCATGATCTGCATATATTTTTCGATGGGTTTCCATGATCTGCAGGACCTACATGGTCTGTATGATCTGCAGAGTCTGTAATATTTGGCAGGTGTGTACTTGAGCGGGATCCTGGTATGTGGGATCCTGGTCTGTGTGATCTGTACATTTTCACCGGATGGGATCTGTATGGTCTGCATGGACTTCACGTGTTTCGTCCGAGGAAGATCGAATATTCAATCACACCAAATCTAGCTTGACCATGAGTTGATGGACAACCCTATTCACGCTCAACACAATTAACACCCGGTTGTGAAGCGGGGGCCCGTGTGGTAGGGTAAGGGTAAGGGACGCAGGTGGTTCTGGCAGCTGGAAAGCAGTGCTTGGCTTATTATGATGTAGATCTTCTTATTGATGGCGACAGCGGAGCAGATGCTCTGGTATAGAAATTTGAGATAGGGGGGAGGGACTCGACGCCCAGATATGCTCGTCCCACCCCACGCCGCAAGCTCTCCTAAATTCCTCTTCTATGATGTACTCCTACAGAACTTTCCTGTGGCTGCCGATCGTTTATCTGCTAATATAAAAGCTTCTCACTTCGTGGTCCTATCTGCGTTCAGGAACATTGCTCTCGTCTAACGGGTTATCCGCCCTAGGGAGCATTCTTAAAAGAACATTACTCTCGACTAACGGAATATCCGCCGGGTTACTCCATTCTTTGGATTATTCTTGTATTCGTGAGACTACAAGACTGCAACATATTATCTATATATGTAGCCCGTGAGTACTCCACTCATATCACACGGTACAAAATATACTGGTACACGAAATAGCCAGGGTGATAAAAAACATCAGTCGAACGGACACAAAAAACTCAAATAGCAGCAAGTACAGCAACCAGCGCCAGCAACAACAACAGTGGCTACATCGTGACGGTGTGCAGCAGCAGCGTCATCAGCAGAAACACCAAGATAAGCCACCGTGTGACACGCGTAAAAATATACTTTGGGTAGCACAGCAAGAAAAGGCACCAGCAGCAACAGTAGTAGTTGCAGCGATACCGTGATTGCGCGTAGCAGTGTGCTGCAGCAGCGGCAGCAACAACAGGAGCAGCAAGATAAGCAACCACGCGGCACGGGCAAAAATATAGTAAGGGTATCAGCAAAAAAAATCAATATGTGCCAGCAACAGTAGCAGCAGATATACCGTGATTGTACATAGCAGTAGCGGCAGCAACAACAGGATTCGCGGAATTGTGAGCAAACCGTGTGGCACAGGCACGTTGTACAAAGGGCAGTGAACACTCGGCTACTACACGCAACGCAATATGTGGTTAAACGATCCGATAAATGATGAGAATCGCTACGAGATACTAGAAAACTGCCGCCGGGTATGTGCGTACGCAGTCGATACAGCCTTTTCTCACGTGTTTTGGCCAAGCAGTCACGAGCACACGAGCACTGAGCAGCAGCAACACTCGACATCACTCGAGCAACACTCGATTCGAGCAGCACTCGTACGCCTGTTGTTGCTGTTCTTGTAGTGCTGCGTACTGCTCGAGCAGCACTCGAGCGCACGAGCATCAGTAGGTTTCCAAGCATATTGCACCTCAAAAAAGGACACTCGGGACCACGATCACTCGATTGCTCAAGCGCAACGAGCACGAGACGAACACGAGCACGATGTGTGGCAAGCAGCCACGGGCACACGAGGCCTCAGCAGCAGAGCAGCAACACCCAGCGACACTCGAGCAACACCCGACTCGAGCAGCACTCGTACGCCTGTTTTGCTGTTGTTTTACTGCTGCAGATTGAGCAGCACGAGCTCGAGTAGCACTGATGCGTACTGTTGCTGTTGCAGCAAGAAGCGAAAAGAACAAAATATTTGCATCTCAAGAAACGAAGATCCGGGTAGGTTGCCAAGCCCCTAGATGGCTTTTCGGAAGTGGGACCCCATCCCCTGAGTTGCTTGCTGGGTCACGTGACTTTGACCACCTAGAGCATATGCTACGGAGCCCGGCCGGAGTCAACGCTTGCACCGTACTGTGCACGGCGCCCCCCTCCGGGCCCCGCAGCAGGAAGCACGAGAAAAGACCCGCGGCCAGACAAAAAGCGTGAACTATTCCAGTCTCAAGAAACGAAGATCCGGGTAGGTTGCCAAGCCCCTAGATGGCTTTTCGGAAGTGGGACCCCATCCCCTGAGTTGCTTGCTGGGTCACGTGACTTTGACCACCTAGAGCATATGCCACGGAGCCCGGCCGGAGTCAACGCTTGCACCGTACTGTGCACGGCACCCCCCTCCGGGCCCCGCAGCAGGAAGCACGAGAAAAGACCCGCGGCCAGACAAGAAGCGTGAACTATTCCAGAAAAAACGAATATTTGGCACAAAGTAATATAGATGTTGTATCAATGTACTTGGATACCATAATCATCACTACTTCCGAGCAGCAACAAATAATTAGGATCAAGTATGTGCTTATATTTTAGAGAAAAGAAAATTAAATGGGGTGCGGGAGGAACAAATCTACTCACGAAGCAGGTAGAGACAGGTTATTACTAATAATTTCGTTCGTGCCTTTGAATTGACCTGCACTGATTTTTCCGGTAAAAAAACGGACACGATATTGATACAATATCCTGGTGTGAAGTCGAGGATTTCGTCGAAGCTCATTTTTTCAAGCCGTGTGTGATAGTAAGATCGTGCGTACTGCGGATTTTATATGCGAGGCAGGTTGGAAAAATGTACCGGTATTGGATTAATTTCGATATTTTTTATTTGTGTGCATCACATGTTTTCGCCAAACAAAAAAGGAGGGACTGGGGGGGACACGATACTGGTAGAAGAGCTACAGAGAGAGTAAAACGGCAGTGAAACTCTCCTGGATACTGCGGATAGCAGTGTAGACCAGGAACACCGCGCGGCCTTCTGCGCGTCGAAGTATGCGCATAGCAGTTATAAACAAAGAATTTTTATGGACAGCGGGTTTTTGGTAGATGCTTCTTAGGGAATACTTAAGGAGGGGCGTGGTCGTTTTGTGGTGGGCGAGATGGAGCGGGAGGGATGTTGGTTGTGGTAGTCTTCATGTGCTTCGCATCGGTTTTGATTATCGTATTATTCGAGAGAGACGTCGACTCATCAACCACGGTTTTGCGATTTGAATCTGCCTCGCTCGAAAGAGCTTGGTGATTCTCTTCTGCGACGAACCACGGTTTGCGAAATGAATCTGCCACGCTCGCAAGAGGTTGGTAATTCTCTTCTGCAAGACGGCATCCGTCACTCCTCGTGTTATTCAAGAGAGATGTCGACTCATCAACCACGGTTTGCGATTAGAATCTGCCTCGCTCGGAAGAGCTTGGTGATTCTCTTCTGCGGCGAACCACTTTTTGCGACTTGAATCTGCCTCGCTCGCAAGAGCTTGGTAATTCTCTTCTGCGACGGAACCCGCCACTCCTCGTATTACTCGAGAGAGACGTCGATTCACCAACCGCATTTTTTTTTTTTTTTTCATCCTCCGGCGGATTGGTAAAAATATAGGTTAAGCTCACCACACTTCCACGTTCCAATTTCGTGTCGTGTGTCAATTTAGCCCATAGCCCCCGTTGTAACATCAGAACAGGCTGTTGTTACCCGTGGAGTTTGGGCACATTGACTCGACCTGACCCCCGAGAGGAGCACGTGCGGTGGAGATAGCCAATCGGGAGAGTCATCTCTCCCGGGTTGTGTGGGACTTGCGCGAGCTCACCCACTAACAAAAACCGAGGCTGTGAGGCCTTCCCGCCGGACTTGGTCCAGTTACGGTCCGCCCTACCCGTTGGGGCGTTTGTCCTAAGGTTTGCGGTTTGAATCTGCCTCGTCAGGAAGAGTCGGGTGATTCTCTTTTGCGGTGACCCCCGGTTTGCGATTGGATTATACCCCCGCTAGTAGGGCCTGGTATGTCCATTTTGTGGTCAACCATTGTTTGCGATTTCAATATACCCCCTCCCAGTAGGGCACGGTACTTCCTTTCTGCGGCCGCCCCTTGTTTGCGATTTGAATATACGCCCCCTAGTCATTTCCTTTATGCGGCGGAATCCGTCCTTCCTCTGTCTTGTTCGAGAGAGACGTCGATTCACTACCCACTGATTTTCCACTGGGTGATTTTTGCGTGGATGATTTTCCACTGGGTGATTTTCCACTGTTTTTTTTTTTTCCGTGGATGATTCTCCACTGGGTGGTTTTCCACTGGGTAATTATTCCGTGGATGATTTTCCACTGGGTGATTTCACACTGGGCGACTTTTCTGGGGATGATTTTCCAGTGGGTGATTTTCCAGTGGGTGATTTTCTACTTAGTGATAAGTCATCCCTTTCACCCACCGGCGTTTTTTCGCGCGATGCAAATTTTGTTTTGAATGGAACCATACTTTTACGCCCCCCCACAAATCATGCCTCCAGTTTCTCGCTACCCTGCTACTCCCAGTATATTATTATACGACGCCGTAGCCGCTGCACATCCTTTTACTCCGGACGTTGTTGCCGATACGGACGGTTACTGTCATATATTCAATTTTTCGACACAATAAGCTCGTACTGACAACAAGTTCGTCCCTTCCCCACCTCTTGCGGCTACGTGTTTGGTTCCGTTCTGTTGTGTCTCCCAGGACGCCGAACCACCTGCCATGGCGGAACCGAGCCAGGCGCCGGACTTCAACCTGCACGCAGAGGACGAGTCACTGCCCAGTATCGCATCGGCACCAGTCCCAGCTGCCGACAACCCTTCCGCGCCATCTCGGACAACGGCGGAGAACACCACGGTTCCGTCAAGGACCACGGCAGGGGGCGTACGGGATCAGTCTGGTCTGCCCCCCATCTCCACCATCCGTAAGGCCTCCATGCCCATGGGAGCCTGGGCCGAGCTCCCGCCCCACGTGCGGGACAACCTCGTCACCGGCGAGGCAGCAACTGGGCGAGCCTGTAAGGCTACCGATGTCGCAGACGCTGCCGCCGAAAAAGCGGCCATGGACAAGGCTTTTCGCGCCAAAGTGGAAGCCGCCCCCGCTACCGACGACGAATGCAGATCGGCCGTCGAGTCTACTGCGGCCAAGGTCGCTCACCTACGTGTGCAACTAGACGTTGCTCAACGCGCTCAGGCGACTGCCATCAACGCTCGGGACGAACCCCCCAAGACCAAGGTGGTCACCAACCGCGAGGCGGTGGAGCGACTGCGCTCCAATAAGCCCTCGCCACCGCTTCCGCTCCCCTCGCCCGACATCGCGGCCTGCCCCTTCAGCTACACGCCGACTGCCTTCGACTTCGCCTTCGTACACCTGCCGATTCCAACCATCGCCAGGCACAAACAAACCGCCTTTGTGATATGAGTAGAGTATTCATGGGCTATAGATATAGATAATACGTTGCAGTCTTGTAGTTTCACGAATACGAGAATAATCCAAAGAATAGATTAACCCGGCGGATATTCCGTTAGTCGAGAGTATCGTTATTTTAGGAATGTTCCCTAGGGCGGATAGCCCGTTAGACGAGAGTAATGTTCCTTGATGCAGATAGGACTACGAAGTGAGAAGTTCTTATATTAGCAGAAGAACGACCGGTAGCCATAGGAAAGTTCTGTTGGAGTACATCAGATAAGAGGAATTTAGGAGAGCTTGTGGCGTGGGGTGGGACGAGTATATCTGGGCGTCGAGTCCCGCCCCCCTACCTCTCACTTCTCTACCAGAGCACCTCCTCAGCTCTCGCCATCAATAAGAAGATCTAATCAGAAGAAGCGAAGCACTGCTTTTCCAGCTGCCTTCACCACATCACATCTGACGTCGTCGCATCCAACGAATGTTCTGGCCAAGCTTGGGACTGCAGCGCTTCTTCTAGATCTTCTCACGATCACGTGAGCCATCCCTATCCGGGAGGCATCTGGTTTTGAAGTCAACTTTTTATTTATTTATTTTTGTTTATGTTCCCTGTTTCTCGTTTCTTTCGTTCTTCTTGCTCTCTCTTTTCTTCCGTTTTTTTCTTCTTTTTATTTTACGAACCCGCGTTACTGAATGCGTTTATAGTGTAGAGCGTGACAAGCTGCCTAGTGGCACAAGTAGACGCTTCTCCCCCCCCCCATATACCAGTATAGGTGAGTAGACGCTTCTTCCCTCTTATCAGGCACCGTCAAATCGCACGTGCAAGTACGTACAACAAGCTCTGTTGTTCGTAAGTATTGATTGGTGCTATTAACAGTGCTATTAGCAGTATAATCGAGGTTTGTTTTTTTTCCGCTCCCTATACCCCGTCTCCGCCGTGGAATGACGAGGTCGATAACCTCCACGATACGTGACACCACGTGGTTGAATGCACCTGGAGACCCCCCAAATGACCTCGTGCTCATCGCACAAACCAAGCAGCGTTTTCCTTTGTACCCCTCCGCCTCGATATGCCCGCCCTTTCACAGGGAATGCACGTAGTAAGTCCTACTGTAGGTGGAACTACTGGCACATTCTTGCCCGCAGACATTTTGTCTGCATCTTCCGGTTTATACCCGTGTTGTATGGGATTTGACCCTTACCACGACTACAAAGAAGCTGCTATCGTACTGATAGGACAAACACGCAGCAGTACCGACACCTTATTCTTTGGTACGTGATATGTATGCCGGTGGTGTGACTTACTACGCCATCGTTAGTATACGCATCTGTATGCAGCGTACAAACGGCTCGACCATAATTGCGAATTGTATCCGCTTGTATCCATCGCATGGAATATTCGCCTGCGAGTTCTTGAGAGGCCATTATTATTATTTATTTATTTTTACCTGATACGAGCAATGGTATACGTATTGACTGACCTTACTTGCGACCCCCTGATAGCGAGAAGAGCCACATATATTGTTTTATTATTTTTTTTTTCATGCCCTTTTTTTCTCATGCCCTTTGGTTACTGGATTTCAAACCACATACTGGCCTACAGAGACTGGTATACGAGCGAGGTACAAATAGTTCATAGTGGTACGATGGTACGTAGTACTGCCATTACGAATATAGTACCAAAATTTCCCGTGACCCCCCCCCTCGTTCCCTGCCATATATTTAGGTAGCCAAACGATACACAATTGGGTAGGTCCCCCCGTCTCGATGTGATGGAGTCGCACATCCATCGTATAGGAACGCATATACTCGCAGACGAATCTTATATGTTGCACGTAGCTCTTTAGGGATATACCATATATCTGTAGGCGAATCTCACGTGGTTATACGTACCTCGTTTGGGACCAGCGTACATATCTGCACCCCTCTTCAGATTGGCCCATCGTTACGCTGCTTCTACCCTACGAGGTACAGAACAAGCGGCATGATGCACCTCCTGCGGAGCCTTTACTATATAAACAGGGCGCATGTTGCCGAAATTGCCCAGATTTCTGCTACCTTTTTTGCCCCACCCCCACAGCCTGTAGGATACAAACAACGGCCATTATTTCCATTTTTTTTGTTTTATTTTATTTTACTGCTGCTCTTTACGTGCACGTTTCCCAGCGTTAACGACATAACACAGCTTTATGATGCTGAACCTTGTCCCACGGCTGCCTGTGTGCATCTAAATTTCTCAGTTTTACACCAGAAATAAGGTATAAGCTGCCTACGTGCACGATCTTCAGCGTTAACAATACAACGAGGCTTTATGGCGCCCAACCTTGTCTGACTACTGCTGTTTACGTCTACCCCCCCCCCAGCTGTACTACATTAACAGTGATCTGGTCCGAATATTTTGTTTGGTCGTGTTTGTTTTCCCTCCCTTTCCCGTTTCGCTTTCGACTTTTGTTTTTGTTTTCTCTTTTTTTTTTCTTCTCCACTTTTTAGCCAAAGCAGGGTAGACACTGTTCAAGTTTGTTACAAGTGTTATTTTCCAGCGCATCCCATCCCCACCCGCTTTTACAAATATGCAGGGTACAGGCTGCCTAGAACTGTAACACTACAAAGGTTACACAAACGAGTAACATATCATCTGTTTATCCCTTGTTTGTCCAGCTTCTCACAAAAACAGCAACTGCCTGCTGCTCATATATGGAACATAATAACTGTGGCCCGGGCAGTGACCAGTTCCAAAGAGATGAACTAAATGCTGGCCAAATTAAACAAAATAATATACCTGGTACAATTTTTTCGCGGCGGATTAGAGTATTGGACCTCCCCACAGGAGCCAAAGGATACCCTTTTCCACATTTTTACGTACCGGGGTCTATTTATTTATTTTTTTTTGTTTCTCACTTGTGCTACCTCTACGATACCCTACGTATCTCACATCGTGTCGGACCTCGCGACGCCCCGAAATGCACCGGTTACTGTCTGTTTTGCCACGGAACGACAAGCTGCCCACCGTTCAGGGAATCGCCCGATATTCTGTGCAGCTACTAAATAGTGCCGGCATGCTGCATTTTTTTTTTCCCGACTCGACCTGCACATTTTCTTTACGGGTACTCTTATTTGTATCCCAACGAAAGGTCTTGCACTGCCCACGCTCAGTAAGCGTCACGCCCTGTTATCATTACGAACATTGGGCATTTCAGACGGAGTTCTGTTCAATTCTGTTCAACTGATATCACTTGAGTGACCCCGGCGCGACTACCGTCAATCAAACGCGAGGCGCCTGGCGCTAGTTAGATGCCCTCAACTATAAAAATATCCTTCGACGGGCACTAAAATCGTGGCACGCACAACCTCAACACCCCCTATCGTACGTCCTTACCGTCACCCCTTTCTCTCTCCTACATCGGTTTGTTGGTATTGTAGCCGCCTACCCTGATCCAAGCCTGGATCCACCCGCCCTCTCCATCTTCCACCAAACCTTTTCCCGCCCCAGTACAAGCGTTCCACCCGCCTAAACATGGCCGAGAAAGCTTCCTCCACCAATATTCCCGGCGCCCACTCCCCCGACGCCACCAACCCCCGCGAGGCGAGGTATGCCGCAAGGGCCTTTCGCGCTACCGACGACGACACCCCTGGCTTCGAAGCCATTCTGAGCGACTTCACGCTACACCCCACCACACCGGGATCTTCTCCAATGGGAGCAGGCACGACCAGTGCCGGGCCTACCATCAACCCGGAGGTCTCTGCACAGGAAACCTCCACCCTGGCTCTCAATCCGGGGCGTTACCAAGGTGATCCCACGGCCCTCCGTGAGCGCCGTGCGGCCCTTAAAGCCCACCACGAGCAGCTCCTCCTTGTCGCGAAAGAGGGCGCTGACCTCCTACTCGTGTTACCGCCGTCCCCCACCCCTTCCTCGAACCCTTTCGACTCCACCTATGGGACTACAGCTGCGACCGCGGCCACCACGGCCCAATCGCAGCCGTTCGCTCCTCACCATGGGCACCCTATACGTCCGCCGCGATGTCTAGGACCACCACCTCCCAGCCTCCCAAAAACCAAACTGGGACCATGATGTCCCAGGCACCACTACCGGCCCAACCCTTGCCAGCCCCCACACCCACTGGACACCGGCACCCGCAGACGTTCGGCTTTGAGCCCAATGACTGGGTCTTCCTCGATGCTAAGCTCCGCTGGATGCAGAGTACACGCGACGCGACGGCCTCGGATGTCTCGCTAGAGGTACACCGTGTATGGCGGCTCTTCACACCCGACTGTAACCCGTCGATCACTTTCGTTCTGGCCCGCGCCGCCACCGAGGGTGTTTCTTCCGAGTTCATCGGGGGCCGCCCATACCCGTTTACTCGAGCCACGGTATTTTCATTCGAACGCCGGCCGCGGCTACGTGTGGAACCCAACCGTCTCGACCCGCTCCCCCGACACCCTCAACCACCCGCCCCACGACGGACATGCCGTCGCCGGCGACACCGTCCCTTCCCACCTCGACAGCGCCCCCTACGACGACAGCGCCCCGCTCCTCACGAGCGCGTAGCCTGATGACGAGAGCCAACACGGAGCCCACGACGGAGGCCGAACGTCGTGGTGTCCCACGCCCAAGCCCTACGAGCTCACGGTGACCACTGCCCCAACTGCAATGGCACGGACATAGTATGAAGACTTGCCCCCTGCGCTTCGCAACACGTTCGGCATCCTCAGCCCGGTAGTCGAACACGCCTACCGCCAATGGCAGCAGAGGATGCTCTCCTACCGCCGTGGACAATACGAGCGCAACCTGGAGCGAAACTCCAACCGCTACGACAACAACAACCGTCGAGGCAACAACAACAACAACCGCAGCGGAAACTACAACAGCAACCGCTCCAACCAGAACCACTCCCGCAACTACCGCGGCAACAACGGGCGCTCCGGCAACTGGCGCCACAACAACGGCCGGTCATACGACAACGGCAACCGACAGTCGCCAGGGCAACAGTTCCAACAACAACGCATCGAGCCGGACCCCTCGTCTTCCGCGTTGACGGTGCATACCCCTGCGACCAATACTTCCGCACCTGCCGCCCCCGCGAACATGCGGATGGGCAGCACCAACTCGGGCACCCACCCGAACCAACGGCAGCCGGGAACCTTCCGCACCAACTGACAAGCCGATGGTGGAGCAACTGCCGCATCTCCACCAACAGCATCTACTGCGAGCACCCGAGGCTCCCAGGACGCACGAGTAAATCACGTGCATCACGCCTCCCCGACCCCTGCCCTCCAATGCCCCCCCCCTACCCCAGCCCATTTCACAGCCACTTGTTCAAGCACTGATCATCTTGCCCAAGTGATTGCCTTGAGGTGTGGGCGGGAGGAGGCCAAGACGCCGAGCCCTACCGGGATGCTCCACTCGACGTCTTCTGGCGGTGAGCAACGCTGCTTGCCGACTATTGCCGAGACCCCAGACATTGCTACCCTGGGAAACGTCTCGACGATTACGGCTACCAGCGGTTCCGGTTCACACGAAACTAGTGTTTCGTCTACCGGGCCATCGCCCCCTGAGCCTGCCTCAAATTGGCCGCTCCATACGCGCTTGTTCCAGCATGCGCGCATTTCTTGTGACAGCGTTGAACCCGCGAACGACGGGCTTCCTCCAGCTGCCACGGTGTTGACACCACCGCTGTCCCTGAGCCTCGAGGGACAGTCCCGTTTTAAATACGGAAGACTCGCGACCAACGTCGACCAGGGTCTGCCCTGAGCCCCCTGACCCGTCCTCCTCGCCTGCTTCGCGCAAAGCGTGGACACGGACCCCAGGTGTGGCATCCCCTAGCGAGTATGCCCCTGTTCTCCGAACGTTGGACGATAGGGGGCTTGAGGGTCGTTCCGCCCGGCTTATAAGCCCCGGCGAGGACCGCCCCGGTACCTCGGCTTTGCCGAGCAATTCCCCCGCGAACACGAGGGTTCCGGTCAGCACCGCTCGATCGTTGCTGACTCTACCTCCGTCGACGCCAGGCGGCGATAGGAAAGATTATCGTCGCCCCCCCCCCACCCCCAACACAAAAGACGCCATCAACTGCACACGTCACCGCAGAGGCCGCCTCATCTTTCCACTTCTTCTGGGGCTCCTCTTCGGTCTTTTCGCAGTGGTACCTGTGCGACATCGAACACGATGGCGTCACATACAACTGCGCTGGGCAGACGATGATGGCGCAGAAAGCCGCGCTCTTCGGGGACATCACAACTGAGCGCCGCATCAAAGCGACCCGCGACCCGGCCCGCCAAAAAGCACTTGGGCGAACCGTTTCCGACTTCGACGAAATGGTCTGGGAGCGACACCGCTACACCATCGTCCTCTACATTAACTTCTCCAAGTTCCGGCAACACCCGGAGCTACGGGAGGAGCTAATAGCAACCGGCGACAAGCACATCGCCGAGGCCAGCCCACACGACCTCATCTGGGGCATAGGCTTCAAGGCCGACCATCCGGACGCCTGTGACCCGACGCGTTGGCGTGGTCGGAATCTGCTGGGCAGGATACTGATGGACGTTCGAGAAAGCCTCGGCGCCAATTGCTCCGCCCAGCCTCCATTTCCTCCCCATCTTCACGACCCGGAGCCAACACCCGCCCCCACCGACTCCACTCGGGTCTCCCCCACAGCCGACGGCATCCACGAAACAAGCCCGACCCCTCCATGGCAACCGCCTACCTCTCCACTTGGGCCACTCCTACCGCCGTCTACCCCCGACGCCTACCCGAGCAGCCACTTTGCCCAAGGGTCCACCATCAACACCGCAGCCCACAGCCACCTCCCTACCCACCGCCCGCCGATACCGGAACACGGACCATGCGGCATCATTACCGTCGACGACGCGTCGTTCACGACGAAAGTACTCGTGCACAGCGGCCCCACCGCCACTACGCGCCGCGAACTCGTGGCACTGCTCGATACCGGCTCGCCCCAGTCGTTTATCACCGCAACCGCGGTGGAACAACTGAAGGCTTCCCAGGCAGCCACCGATGCGTGCGAACGGCACAGTTCCCCCCGTTCATGGGGAGGTTTCGGCACCTCAGCCCCCCTCTCCACCTCCGTCTCCATCCGCTTAAGCATCCAGTCTATGCGCCTCCAGTCCCCCACCGCTGCCCTGGCAGTATGGGCCTGCGTAGTTCCTGCAGGAACCATGCAGCACCCCATCCTTCTGGGACGAGACAGCTGGATGCGCCTCGAGCAACGCTCGTATACCACGCTCCAGCAACAGCCCACCCCCCCCCACCAACCTCCCCGGCGAACCCGCGGTGAGCTCTCCTTGAACCACCATGACCCCAACGGAGCCTCAGCATTCATTCCCGACGACCGTTCCACTGACGACGTCTACCACCTCCGATTCGCCGGCAACAAAGCTATTTCGCTTTCCTCCACCCCCAAGCTCGTCAAGGTCAACCTGGCGCGTCAGTCAGGCGCTCCAGCATTTACCGGGAACTACATGGTGAACATGCTCCCCCGCGAAAACCCCCTGTCCGACCCGGCCATTTTCGTCTCCGACGAATACCAAACGGTCCCACTATCTGGATCTACCGATCTCGAGCCGGGCGACCTCCTCGGAACCTCCTGCTCCCCACTGGTACAGGTACCACTTTCCACCCTTGGACACCCTTCCTTGGCCCCTCCCCATCCCCCTCCGATTCCGGATGTACATGCCCTCCACGACAACATCCCCGTGGCCGACCAGAGTCCATCGACAGACGACTCTCCTACCGCACCAAAAGCCCCGTGCCCACAACTTCTTGCACGCCTCAACGCCGACCAACGGGAAAGCTTCCTCGACCTCTGGGAACGTCTGCCGTTACACCTACGCGACGTCAACTTCGACCTTCACGGTTCTAGATGAACCCCGTCGGTGATCAACAACCTGGGAGACGTCCTCTGCGAATTCCAGGACGTCTTCTCCACCACCAAGACTGACTTCGGCTCGTGCCCGCTCATGCCGTTCAAGATCACCGTACCCCCGGACAGCCCAACGGCTCGAGCTCCTTTCAGCGTACACCTACACGCTGGAGTACCGGAAGGGCACGGCCAAAGGCAACGCCGACTTCCTCTCCCGGCTTCCCCAACCAGCCACCGACGCCGACCGCACCGGACGTAACCACCGCACTGGCCCCGACAACGTCGGCATCTACCTCATCCGCCCCTGCGGCTTCGCGCCGAACGACCCTTCCACCCCGGGTATCGGCTTGGGTGGGCTCGTGTCCCCCCCTTCCAGACCCATCCCAACCGTCCAGCCGCTCCCCTTCACCGACGACGACTTCCGCGACTTTCGCCTACTCGGACCACGTATGGAGCACCCCACCCTTTCCCCCGCAACCCACACCTTCATCGGGCCTATTGCGACCCGCGACTCCACCACCGGACAGCTTGCCGGCACCGAGAAGGCCGCCGTGAACACCGTAGCTCCTCCAGGCTCGGCTTCCATGCCGCCCGTCGTCTCTCCGCCGCCCACCATTGGCGCCACGACACCAGCCCTTCCAGGTTTGATATCTTCTCGGACCCGCCATCGCGTCGCCGCTGCCGCGGGAACCCCTCGGCCTACAGCCGACTACCGGTTTGGACGCCGACCGCCACCCAAGCCATTGGCGCCCACTACGCAAAGATCGACCCCCTCAACAACGCCCTCTCAGCCGGCACCAACACCACCGGTAGTGCCCCTTCTTGAGCCCGTCGTCGAACCCGATGACGACCCCTACCTCCTCGCCTACGTCGAGCACTACACCTACAAAGACTGGGCGCGAGAACAACGCGCGGAGCCCCTGTGCTGCGCCACCATCTGCTTCCTGTCGTTGGACTCCCCCAGCCCCACGCCGCACGACCTCCTGGACTTCATCCCCCCGGCCCGGCGCCCACAACTTTCGGACGTCCTCACTCTTGCCTCCAAAAGCAAGCTACACCGTACCGACGACGAAAACCACCCTCCTGGTCCAACGACCACCCACAACCTCATCCGGGAACAGCCTACCATCACCCGCCCCCTCTACCCCACGCGTCTACATGCCAATGTTAATGCGCCCTTGGGTGCTGAACACATGCCACGCGACCACCTCTCTACACCTGGGAGTCACCCGAACGGTCCGCATGTTGGCACGTTTCTTTTGGTGGATTGGCATGGACGCTTCCGTCCGCTGGTGGATCCGCCGTTGCCTTCAATGCCAGGCGCGGAAGACCTCCCGGCACACCATTCGTTGGCCCATCCTTTCTCTTCCTTTGCCCAACGGGCCTGGCATCACCGTCAGCGTCGACTACTTCGGGCCCCTGTCGCTCACGCCGCGCGGGAACGTCCACATCCTAACCTTCACAGACCGCTTCAGCCGCCGCGCCGATATGTATGCCGTTTCAGTGGCGCAGTTCACGGCCGCCGGCACTGCCGACATCTTCCTGAACGAGTACATCCCTCTCTGGGGGTGCCCGGTTACACTTCTCTCCGACAACGGACTACACTTCACCTCCAAGCTTGCGAACATCGTCTACGAACGCCTTGGCATCCACAAGGTCAACACCAGCTCCTACCACCCCTGCACCAACGGCGGCGTCGAGCGCGTCAACCACGTACTGGCCCAAATGCTCTCTATGGTTGGCAACGAACAGCAGACCGACTGGGACGTGCTGCTCCCACACGTGTCGTCGGCCTACAACAATTCTGTGAACGCCGCCACAGGGCTTGCACCTAGCGAAATCCACGTGGGCCGCCTTCCTCGCCTCCCGCTCTCGGTCTTCGAACCCGACAATATCGGCGGTCACCAAAGCCTGGACCGCGATCACCTGGTTTACATCAACCTCGCCACCGACCGACAACGACGCGCCTATTCCCTCGTCCGCGAACTACACCGACTCACCGTCTCGCGTCTTCAGCGCCGCAATGCGCCCATCATGGCCGCCCTCCTAGCACCCCCCCCCTTCACCGTAGGCGGCTGGGTTTGGGTCTACAACTCCGCCTCAACCATCCGCCAAGGCGTCAAAAAGGGCACCGACGCAACCGTCCTCAAGGCGAAGCTTTCCCTGAACTGGAATGGCCCCTTCAAGGTCCTTGCCGTAGGGCCGACGCCCGCCTCAAACACCCCCGACAATCGCCCCCTTCACGACAAGCTACTTTTCCTCGACCTTCCATCGGAACTTCCGGGACGGGACTCCAAGCCACGCGTCTCCGTCCAACGATGCAAACCTTGCCGGAACCGCGACGACACCAGCGACATCCCCAAGCATCTGCCCGCGGACCTTACTACATACGTGCTCACAGCTTCTGCCGCCAAGTCCCCCCCTTACCACGTCACCGTCGACGACGTCACTCCTCCACCGGAACGCCTCGAGGTCGAGCAGATCACTGCCCATCAACTCGTACGCGGCCGCGGCGGGGTCATCGCCGTTCTGTACGAGACTCACTGGACTGGACTTCTCAGCCCCTCGTGGGAACGCGAGCTGGACCTTCAACACTTCCGGCGCCACATCCTACTTTACTGGTCACGATCACCAACCCAGCACCGCCAGACGAACCGCCTCTACCGCCAGATGCGCATCGGCGCCGCTCACCGCGAACTGTCCCGATCCCAAGGACAAATCTTCCTCGCCCCAGGCTATGCCTTGGTCTCCCGCAGCCTTTGGCTCCACAACTTCAGCACCACCATCCTACCCTCCGGAGCACACATATGATATAAGGCGCGCGACGGCCTTTGGTGGCTGGGCAAGGTCGCTCACAGCTCACCCCCTGACGCCTCTTCGGGAACTCCGCCGGAGTCTTCACCGGGAAGCTCCTACATCGTCCGGTTCCTGGACGACCCCGGCCCGATCAAGATCGACCTCCAACCCGCCCGCTACACTACAGCACGGAACGCCGTACACGGATCGTGGTGTCTTCAACGCCATGGGAATGGGAGCCTAGCACGTGGGGTGCTGCGAAACTCTGATGTGTCCCGCGGAACCCCCACCGTTTCCACCCCCCCCCCCTGGTTAGCCTTAGTTTAGTCTTTTGTTAGTTCTGGGTATTTGGTTCTGGTTAGTCTGCAATATCTTACGAATAGTTCTTCAGGGCTAGTCTTCAATAGTCATCAGCAGCCATCTTCTTGGGAGTGTTTGTTTCCATCTACCGCCACCGGTATCGCTTGACCGACCCCGTGTTGGCTACCGATCCGAGGCCGTGTATGTTTCTTTTTTTTGGGTGTGTTTGGAAGTATCATCGTCCCCCCTCACCCCCCCCGTTCTTTTTTCTTCTTATCGTCTACGGCTCCGTGTAACCTCCTTACGTTCAGGCCACTGACTCGTAGCGATACCTTCATTTGCATTTGTGTTTGTACTCCACTAGCCTACAGCCAATTATCGGCGATATCACGCCGAGGTAAAATCGTGTTGTGGCCTGAGCTGTGCTCTGACCTTAGTCGACTTCCGCCGACCCGTGTTTCAGACGATCCTCGAGCTAAGACTATATCGAGCTTCCAGCTCACCCGTGTTTCTTCCATGTTTGACAAGTAGGGTCCCGATAGCATTGCCGCCCCATAAGGCCGCTGAGTTATCGGCCATACATATGCGGTTCGGACACGATCGATCTCTCCTGACCTGTGTCCAGCTTTTTGTCTGTTTTCTGGTCCCGATGGTATTTCGTTTTCTCTTTCCCTTTTCTTCTTCTTTCTTTCTTGTCCGGTATCCCGCACACCCCCTCTGTCCTCTGGCAAACGACACCACGTTTAATGTCGCCCCGGTTGACCGAGTTGCACACGCTAGTTTTTGGGCCCCGCGCTATCTACAACTTCGAACTGCACGCATTAGGCCGATTTTCTTGCGGATTTTCTTGCGATTTTTTTTGCCGCCACCGTCTTTGAGTTTGTTTTTGTTGAGTTGGCTACCTTGCTACGTTTGCTGGTTTTGTTCACACCACGGACAGGTCTCCGAGACGCCGCGTTGCTTGTTGCGTCTCTCGGTTTTAGTAGTCCCTAGTACACGCAGCCCTCATAGCACTCTAGCTGTGTCCCTTCTGTCTCGCATGATGACTACCATGTTAGGACTTTCGCCACAAGACAAGGCATGGGGCCTAGCGGATATATATATATATGTTTTTGAATTGTGATCGCTGTCTCCTTTTTAGAGTTTCCTCGTTCGCCAACCCGGTTCAGCGAACAACCCTTTCGTACTTCCTTGGGCCCCAGACAATGGCTCCAGTGAAACGCTTGTACGTCCTTCTTTTGTCTTCATTTGGGTCTTCGTTTTCTTCTTCGGCCTTCGCTTCGGTTTCTGCCTCATTTTGCGTTCGTCTTTCTTTGTTTTCATTTCGGGTGATTTTTCCTTTCGCCTCTGCTATGAGTTCTGTGTCTCTCTCTCCTTTAGTCTCCCTTTCCGTGGTTGTTCGCAGCGAGCACCCCCTCTTCGTAGTGTTTGGGTTTTATTACGAGGTGTGGGGGGATCTATAGCCTCATTTCTTTTGTTTCGAATAGCCGCATCTTCGACCACCTTTTTCTGGCCGTTCGGGATGAACTTTGTCATCACCCTCCGACCATCTTGTGGTCTGCATATACGACTATTCAGGGTGGGCTAATGTGATATGAGTAGAGTATTCATGGGCTATAGATATAGATAATACGTTGCAGTCTTGTAGTTTCACGAATACGAGAATAATCCAAAGAATGGATTAACCCGGCGGATATTCCGTTAGTCGAGAGTATCGTTATTTTAGGAATGTTCCCTAGGGCGGATAGCCCGTTAGACGAGAGTAATGTTCCTTGATGCAGATAGGACTACGAAGTGAGAAGTTCTTATATTAGCAGAAGAACGATCGGTAGCCATAGGAAAGTTCTGTTGGAGTACATCAGATAAGAGGAATTTAGGAGAGCTTGTGGCGTGGGGTGGGACGAGTATATCTGGGCGTCGAGTCCCGCCCCCCTACCTCTCACTTCTCTACCAGAGCACCTCCTCAGCTCTCGCCATCAATAAGAAGATATAATCAGAAGAAGCGAAGCACTGCTTTCCAGCTGCCAGAACAACCTGCGTCCCTTGCCACTACCCTTACCACTACCCTAGAGCGGTCACCGCATCACACCTTCCGATCGGAGCACGCGAAGGTGGTGTACGCCGCGGGCCCCTCACTGCTGGCTTTTATGGACGCTTTCCCAATGAAGACCTTGCACATGGTGCTAACGAACTCCGACCCTTCGTTGCTAACGGCGACATTTATTACGGTCTGCGACCAGCTGTTCGCCCTACGCAAGGCGCATCAACAACTCCACAATCATTACTACTAATAATCGCAAATGAATTGTCACCATACGAGGGCATAGTGAAATCAAGTTGTTTTTCAGGCACAAAACAACAAAAAAACTGCTAGTAGGCGGAGCTTGTGCCGACGGACGAGCTGCGCGTCGGGCACGTCGCGCACCTCACACAGACGGACAAGAAACAGGAAGTCTCGCATCAGCTTCACAACGAACGGAATGGTCGATGCAAGACGAGTCAGGCGACAGGCAGTCGCCCGAGGGATGTATGTTTGGTGACTGCAAAAGCGCAGCATCTCGTCTTGTCTGCGAGCAGATACGAGGGCCAACCGCGGTTACAGGGGGAACAACTGTGCCGGGCTCGGGTGCCATGAGCAGAGGGAGAGGTGAGACCCGAGGACCGAACGTCCTCGGGTCTCACCTCACTAAACGTATAATCGTGCATCGAACCTATCCGTGTTCATACTAGAAATAGAGGGCCCTGCATGAGGGTAATTGAAGGAATGGGGGGCGCCGAGCCGGTCACGAAACAAAATAGTCGGATTTTCAACGTGACGGACATTATACACCCGAGAGAAGCTTGGCCGACTATCCTGCTGCGCCCAGAACGAAAGGGGCTAACCGGAGTGCCAGAGCGCTTGTCGCTGTGTCCGGCCTGGCAGCGGGCTGCAGAGTAGAATCAGCGGCAAGTATGGGCGAAAGGAACGAGGGTCTACCTGTTGTTGTAAGCAGTGACAGAGGGGCTGTGGCACGACTAAAAACAGTAGTAGCAGGGGGGGCACCGACGCTCGAGTTGTCAACAAGCAAATAACCAGGCAGACGGGAAGAATACGAAGATTCCCCTCAGTCGCACGGACCAACACCGCGTGAACCTGTAGCGGCTGTTGCATCAGCCTCACCGCGCTACGCGCTGGGGAAGCGGTGGACATCATACTCTCGAACGCAATCACCAAGAGGAGAATACATCAAATAAACAGCAAGAAGCCGAAAAAACAGACTACAAGACGCAAGAGCGAAAAGCCGGATTGTCGGCGGAAAAAAAAATCAGACCTGGAACAGGTACCAACAGCGTCCTGCCGACGACGCCAGTGTTAAGTGTGCCTTAGCAGTATGGACCTAGGGACCGACTACTGCTAGCAGGTTGATGCTTCTGGCTCTGTTCTGGTCACTCACACGAGGACCTGGTGCTCGATGGTGGTATAAGCTCTTCTTGTATTAGTTGCTATTTGCCTCGCCAAATGTCTTCTGAACGAAGGGCGAGGCGCTCATAAAAAAAGCAGGCGACAACGCCTGTCAGGTACGAAGAGAGAACGATTGCTACTAACGATAACGCCGCAACAGGGGAGAGGGGACAGAACGCCGCAACAGAGGAGAGGGGATACCATAACGGCCCAACGATGGCTGCGCCACAAATCATCATAAATTAGCACGTGTTGCCACATGCGCTGTTGAACGTTATAGGCAACTGATGCTGTACAGCGAGGAAGAATATCGCCGAACCTAACGGATAATAGTGACATAAAATACCACGACTTCAAAAAAGCGTCCAACGATTGACGGCACACACGCGTAGACGTGCACATTGGTGGGGCACGGAGTTTTTTCGGAAAAGGCATCCAACGTGTACTACTACAGGTAAATGTGCCCTTGAGCCAGTCTGATAGGCTATACCTCGCCTACATTCGGACAACGATGAGTTGTTCGAATATAATATTAATAGCTATAATAATAAATTATGTTCTTGTGGTAATATTAACAATAATAGTGGTGTCCCTGAATCCATACAGCAGCAAGCAGTATACTCGTATATGCTCGTAATACGATGTACTACGCACGTACTCTTAAGAATAATATTATACCAGGTATTATTTAGTACGATGTCGCCGGACATCCGCGAGCCTATCAAGATCAACTTCGTGAGTTCGAGTCTCACCGAGTGCATGCTCGTAGGGCCTTTTTCTTGCGTGAGTTAGCTGTACATTCGATGAAAATCGACGGGGAATGCTGAACCCTATGCGCGATAAAATCTAAAGTAGGCACGTACCGGGGGAGAGAAGGGACGGCAACTGTGACCACGGCTTGTCCAGAAGCTCGCTGGGGGTAAACCCTCCTACGAGTTAGGCTGAAAAGTAAAAGTGATGACAAAAAAAAATAAAAATAGCCCTAACCCTAACCTAACCCTAACTCTAACCCTAACCCTAACCCTAACCCGAAGATTGGGCCGTGGCGGGTGACAGCCATTGAACGGCCGGGTATTAGCTACCAGGCGACAATGATTGGCCGTCGGATCCGGAGGAGGACGGTTTCAGCTGCCAACATTAAGAAATTTCACGTGCGGCCAGAGCATCTGCTCCATGCCTCCGAGGACGAATTTAATTCGCGCATCTGGTAGTGGGCGCGGACTTGGGGTTGGCAGACACCTCGACGGTGGCGGTGCCGCTCTATACCCTGACAGACCGGCGAACCATGGAGAGCACGGAGACCGCAGCACCGAGGGCGATACCAAAGTGGGGTGGAGTCACGGTGGCTACCTAAACGGAAAGTGAGGGACACCTTCGCCTCTCTGCAACTCAATGTCTTCCATGTCCGCTGAGGAGTGTACACGGGAAAGGACTGCCGCCCCCGGCCGCCGGAACCTCTACCGAAGGAAGAGCGTGACCAGAGGATGCATACGAGAGCGCTGCTGAACTTCACGACGGGGACGCAGGTCAGGCGGTCGTTTGCTGGATCTGACGGGGTGAATCGAGCGGCGGTACGAAGGGTGTACGACTTTACGGAGCCGTATAGGCGAGTGAGATACCCTGACGGAGATTGGGAGGAGCTTAGCCGCAGCGAAGTGACTCGCGGGGTCGAGGGACATCGGAGCGCCGCCGGTCGGGGGTGACCCCCGTCAGCAACAGACGGGGAACGGAAGCGGTGAGCCGATTAGCATGGGGGGACAAGAAGCATTCGGCTGCTGGGGGGGGGCGTTTTGCTCCGACGCATGCTGCGCCGGGCAGGGGGGGTGTTACAGCGCCGAGAAACTGTTACAGAGCCACAGAGCTTCGAAGAAGATAACACGGCGCGAGACAGCTGTTCTGATCAGTGTCACGCGTCGGGTCTATTCGATGGGCAGAGAACAAGCTCTGGTTAGCTTCTCTGGGCGAATAGGTGCAGGGAGGATCCCCGGTGTGGGAACGCCTTCAGTACTGTGTAAAAATCAATAACGAGGTCACGGAACAACCCGGTGCTTACTAAACTCCATGAAGTGAGGAAAGAAGGTCAAAGCCAAGTGATCTGTGATACCCGTCCTATCGACCCCCAGCCCCTTGGGCCCTGCCGTGCCCGTCGTGCCCGTCATCGTGTCTGTGGTGCTTCGTTGATTGTTCACTCTGGTTGCTTGCATCTCGCGTATTTTATCGATTCGTGTTATGCGTGACCCGATCATTACTGCACGAAGGCTCTTCCTCGAACTCTCAAGCAGCAGGTAAGCCGGCCTCAGAGATCTAATGAGCGCAGGTCCTTTTTCAGGTCTGAGAGCTGTACCCTGCTATAACAACAGTAGGCGTCACAACGTCTAAAAACCCGATATTTTTTGCCTAGACTTGGTGTATGTGTTGTTCAAGTTATTTTAAAGCGCAATCTCCCAAGGGTATTTTTTTTCAGGGGTCGAGAAAGTCAGCAATACAGCCCGCTGTTAAAAACCCTGAATGAAGATCATTTTTTTTTTCACCAAGGTACGTGGTCGTGACTGTGGGTGCATACTGTAAGTATCATAACTTTTAAACAACTCGATAAATTTTGACGAGACTTGGTGTATTTGTTGTTGAAGTTATTTTGAAGTGATTAAGGCAATTTTCAGGGGTCGAGAAAGTCAGCATTACGAGTGAGCGCAATCCCGAGGGTTCCTCAGAGAAGGCGTGCAGTAGACGTCCAGGAAGGCCCTAATCTTAAGGGGACATCCGGTTCACCACGTTTGTGAGTAAGGAGGTACATACGTGAGCGTACTGGGGAGGGATTTTCCTAGCGGCAAAGGGCCGGGTTTCTCTCCTCTGTTTGGTTGGTGCAGGGGACCTTGGATCCACCGCTCGGGATATTGCTTGTCTAACCTTGTCGGGCTAATCACGGGGGGGGGGTGCTACAGCGGCTTTCCCTAGGATCCGGGGAGTTCCTGAGAAGAGGCATAACGTACGGGTTGTTTCGTTCATTTAGCGTTTTTTTTTAGCTTAGGCATGATGTCGCAATTCTGGAGCTCAGCGAGGTTGACTGGAGTTCGTGATCTGCTACTACACGACGGCTGGGGCCCCGTGACAGAACAGGTGTACGAAGTATCCGAAGGAAGCCAAGTGCGTGCACAGTGGGGTGCCTCCCATCGCCTTCTCGGACCCTTAGGAGTCGTTCATTAATGTATATGCATCCGATCTAAAGAAACTCACCTATCTCCGAGATTAATAAATCAATTGCAGCTACATGAATCACATCAATCAGCCAATTAAAATACACCGGACATTTGTGCGACTGTGAGCAACTGCTATGTTCTATATTCGTTACGATGCGAGTTTCATGTTTTGTTGGAGCTATAGAAAAAGGACATCTTTCCCAATTATCAATTATTCATCCGACGTACCAAGGCACACAAGTTGACGATATTGACAAATATCTT
Organism: Macrocystis pyrifera; assembly: GCA_031763025.1. Classification (NCBI taxonomy): domain Eukaryota; class Phaeophyceae; order Laminariales; family Laminariaceae; genus Macrocystis; species Macrocystis pyrifera. The sequence continues at coordinate 267,891 of JASSKH010000038.1, forward strand.
GCAGTGCAGGTTCCCAGAGCGACAGCTGCTCTAGGCTGTTTTGTTATTTGTAAAAGAGAAGCTTCGCATCTGGAATTGACCATTTTAGTGTCTGTACCAGCTCGTAGCTGGTGCGTACGCTTATACCAGATTGCCGATGACCGGACAATACCATACAGATTGCCGATGACCGGACAATACCATACAGTCTATATACATTTAGATTGCGAGATCCTAGATAATCCTTAGGGGAGCAATTATATTATATATTATCATGTCCCTCCACATCCCATCCATTACCGTGCTTCTTTCTTCTAGTGGGGTATACTTATCCTGTGACGTCGCTGGGCCTTGTGCGACAACCCCTATCCCTTGAACCTAAAGGCATTGTTCCATTGAGGACGTTGCCAAAAAAAATGAGGAAATTGTAGCCTGTCTGCATATGGACGTGATGAGGCTGTGAGCGGAAGCTAACTTGCCGCAAGGTACCCCACTGGCCACCTGTGTGTAAGCACGCCGGTAGCAACAAGCCGTTTGCGTACAGGCAAAGCGCGACCTCAACCAATACTCGAAGCCTGCAAAGCAGCCCGCATTGAACTCGATTAGTAACTTGGTTTTGGCGAAGGCATCAAACTAGCCTTCCGCTTCATGCCCGTCCTTCCCTCGCTTCATGTACATACGACAAGTCAAGGTGGAAACGAACTATCGATGACAACCGTGAACGTTTTCCATAGGCGAAGTTACAGCGAACTACGGCGGAATGTTTCCCAACGGAAGCCTGGAGCTCGACACGCTGTCCCAGGTATCGACCGCTAGTTGTGACGAAGTGCACTCTTCCATCCCGGCTAAACCGGAGTACTGCAGCATCTCTAAGCGCTCTTTGTCAGTGAACTCCGATGAATCGTACACCTTGTACATTGGTGCTTCAGGCAGGAGCGTCACGCCTTGTACCTAGGGTGGTGTCAGCCCGGAATCGAGCGTAGGAACGGCGAGTTCGTTTGTTGAGTCAGTTTATGCACGTGTATACTCGAGCGCGTCATGTAACGGGGAGCGGAGGCATTGGAGTAAAGTATACTGTTGATTGTACTCAGTAACACGACATATAAGATCCGTGGAAGATTGGGGAGTTCCATGCTGGAAAGGGATTCCGGCAGTAGGGTAATGGGATCTCGGGGTAGTGTGTGCCCACCAATGCCACTCGTCAGCAGGTGTAACCTTATACTGCATGTAAGGCGAGTCAACTCGACAGCGAGGATGTAATATATGAGGAGTTCCATTTCATGTCTGGAGTCAGCCACGCGTTCCCGTGCCAGCTGCGCCTAGAGATCAATCAACACACTAGTGAGTACCGGTGATCTTCTATTGGCAAGCGTAGCCAAGGCCAACCTAGAGAGGTGGGAACCTGCTTCCAGCATGTCTATTCTTTTTTGATGATGTGCTTCGTCAGGGAGCCAGCGTGTGTGTATTTTGAAAATGAGATCGACGTCCTGGAGGAGAGGACGTGTGTGTGAGACGGAGAGTCGGGAGATGCCGCACCAGAAGCAGCAGCGATCCCAGCAGGGCCAAGTTTGAGCCGGACCTGATAGAATCGCTTGGCACTGGTGGCGAAGGCGCTGGCGAATAGCAGTTGCAGGGGCAGCAGCAGCTCCAGCAGCACCGTCAGCAACGTCAGCAGTCAGAGGATTGCTGCACGTTTGTTGCGACGATGAAGCGCATGCAGTAAACCCCGTTAACGCCGCCGCCGTCGTCTCGACCGGCGCGTAACCGTCGCTGCTGCAACACCCCGGGATAGCCAGGGATCTGCCTGAATCTGTGGGTTCGCTGCGCGCTGGCGACGTAGATGTAGAACCTATATTATTACATGAAAGAGGGAGTTTGGCCGGCAGGAGCCGGAAGGGAAGGTGGAGACCACTGGAGCGGCGCTGGAAGTGTTCTGGCAGAATCGTTTGCCTCGACTACTGAAGCACCACGTTGATGGGGGGAACGTTGGCCCCGAGGAAGGAGGCGAGGGAGAGAGTGAAGATAGGCGCAGTGGGGAGGGGCCTGAATCATCTGTTCGGGATGCGCTGCCCCAAGAGAGAGGATGAAAGAGAAGGGATCGAGGTGCCATCAGCAAGGACTTATGTCCGCACCAGGCACGTTTGACTTTGTTGATCGATTGCTGTGGTGATTTCCGTTTTTAGATTGATTATGTATCGATTGAAGAGTGGTAGAGAATCTGCGAACATTGGAGATTCAGATTAATTTGAGAATGTTGGAAATGAAATGAGATGCACAGACGTATACGTATACGTATAAGTATAGCTTCCCTCATTGAAGGTTTCCTGTGGACGCACTGTAGGACTATGACGTCTGTCTGTTTTATCGTTGACCGGTCGAGGGCTCTGGTGGGGCATCGATACGAGCACGAGTATGAAATGAAAAGGGTGAAGATACTCTAGAATTTAGTTGGGATACGTGCGAATGATGTGAACTCAATGGCTGCACGAAGACCCTTCACCCATGTGCACCTGTTGACGTCATTACGGATCATATACAGTAAAAGGATTGATATTCCCACCCTGTTGCTGAGTTTATCATTGCGTTAGTCTGATGCTGGCAGAACCGAGCAAGTACAGCAGAAAGAGGTGTATGTGTTGAGCCGTTGTGCCCAACTACAGCAACACGTCTGTTTGCGGCATTTCACATATTTATTATCTTTGTATGCGGGTATCTCGTTTTTGAGTTGTTGGGTTGTTGTGTAGCTGTGTAGCACGACCCGCGCCACTTGTTACGTGCCAAAGGCAAGATATTTGCGGACGGAATAATATGCTATGCGACTACAGCAGCAGCAGAAGTAGTATGGGTATGAGCTGAGACGAAAACAGTTTGCTTAGCACTGGTGTATATGTTCATCAAGTACGTACTGCAGTGTATAGTGGTCGAGGAATACATGGGCTTGATGTGGGACCAGATATTCTCGTTGACAAGTAGCTGTTTATTTGCAGCAGCATTTGAACAGTTAAACTATACCAAAGAGGAGTTTGCAAGCAGAGCATGCGTGAAAAGAGCGAAACAACCAATGCAGACCTAATCGCTCGAATACACGTCCCATCCCTTTTCTGTATGCTGGGTCAATGCTGCAGAGCCGACGTTTGATTTCACCCAGGGCGTATAGCTGGATGACCCGAGCCGCGGTGACGCCATGAGACCGGACGGAGAGGCAGCCGCGGCGGAAGCAACAGCAGTAGTGTTCGGGGCATCGGGGTGATTCTTGTTGAAATGTGGTTGCCTGTGAACCTGATGAATATTTTTTGTTTGCTTGTATTTTGGAATTGTTTTCTGGTCGATTTAGATTCCGCGAGAGTTATTGGAGTTTTCGAGTAGTTGCAACGTCAAATAAAATTCAAGTGAAGGAATGTATGCTATCTCGCATTACCGTCGCGATCTGTGTATCTATGGCGGGAGTAGGAGATAAGGGGAGACTCTTGTCCGGAGGAACGGGGTTCCTTGTGATCTCTAGCATAACATTTTCTTAGCTTCATTTACATTTTTGATGAGTATGACCACTGTGATATTTCCTATGATTTGCATTAATCCTTCATGAAATAGAGGGACAGGTTTTGAATAAGACTGGAGAGAGACTATGAAGCGCTGGGGGCGTGTGCGGTCCATGGAAAATGTTTTCTGATTGGGAAGGTTTGGGTAGTATTTCGGAAATTGAGAGTTTGATTTTTTTGGTCCTTGAAAATTTGTGCTTTTGTTCAAAGTCAGTACTGACTGAGCGGTCTAGCAGGTAGTGCTATATAATTCCCTAGGGTGGGTCGGGGGTTGAAGTCTCGCCGAATTCGTAAGTTGATCCTTACGAGCGTGCGCGCTGGAGGCAATACGAATGATTATGATAGTGTGCCTGTAGACACCAGTAGCGTTTGGCGAGGGGAGGGCCACGGAGATCCCTGTACTAAGTCGATGAGATTCCACTGAATATCTTTGGACCAATTCCGCGGAAAATGCCGTTATACCTGACTGAATCCGAGAAGAATGCCGTTTTACCTAGCATTGGATTTTGAGAGTTTTTGTGTTTGCAACAGAGAGGCCGGGGATTTGAGCATTTGAATACTGATTTGAGGATTGGAGTGTTGATTCAAGAATTTGATTTTTGAGTTACATATTGGATTTTTGACTTTCTTAGTTTGATTCGAGTTGGAAATATTAAACCTGCGATGTCGTACATTTTCATGTACAGAGCTGAGGGAAATATTGATCATGTACAGGAGCAGGGGGGATATTTTGTATGGTCGTGAATAATGAGTAGGGGGGACGTTGATTGTACTCCGTAACACGACATAGAAGATCCATGGTAGATTGGGGAGTTCCATGCTAGAAAGGGATTCCGGCAGTAGGGTATTGGGATATCGGGGGGTAATGTGTCCTCACCAATGCCACTCGTCAGCAGGTGTAACCCTATACGTGTCTTCACCAATGCCACTCGTCAGCAGGTGTAACCCTATACTGCATGTGAGGCGAGTCAACTCGACAGCGAGGATGTAATATAAGAGGAGTTCCATTTCATGTCTGGAGTCAGCCACGCGTTCCCGTGCCAGCTGCGCCTATACCTTTACAGATCAATCAACATATACCCATCATTGTTTATAACGTGACGAGGTCATTATCCTACGCCGCATCACTCAGAGCTACGCAAACTTGGATGGCATCAGAGGTGTTTCTGCGGGATCTTTGTTATATCTTCCTCTACGGATCGAAGGTTTACGCACGCCTAGGCTCGGAGAATCAGCCGACATAGGGACAAGAGAATCAACGCCAGTACCGGTTCCCGGTAGAGAGACCTACCTCAAAAGACGCATCTCCTGAGGCCCTCGCGGCGATGAGACGCCCTGAAGTGTGGCCGAACACGCACCCGTATCCATCGCATTTGCTGGACATGAAAATTGTCTTCGCCCGCGTGTGATACATGGTGAGCTCTCCAAGCGTCGACCTTGCCGCTGCCAAAGCATCAGCGCACAGCATCGCTTGCAGGTCTACCTCAATACTGCGATTCTGTTCATTTATAAAACAACAACAAAGACGGGGGGTAGCTGTTGGTGCAAATATGAACTCATAATAAATGCTTCGTGCAGCATGTACGCCCCAACATCCCAGACACAGTCCAGGGCCCCAACTAGGACACCAATGAGCATCGTCAATACACTTCCACGCGTCAACAAGCTTGCTCACCACATGGATGTAAATATCCGTATTCGGCCATGTCCCTATGTTCGCCATCATCCTTAGCACGGGCACCACAGGGTTCTCGTCTTGCTCGTCGGCCCTGTAAGTAACAATATCCACTCGATCCCAATCGCGATTGTTTATCACCCCGATATAGTAGCTTAGCGGCGGCTGTGGGAAAGTGTGTTGTTGCAAATCAGCAGGGGCGTAGAAGGCAGTGTGAAACCCGTGAAACTCGACGTGCGTGGTAAGGGGGAAATCGACGGTGGGTCTTACAAAGTAATGCATACGTACGATTCATGTGGGAGGTGTAACTATTTCCTAACCCAAATACGTCTTTACGACAGGACGGGATTGAACCCTCACAGGATTGAACCGGAAGTTTCGGACGGGTTTGAGATTTCACGGGATTGCAATAGACGACATTACAATACCACGGGATTCTATGGGACGGGATTTTGCCGGACAAAAAATGGGAGGTACTCCACAGAACGAGATTGAGATATCACGGGATTGCACGGGTCGGGGCTGTGGTTTGTGCGTGCAGACTATCAAAGGGTAACGTCCGTATATACATCTCCTCCCTGGCCTTCTCGAGCCCAACAGAGAAGAGCACCGGTGCCTGGTACCTTGTGCCTGGCACCGGTACCTGGTATGCGCGGGACGTTAGCCTCATCAGTGTACTGCCTTCGCCATGGTGCGCTGGCGTGGTCACGCTGACGGGGATTACACCCCAATGATCGTGGATTAGGTCCGCTCCCTCGCGGTCTTTTAAGTCTGCGGCAACGATGGGGCATCGTCGCGGAACGCGCGGGCTCTGTAGTATGGAGGATATATATGACAGGAAATCCCACGTGGGTAAGCAACCAACCGGACAGGGTGGAGGCGGATGTGGCGAGTCGGGAGTGCTGCACTCGACGCGTTGGAAGCAGGGCACGAACCAAAGCAGGAGAAATGTTAGATGGTATATAGCTGCTCGAGAAAAGAGAAGGAGGGGTGAACAACGCGGCGAATTTATCTAGCGGTACGAAGGGCCGCTAGATTGAAAACTCGAGTGGGCGCGATGGCCGTGGGCACATTGAACGTCCGTACTCTGGCCGGAAACGGCCAAGACGATCTTGACCATGTCGAGGAGATCATGGAGGTCTGCATGCAAAGCCAGTGTGATACTGTTGGGTTGCAGGAGATAAGACAAGACTGGCAGGATGGGTTGGCAGCAGCGGATTTCTTTCTGTACTGAAGTGGGGCTGGCGGAGGTGGCACGGAGGCCGGGGGCCAACGCGGAGTAGGGCTAGTCATCAACGAGTCGATCTGGCATGATTTCAAGAAGGATGGACTGGATGTAGAGTACATCAGTACTCGACTCATGAAGGTGCGGCTAAACTTGAAGGGGAAATCGAATGGATTTCCTTTGCGGTTGCGTACGTTCCTACTGATAGTCACAAATCAGTCCGTGACGCAGACTGTTGTTTTGGACCACACTCGGCAGCACTGTTGCTGAAGTGCCTAAAGGAGAACACCTTCTTGTCGTGATGGATGCTAAAGCGAGCACTGGCGCAAGGGGGGAAGGTTGCGTCGATGACAAGGTGCTCGGTGCATACGGGTTGGATACGCTGAATGACAACGGACGGCGTCTTCTGGCATTCTCAGCAGAGTCCCAACTTGCTCTTGTCAATACGATTTTCAGCGCACCCAATGAGAAACCTCTTACACCTTCCGAAATCCAAATCGTGGGAAAAGTCGTTGCCGCCTGGATTGTATCGTCACGCGGCAGTCAAATAGACAAATCGTACCAAATGCTACTGTGCACCGACCTCCTCCAGTTTAAACCTGAATCATATCACAATCTGGCCACGGCAGACACCCGGCTGCGGGGATGCTTTGCCCCTGACGGGCGTAAGCAAGAGATGAAGGGCAGACCGGCAATCGATCTCTAACAACTGATGGCGAACCCCCAACTGCAGAGATTCCTCACCGAGGAATTCACGCCCCTACCCCCTGGCACGGATGAGGCGTTCTACGATAGAGGTTTCCTAAAGAATATCTGAGGGTCCTCACTTCCGGAGCTCCATACGTCACCCGAACACTGACTTTAGCCAAAATCAAATTGCATCCCGATGAAAAATCCCATGGCCCAAGTAGAGAAAAACATCATTTTCGCAACAAGATTGGCATTCCGAGGATTTGAGTAAAGAACCCCGTCATTCACGAAACCGATAAGCGATAATGTGCCACCTCTATCGTAGAACACGTCGGATGTGGATGGTATGGCAATGGTGCTCGTTGAAGCGATGCTTTCAACCGCTCCCAACTTCCCGCCACGTGCAAAGCGCACTCTACGACCGGGGGGTGGTGTTCTAGCGGGGAAGCCAAGGCGGAATCGTTTAGGGCGTGGCAAGAGAGGGAAGCCGCGAGGGAGCTATTGGGCGCGACTCCGAGCAACAGCAACCTCAGGACATCCCAAACAAAACACCTGGAAAACGCCTAATACGCGTGAGGCACGAGGCTGTGACGAGATTATTCGAGGAATTCGTCAGTCGAATTGATGTGCGCATCAAAGCTGGCGACCAATCTGGTTTCTACGAACACCACAAGCGGATGTATTTCGAGGGGAAGAAATCGCGCACCTCTAAATGCATCAAGGATGCAGAGGGCAGTTGGCTTCGTGATATGGGGCTCATTCGCGTTCGGTGGGTTCAGTGGTTCAGCTCTTTGCTCAACACTAAGTCGCCAACGCTTGGTCCAAGCATCGTCTAAGAGCTTATGGTATGGCCCCCGTGCACACATCTCGGTGGTTTGCCTTCGATCGTTGAGGTGGAGGAAACCATCAAGAGGCTGTCAAACGGAAAGGCTGTAGGACCTGATCATCTTCCCCCTGAACTACTCAAACTCTCGTTTGAAGGAGATCGCGACGGTAACCGCCTTATGCCCAAACAGGTCCACGCCATTCTGATTGCCATATGGCAGGTCGGGGGTGTACCACAGGAATGGAAATATCCCACGACCATAGTGCGATATAAGAAGAAAAGTCGGACTGAGTACGGTAACTACGCTCGTGGAACACGTTGACAAGGTTGTCCTCAAGGTAATTGCGAGTCGCCTCAGCAATTACTGCGAAATGAAGAACATATTGCCAGAGCAGCAGTGCGGCTTCCGACCGCAGCGGTCGACGATTGATATGATATTCGTGGTTGAACGACTTCACTAGTTGGCACGAAAGAAGAACACTACTCCTTACATGAGTTTCGTCGACCTCTGCAAGGGATACGATTCAGTCGACCGGACTCTCTTGTGGACAGTGCTCGATCGATTCGACGTACGATCAACGATGCTCGAGGTTATTCTCCACTTCCATGATGGACTCTTAAGCGCATCCGGACGGACGATGGTGAATATTCAGACTGATTCAATGTGGGGCAGGGCCTACGGCAAGGATGCGTGCTCATACCATTGTTGTTCATCATGCCATTTACTGCTGTACTTCGTGCGGTGGTAGAGCGGTTTAGCGCCAATGCAGATGTCGTGAAGGACATGGTATGCATCAAGTTTAAATATGAGAGGGCGGGGGGGGCTAGGGGTCCAGAGAAAGAGAAAGATAGACCCCAGGAGACTGTGGCGGAACCGCAACTGATCTGGGGATTGCTGCATACAGACGACGCGGTCACCCTTCCAGATCAACGAACAGCGTTGCGAAGATGATGGCAGATATCATTGCAGTGTTCCGATTGACAGCTCTGGAAGCCAAGACTAAGACCACGGGCTTGATGACGAAAAAAATGGGCGGGGTCACTTTCGTTACTGAGGCAGCCGGCCAGGTGTACGAACAAAGCGCCAAGTTTGTGTTTCTTGCGGCAACTGTGTGCGAGAACGCCGACATTATTTCTGAAATCAACCGGCGCGTGCTGTTGGCCAACCTAAGTTTTAGACAGTATAGTTTGCCACTGTACGACCAGCCCCCACCGTACCGCTCCGGCTCAAAGTATGAAAGCTCAAAGACGAGGTAATGAAGACTATGCTATACGGGTGTGCAACGTGGAGCTCCACTATGGCCCATCTCGTCATTCTGAGGACAGCTCGCCACTGATGTCTCCTTCGCTATATCGGATGGAAGAGAAACCTCGCGACAGCTACCATATGCTCTCATACGCAGACGCACTGGCCAAGACTTCAAGTGAGAACGTCGAAAAGACCGTGCGAAAGTGGAGGATACTTTTCGCGAGGTTCGTGGCTCGTATGGGAACCAAGAGACTACCCAAACGAGTGATGTTTGGGGAATTGGAGGGGGGAAATGGTGACTTGGGAGGGCAAGAGCGGGACTTGATGGGTTGTCTTGAACCCGGTCTATCGTTGCTCACTTGCCCATCGAAAAGAAACAATGAACGCTTGCAGCGAAAAATCGGGCAAGCGGTTCAGACGTTTTGAATTAACACCACCGCAATGAATGAAGCGCTGGTTGTATAAGGAGAAGCAGAATGTAGCAAAATGACGATCGAATAAAATGCAAAATTCGCAGCAACTTAATCAAGACGCCATTGGGCCCAAGGCCGGCGGGGGGGGAGGACGAGGAACCACGTTGAAGGAGGCGTAGCAACGGCAATTACGCCGGTGATGAAAGTGAGAGCACTCGACAAACCTTTCTAGTTCAGACGCCTAATGACTACTGCCTGATGCTGTGTCACAATCCCTGTTATATTGTTTTCATTGTTGGTTCGTTTGTTGTGATACCCTATCCCCTGCCGAGTGAATGGTGCCCCCGCCGAGCCATCCCACGGTAGGGATGCACCCGACGCGTGCCCTGTCATTCTGCGTCTGTTGCATCACCTTGATATTATATCTGTGTTTGTTACATTTCCTTTCGTTTCCGATTATGTTCACATTATTTCTTGGTCCGTCTGTCTCTGTCCTCTTTGTGTCGGTCGTGTTGCCCTTGACCCACCAACTGGACATATCACTGCTTATTTCTTGTTTGTTGTTGGTGCTTTGTCTCGACCCTCTTCTTGTATTCTCGCTTTCTGTCTGGTCTTCTTATGACGTCCATTTGTAGGTCCATCGTATGGACATATCATACGACTGGTCGTACCCGCAGACAGCAGCCTTGTCCTCCGGACCCGTCCTGCGCCTTGGGCGCATGTTTGCTTCGTTTTCCTATTTTTATTCTTCCCTTTCGTTTTCTCTTTGTTTCTCCGCGATTTTCTCTCTTCGTGTTTTACAATTTTCTTTTTCATTTTTGTCTTGTCGAGTGTACATAAAACACCATAGACTCATTCCTGGTGGTGTTAGGTTGAAAGTGATACGGGATGGTATACCACAGCTCGTTAGCACCGATTCCCTCACGGACTGGTATGGTACTGCCGCGCGCACTATTTCGTACTTGTTTGCTTTCTCCCATCGAGATGCAGTTTTCGCTACAGCCTGGTTTTGATACCATAGGCAGGATTTCAGGGATGTAAGCCAATGTGAGAACATCCATTATCATCATTATGACAGAATGGACAGCGTGCAATACAGGGGTGCATTCATGTCGTTTCGATCGCACTGAATTACCTTTACTGAAACAAAAGAAGATAAAAGAACGGTAATTTTGTTGTACCGAAAACATTTCTAATCAGGAGAAACTAGTGTAGAAAGCATCTGGAAAATATAATACTACAATTACAAATTCTACAGCCATTGCACGAAAGCATGGCTTCCAGCCTTTGAGTTGAGTACGTCTAACCCCTAAGCTATACTTCAAACATCGCTGGAAAATTTCGATGTATCAGCAATCTTAGGATAAATAACGCGGGATCACAAACCCACGAGACTGGTTTGGACGGTGTTCGGGTAATCACAAATTTCACCCTTTTGCACGGGACGAGAATTCACGGGAGTTGCATACATTTCACGGTACTAGATTACAAGGGATCGGCATTTGAAAAACAATCACGGGGCGGAATCATGCTGGAAGGGTTACCCAAGTCCTGCCGTCGACGCCATATGTTAAACTCAAATCAGGACACTTTGCACCCCTTGATTGGATTGCCTATTGAGCGGTTACTCGTTGGGACTCACGTGTGTCTTCTGCTTAGAGATAAAAGAAGAGCAGTTTTATGCCTTTCGTGCACGATGGGAACTTGGAGCAAGAGGCGTTCTACGGTAATATAGGTTACCCTATAAACGCTGGGGCTCCAATGTCCCCACAAGTTATGATACATAATTCAAAGGGGATCAAATATGAATAGGACTATTAATCATGCTACAAGCATCTCGTACGTGTACGTACACAATTTGCCCAAGAATATAGAGCACAATATACATACTAATCCCTCAATTCGAGCCCGGGCAAGCACGCCGAGGTGATTTAGAAAGGTTTGCCCATATGTGATACCTCTATCGTAGACCACCTCGCAAGGCTTGTGCCTCGTTGGGAAAACCTCTGGTTTTCCTTCTAAGATACGCCTCCCAAGTACTACAAATACGATCGCAATACCTGAGCCCACCACGTAATAGCCAGCCCTTCAGCCTCATTCAAAACAGTGTACCATAACAATCGATAATTGCGAACATTTCCATGGGATAAGTTCGGACTGGGACCCTTGTTCCAAAATTCCACGGGATCACGAGATATCCCGTATCCCGTCGGAACGCGCGGTGTTTTTGCGGCTATTTTCACACCGAGAAAATCCGGAAGAAAATAGGGTGGCCTTAACTATACCTGAAGCTCCCGCCCTGACGTTTCGTATCATACGATGAGGCGTTTTCTGAAAAACAGCATGGGGTTGTGTGTCCCCAGCTTTCGAAAACCTAAACAAAAAAAAACACGAGCAAGCACGGGGCAGCTATCGATCAAGCAACAAGCAGCTGAACACCGCCGCCGCCGCTGCGAGCCCCGAGCCGCAAGCGAGAACCACCGGAACTTTGTTTCTGGGCTCCGTCCTGTTGGTGTGTTTTTTGCTGTACGATTGCTGCGCCATGGCGGGACAGCTGCATCTCGGCAGCCTCGACTCAAACACTCCTTGCGAAGCAAAACAAATTCCAGCAGCAACAATGGCGGCATCCCCCTGGTTTAGTTTTCTCCGACTCGAAATTGACTCCAGACTCCAGAATGACCTTTTATTAGCGCTGCGCGCACGTATTTACGTATATATATACTAGCAATGACGCGGCAGTAATGTTGTGACTACTGTACAAGTACGTCGTACTACATTTAGACGATACAGCAGTAGGAACGTATCTGAGCCTGATACCTCATCCAGACGTCTTCTCTTTTGTGTGCGGCACTACAACAATACCAGTATAGTAGTAGTAGCGTATTGTAGCCTATCCAATGTCGTCAATTTTGTGACCGAACAACAACCACACATATTTCTACAGTACAGCGAAATGTATTATGGAGAGTCGATGATACCACAACGACTACGATAGTACCACAGTCTACCATCCAGCAACGCACAGAAGTTGACGGCAGTTTTATATACCTTGCTGCTCGAATTCCTGGCGATAGCTATACTACCTGAAAGGAGTCTTAAACGCGAGTCTCTCGTCTGGACACGCACGCCCTGCCACAGTGTGTCGCAGCTGATTTGTCGATTAGCGTACAAAGTCGTCTACATGCATCTATTATGGAACTGCGTTTTTTTTTTAAAGCCCGGTAGTTACCTGGGTTCAGGTATTTGGCGTCATCTTTGTAGTACTTGGGAGGCGTACCTTAGACGGAAAACCAGTGGTTTTCCCAGTAAGGCACGAGCTTGGGTCTCAGTCTCCGGGTGCGCCAAAGGAATAAAATGGCTCTTCTTCTATCTCTGAGCAAACAACACCCGTGAGTACCAACGAGTACCAGCTCGATGGGCAAACCTGTCCAGGGATACAAAGTGTCCCGACCTTGATCTTAACAAGTCGCGTCTGCGGCTCAGGATTTTTTCACCTTTTCGTTGACACGCGTTTGGCCACTCTTTCTTTTCTGTTTGTTTTCCTATAGAACGTTTTCCCACCGCAACTGCACGATGGAGACTTAAGAGGTGGGAGGGTCTGATTTCCATTGCGGTGGCCGATCCGCTGAGGCCCAAGGCCCCTCAGTACCCCATCGCCGAAGGAGCATCGATCGGAGTCGAGCGTCTTGTACAACAGGCCAACAAGGGGAGCAAGAGTCTCGGCAGGTGCTCCAAGACGACGATGTGGATAGAAGTCCTTGCACAACAGACCAACAAGAGGAACAAGAGTCTCGATAGGAACCCCAAGACGAAGCCCGAGCAGCCCCCAGAAGACGCACCTCGTCCAAAACACCCTCCGTGCTTTGTCGCTCGACTGAGCGAGTTCTGCCGTCCAAGACAACTGGACGCCCCCGCTCCGTGTCAGCAGCCAGGCCTTGGGTATTGTAGGTTTGACTGCCCCCTCGAGCCCTCTACCGTCCAAGACACCTGGACGTCCTCGCTCCGCTGAGCGCTTACGCAGCCAGCCCGTAGATCTCGCTGCTTCTGCGTTGGACCTGAGCACCTTGGACAAACCTGGACCCAGCGGTCTCCACACCACCCAGCTGCACTTTCAGCATCGGGTCTACCCGCGTCTGGGCTACAGTAGATGAAGGATTGTTCGAGATTGAGGTTCTGCTTCGTATTCCATTGCTGTCCGACCCTGCTCGTACTCGTGTGATGACGGCAAACGAAAATGCCGCTCGTGAAATTTTCCCCGCGCCTCGCCCACACGATTGCACACCGGATTCCAGTATTGCACCTTCTTTCCTCGCTGGGATTCTGCCTTGTGTTTCAGTACTGATGCGAGTCTTGATACTGCTCTTAGTGGGAGAGACGCTGCCACTCGTTTAATTTTTTCCTGCACCAAGTCCTCAAGTTTGACCACTGAATTTCAGTTTTGAGCCTGCTTTCCTCGCTGCTGTCGCCACCAACAAAGTTTCTGCTGGGAATTTCGGTGCCGATGCGAGTTTTAGTAGTACTACTAGAGGGAGCGACGCCTCGAATAGGCCCTCCTGTACAGGGGACATTAAACCACTAACCACACCTTCTGTTAATACACGTACAGACAGTGGAGACCGGCCAGACGACCGCCCTTCCACCGCGACACTTTCTGTGGGCGGTGCTCGCTCTCCCAGCCCTCGTAGCGTTCGCCGCATGGCACGCCAAACCTTGACCACTGCTGTACAAGTTGTTAAAACAAGCCGCGGCTGTTTACACCGTTGCTCTTGCGCCTTGCGACGCTGTGACTCACCGAATCAAGTTCCCCTCTGCCGTGGTCTCCCCCCCTGCCCCTGCGTCTTCCCTCGCTTCCATAAACTTTGCCCGTCCCCGCCACAGCATGTCACGGGAGGCAAGTACATTGGAGGCGGCATCCCGCCCGGACGGGTGTACCAGCGAGCTCAGAACTTACGGCTCCTCACCAGCGTCAGGAGAGCGGTCGCTCGAGCTTCCAGACCTCACAACTCCGGAGGACGCCGTGGACTTCGAGCCCACCGACTCGGAGGACGAGCGTCTGGCGGCCGCGAGACTTACAGTGTGCAAGCCACGCCCCCTCTACTCCCTGGAGAATGGACCTCCCTCCCGTCGCCGGCCAGGACGGCTAGTCTCGTGCAGTGGCCTGCCATTTGGGGCATGCCGCGGAGATCACGGTGGAACGCCAGGCTCCCGTCCAGGCCGACGGACTTTGTCCGGCGCCTACGACCGGGCCGACGGCGTCGCGGCCGAGCGGGCGTAGGCCGCCGCCGAAGCCTTCGGAGACGCCTCGGAAAAATCAGTGAGACTCCGGGCGGTCACGATCACGATCGCCAAACAAGAAGCGGAAGCTATTGCTCGCGCCGTCACCGCCGCCGCCACAGTCTCGGACACTGCCGCCAGCGCCTCTAAGGCTGCCGTGAGTGCTTCCGAGGACGCAGTGCGCTCCGCCTCCCGTGCCCGGGAAGCCACCTCCTGCGCCGCGCCAAAGAAGCTCTGCAAACTGCCCGGATAGACAGAACCACGAAAACCCGTCGTTTTTCCGAGGCTGACGCCCCAGCTGAGAGACGATCCTTCATCACGACCGCTCCCGCTCTAGCCCCCGTTTCAGCCCCCCGACAGGGCACGTCGCACCAGAACACACCGGCGATGTCGCGGTCGACTCACGGACCCGGAGGTTCGGGGACGGGAAATATTTTTGTAGGGGAGTGTCGCCTGCATGGCGGCCGAGCCCAAACTGTGCTTTCCTTCTGAGACGGCGACAGTGGTGATCTCGACCGCCCACCGACTCTGACGCGAAATGCCCGACGAAGACTTTTCCGTCGACGACGCCTGGATCCAGATGGCTGTTGGCCTCTGTGAAGCTCAGCAACGCCGAGCGAATACCATGACCCTGGTGGTCGGCCTCCGGAAGGCGCACGGCGCTTCTCCCACCGCCGTTTCCTAGCCTGAACCTGAATCCTACATCGCCCACTGCAAGCGTCAAACATATTCCGTCCTCCAGAGACACCAGCTACCACACGTGGGGAAAGACTCTAGACTGGACCACGCCCCCTTCAACAGCCCCTCGGACAACCGGGTCCACCCGCACCCCAGAGTTGGAGATAGCTCTGCGGCCCGGGACAGCGCCCGCCGCGCGCCGGGGACCCGGACCACCGGCGCCCGAGAGTTGGAGGAGACTCGGTCGGCCAGGACGGCGGATCTTGCCGTGGCGTAGGAGCGGGCAACGGAAGCGGCAAGTCTCGCCGAAACGGGGCTGAAAGTCGGGGAAACCGCGCCAAGGGTAAGGAGAGCTCGAATAACGGGCGGAACAGGAGAAGCCGCCCATGAAGAGACGCTTTTCGAGCCAGCTGCTCCAGCCCTTCCACGATCGGAAGCAGAAGAGCTCTCGTCCCCGAGATGAAGGACATGAACATCAAGAGGCAAGTGGTCCCCTCATCAACTGACGTTGTTTCTCCCTCCGCGCTTCTTTGCCGCTTGATCATGTCCAATGACCGCGTCACGCCCGTATCGTCAGTCATTGCTCACGCCCCGACATCGACGATCGACTTCGCCACCGCAGCCGCCGCGAAAAAGTACACCGCGGACGTTAAAGGGGTGCAGACAACACCTGAGACTCAAATACATCTCTCGCTCTTTTTTTCTACCCTTTCCCCATTCGATCAACCCTTCCGACGCCGCGTAAAATCTCACTCGTTCGGTCAAGGTCTCCGAGTCTGAAATTATCATGATGTTCAACGATGACAGCCACGAAAGCCATAGTTCTACCAATTGGATCCTCATTTATGAGTACCCCCCCCAGAATTTCTTCGCATGTGCCATCATGCCTGATAAACCCACGACCGCCCCCCTTACTACCTTGGTGAATGATTGGTTTGGGAGGTGTCGCGTGCCCTCACAGGCTGAATCACGGGACCGGAGGCGTTCACGTTCCTCCTGAGGCTACTGAGCAACCACTTCGATCGCACCGACTCCGGGGCCAGCTACACTAATTTCATAGTTTGGGCATATCTAACGGGACTCCCTTGTGGGAGCTCAGCTAGGCATTTCAAGGGGTGTTGTCGGCAGCAATGGGGACTGAGCATGTTTTGGCACGGGGTTTGGAGGTTGATTTGGAAATAGTTCGGATGGCAGTTAACGAGTAGTACCCCAGTTTGATGCCCACGCTGTACCCGGACGTTTGACTCTGGTATCGAGGCCGTTCGGCACTTTGGACGTCATGTGGTCGGCGTTTGTGACTCGAGCCATGTTTTGCTTTGCCTGCTTCTTCGACGGGTGCGCGGTCATCTGCCCCGTCGGAGCCCCGACTAGCCAGTAGTGGTCGCAGCCAGGACCGGACACCTGCCCAGTCGCCTTCATGGCAGACGGGATGGTGAAATAATCTGCTTCTGACCAACGTCAACAAATCCATCCCTGACTGCCTCGATCCGTGACTGGGCACGTCCTCCAACTGTTGGGCCCTAGACGAACGCCACTACCCTGACGTTCACACTGTCTGCCGGTTCATCCAGTCAGATGACCCTCCCCTTTGGAATGGTCTACGTTCATCGTCCGCTCATGCAACTACACTCGGTGAAAACCGAGGCTACTGCTTTAAATTCCTCGACGATTCACACTCCTTCAGACAGTGTAGACATCCTTTCGAAAACCTTAGCGGCATTTTGAACCACGACCTCGGAATTCTCGGTGACGACGCCGAGGCGTTCCGACGTTAGCAAGAACGCATGATCCGACACCGCCGGGACAACAATCCTAACGACCGAACATACACCACATCACGAAACACCACAAGCGTCGTTTTTGTCACTCGCGTGGGCAGCTCCAAGGCCAAACTTAGCAGAACAGAGAAAGCGACGACTACAACACACACGCTGAACGAGGACACCAGCAGTCTAACTCTGCTCATCACGGTGGTCGTCCGACCGCCCCTGCTTCTTCATCCCCAGCTCCCGCATCGGGGATATACTACGGTGCTTCGCACAACTCGGGCGGAAACCCGGACGCCAGTCAGGCACCTTCTGCGCCAGTAACTGACAGATCGACGGCGGTTTGGTCCCTCCTGCCCGTCCGCCGCCAGCATTTCCGGTAGAAACAACATTGACCTCACAAGATGCGCGTTTCCCAGACTCGCTCAGCGCTCAGCGCCGACCTGCCCCGACCTTGCCCCGCACGTTGCCCCGTACGTCGGACCGACGCAGCGACTCAACCTTACTGTTTCACAGGAGAGCCCCCGGGGTTCTCTTTTGGCGTCGGGAGCCCGCGCCGCCAACGCCGCTTCACTCGGCCTGGGCACGAGAGCAAGCGCGCCTAACGCCGCTCTCTCGAACCACGCACCACGAATCACCACGATTGTCGCGCCGTCGCGTTGTTGGTTTCGGCGAAGGTGTCTTCATCCTTCACCTCCCGGCCATGCGTTGGCAGTCGGTTTGCGGTGCGGGGAGACCAACACACCACACCCCCGAGATTTCGGTTGCAGCTTGACTCAGCGTTTCCTTGCAATAACGGTGACCGCTCCACCCGGTTTCCTATCACGGAGGAGTCGACAATATTATCTACCTCGTTCCCCTTTCCCGAAATGCTCTACAGGAAGGAAGCCCTCATCGGTGGACACTCCGTTGCCCCCACCCGAGCACCGTTCGTGACGTTGTCTACAGGGTCTGCAGGCCTTCGTTCGTCGTTGCGCACGCGACTCCACGTGCGCAGCGCTTTTCGGCTCCAGTGGAACAGGAATCAACTGACACTACGCGTAGAGCCACTGGTGACTCCACGGCTTCCGGGCAGATCAACTGGACAGCATACCGATTAAGATCGGAGGAATCGTAGCTCTCGTCAAACAGAACGAGTTCAGAGCCCCCTGCCCTCTTTGGTCCTAGACAGAGACCATCGGGCGCAGTACGAGAACCGTCTGGAGAATGTTTACCTACATACAATGGTGACACAGAGCGAGTATATGTGGAACCGGACTCGCCTCGTGCACCAGGTGCTCAGTGTGCTCAGAGAGGCACACTGCCCCCCCATACCGCAACTGCGGCCACCGACGTCTCGGCACAGTCGGTCTTCGACCCTACTTTCGAGGATTCAACGGGGCAGGTGGCACTGTTCTGGCAGCCCCCCTCTTATTTTTCGCAGTGGTCCCCCTCGTCTTTGGTCGTTGACGATGTGTCATATTCCTGCGCGGAGCAGTATATGATGATTGAAAAGGCTCGTGATGTTCAGGACCACGACGCAGCGGAGCGGATTATGGCCTTGCCAGACCCACGCGCGCACAAACGCCTCGATCGAGGCGTGCATAACTTCGACTGCGCTATCTGGGACCGCGTTCGGGAAGACGCCGTCTTCGCAGGCGCTTGTGCTAAATTTACGCACAACCCGGCCATGAAGGAGCACTTATTGAGTACTGGCACCAAACGTTTGGCTGAAGCCAGCCCTTTTGACCCCGTGTGCGGCATCAATCTCCCGGCAGACGACGCCGAGGCCCAAGATCCCTCTAGGTGTTGTGGGATAAAGTTGTTCGGGATACCTCTTTTCGCCGTTTGTGACACCCTTCGCGCAAGTGAGGCCGGGTTGGCGCACCTCGCCTCCTCTCATCAATTTTGTACTCCAACCATGCCCGACAAAACTCATGAGATTTCGACTGCGCCCCCAGCCCCTTGGCCGTGGCCCGCGCATGTCCAGGACCTCTCTTAGAGTTTTTGACCTGTTTTGCGCACGCGCCTGCTGATCACAACCCCGAGGTTTTGGCTGTCGCACGACCCCTCCGTCGCGCTTCCAGAACTCGGTCCCTGCCTCGTCGGGGGCACCATCACCCTCGACGATCCCTCTTTTACAACCAAAATCGCTTTTCACAGTGGAGCTGTCCTCGCGCCTTTTGGATGTATGGCGCTTCTAACCACTGGCTCCCCGCAGACTTTTATTCGACGAGACGTTTTGGATCGCATGCTCTCGTTTGGGGCGCAATCCATCGCGTGCGATCAGAAATACTCCCCTCGTGCTTGGGAGGGGGTTGACGAATCGGCCCCTCCGAAATCTTCGACGAGTGTACAACTGAACGTTCAATTGGTTCGAGAAAATGAGGCTACGTGCTCCTTCGCTGTTTGGGCCTGCTTCGTTCCCCCGCAGTGATGCAGCATGCTGTACTGCTGGGACGTGACAGCTGGATGCGCTCTAATAGCCGCTCCTACCCCTCTCTGCCACCTCGGCCGTCTGACCAACGCAGCAACGGCTCCCCGGCACTGACCAGACACTACTCGGTCGACCTGATGCCCCAGCCCGACATTTCCTCGGTTGAGGAGCACTTCGTCGCCTCCGGACGACAGGTTCTTCCCCTTGTTGGAGTGGCGAATCTCGAGCCGGGGGATATCCTCGGCGTCGCCCACGACCTAGTGATGAGAGTTCCGCCTTGACGTTTTTCTCCACCACCACCGAGCCCCTCACCCTCCCTCTGGACTTGCTGGGGTGTCTCCGGTCTCAGCAGTTACAGCTTCACACAGCCTCGCGCTCGCCTGCTCTGCTTGAGCGCTTGGGTCCAGAACAGCGCACTTCGTTCCTGCGCGTCTGGGCACGTTTGCCGTTATATCTGCAAGCGGTGGCGTTTGACCTCACGGCCCGGACTGGACCCCTGAGGCCATCGAACAGATGTAGGGTGTTCGTTGAGAATTTACTGACGTTTTGTCGAAGTCCAAGTAGGAGTTTACTTGCTGCTCCCTGATGCCTTTCGTGATTTTGGTCCCGGAAGGAAGCGCTCCAGTCATGTCCAGGCCACACCACATCAATCACATCTTGACCGAAGACATGGAGACCACCTTAGACCAGTACCTGGCGACAGGAATCATCCAGCACTCGATCTCTCCGTCCTCGAGCCTGCTGATGGTCATTCCGAAGAGGTTTGGTGGCGTTCAGATCACCGTGAACTACAAGAAACTTAACCAGATCACCAGCCTCAGCCAGCTGCTTATCCCTCGCCCGGATCACGTCCTCAACGTCCTGGGGGAGGGGCGCATCTCTTCCTCCTTTTGTTTGGTCGCTTCGTTCCTCCAGATTACCACGCACAAGGACGCTGTTCGCCTCACGGCATTTGGCACTGCCACAGATCTCTACACTTGTCTCGTCATGCCCAAAGGCACCAGTTCTTCGCCCGGCTGGTTCGTCAAGGTGATTAACGAAACATAAAAAAATTGGCACAGGTGGCGGCCTACCTCGATGATGTGATCATTTTCGACTCGGATCGGACAGGCCACGTCAAGACGATACGAGCCCTCTTTGAACACCTGCATAAAAACAACTTCAAGCTTTCCTTCTGGAAGGATCACCTCGGTGCCACCGACGCGCATTTTCTGGGGCACTCTGTTTCGCCCGTGGGTATACGCCAAAATGCGGAAAAAACTCGGCTTGGATGCAAATTCCCATGCCCAAGAACCTCAAGGAGGATCGTGCGCCGATGGGCGGCGTGGGATATTTTCGCTATCTCCTGTCTGACATGTCCAAACGGATGCATCCTCTCACCGACCTTCTCCGAAATGGGATTAATTAGATCTTTACGCCGGCCATGGAATTTATCGTCAGCCATTTCCTCGCCGAGCTCGCTGCCTCACGATTTTAACATTTCCTGACTGGGACGCCGTAGCCGACGGCTCCTGCCCCTTCCACGTGTAGCGCGACGCCTGCATCGAAGGTTTAGGTGGCGCTCTCGAACAAGAACAAACGGACAACTCGATACGGCCAATTACTTATATCAACCGCGCTACCCTCGATTTCGAGCAGTACTGACCCCGTTGTACCTGAAAACTGGCAGTATTGTCCGGGCCATCAAAAGACTCTGAAGTTACCTATGGGGCTTGGCGTTTCTCATATTTTCGACCCACAAAGCGCTTGAGAGCGTCGGCAAAATAGGGGACCATAACACGCGAGTCCAGTGGTGACTCGTATTCCTGACCGCGTTCGATTGTAACTTTGAGTAACTCAATGGCAGAGTTCAACGAAAATACTGATTCTCTATGTCGTTTGTCGGCGCCCGACACGGAACACGACGGCAGTGGGTCTAGCAGCCTCACCCCCTTCGAGGACGGTGGTATCTTACTCATCCGAGCCTGCGGGCTCCGCTTTCGCTCTTCGCCATCCCCTGGTGTCAGTTTGGGTGGGCTGGTGCCCCGCACCGAAAATACCGCCTTGGATGGATTGCCTTTCACCTCTTTCGGATTTTCGCGATTTTCACGCACACGGACCACGTATGAGGACTGTCGACCTCTCCGATCATTTGGGGGAGATTCGTCGCTGGTGTATCGCTTCCGTCTCCACCGTCGATTGCTGTCTTGGCTTGGGGTTGGTTTCATCCACCACCAACCTCGCAATTGCTTCGGTGTTTGTCGTACCCTTAGGGGGCGACCAGGGCCCTCGCTGCGGCGACGATTGTCGCCCAGCGCGCTGCTCTTCCAACGAGCACTTTGCAGGGAGCAGATTCCGCCGTGATCACTGATCCGACCGCGTCTGCCCCTCCGCCGCCTGACAACCCGGCGCCTCTGATTGCATTGCCACTTTCAGGCCGCATCTCCACTCGGACGCGCCAACAAACAGCAGCACCGGGACGCCTGCTGTGGAATATGGCTTTGGGCCCGGCGGGGCGCCTAGACCATCCGTCCGGCGTGCTATCACCCCGCCGCGAGCCCCATGGGCGCGACCGCCCGCACGCGTCGTTATGGCCCCGACTCCTGCCGCCTCGTCGGTCCCGACGGTACCCATCCCATCCGACCGCGACCGCACGAAGAATGTGGTAACTCTTATTTTAAGGTTTCCGCCGCTAACTGACGCACCGCCCGTAATTACGACCGGCTTGGACGCCCTCGGCGTAGCTGCCGAATTTCAGTTCGGTGATTCCGCTGCGCGCTATTCCCACGCTTACTGGGCCCGAGGACAATGGACCGAGCCCGCGCGCCGCCATGTGATACAAGGCCCTCGGCCGGCCGGAAGTGTTTCCTGCCGACGTTTTGTCGTGTTTCCGTTTCCGCCAGCGCCCTTCCTTTTCGGAGGTTCAGGAGCTGGCTAACAAAGACCACTTGCACACCACCGACGCGAGCATTGTTCTACTCGCCCGACAGGTGCGGGCACGCAATGCCCGGTGGGTCGTACGGCCTGTTTTTTAAACGACGAGCCTACTCTCATTTATGTGCCGCTGCTCATGCACCCCTGGGTCATGCAGGCTTGTCATTCCACAGCTTCCTGCCACCCAGAAACCGCGCGCACTCGTATAGTCGAGCGTTTCTATTGGTGGATCAGTGGCATCTGCACCCGGTGGTGGTTACGCAACTGCTTTAAGTGCCAAGCACGGAAAACATCGCTGCAGACGGTCCGGTGACCCACCATCACGTTGCCACTGCCAGAGGGACGTAGCATCGCCGTCAACGGAGGCTAGTTCGGCCCTCTGCCGGTGACGTCGCGAGGAAGCACCTACACATTGCTTTTCACTGATAGTTTCAGCCGTCAAGCCGACATGTACGCCGTCACAGCGGCAGAGTTCACCCCTGAGAGCACGGAATACATTATAATCAAACGGTATATTTCCCTCTGGAAGCGCCCGCGCAGCGTCCTCCGAACAACGGTCTCCAGCTCTGCTCCAACCTTTCCCACGTGGTTTATCAGCCTCCCTGGCTTCGGAAATTGCCACCCGCTCCTACCACTCAAACGACATCGGTGGGGTAGAATGTGTAAACCACGCGATGGACCAAATAATGGGAATGATCGTGAACGAGCTCCAACACAACTGGGATGAACAGCTCCCTCGTGTCGAGTGTGCGTAAAACAATCCCGGTAGTGCCGCCACGGGGTTGGCTTCCAACGAGTTCCATATGGGCCGGCTTCCACGCCTCTCCCTAGCGCTTTTCGAGCGTGCTGGAGGCGCCGGCCACCAGAGTTTGTCCCGCGACCACCTCACTTACTACGAGCTTGGGACGGACCGCCAGCAGCGCGCGTGCCATATCGTTTACGATCACCGCGCCGCCACTATTGCTCGCGTGAACCACCGCACCTCCGCCCTGCCCGACGCGCTGCATCCAGTCCAAACATTCACCGTTGGCGGCTGGGCGTGGATGTACAATACGATAGGGCGCAAAGCCTGACACGGACGCCAAAGTCGTCAAGGACAAACACTCAGTCAACTGGATGGGGCCTTAAAAGTCCTCGCAGTTGGCCGCTGTTCCCTAGCAGACGCCCCGGACGAATCTCCTCTCGGGGCCAAACTCCTGTATTGGATACTCCTTCCGATTTTCCCGGCGCTGATGCTCGCCGGCGAGCGTCAGTTCATCGCTGAAAGCCCTGTGCCAACCCCCACGACCGTGGCGACATGCCTAAACATTATCCAGCGGGTTTGACGTAATACGTGCTCAACAACATCTCCAAGAAATCCCCCTCGTACCACGTCACCCAGGGCGACGTTTCGATCCCTCTTTAACGACTCGAAGTGGAAACGATCACCGGAACCCAATCGGTTAGAAGTCGAGGTGGCTTCATCGTGGTGATGTACAAGACGATCTGAGCAGGACGATCCCGTCCATCCTGGGAACGGGACCTGCAGCTGTCTCGCCACGAACGTTTGCGCTACTGGACCGGCACCCCGAACCAGCACCGCCAAATCAACCGCCTATATCGCTGGATGAGAATCGGCGCGGCACAACGGGCGCTTTCTCGGAGTATCGGCGAGCGGTTTCTGGCACCCGGTCATAGCTACGTATCGCACGCCGATTGGCTTTGGCGATACACCAACATCGTGCTTCTCAACGGGGCCCACGTATGGCACAATTGCGACGACGGTCTGGGGTGGTTCGGGCACATCAGCGCGACTACACCAACGGATGGGATATACTTGCTTCGATTTTTGATGACCCGGGACTAATCAAGCTACCTCTTTCTCCGGTGCGCTACACGACTTCGAGGAGAGCTGTACGGAGATATTGGTGCCAGCAAATACGCTTGGCTAGCGCTTTCGCACGGGGGGTCCAACGTAACGTAGATGAACCTCGAAACGCCGCCGTGGTTAGCTGATTTTCGCTTCTCCGCCGCATTGGTTATTTGTTTCTTGTCGTTTCCTTGGACGTTGGGAGGTGTTTTTTCTATTTTCAGACGCTTTTCGAGTTTTAGGGTCGGGGTTTTGCTGCTCGTTCTGTTCCTGTTTTCGTTTTCTTGGACTGGGTTTGGGATGTTGTTTCTGCGTATTTTGTCCTGTCTACCCCCCGCTCAGTGTCGGGTTTGGTCTGGGTAATCGGGTCACTCATTTATGGCACAGAACACGTTTCCGGAGTTGAGGACTGGATTTACGTGGCTCTTGACGCTTTCGGTGTTATTTTCTTCTCGTTTTTAGTGTTCACGTTTCGCTTTCCGTAGACACTTTCTCGCCCTCCCCTCGTTGCGGGTGGCATGGCGATGGCTTCGGTTGACTATTTCGTCCAGTCCCTTACGGTTAGGGCTTCTTTTCTCTCTGTTTTACTACGTACCTTACCGGCTTCGTTACCTCGCTGTTGAGGGGTGTGGGGGTGGGTTTTTGATGAGCCGCATCTTCGACTCATGTTCTAGTTCGTGGAATCGGGATTTCTTTTTATTTCCCATGATAATTCATTTTCGGCTCATCAGCGAGGGCTAGCGTTACGATGCTGCCTTGAATGAGGCTGAACGCCCGGTATTTAACCAAGTTCAGGTAATTGGGATGTTACTTCCAGTACTTGGGAGGCGTATCTTAGATGCGAAACCAGGGCTTTCCCCGCGAGGCATAATCTTGGGTCTCAGTCTCTGCGTGGATGATATAAATAAAGCTGCTCTTCCTCTGTCTCTAAGCAAACATCACACGTGAGCACCAGCGAGTACCAGCTGAATGGACAAAACCGTCCAAGGATCCAAAGTGTCCCGACCTTGATCTTGACACATCTGCATAAGCTACCCCGACCAAACCGTCACGGCGGGTATATGGTTTTGCTGCCGTCGACGTCATCCCGTTGCGCATTTGCAGTTACAAAGGAATGTGTCATACATGCATGTTTCCGCATGTGCCCCCGCTACACTAGGGCACGGCTGCGTGCGCAAAGTACTACAGACAATGCAGTAGTGCGCTTTTCATTTTTTTTTTTAATCCTCCGACAGATTGGTAAAAATACAGAATTTCATTGAGTAAGCAGGATGCTACCAGCATGCAACACCAACGAGTATCAGTTGTGCTACCAATATGCCATTTACGAACACACATCTCAACCAAGGAAAACACCGATCATCGAAGTGCGAGTTTCCACGTGCCCATCACACGTTCTGCTACCTGTAGCGCACGTTAGCTTGACTCAGGGTGATGTATCACCTGTCCGTAGTTTCCGTAGGCTTTCCGAATTCGAAATATGTCCCCTGATCGTATGTGAACGACGAGGTTGCCAGCCGTCTCGATGAGTGACTCCGATACCCTCGCCGGTGTCGCCAAGGGGCCGGAGGAGGAGCCGGCAGATCTACAGACGTCCAAGGATTTGGGGAAATAGTACGCAGCTTCGCACTCCAAGAGGCGAACGCTCCTAACACATAGCGCCAACTCCTTCTGTTGCATCTTACCGTACGGGCTTTCACCTGGAAATCATGGTGCAAGACACACACCGATTATCAAACGAACAGCAAGCTAACGTATCATCAACACCGTGCACATATTGTGGACGACGCCCAGATGACCAAGGGATCCTCTCTTGGCTACTCTGATAGTGATAATGCGGACACAAAGTGGTAGAAGGGGCAACGGGAGACATCATCGCGGGTATGCAATTTGTCACCGTTGAAATTGTCCTTTTTTTGCCATGACGATACGGTCGATTCCAAGCCCTGCACTGGTGTTAAGAGGTTATACTCTTATTTCGCCGGTGCCCAAAAATGCATACGAAAATGATTTACGTTCGATCATGTCACAACGCTATAGGGGTTAGAAAAACACCTAATATATTGCAGCTCCACACTCGGGATGAGTGAGCTATAAGTTTATACTATTAATACCTGTTTCATTTGGTTGTCCAAGCCGCTATCACATAGCGCAACCAATAAGCCACAAACATTCCATCTTGACAAGATAGAATACTAATCATATACGTAACCGATTATCACCTGTACTACCCACTGCTTGAGGAGTACCTAGTCTACTTCATTTTTACTTTTGCTTAAATATATTTATTATGCTCACTCGATGTATTCTGCGAGTGACTGCATGTTTTTTCTCTACGTCGCCGTTGCTTCTGTTGTCAGCATAGTATTGGAAATACGTGACTACTGTACTATATTTAATCCATTTTCTTTTTTCAGGGGTGAATTAAGATGTGGTCAATCGAACAATACCTATCATCGTAATAAAAACGCTGAGATCTTGGAGTAGAACGAGGGAAGTCATATCATGAATTGGTACGAACTTCCGAACGCCTGTTCCACCATTTCGATCTCGTCGTAAAACTGTCAAAGCATAAAGCCCAAACCACATGGCAATACTTGGACTCTAACGAAGGCATGACATGAATAAATGTGGACGTTCCTCCTCAGCTAACCCCAAAAAAACCGAGACTAAACAAAACCAAATAAAAACACAGTTAACGTTTCTTCTCAAAACCGGAAAGCTTTCTCGAACGTATACGTCAACTCACCTGAATCGAAATAAATCTGAAATATCACTGCCCTGGTAGTGTTGTTGGGGGACTGGTACTATCTTCATTGTTATCGCTGCGATGATGGACTATACAATAAATGTACGTACAAACCTATTGTATGGAAGAGTCATTTTGGAGAGAGGAATATGAGGTACCAGGTGATTTCCAAACCGGTACCAGGTAAGTAGGTATTTGATCATATTTACGATGGTACTGAATGCCAAAATCCACTATTACGGGGGACCATAGTTAACAGCACCAAATATTGTTAGTAAAAATACGTAAATATATAGGGTTTTGTACCGTAGGTCCTGTTAACTATGGACCACCGTAATAGACTTTGGCTAAGAAACCTTTCCCCCTTTGCTGTATGCCAAGCGATAACATCCGAGTATTTGTGAGAGAAACAATTCCTCGTACTCAGATGTACCGCCTAAGAGGCTCTACTGCGCTGTATTTTGAAGAAATACCGGTATACTAATGGCATGACAACCCACGGCTCAATCTGATTTGAATTTCTTGGCAGCTATAAGAGCAACATATCATATCGTGTTTAATCCCAAAGGAACTCAAAGCCCGTCAGCAATTGTTGTCTTAATGATATCGAACAAGTACCCTGAGGGGAAGGTGAGTCAGATCTTGCGACAGCACGCTCGCAGTCCATAGTGAAAGCGTTATGCGCTACACGAACTCCGCACGAAACCAATATCGAAGCACCGACTGCTCAGGACTATTTTAATCTACTGTGAGGAAAAGGTGCGGTAAGCGCTGCAATGCCGTGTATATCTTCGTACTGTGGAAAACGTCCGACGTATACTAGCACCAACAACTTAGTACGCGCGACCGCACTTCATGTTTTTCCACTGCGATCATTGAAAAGGGCAACAGTCGTTTATTCTTTCATGGCCCACGAACCTAATGTCGTGGCACGAGCATCGTCTGGGACTCACTTCGTGCTAAAAACGCATTGTACGCCTCGGAGCCCCCCAAGGTGTAGTCTCCAGCGCACTCCGAGGATGAATTAAAGCCCGGCACGTCGGGGGCGTCGGAAAAGTCAAAGTGACGCGGCCCAAAAACTCCTTCGCTGAACAACCCGGGTGCCAGTACGGGGTCTTTGGGTGGCAAGGTTACCTGGAGGATGGGGTTGCAAAAGTCGGAGGCTGGTGAAAAAGCTATCCAGCGCAGGTGAAGGGTAACGCGCAAAGTGTGTTTAGGGACTTGGTCGGGGTAATTAACACCACCTTCGTACGCGATCGACAGCTGAGACCTCCCCAAGTATGTGCCATTGCCGAAGACAAAATATAGAGGTGCTCCTATTTCAATACCACCTGCGGAGGCTGGTTCGAATTTCCTCTCCTCACAACGAACATATATCATACGCGAGGTGTTATGCGTGCGGTAGTTAAATATGAGACGACGGCTTACTTCCACGCCTGCTTTTGTATTTACACCTTACATGCAATGAGCACTTAGTTGACACCAATGCGGTCGTTGATTATGCTTTTTATTGTTGTCGGCCGTTCAGGTCGATGTAACGGATTCTATCGAATCCATATCCCGATCGTCTCACCATGGTACCTCTAAGTGCGCATTTGGTTATTACATGTGTAGCGTTGGCGCTGAGCGTTTACAATCCCGAGAAACATATCTATGCAGCAATTCTTTGCGCGGATGCAACGCGATGGGTGCTCGTAACCCACTGCGAACACCGCTGTGCAGGGGGACAGTGGTTGCTAAACCGCCAGATCGATTCAAGGAATGATGTCTTCACGTGGTTGTCCGACCGTTCAGAACGCCGCACACGGTCCCCCCATGGAGCATGCTTGTCGCGGCATACCATAGGTGGCAATCCACTGGTTGGTGGCTTGTAATATTGACTCGCTACATCTGATAACGTTGCACGACATAATGCGTCAAAACATGCTTGGTTTGAACCCTCGCCGAACGAAAGGTGGACGAATCGCCCTTCACGGCCTCACCAGCTTGGCCTTGCAGCAGTAGCCCAGCGACAGGAACCGTGATGCAATCGTGAAGTGGTTTCCAAGTCGTCCTGTTAGAGGCGAGGCACACGTGGCTAGAATTTTGACACGAAAGACGTTTTATAGCGACACTCAGTGAGACATCGCAGGGTAGTGCAGGGCGAGTACTGCCTATAACGAAGATTGCCTCACATACCTACTTCACAACGATCTTGCTGTTGTACAGTGGTTTCATGAACTACCCATCCGAACTGATCTTCGAGTAGTAAAATTGTGATCCAACTCATGGGTACAACGATACGAATCCCGAATTTGGTAGACTTACTCAGAGTTAATCGCAAGAAGCGATCAGGCTATCGAAGCCTAGCTTATCCTGCGAGGACAGGGTAGGCAAAGAAAAACATTCAGATGAGTTATACCAGGCCTTGCCCATCAACTAGCAGCGCCCTGGCGCTGGCCCTGGCGCCCATGACCGTGGTGTCCTCTCGCCAATTCGGGATCGGACCTCGGCCAACTTCTACTTGAACAAGAACCAACACGGTCCGCCACACACTGACATCCATCGAAGAGCCGTTCTATGAGGTTGGAGTCAGGAGTGGGCGGGGCGGGTGTTGGTGGAGGACTGGACCATGATGCTTGCGGCAGCGCACCAACAACGATAAATGCAACGGGGAGCGCACTGCGGTTGGTGGGCTATTATATCCAATAACATGTGTTGCGTAATTCTAGCAGTATGCGGAAACAGCAGAATATTGATACTGATGTCCATCTGTTTTCCGAAATATCGCCCATGGTTACTGAACAGACTATATGGCTATACCAGTATGAATAGGTAGCACGGGCAGATCGGGGAGCGTAATACGACAGCTATATTGTATGGGTACCACCACGAGCGGAGTTTACACGAGAGCGACTGCTAGAACAAGACAGCAGCACGCCGCAGCAAGAAGCACGAGTGGCATCGGCATCAGCAGCGGCGGCCTCACAGCAGAATAATCCGAGGGCATCTGGCAATGAACCGCAAAACAGCAGCAAGCATCTGCCATCTACCGTGATTATCCACCTATCATACATCCGGAACTTCAATCATTTTTTTTTACAATACACCTACTGGATGTGTACATTGTGTGTCACCACCTATTTGATTGATGGGGGCCAGGAATAAACTACAATATTACTCTTCCTAATATATAGGCTCTCTACGCTACTTACAACTTTGCGTGCATGACCTACAGCGGGTATACTAAAGTTGTGGATCAAAGATTGAAACCTATTTTAGGCACAAAATGAAAACTATTATGTGGTACAACGCCTAGATGTCCTTGCCATGCATAGCAAGGCGAACAAAAAATGTCTGTTCTGGCTCTCCGCAGCGTCATGGGAACGTAGACATCGAGCTATGTCACGAACATTCATGTATATAGGCAAGACTGCAATTATATCGGTAGTTCTACAGTAATATCAACCCTAATAGGAAGTAGGAGGTATATGTCGGATAATGGACAAAATCGTAAACAGGCGACGTGCAGTAGGGGCTTCTACAATATACTACGGCACACACGGTATATACATATGCTAGCACAATATGGATAGGATCACCTGGCAAAAAAGAGTCGTCGTTATCAATAGGGAACCAATATAATAGATAAAGATGGTAGTATTCTGAAATATAATGTGTGTTTTTCGTCGGGGAAAATACCTACCTGGTATGACTCTACCATTTAGATGATAGTTTTTACTATTTGGTAGCTCGGGCATATCTCACCAGGTATACTCGAGCAACATGTACCGACATATACTGTACCTCCGAGATAGGACTAGAGACGTGAAGTAAGTGGGATACAGAATGTGGTAGGAGCATAGCACATGCAACGAGGGCGACTTGTCAGGACGTCTTCTTAAATGTCTATGCTGGACAATCTCCAAAGGTCAAAAAGCGAGTGAAAACCGAAAGTCTGGCGACCGCGAGTATGTAAGATGTCGATAGTAAGTACGCGCTCACGGGCAGCATATGGACGGCGAGCCTGTTACGTATGTTTTACGCTGCCCAATCGGTATAATTTCCGTGGGTAGAGCACGGCCAACGAAAGCAGGGAAGAGACTGCAGAGAGCATAGCTAGGTACCAGATCGATTAATAGTAGACAGACCTGTCTAACTATTCGTACTACAAACTGCTGCGGCTGCCTGGGGACTGTTTTCGTTTTGTTGCGCTTCGGTTTGCCTGTTCTGTGCTCAGGCTCTTTTACTCTGTCTATATTTGCTGTGGCATTGCTCATTTTGCTGGTTCTTGGGTTGTCTGCCACATCTCCGTCGGGGGGCACGACGCCATACTTTATTTTGCACCAAGCATACACCAGGTATTATCCCTGGCATCTATTTCCAAACGCGTACAAAATATACAGTCGTTGTATTACTTCGACCTGCTCGGTCCTGACAACCATCAGTTTGCCTACATTGGGATCACATAACCTTAAATCAACCATACAACCGTGGCCCCGGGATAAAGGGGCCTGAACAAGGTAAACTTCCTAGATATCGAAGCATATACTCATCAAGCTTAGACCTTGGGACTGTTATGTAGCAGCATGACCCACAGCACTTTATTCCTACGATTACCAACGTATCAACAACGTTTTTATCCAATAATCTGAACTTACCCATACAATCGCAGTCCCGGGACAACGGCACCTGGGAAACGTATACTCCTTCTATGGCGACATAGAGTTATCGAGTACCGGTATGTATGCACCTACGAGTAAGAGGACCTACTTCGAGCGCCCCACTAAAACCTGAAAACCTACACTCGTATGAGCGGAAATGTTGTCCTGGACGGACCATGTAGGGTTGTCATGATAAACTACGTAGTACCAATACGAGCCGGGGCAGCCTTCGAACGGACTTGCTTTTGTCTATGCTGTGTCATAGCACACAAAACAGGGGGGGGGGGGGGGGGGGGGGGGGTACTCGATAGGAGAGATGTACTCGATCTCATTCATGGCCGTAGCCGTATGACCATAGACCCTCGCATCCCTACAATGCCGGGACGGAGCATGTCGGGTTTTCACCGACCAGGCAGACATTGCTTGCACCAACCGCGAAGCGCCGTGACGTGTCCGGCGAGTCGCATGAAGGGTGAGCTGCATCCTACTAAGAACCGCTTGTTAGGCGGACTTGCATATGGATGACAGCTTCAATGAGTTAGTTTAATTTCCGGTGTGGCCACTTCCAGAGACAGCAATGGGAGTACTATGTAACTGCCTCTTGGGTGCCGTACCTTGAACACTACGTGATACGATCAATTCCCTTGTGCAGAGGAAAGGTTCTTTACTTCGCACAAATGATCTAACTAGACGACCAGCTGTGGGCGACCGCCGACAAAAAAAAAAAAAAAAAAACGGTACCCTGAATGTCTATTAATAGCTCACGTAGTGAGCGGCATGTTTTACAGTGTCGTTGCCAACCGACGCCAACCCTTTCTGGGGGGGGGGGTAGATTGATTGCTGTGTTTGGGCGTGTATGGGTATACTTGATTGCATTTGTGGAGGATTATGCTGAATGATGAAATGTTTGCAAGGATAGCAATAGAGGTGTAAAAAAATGATTACTGGTGACTTTGATAGATCCTCTGTTTGGTTGTGTGTGATATAAACTGGCACTTACCTGCACAAGTGGGGGTATATGCCGAATGCTTATATGCGTGCAAGGGTAGCGATAGCGTTGTACAAAGTTGAGTACTGGTGAGGTAAAGTACATAGATTCTCTGTTTGGGTGTGCACGAGGTATATTGGTACCTACAGTAATTGCATGCGTGGGATGTTAATGTTGAATGCTGAATTGCGCTCAAGGGTACCTGGTACAATATTGAGTGCTGATACGCAGTAACCTCAAAAACGTAGAAAAAAACTAAGTAGTCCTATAGAAAAACAACCGATTCGCAGGAAAAGTGCTTCGCTGAGTCAGGTGCACCACATTTTTGCTTTTAGTTTACGACTCGGCCATGATACTGTTGATGATGACGCGACTATGGTCCCGTTTGTACATTGCTGTATTAGTGGCAACCTACTGCCGTTGCTATTTCTCATGTGTGCATTGCTGTTGTTAGTGGTATACTACTGCTGTTGTTATTTTTCACGTCAAAAACAATCTTGTTGCATGCCAGAGATGGGAGTAATACAGCAAGGACCACACCCGGTTTGCACCGACGGAAACGTCCTCACTAGTTATATACATATTATATGAAGCAACAGTAGTTATCCACAGTGGCTGGGACTCATGGGATGATACGTTTAGTTTTTTCGTGGTTTTCACTGTAAATCAACAAATGAGGATAAGTCTCACACAGTACGCAGGGCTAATTTTGTTTTTTGGCACGATCTGACAACGCTGATACCTCAGACAGCAGCGTATTTTAGTACAACCAGCAATATGCCGGCATTCTACACATGTTGTTTAGAAGCGAGTGGCCCTCTTTGCACGTGTTCATGTTGTTCACAACCTTATTTTGCACGTACCAATTAGGTGAGTTGTATGCTAATACACCTGGCACTCTTTGTATGAGAGCAAACGTGGGATGTGCATACAGGCTGTTGTTCGAGTTAAGTGATGGATACTACTATTGGTCTTCTTGGTATGATAGCATCCCTGAGATGTTCCCATATCGGCTGTTGTTGGGATTATATGGTAGCATGCTGGGGAGCGAGAAAATTGTCATTACTTGCAGGCGGGGTGGCGAGGTGAGCACCCCACGGAGTGACCTCAGTGAAGGTGAGCACTTATGAGCGTAGCACCGTGCAAGTGGAGGTAAGCACTTGTCATTATGCTATCGCTGAGAGGGGAGGTGAAAGCGAGCCCCTCGCTGAGGTTTTGGGTGCTGTGGGCTTTCCAGGTGCTTGGTACGTTTGCGTGCTGTCGAGTGTCCTGGGGTCTGGTTTAGTGACGAGGGGAGCGCCCCCGTGGGTCGAGCTCGGTGAAGGTAAGCACTCGTCATGGTAGGGGCAGAGAATGGTGAGCTCTCTGCTGAGACTTGTGTTTTGTTGAGTTTGTGGGGGTTTGGTATGTGTTTACTGCGTCACATAATCGGCAATGCATACTATAGCTTAGTACCACTTACAACTCAGATGCACTCACGGTTGTTACAAAATGGGTAATGGACACTAGAGCATCGTACCACTTACAACTTAGATGCATTCACGTTCGCTCCGACAACCCTTAGACGATGTGCCTTCGTTATCACAAAGGCTGCGCCATACCACTCGCAACTTGGATATACTCACATCTACTCGCCGTCGTTATGAAACGGCTATGTCACTTGTTCTCAGACGATGTGGGGTTGTGTGCCGTCGGTATGGCGAATGCTGTGCTACTTATGGTAGTGGATACTACAGCACCGTACCACTTACCACCTAGATACATTCACAGCAGTTATGTGCCGTCGTTGTGGCAAAGGCTTTGCCACCATCGCTCAAATTACGCGAGGTTATGTGTCGTCGTTATTGCTAAGGCTGTGCTACTTTTTCCATACAGTGTGAGGTGTTATGCTGTCGCTGTGGCTAAAGGCTCTGCCATTTGACCCAGGCGACGTGAGGGTTTGTGCCTTGTTTGCTCAGACGGCGTGAGGTTGCGTGCCGTCGTCATAGCAAAGGCAGGCGGTGGGAGGCAGAATATCGTACCCGGCACTGTGGCAGTGTACTTACCTAATTTCTAGAGCGAACGCTGTACCACGTTTACCCAGACAACGTGAGGTAGTCTTATGCCGTCGCTGTGGCAAACATCTCTGCCATGTTGGCCTGGATACCGTGCGGTTTTGTGCCGTCGCTACTCCGAAGATCTACCACGTTAATGCAGACGACGTAAGGGTGGGTCCGGTCGTCGTAGCAAAGGCGGGCAGTGGGTGGCAGAGGGTCATACCCTGCCCCGCAGCAGTGTGATGTATCTGATATATATATTCCATGCATACATGGCCTGGGTGCTCCGATAACAGACGCGCGAAGATCTCCGGATGACCTATGAAAGGCATCCGGTTGGCCTGTTGAGCCGGCTCGTATTTTGTCTAGCTCCGTGTATGGCATTGACGAGCAAGCAGGCACGTGCACGCGCCGTACTCGTGTACGGTCTCGTAGCTGGTCACTACAGTTTGGACGTTGCCCATAATAAAGCAAGGAACTGTTAGTCCTTTACCAGTACATTATATAATACTGCAAAGAACCTTACATGCAACATGATGGTAACGACAAATGCAACACTATCGTTCACGTGTACACGAACACTTGTATCAGTACGACGGTATATCTGATTCAATGTTTTCTCAGGGTTTAGGTTTGTTTCATGCACAAGTTTTCAAGCGTGCATACCACAATATCCACTTGTGCGATGGTTCATTTGATTCGGGGTGTCATATTAGTTTTTGCTTGGCTCACGTTCGTTCTCTAATACCACGGTATCCTGATTGCTGCTGTGTTCGAGAGAGTGGACGGCGCAAGGAAAAAAACATGCAGGGAATATAACTAAGTTTATCTACATGCCAAAGTCAAACTCCCTACGTCTACACCTCCGCATATTATTTGGAACGCCCCTCAAGGCAGAAATAACATATACCTGGTGTCAACATATCAAGGTCAACCTCGTTAAACACCCGTGCGGATTCTCTGGTGCGTGTTTCAAGCCACGAAATCAACCGCGTTGACGGGTGTAACAACTGTAATGGTGGTCGGAACAAACTAGTTGAATACGTCGCTCGAGACGACAGTGAGTACAGGATGGACAATGTACGCCTGAATAAATTCTGTACGTCAACACGACACCAGGACTAGCTCAAAGCAAGAGCTTAGCATCCCACCGAAAAAAATTGTCGTTTTCAAATGAATATATCACAATGATAGACACACGACCGAGGAGATGAAGTTGCTCTTCGATGTCTTGCGTTCGCTCAGCAGATACAAACGGTAGGGGGCTGGCGGGGGGGATGTCCAAGGTAAAAGGAATACTTTAGGCGGCCAACGTAACCCCGGGGTGAATCTCCCCCAAACACGAAGAAAACCCGAACATACTCCAAGGATATCCGAGGTAAGAGGATTGCTTTGAGCGGTCGTTGAGTTCCCCCACGATGAAAAGGTTCATCAACACGAAGGTAAATGGGTGAAAAAGGAAGTGGAGAATCGAGTTCAAGGTCAAGATATTGGGATAAATAGAACAATTGGTTCCAAAAGTATAGGAATTGCTCTCAAACGCGAACCCAGTCAAGAGCGGAGTTCCTATTCTCCTGGCGCCCGTGCTCGAAGATCGAAAGCTCAAAACAAGGTAAAAGTCATAAAAGGCGGTTCTATGCGTTGATGCAAGTGCCACAATCATTAAAACAAACGGGAGAGTCATCAATGTGGCGGAAGCGGAAGGCTTTTCACGGGGTGCTACAATTGCGAGGCTATATATGAGGGTCAT
Source organism: Macrocystis pyrifera (assembly GCA_031763025.1). NCBI lineage: Eukaryota > Phaeophyceae > Laminariales > Laminariaceae > Macrocystis > Macrocystis pyrifera. The sequence goes on from JASSKH010000038.1 coordinate 304,549, forward strand.
CAATGAGGCAGAAAGGCAACAGGATCCGGAATTATCACAGATACGGCAATGAAGGTAAGTAGAATCAAGCCCAACGAGACAGGAGCTACAGATAACCGGCTACAGCGCCACCACGGGTACTACCAAGGAGGTAACATCGTCACGCTCAACGTTATTGGAGAGAACGGTATCCGGCTGGTAAACGGCTTAGAACGCTTAGAATGGACCAGCGTGCCTCGAAAACGATGCGCACGACTGGGAGTGGTCAATTCAGGGGCAATTCCATTACACTCCAAAACCGACGCTATACCCAATTAACCTGGGCCAACGTAGTGGGAACGGTAGCCCCCTCGGTCAGTGTGACTTCCTACCGGTGAGAACGGGTCTCCACACGGTCCACTAGCATAACGACTAAACCTGGCCAGGCCAGACAGGAACGTCCAACACATGCAAGCGAATGAGAACAAAGGGGAAGTCTCGCAAAGTAAACACGAACTCCGAGCGGATGATCGAGTGTACTGTGGCCTTCAGTCAATCACGTAACGCCAGGCGGTCATCCTTGGCACAGGAGGTGAGTGCGGTGTTGTGGTCGGTAAACCAATTCAGATGATAAGCCTTGGCAAGGGAGTTGCCCGTCGTCGACCCGGCTGTTCGAAAGTCAGAGACGTTCTTCCATGCGGCGCAAAATGGATTTGCGCTTCATCGAGTACGCCATGGACCTGTTATGGCCACCCTATGCTCACCACCTGCTCCCGAATACCCTGTCGAGGTTAGAGTATTCTGCGTTGAGGTGATAGCTTCAGGGAGGCCTTTCCAGACGATGCACCATGTTTTCAAACGTAAAGAGGTAGTAGTATCGGAGGGCCATAGCCTTGCCGAGCTTGGTGGAGACGGAGAGGTTGCATCGGCAACAGAGAGGGATACGGCAATTGCAACCAAGCAATGTGTACATGTCATGTGCCACCTGCTATGCATGCATTCAACCTGTAAACGATCTCGAAGCCAGATAATCAACCGCGTCGTGACCGTCATAACATGCCTGATCAGTCAACGACGATGGCTGTAAAGACGACTGAAAAAACTAAATATTGTGACATTCTTGGTGTTGCCGAGTCGCTATACCGTAGCTGTGGATTATATCCAAGGGCCACGAGTGACCCGTACGTTTACCCGCTGCTATATCAACCCAAGAGACTTGGCACAGTGCAGAAGTTGCGGTCGTTGAAGGGAAACGAGGGAAGAGGTGGAGTGCCTCGACTGAAATGCGAATATCCTTAGACGATCTTGGGCCAGGTGAAGAGGTAAAAATGAAGAGGGATGGTACCTGCAATGCCACGAAGGTATACGCCAGCAGGCCCTCAATGCCGAGGACTCTAAGCTAGGTATATCAATGGCGATGATAGCGGAGTTGTGCCCCTTTGTTCGCAGTACGTTTGGTTGTCGGGACGTGGCACGCACAACGTTGCTAACCCGGGGCAAGTGATACTAGCTCGCGCTTGCCAAAGGCGTAGAGTGTGTGCTCTTTGTTGAGCGCAGAAGGAGCAAATGGGTGACCACGCAAGTGGCAGTACTACCGTCTACCCCCCCTACAATGGTGGAAGGTCCCTGAGATGTACATCCAAGGCCTTGAGCAGGGGCTGCAAACAGGTAATAGGTTCGAGGATGTGTTGTTGTTGGTGCATTATGCCAGCACATCCTTTGCTTGTAAGTCCAGTACCGTTGAAGGAGGCCCTCGCGGTAGTCGTCACACTCAGCGATGTGCTTTTCGGAACCGCTATTGGTCCGGGGCGATGCAGGGGGGGGGGGTACAGTGTAGGTAGTAAAAACTCTGTGCCAATGGCTGAAAATGTCTATGTGCTACGGTCCCATCCGGGGGGAAGTTTACAGTCTTGGTGGTGAAACATCTATGCCAAACATCTATGCCAGCGGCTGAAAATGTCTATATGCTACGGTCCCGTCAACCATCCCCGAAGCTGTCGAAACTCTGGGGGAGTGGCTACAGAAGACATTATCGGGACGCTGCAGGTCTTGGCCTCTTCAGTGAGACAAAGAACTACTCCCCAAGTGATGAATTCGACGCTTCACCCCAGATCCTTACCCACCATGCTTTCCATTCACGTTGGCCGGGCCTATCACTGATGTGTATCAGGCCTGAGTTAAACGTTTTCATGCCTGTATTTGATTTGTTGTAGTACCTACTATCTTATGTTACCTGGACGGGTGCAGGGCCAAGGCGAGGACGACAAACTGAGGACGACGGTGGTTGCGGTGGGCATGACGATATTCATGAATGCTCTGAACTCGATCATGCCGTCGATTCATGGCTCGTGCATCTGGTCGAGGGTTTTATTCAGGACTTGCTCAAATTTACACTTTGGCGGAAACGTTATACACGATGACCGATCGCAGGCTCTCACAGCACGTGGCAGATCCAAAGGTATGCGAGCATTTTTTACCTGGCTTGACGACCATAATCCGAGAGTGAGTATCACTCCGCTACAGCTGCACGTACTTCTGGTGGAGGCACGTAAGTACGGAAGTAGTCTTCAACTGGATCACGATGAGGTGAGTACAGGCTCCACTCCAGTGGATATGGTTTACCGTTTGTAAGGACTGCACTACCGGTCAGACCGCCGTTCTCAGAGTGCCATTCTCGCTCGCTGCAGATGCTAACACGGCACAAGCTAGAAACAGTTTTTGGAGCAGCGAGCGAGAGACACGGGCTAGATACAACGTCAGGAGGGAGTTTCCAGACATTTGAAGGCGGCAAACGTTCATCAAAGACGGGTACGACGTCAGTTACTACTAATTGCGAGTGGGGTATCCAAATGAAGATGGAGAGTAGTTCGATCGTCAAGCGCTAAACTAAACGAAACAGCTGGCGACCACTTCAGTCTAAACCGTTTGCTCAAGCGGTGAATCTGGCTGGAAAGGGGAGAAAGGCATGAAGGACTTCAATCGTCCTGATCTAAAGCGGCACAAGGTGCTTGCGGTGATCTCATTCTAAACCGTTTGTTCAAGCGGCGGGTCTGGCTGGAGCGGGAAGAAGAGCTCCGCCATACGGGGCCGCACTCATTTAAGATTTGGGGGACCATACCAGACTTGGGGGGGTAACGAGTCGAGGCATGCAGCCACGAGCCGTTGGGTGCAGAGTATTACTCTGTGGGTGTGGGAAAAGTGTTTCATTCAGCAGACGGTTTCTGGTTGCTAAATGCAAAACGTATGACCAAGATGTTTAGCGCGTGCAGCGCATGGGCCGTCAACCGATATCTTTAGACGCTCCCCAAGTAAGGAAGAGAATACGGGCAAAACCTAAAACCTTAACCAAACTAAATACTGAGGGATTATAGGCTAACCCGACTGTTCACTCAAAAAAACGCATCATTCCGCGTGATAGCGGGCATTATCGAGTATCCGCATCGGTGGTAATCAGGGTTTTTAGTTTACGTATGTACGTATGCTTCGCTCTTGCTTGAGCAAAGCACTGGAGCCTTTGACTGCCGACGGCATCAACTTACTAACTGAGGAGGCGAGTCAGGTGAGAGTTGGCAGCTCACGCCGAAGAGCTTGCCGTAACACAACCTCATCGCCACTGAGGTATCTTCTGCGCTGTGTATGTACGTCCATGTACATGCAGGCGCCCCGCCTACTTTCGTCTGCCGCTGAGGCGGCTGCTGCTCCACTGATGCTTCGTTGCTGCATTTCAAAGACGCTGCTGAGGCGTAAATATCGGACACCCTACCGGAGTACTATATTGATGTATATTTCTGCGGTGTGATATATTACTGCTACAGTACTAGTATATCAATGTGCCTGGGACCTGTACACCATATGTAGGTCACAACAAAGCAAGGCACCCCCGGGGGAAAGGTCTGCGCCCGTACGTGTTTGCAGCCGCCATTCTTAATGTTATTCCAGGTAGAACACGAGTGAGATCTGAGGCTGTGGCGGTTACTGGTAGCCACTGCTGCTGCGACGTAGGTATGGTGGCCTTTTTATAGGTAGTTCGAAAATGCAGAACGAAACGATTACTAATACGAAGTACAGTGGCCGCCGTTGATTGCAAAGTCAGACACCGGCTAGTACGGGTAGGCGATCCTCGAGCACACAATCCGATTTCGAGTATACGCCGAGACCAACTGCTGTTATTGTGGTCTGGCCCCGCGAAGAGACGTGCTGGGTGCGCTGCACTGCTCGAAGGACCCACGCGTTCGAACTCCCGCTGCCTTCGTTTGGTCTGGCAGTGAAGAGACGTTCCGAGTACACTAGAGTCAACCTGGCTTGGTATTTTACACCAGTATTTCACAATGTAACTGACTGATGTCGCTGTAGTCTACGAGTACGTATTTACGGAGAGGTGAGCGCTGAGTGCGCTCCTCTTGGTCTCTAGGTCCGAGCCCGCGCCAGGCGACTGTAATTTGGCTGGGGGAAGACGCGCCCCCCGATGACCGCGCGTCGGGCGGAAAGAAATGTGGCTATACAGCTGTGTCCCCATCCGACTCATCGATTGTTCTGCTGCTGCTTTCTGTCGATCAAATATTCTAGAAGGTAGAAACTATGGTAGGTTTCGATTTGAAAGTCTGATGACCCAAGTGGTCGGATTTCGGGCCAAAATCCGACGACCTGGGCCCTCGTATTCTCATATCGAATCATTGCCGGTCAGATACTGTATATTCGGACTGCAGAAGCCGATGCGTTCATTTTGGAGATCGAAAATACGAATCTAAAGCTCGAAATCGAACCCAATAGAAAACAACCTATCAGCGCTCCTCGTCGTTTCTTAGACATATGTCCTTGAGTTGTTCGTGCTAGCGAGAAATAAGGTTCACCTTACGAAACGAAGATGCCTCATCGTGATCCCCGACCCAGGCTATGTTGGGAGCGGCCTCGGGCGTGCTTGGGCCGTGCCCTGGCTGCCGATTGACCGGGTGTGCTGTACCCGTTCTTTACAGAAACCTTTAAAATATGTCAGTTGTGAGTGGGACCAGTTGAGTGGTCGATACTTGATTTATCAGAGTCTCGTGGCGAAAGATGTGGGTTGATGGTCTACCATTGCCCCGTCAGGCATATATTTGGCCCGTCACGCCCTAACCCTAACCCTAACCCTAACCCGAAAGTATACAAGGTAATAGTATGTAGCATTGGGATGTCCTTGACAGCTGTCCGTCAAGGGGCAAATGTGCCATCAACCGACATCTATGCTCGCTCGTGACGGCAAACATGTTCTGTTTTCGATGCCTGCATCCAGATTGGACCTCTTCCCCTTTGGCCGAAATGGGAGAGGCCGCAGCCTTCGCGACTTTCGACAGCTCCTGGCAGCAAGAGTGTGGGAAATATGGGCGGGGGCGGACGGTCTCGTGCTCCGCCGTTGCGCGTGAGTTGAGGGTCAGGCGTTACAGAAACAGGTGTAGAATTGCCGATTCGGGCTAGGGTAGGCAAAAAACAATTTACTGCAGCCACACTCAATATTTTTCCTTTTGGGCCCGTCATTGGGTGGGGAGTGTACTCATCATCATGCATGGCCGTAGTCGTATGACCATAGACCCTTGCATCCATACAATGCCGCGACGGAGCACGTCGGATTTTCATCGACCAGGCCGAAATTGCTTGCACCAAGCGCGAAGCTCCGTGAGTTGTTGGGCAGGTCGCATGAAGGGTGAGCTGCACCCTACTAAGACCACGTTAGAGGCGGAGTTTCTTAGATATGGATAACAGCGTCAATGAATGGATTTATTTTCTGGTGTGGTCACTTCCAGAGGCAGCAATGGCTTTATCACGTAACTGCCTCGTGGGTGCCTCACCATATATACACTACGTGCTGTAGTCATCCCGCTTGTGCGAAGAAAAATTTCTCCCTGCACAAACATGATCTAACCAGACCGCCAGCGGTGGCAACCGCCGAAACAAACAAAACCAAAATCGGTACGCTGGCTGTCTAGCTCACACGGTTAGAGGCATGTTTTGCAGCGTCGTCGCCAGCCGTCGCCAACCAAACCTATGTACCTGGTATACCAGGTACATAATATTGCGGGGAGGAGGGGTGTACTAATTGCCATGCATGGCCGTAGTCGTATGACCATAGACCCTCGCATCCCTACGTTTGCCCGGACGAAGCACGTCGGGTTTTCACCGACCAAGCAGATATTGCTTGCACCAAGCGCGAAGTGCCATGAGGGATTGGGCGAGGCACGTGAAGGCTGAGCAGCATCCTAATAAAAACCGCTTTAGAGATGGATTTTCTTGCCTTTATGACAGCATCGATTAATTGATTTAATTTCTGGTATGGCTAATCCAGAGACAACAATTGGTTTACGATGTAACTGCCTCGTGGGTGCCTTACCATGTACACACTACATTATGTTTATCCCCCTTGTGCGGCGTAAAGGTTCTCCCGGCACAAAAATGATCTACCTTGACCGTCGGCCGTGACGACGCCAAAACCTATACCAGGTACACAACATAGGGGGGGGGGGGGGGTCGCTTCTCCTGGTATATTAGACGCTATATAAACAACTACGCAACACAAATTCGTATACATTACAAGTCACTTGATGATAGACTGATCAATCCGGCAGTCTAGGTCACGTGAGTAGCGCAAGTGACATGAGCTTAGTACACCACAGATACCTTTCTCTACACGACATATACCTTTCTCGAGTTCACCGTGTACAAATGCGCCGTTAAAGTGCATATTTTGTCCTGACCAATGGGAACGGATGTACTCAATGAAGAGTCACGTGAACACCAAGCACGTGAAGCTGAGGAGCAAGGACTCGGACGGTCAACAGTTTCTTGCGAGTATTGTTGTCAGCGAAGTTGAAAAGAAAAGTGTGGGGGCATTGTTAAAAATAGGTCTTAAAACGAAGGAGTAGAGCTATTGGTGCACGCACAACTCAGGTGCCACTTCGTGGCCAAAATACGGAAGGAACCTTGACCGAAGACAGAAACAGGAACAAAGGTTCCGGGGGCGACGTCAGCATTTTTAGCGAATCTGACAGTGAATTTGACAGTAACATCGAGAGCGAGGAAGAAGAGGACGGAGTGGATGACGATGAGGAAAACGAAGACGGAGGATGATAATGAATAAAAAGGACAAGGGAAGAAGAAGAGGTGGAGGGGGAAGAAGAAAAAGTAGTAGAAGAAAAAGAAGAAAAAGAAGCCGGCGGGGAGGGGGCGGGGACAGGTGAGGGGAATAGTGACCGCACGACGTCTAAAATAAAATGTTCAAATTGTGTCTGTAAGTAGCAGAGGCCAGACAGTGTTGGCGAAGAGGAAGTGGAAGGAGGGGTCATCATCATCGGATGTTGAATAAGGGACGTAGGGGCAGGGGACGGTGCCCTACCAGAGACGGGGCAGGGGAGGATAATTGCAGCGGCCGAATCGTGGCCGAGGGGGTCCGGAGGAAATGGTCGGAGGTTTGATTGGCTATGTATGTGCCCTCTTGCCTTTTCGGGCGTGCGTGCGAGGATAATTTCCGCACCCCGCAAAAACAACAAGAACGTAAGGCGCACGTACAGAAAGAACACCACGTATGGCACAGCGTTTGGCATATTATCATACGACGTGGTGCACACTATTCATTTTTCATTTTAGTTGTTCGTACCCCATGCGGCTTCGTACTGCCATGTTGTGTCTTCCCGCTCCCTGACTTCTCATACGTGAAACACGACAGCAAGATACATCATTACAGCAAGGAGGTATCCTAACATGTGCATGATGGTGTCTGGGCACTGCGCAAAAAGAATATCACAGGTATCAGGTGTCAGCATATCAGCTGCTACCATTGGTCCACTGGCTGCAGTACACATCTCACGTATACGTGTGCAGCCCTCCTCTTCTACTGCTACCTGCTGTCTATTGCTCGTGCTACTGCTGTTTTGTGTGGCTTGCGTTTTATAAGGGTTTCAGTGATACGTTAAGACGTTATTTGAGCGGGATCCAAAATATTGAGATTGCAAATTTGGAAATCAAACACTCTTCGATTCTCAATCTAGATTGAAAAAACGGCCGCTAAAACCCCCAATTCAAACTTGAGATTTTCCAAATTCAACCCGACGATCTCCATAGTCACTGCTGTATGGTACGAGTAGTCAAAGACAGAATGAAGACGGAAAGTAATCCGACAGGCTGGTACAATCGGAGAAATTGGTTGGTCGACGTGAGTAGACGTAAAGTTATACCGATTTGTTTGGCCGGATGTATATTCTTGATCAGTGGTGTACTGTTTTTTGTCATTTGTTTTCCGTTAGGACAAGTTTGTAATTTTGCTTCTAGATACCCTAGCGAACTAGTAGTTTGAACACGTATGCATGAATGTGAACACACGTACGTTCTGATCAGACTGTGCTCATTTAAATTATGTAGTCTTGCGCGCTCAGGCAATATTTTGGGAACGGTGGTACTTATGTTTCGAGTGGACCAATGAGAAAGCGGCGGTGGTGCCGTCATATTGAAGTAATCAGTTTTAGTATTTTGAGCGTCCCCTTGCAAGTATATATTGATCGGTTGCATCGAGTACTTGCAGCATATAGCGTCCAACGTTACCTGCATCCCACGTGTCGGTCAGACAGAGGCTTTCATTTATATATGTGTTTTAGTATGCTTTCAGGGTGAGGTTTGGCAGCACAACGGTGGTATTGCTTTCGTTGGCGGACGTCTCAAGCAAGCGTAGCAAAAAACAAAATCATAGGGAGAACGTCAACAACAACGTCGAGGAAGCTGGTGGTGGCGTCACGGCAAGCGTCACGAATAACAAAAAAAAACCTCCTCATCACAAGTTAGTAAATACCACCGTGCACCACTTGGCAGTACGATCGATTTTGCTGCCGGCCTCCGTTTACCACTTACGTGCATGCGCTAAGCCGCAGGCGGGCTACAGCCCGCCACGGCGAAGCCCCTCTTGTACTTTGTGTAGAAGTATCCCATCACGCGACGTCAGGGCTACTGGGAGCAGGTATGTGACAGACTTGTTGCGGAAGCACGTGGACCTTTGAGACGGGAGCGGACTTCCTCGCTATTCGTTTCGAAGCACTTGGGGGCACTACCAATGGAGTGCGGTCAGCATTCAAAGAAGAACAAGCCAACCCAGAACATGAAGTCATGCCGTGGGAATGCACGCCTAACCAAGACGATTTCCTCCGACAGCGAAACTCGCGCGCTCCTCGCGCGAGGGTGCATGGTGAGGTGAAGCGTCGCAACATCAGCAAACATTCACTAGCGCGGTATCACGGGTCGCTCCCGTTCGGTAAGCGACATCCCGGTGCCTTGCGGCGAGCGCAAGCACTGGCTAACGGGGAAACCGAGGCGACATTAAGGGGCGGACCGGTGAGCGGTGGGAATGTCCGACCACCGTGCGCCTCTTTCTACGTCTGGGAGGGGAAGTCGTTGGCGGGTACGACCGTTAAGAAGATCACGAAAGTCGTCATGTGGAAGACGGAGAACGGAGACAATTGATATATCGGATCGACCACTTGCACGTAGACCCAACCGTCCAAGACGGAGCGGGACCACTATCACCCAAGCGCGAGGGACCTGTCGAGATCTCTAGCTTTTGAGTCAGATTTAATCGCGGCTAAACGTAGACGAGTTCGAAAAAAAGTTGTGAGAGGCAACACAGCGCCCGGTAGGTAGCTAATCACGAACCAAAACACACAAGGAGTATGGGTAGGACCACCGACCGGGGCAGGAGGGCTCGTCCAATCCAATACTTCCTTTGAAAGATCGTTGGGAGATCGAAATTAAACACAGTAATATGGCTCGCATCTATACCGACCTATCAAATTTAACCCAGCGAAGTGAGTTGTGTAGAGCTTGTCAAAGGAACCCGGTGCTATTATTATATTGTCCTTCCAAACGCCTCTGGCTTCCTGTAGGACGTACGGTGCAGCCAAGACAAGCTAGTCGGCTGACGCTGCATAAGTATGCACACAGGTCCATTAATGCTGCAAAAAAAAACGTGGCGGAAAAGTGCACTCGATAAGGCAAACGAGGATTGCTACAGTATAATGTCACGCTGACACCGGTCATAGGATTCCTACAGAAAAATTGTGACCCAATCCAAGGAAACAATCTTTGATGCAACGATAAGCACCGAATATTTGTTGGACTTACTCAGAGTTAGAACGCACGGAGCGATCAGTCTGTCGAAGTTTAGCCTACCCTGGGCAGACAGGGTATTAGGCGCAGGAAACATTCAGACCTCCCAACCCACTCTCGAGGTTTAGTGGCATGTTTTCCTGCAGAGTCATTTCAATGCCAGAGATGGTAGCCGCGCTGAGAACACACTCACGGCGGGCTTCATCTCGGGCCACGCCCTCCTTCTCCAGAGCAGGAGGCCTCATCCAATCCAATACTTACATTGAACGATCATTGGCAGCGTGAAAAAATACAATAGGAATCCTCGTTCTCCTATCGAGTGCACATTTCTCACCACGTTTAGTTTTGCAGCACTATTAACTTCTGTACATATTTAATCTGTGTCAGGCGGTCAGCTTGTCTTGGCTGCACCGTACGTCCGACAGGAAGCCAAAGGCGGTTGTCACAACTATATAACATAACACTGGGTCCCTCAGACAAACTTCAGACAAGCCACTTCTCTGGGTGTATTTTAATAGAGCGGTTTAAAGGCTAGACGCTTGTGGTGGAAGAGTGATGACAAATGTGGTAGGAGATCGGTGCGACTTTATAACAAGGACAAAGACTGAATACAGGGTAACTTGGCGCGATCTCGGGTAGCCCCATTCTTCTCTGGAGAGGGTGGTTGGATTGGAAGCGAACGGTAATTAGCCATCTAAAATCATCCTGAATGATACACGTACCGTACAAGGGCCAGCTTACCGGAATTCAAGTTTGTGACTCTGACTGTGGTTCCCGGAATAGATGGGTCTCCACCCCTGGCTAACGCTTCCCCTTCGTCCTCGACGGCGTACTGGCACAGCCCTTTATCGTTGTCGTATATCCTGGTGTCGAAGTCCTGTAGATCTGCGAAGCACGGGGAACGAGACGCACGTACCTACGCCGTGATGAAGTATCTTGCTTGAGTGGCTCTTTAATGATGACCTCGAAGAACCTACGGTACTTTTCGTTGTACTGGTTGTGAGTAAGTTCTTCGCAGCACTATTTTTGGACAATTCATCATGTAATGGCAGTTCATTGATTGAATAAACAAAAACCCAACATGTTCAAAAAAATCAACTGCACCATAAATATCAATGTGAAAACAAAACCAACTGACCTAAATCTTGCAGATGGCGCAGCGTGCGCCGGCACGCATACACAAAAAACATGCGATGGCCATTTTAATGCGCATCAAGCAAGGACTGCCTGCGGTGAGCGAGGCCTCAGGTATCGGGCATGTTGTGACACAGAAACCCCTTGAAAACAAGGCGGAAGTTAGGAAAGCGAAAACGCCCCGACGCGCTGCTTGCAAGGGGCAACAGACAAAATTAATTTATGTCTCGCTGTTGAGTGTTCCCATGAACCTTCGCGACGCATAGGGGAGTGGAATATATCTTGAGCGCATTGACGTCTAGGCCGCCTATACCTTATGTTCAACCTCGGAATCGGAAGGCGCTCTACTGTAATTCACGACTCACAATAGGCCCGAAGGATCTATAACTCTGCTGGCGTAGTTTACATCCTACCCGGCAACACACCCCACGCATAAGCGAAGCATGCGCATGCACGATACAGCGTCGGCAGGTGTCTGGGAAGCGGCCTGTGCAAGTGATAAAGGAGATAGATGGCATGATAAATTTCTATACAGCTAGTCGTTGTCTTCACTCTCTATGACCTTGCTCCGATTGATGTGCCACACCTGTCCCCACCCGACACGCACTCACGACACAACCCCGAGTCGTTTGAGTATGTATGCTCTGTTAATCCGGGCCTTACCTCTTATTGTTTGCTCTGGTGTGCCATGCACCACCGTCGAAGCTAACGATGTATCTCCAGCCACCAGAACCACGGCAACCAACCCAACATTCTTCCACACCGACATCCTGTTCGCATACGGTCGAAGACGTATAATGCGTGGGTTGTGCATGCCTATTGTGGTCAATCTACCCCACAACATGGGGAGTGTGGCTCTATGAATACTGCGCAAAGTCGTCTCAACAGCGATACCGCTGCGTAACTTTGGTGCAAATGCCAATGGAATATAACTTGCTCGATCCCTTTAGATCGACGGTGTGCAGGATATATCGACGGATGAACCCACGGAATCATTCAGCCCCAAGCCGAAACTCCTTATCACAGTGCGACATACCAGTTTGCCAGTATTCAAGAAGCACGAGGTGATCACAAACTGAGTACTTTATGGTTTGTCATAAAGGCGGGGGATCCAACTTTGATCTTGTTACGTGGCTCATTTCCTATGCACGGGTCCATAATAGTCTGCGAGTAGGTTTTGTTTCTTCGGTGGGTACTTACGGTATATATTGTTAGCTAAAAGTAAGAGCGGTATGCGGAAATCGAGCCGACTCTTGGCTTTTCGCAAAGGTCAGAAGCCAGAGTAACACAAGGATCTCGATCCTACGCCGTCAGTACCGCTGACTTCTTTGCATGCCCTCGTTCAGCGTTGTAACTCTTGGTCGTCGAATCATGGCGAATATGATGGAGGTACGCTAACAGGAACGCCACACGAGGTACAGAAAGAGAAGGAGGTACGACAGAACCGTTATGAACGTCTCTGGAACTATGGCCTGGGAACTTGCTATGACCTGTGAGGGTAGTGACAATGTTCCACTCTGGAATGGCGAACTAATAGTGGGAACAACACCAGAAACGGAGCAAGGTAATTCAACCATAATCAATACGCCCAAGAGGTCGTCAAGAAGTCACTCGGATGAGCAGGCCGACTGCATCTAGTTCGACTTGGACAACGGCGTGTGTCTCTGCAGCTAAATATGCGTATATATTACTTACGGCGGCTATATCGAAGAAACTGTGGGTATGCCAGGGATATGAGGTTCAAGAAAAAGCGCCTTGCATACTACAACATAAGCAGGGTATATATAGCAAGTTCTGCATGTGCACTAGAAGCAGGAAACTTGAAATAGCAAGAGAAATCAGGCAGTACCAACCCTACTTCACGTGGAAATACGGTAGCACCACGGTTCAGCGGCCTTCACGAAGAGGAGGAAGACGGAAACGGTGGTGGGAAATTAAACTAAACCGAATTTTGTCCAAAGATCCCACAATTCAAAGGGGGGGGGGGGGTACTCATTATCATGCATGGCCGTAGTCGTACGATCATAGACCCTCGCATCTCTACGATGCCGGGACGGAGTACGTCGGGTTTTCACCGACCAGGTAGACACTGCTTGCACCAAGCGCGAAGCGCCGTGAGGTATTGGGCGAGTCGCGTGAAGGGTGAGCTGCACCCTACTAAGAACTGCTGTAGAGGCGGATATTCTTGAATATGGATGACAGCATCAATGAAATGATTTAATTTCTGGTGTGGCCATGGGTTCACTATGTAGCTGTCTTGTGGGTGCCTCACCATATACACACTACGTGATTCAATCATCCCCCTTGTGCGGAGTAAAGTTTCTCCCCGCACAATAATGATCTAACTCGACCGCCAGCCGTGGTAACCGCCAAAAAAAAAAAAACAAAGAAAACAAAGGGTACCCTCGCTGTCTAGCTCACGCAGTGAGAGGCTTGCTTTACAGCGTCGTCGCCAACCGACGTCAACCCAACCTATATATACCAGGTATATAACATAGGGGGGGGCGCAGTTCAAAGGGGGGGAGAGTGTATGAAGATTACCCTGGTTTGGGTCGTGGATCGATCGTTTACCCCTATGGAAATCCGCATATCACTCGCCCCCCCGCTAAACGGCAGCATATTTGGGGCGCTTGTACTGTATACGGCCGCATTGACCTATCTGTTTCGTTTCAATACCTGGGGCACCAGAGAGATGTGTTCAGAAACGCGCGCGCAAGTACTTCTAAAAAAGAAACGTTCGAAGCGAGCTTCGCACCCTTGTCCTTGACGACGTCAAACGAAGTGTGATCTACTGGGCAACAGGGGTAAAAGATAGATGGATTACCCAGCTCAGGGCAATCTTCATGACATATACAACTGCAGACTACAATACGCCAGCCACTCGAAGACGGGTGTTCGATACCGGGGATGCCTCTCTCTCCCGAGGGAGCCACAATCAGTTGAGGCGGGAGTGGTCAGATGTTTTTGACGATGTCGATAACCTAGGCTGGCTACGTCGCCTTGCTGATAGGTGAATGGTACAGGAGGCATTGTCGGCGGGTGCAGTGTGATCCTATATATTCCTATAGATTGTAGATGAGGCAATTCAGGTTTTTCCGAAGATAAAGAGGAATCCATACTACTGTAGGATGTCTTATAGCCCTAGTAAGACCGCTAAGATCGAGAACATTGACAGATGTTTCCAATTCGATCAAGAGCCAATCAGTGCGAGAAATGCTCCAGTGACATCTCAACTCTGTAGCTTCGTAACGACAGCGCACGGACACTGGCGAAAGCCGTAGCTCTTAAACTTTCGTCTAGGTTTTTGTGGAAAGAGCCGTTTGATGAGGAACGGTGGTGTTGAGCATTCGGTGATTGGGACCAGTTGTGCGAAACAAATATCAAGTGGCCGGCACTACTCAAGGGGTCTCTTCGGTCAAAAGAAGAAAATAGTACTTTTTAACCACATGCATCGGCTTTTTTTCAGCAGCAATACTATTTCTGGTACAATAACGCCAAATCACGACTCCTTAACGAACACGTCATAGCTCCATTTCTAGACCTTGAGCAATCTCTCGACCAACGTACAACTCGTTCGTTATGGTCTCTGAAGGGTGGTTGGGGCCCTGGGATCTGCAAGGGATGGCAGTCACTGCCTTTTCTGAATCACGAAACGAAAAAGCACAGCAGCAAAAAAGTTGACCATTACGGAGCTCCTGTTGGGTGTCTGCACTCTGCTGTGGCCGTACAGGACGCTGCGGACGGTCGAACGGGGAGCCCAGGTAGGTTCGCCAACTATTAAAAGTGCTCGGCGTAGTCGTCGAAAATATTTATTACAACCGTATCAGCAGCCGTAGAAACTTCCATTTTTTTAACTTCGTCTACAGTAGATGGGTAGCAAAGGTATGTGGAGCCGTTGTGTAGTAAGCGGCCCTTTCGTGATGAACAAGGCGTCGAGTCGATCCGGCGCCTCACACGAAAAAAATTATCTACGGCATACGCTCTCTCAAAAACCGCCGTGAGGGAGTTGGTCTGGGCGTAAGATCTGGAGAAAGGTTGCTTTCCGTAGGGAGTCATGAAAGGTCGAAAATATACCAGGAACATGATTGCAACTGAAACAAAACGGAAACGAATAGACTTTTCAAAACACTTTAGTGCTTTTTATATTTTGCCCCGAAGGAGCCCGTTAGGGGGCATGGGTGAGTCGGGCGCCGCTTGGCTTCTTGATTTGACCATTGCCATCGACTGGAATACGGTGGCTGTTATTCATGTCAAAGTCATTCGAGTGCATTAGGCCTACAGGGGTGTTTTTCTCGATGACCGTGGTGTTTGTCCCTAAGGAAATGTCGTGGTTTATGTTCAGGTCTTGCGTTTCGTCTTAAATGCCGCTACGCCCTGGTGTTTTTGTTTTCGTTTTTGTTTTTCTCGTCAGAACTCAATCTGCTTTTTTTTTAACATACCTGTACAGGTAGTAGAGCGAAAGTTTGTTATTTCGGGTTGTTTTTCGTTTTTTTTTTTTCCCCCTCGAGGTCAGGACCAAGCCTCGGGGAAAAAAAACACTATTCACGACAAAACCTCATGAATCGTGTATTTATTTTGCTCCTCAGGAATGACCCTAACAAACACGCACAGCAGCAGCGGATAACGCCTACTGCTGTACCTGGTATATATAATGCATGGTATATTTATATCTGTATTACACAGGAGCACATGTATACCTGTGTATTACACGGGAGCACAGCAGTACATTGGTATTGGTAGGCATAAGAATACAGCAAGCAGCAGGTCTCGAGTACAGTACTGTAGGCACATCTCCTATAGTCTACTGCACTATTTGCTGTTGTTATTGCAGTACGGACGATAGTTAGTGCAGTTGCCGTCCATACAACAAAATAATTGTTTTACGCGACGTAACCGCATAATATCGATTCTGCAAGCCATCAGGAGCAGCTGCAGCAACACGTTTGTTCGTACATTCCTGGTGTAAGGTTCATTCTTATCGGAGAGCGTTTTTTCCATAGTTTCCACAGTCTACATCAAACTGTAAACGGTATTCTTGCAAGTGCTTGCTGTACTATAGTCCGTGCCAGTATACTTTACCAGATACCTGGTACGGATTGTGCGCGGTTGATTGGCAATGCCCACACCGTGTCTCTGCCCGTCGTTTACCAGCTGCGCGATCGTGCTGTGTCGGGTCGTTTTAGCTTTATCTCAGGTTCCAGGGGCTCCCTGCCGTCGTTGAGAGCAGTGAGGCTTGAACGCTTCAACTTATTGGTGAGGGCCTGGAATCAACGGCAGTAGTACGCGCAACACTAGCTTAGGTTGAGGTGCTGCCGTTGTTGCAGTTGTTGGTGGTTTTGTTTATGTTGGTGTTTTCAAACAACAGCAGTGCAACGTGTGTACGAATAAATAATCTGGGGAGTGTTCCAGTGAACTCCTACGTACTAAACGGTACTCTGCTGTGCGCTGTGCCCTCTGGTATGTACTTTGACGTAGCTAGACGTACCACGTATCACATACTAATCCAGCCTTCTACCATCGGGTGCGCAAGCAGGATCGGGCAGGTAGACCCTCTGCGCGATGACTGACTTTCTGACTCAGGGTGAATCAATCGCCCGAATTTGATAACTGGGCACAAAAAAAATGAGCTCCTTGTGTAAGGAGGATGTAAAAGGTTTGAGCCTGCTACTGAGAGTATGATACGAGTTGCACAAGCGGGCGCAGGCTGGATCACCTCAGGGGACGTGTGCAATGATGGTTGTGAGTTCACTTCGTTACATATACTGGGGTTATGTTCACCCCCTCAGGCAGGCAGCCAGGCAGCCAGGCAGCCAGGCAGGCAGGCAGGCAGGCAGGGAGACAGGGAGACAGGAGCGGAGAACATCAAATTTACCCGCTGCTTCTCTTCTTCTACTGCGGCACAAAATCCTTGATGACGCTTGCGGTACGAGTACTGTACATCAAGTGAGAGTCCAACTGCCATGGGGCATACCTGTGTGTTTCTTGACAGAAAACCAGAATAGGTGGCGCTGCCGTCTCGTTGTCCCGCTTGAACTATACCAAGCACCGGTTATGTCCTATATCATATCCATGGAGCTGTTGGGTCTGATAGTCTTTTCATCTGGAGCCTCCACGTTTGTTTGCGAAGATCGGATTATTTATGCTGAGTACAAGTATGTATTTTTCATGTACGGGAGAAGTTGACCAATCAGATCAATACGAGTTGTTCAGTTGTATCCATGTAGTCAATAAAGGGCACCTGGGACCAGCTCTGCTGTAGCAATTGACTTGCGGTCGAGAGGATGCAGCAAGGCAGGGTCGTCAAGACAGGACCCAGGTCCAAGGTGTGGCAAATACTGATTTTCGCTTGCTTTGTGCTGTGGCAGGAGCTGCTGTCTTCTTCGCTGCGCGGCTTGGTTTCGTCAATTTCTATTCTCCCGATCCCAAAAAATAATCAACTTCCCGAAAACAGACCGAAAATCAGGATCCAAAATCGCACGATATGGCCCATATCTAGACATTTTTTTTCAGATGGGGTTATAGCTTTTGGGGTTTGGAATGGAACGATGATTCTGTTGGCCACGAAATTCCGAGTTGCCCAGGGCGGATGAACTCATCGTACGAGCAACAAACCGGAATTCTAGGCCACGTACTCATACGCACAGCGTACAACAGCAGCAGCCAGAAGAAGGAGGGCGGCATGACACATAGGTTGCCTCACACCACCAAGCTATCTAACAAAACGCACGGCCCATTTGGCGAGGCCGTGTCAACGCGAGACCTCTGCGAAGGCCTGAAAAGTCATGCGGCCATATGCAGCGGAGGGCGGACAGGGTGCAGCTTTGACATCCCTGACGGCGCCGTGTTGTGGACTGCTGCTGCTGATTATTGTTTTATTTAGTATCCTCGTTGGAGACATGGGTAAAAAACCTTTCGCCCAATACACTGTCTTATTTGTGCACCGCTTCCAGTCCATATGTACTACACAGATTTAATATGCACACTCGTCCCGTTTCATGTCATAGACTTGCCGACCCTCTTTAGCCGGCCCCTTGTGGGTTCTTGTTATTAGTTAGCTAACCCTGAGACCAACGATTATGGGAATTTTTTTAAAGGGTCTCAGAATTGGCTTTTTGGCCGAAAACCCGCGATTTACTCGACGGGACTGTCAAAAACACCTGTAGACTCCTCAGGATGCTCCCCTTCGCTTTCCGAGAGCTTTCTCGAGCACTTTTCCGTTTCTCCAGAGTCGTAAATGGACTGTTCGTTAATATTTCTAGTTCTGAGGACATCGTGATTTTTCATCAAAAATCCTCGAAGATCCACTATTTCTGGCCCCAGTTCTGATCAACAGCCTTATTTCTGACCCCCCAGAGAAAGGGATACACATATAATAGCAAAAGCAATAGGAAAGGGTAAGGCACAAGTAGGTAACATGGATGCGATCCTAACAGACTCGAACCTTGACACTAGGCTTAAGAGATGTATCCTGATGAATGTGATGGTACCAAAGCTAGAAAAGTATGAGAAGGGAACGCGAAACTCGTAAAACAGTTGGAAACAATACAAATGACAGCAGCTAAAAAAAACCTAAGATGCTCAAGTACGACTAGTAATACAGTGCTAATAGCAGAACTGGGAATGCACCCGCTCAAGACAAATAGAGACACGAGAAAGTTGAACTGGCAACATAAAGTAGGAAACATGCCAAAAAGAGGTTGCCAGCCATTATGATAGTTGATAGGGCTGTATGGGAGAAAGTAACAAAAGGGCGAGCTGGAATAAGGTGGGATGGCGTACTTCAGAAAGTATGAAAGGATGTAGGGGGAAACCAAGAAGAGATGATGTCCGCCGGGAAGTTTGGGAGGTACAAGGCAGAAGTAGAAGAAAGGATAGAAAGAAGGGAAAGGCTAGCGCTAAGAAACAAGGAGGAATCGGAAAAAAACACTTACGGTAGAGATATAGGGGGGATTGAGGGAAGGAGTAGGAATGAAAACGTATTTGCATGGTCCAATGGACTTCGCGAAAACGCTGAAATTGCGCTTTCGTGTAGGGGACCGGGACCTGCCAGAAAGAAGAAAGAGGTATACCATAAGCCGGGAGGAGGAAGAAGTAGATGCACAGATGTGTCCGTGTGGCAAAGCAATAGAGAGTAGAACTCACATAGTAGGAGAATGTGAAATATACAAGGAGAAACGGGATGTGTTAGAAGCGGAGACGAGGGAAATAGACGAATGTGACATGGAGGAGTTTGATACAATGAATAGCAGCGACAAAACGATCGCTATCTTAGGAGATAGATGGTGACCACAGGAGACCAACCAGAAAGGGGATAATATCAGCAAAAAGTGTCTATGTAGTATGTGGAAACAACGTAATGAGCGCCCAATTGTTGGAGGTGTCTCTGTTAGGAGTAGGAACGGTGCTCCGTCTCGAAAGGGATACGTGATCAATGGCTAAATGACTAAGGCAAGCAACAAATGAGTACGCCCCCCCCCCCCCCCCCACCCCCTCCCATATTATATATGGGTTGGGTTGGTGTCGGTTGGCAACGACACTGTAAAACATGCCGCTTACTACGTGAGCTAGACATCCAGGGTACCGTTTTGTTTGTTTGTTTGTTTGTTTGTTTGTTTTTTGGCGGTCGCCCACACCTGATCGTCTAGTTAGATCATTTGTGCGAAGTAAAGAACCTTTACTCTGCACAAGGGAATCGATCGTATCACGTAGTGTTCAAGGTACGGCACCCAAGAGGCAGTTGCATAGTACTCCCATTGCTGTCTCTGGAAGTGGCCACACCGGAAATTAAACTAACTCATTGAAGTTGTCATCCATATGCAAGTCCGCCTCACAAGCGGTTCTTAGTAAGATGCAGCTCACCCTTCATGCGACTCGCCGGACACCTCACGGCGCTTCGCGCTTGGTGCAAGCAATGTCTGCCTGGTCGGTGAAAACCCGACATGCTCCGTCCCGGCATTGTAGAGATGCGAGGGTCTATGGTCATACGACTACGGCCATGCATGCGATCGAGTACATCTCTCCTATCGAGTACACCCCCCCCCCCCCCAAGAGAAAAGTGATTGGCTGCTCCTACCTTTAAATTCGGACTCTGCAGAAACGGGAAATTGTTCCTGAAAGCTCGCAAAAAATTACGGGGAGAATTTTGAGGAGTCTATCGGAATTTTTGGCGTTCCCGCCGAGTGAAACGCGTATATGCGGCCTAAAACCCTGGTTCTGACAGCTCAAAACTAATTTCCCGTAATGGTTGGTCCAAGCCGACCAAGAGGTTGGGATAGCTCCTTTTTCTCCGTCGTTTACGTGAGTAGTGCGAAATTTGCATGCGACTGTTGATTTTAGATTTTCTGCATTCACTCCCTTAAGACTCCCATTGCAGGGATCCGGTTAAACGAGTAGAGGCGGTGGGTCTCCACCTGCCGTCAGAAAAAAAATATTCACTCGCCAAAGTAGACCCATTTGCTCTGCAAGGTTTACGCTCAGGTTTCGTGTCACCTCACTGTCTCATCTTCTCCAACGGCTTGGGAGAACGTGTATATGTATTCGTATGTTTGTCAAATTTTCGCGCTTTGCCAACTTTTCTCTTCGTATAAACACTTTTCGGCAAAACACCAAGTACTCGGACTCGGGAAGCCCGGCCGGACACATTAGTCGAGGTCTCGGCGCGATCCGTACACTCTGGAGCGCGTGATTGTCGCTCAAATATTTATTTTTCTGGTGGGCGTGGATAAGACGATTTCCCTGGTTTCAGTACGAGAGGCCTATTTTGTACATACGTATCGGAAATATATTTTTATGATTATGCTTGCTATCCGACAACGTGCAGCATGAGCTTCAATGTTGATCACATAAAAAACATTCCTACAGTATTCTTTCACGCTGCCAACGACCATTCAATATAAGTATTGGATTGGATGAGCCCTCCTGCTCCGGAGCAGGAGGGCCTCGCCCGGGATAAACCCCGCGGTGAGTGTGCTCTCAGCGCAGCGCCTATCCGTGGGATTTAAATGATCGTGTTGAAAAAACAAATACTACTAAGCCTGTAGGGTGTGTGAGAGGGTCTGTATTTTTCCTGTGCCTATCACCCTGTTCTCGCAGGTAGGCTAGGCTTCGACAGACTGATCGTTTCGTTCCTTTTAACTCTGAGTAAATCCAACAAGTCCTGGAGTCATATCGTTGTATCAAGGATTGGATCCTTGGATTGGGTCACGATTTTACAACAATATTATTTCACGCTGCCAACGATCAGTCTATGTAAGTATTGGATTGGATGAGGCCTCCTGCCCCGGTCAGTGGTCCTTCCCAAACTTCCTTGTGTTTCTTTGTTCGTGACTAGCCACCTACCGGGCGCAGTGTTTTCTCACCTAAACTTTATTTTTTATGTGCGTGGGCGCGCACGCAGAGAAAAATGGCTCAATAGCTGGAGACAGTGGCGGCTCGGTTGTGACTGGGTATTAGTGGTCCCGTTTCTTTAAAATATTTCTGAATGAAGAAATCCCCGGAAGCAAGAATACCTATGCACAAGGTCTATCTACTTTCTATGCCTGCTTCCCTCTATGCTTTATCTACGATACTCTATTTATTGTCTTTGCTCCTCCTCCATCTCACTATGCACTCGTTATTTTCTATTCTTAAATCCTAAGCCGCATCCAAGCTACATCCTCGCGCCAACGGTGTGGATCTGTCACCCCCCCCCCCTCTGCTCCTTCACGATTCTTGACGATCCCTAAGCTGTAGTTCGAATTGCGAATCCCTCTTCGGAAGGGCGACCTGTGTAGTGACCGAGACGATTTAGAGTAGGCGTTCCAACCCTTTCCTTCCCATCGACCCACCATCCCTCGCCCCCACAACACTAGCTGCCAGCCGGCAAATGAACGTACTGCGCTCTACCCTGATATGCCCAAAGTTTCCCACTCCTAAAGTGGCAAGTTTGTGACTCCGTTCATTAAACGACACATGTCCCGGACGAGCGTAGCGTTGGCGCTTGCGCGCCTCAGGGGTAGAGTCAACTGGTCCATCTTGATCAGCACTGCCTCCTGGCAGGTGTCTCTGCGCTTGAGGGTCAGCATGTGTGACGTCCAGCAAGATGGACTTCTCCCGATACTCACTCTTAGGAGCGTCCCGTAGATCTCCTCTCCTGACGACAATGTCCACCAGTAGATTTCGGTCTGCAGTGAACGGTTCGCCGCTCTCCCCCTGGTGGTGAATTCCTGGCCGCTTCAACATACGGGACATCGCGTGAACCAGCGGTTGGTGCTGATTTTCTTCTTGTCTGTTTTCTCCCATAGGCCGTCATGACTGTGAGTACATAGCTCAGACATATACCATGTACACAACAGACAGCATGCACACATCCCATCGTTCCGTCGCTGCCGCCCATACGTGTTGCGTGTGCGACACACCCATATACGCCGTATTGCTGTGGCTGGTTGTGTTGTTCGGAGCTTGCCGTCCGTATTTCACCGTCTGCGAGATTTGTTTTCATACGTACGTACCCAGGATGATGTATACCAGGTATCCCTGCATATTTTTTGTGTTGTTGCACGCGGAGCACGGACCACCGCCCATACAACTATCCCAACAGTGCACAGAGCGTGCTTGCCTCTAGCTTCCTACCGCACCACAAACCTGCTGCCCAACAGTAGCAGTGGGCACACCTTGCGCGTATGGATGATCGTACTGCGGCCATTAAAGTTGATTTATCGGACATTCCGATCGACCACTTGACCACGCCACCCCCTCACCATCATCACCTCTCTCCCTGCTGCTTATTCTGCATATTACTGTGTGTGATCCAACATTGCCACTGCTCCAGCTGCGCTCAGCACAGTGTGCCAACAGCAGCGGCAGGCAGCGTACTATGCGCATGTGGAAGATCCGCTCTGTACGCTCAGTGTTAGTTCGCTGTTGTTGTCATCGGCATTGGCCTATATAGTATGCACGTGCCTTCCGTAATGTGTGACCGTAATGTATATTTTGCTCGATACCAATCATCCCCGGATCGATATGTTCGTCGAGTCGAGTACAACAAATCGTTCGTACAAGCATATGGTACAGCAGCATTCGTACGCAACATACTTACAGCAGTCAATGACTGCTGTGTGTCCTACACTGCTGACCGATAGATCCTACAGCCAGCTGAAAGGGCATATGTACACATTCCTTCGTCGCAGTACGCGTATCTTCATATTCTAATGTCGTATCTATCACATGGGTTTTTACTGCAGTGCTGCTGTACATGAAGTCGTACCTGTAAAAGCTACTCTACCTGCCAAGAAGTCCTGCAGAGTGTTTTGGATGGCGTAAAAAACACAACGTGCAAATTGTATCAGCACTGCTCTAGCGTAGATGTCATACTGGGCTTGATAAAAATTTCGTTTCCGAGGTTCAGCTCGCACCATCCACGTTTTTGTTTTGTTTTTTTTGCACCTTTGACTTTTTTTTACCAGTACATCCTCCATGCTTTTCTGAACGTATGATAAAATACAAGTTGTGTGTTTTTACCCAACGCAACGGAGTTTGGGCTAGTTTCCGTGGGGCGTTCGTTCATACCTCAACCTTTCACAGCCACTCCCAATACTTGGGAGTAAAGCAAAGTATGCTCGAGAGAGTACTGTAGATACTTCGAACACTTGCAGTATTTCGGATTTTTGTGCTCCAGATACTGCGAGTGCTCGCAGTATTTCGAGGTTCTGTACTACTTCAGATACTACTGCGGATACTTTTGGGCTCGCACTACCGTAGCTTGGAGTTGGCTACTTTCTGCTGCTCTTGTGGGTGCTCCCTGTTGTGTTTGAAGTATCTTCTGTACTGCGGATACTGTTACTTCGTAGTCTAGCAGTATTTCGTCCGTTGATAGTGTTCGTACTGCTTCTGCGAGTACTCGCAGTACCGAAATACCCTCAATATACCCAATATGCTCCGAGTATGACGTATACTTCGACCGTCTGCGCAACGTGTCGACAATTCTCCGGCCCGTTGTTCGGCACAAAACACTCCCAGATAGTCCCAAGAGTGGGAGTTGGAGCAATTTATTACTTTCGCTGGGGACAACTCGAGTACTTGGAGCACTGATTGACAGTATTTCGGGAATATGTACTGCGAGGAATATGCACGAGTACTCGCAGCATCTCGAGGTTCTGTACTGCGGATTGCCTGTACTCCAAGTATTTCGTGTTTCGATGCTGCGGGTACATGCTTGCCTTCGCGCTCGGGGTTTCCGTACAGCTCATACTCTCATTACTCTCCTCAGTACTCGGGCGTTCCCAATACTCGTAAAATTTCGGCCGCCAGTACTCCAATACTAGTACTCGGACTACGATTTTTTCTAGAGCATTTATCTGTGAACCCTCTACTATGCTACCCTGAGCACCAAGAAACATTTATTTTGGGGGAATATATATTGAAAGCGCTGTATTTTACTCAGCCGGTCACAAATTATAATTATGGCGCAACCTCGACCTCACGCAACTTTTGTACGTAATTCCCTTTACGCCGCATACATTGAAACGATCGCCGCGAGTCATCTGTTCACGATCAATATCCACTGTCCGGTACCCTATTGTACATTATCTGAGTAATGATCCCACACTAGTTCCACAAACAGTGGATGTATATTATAGTCTATCCTAAAAAACGTGTGTTTGTGTTCTGTTGTTGTTGTTGTTGTTGTTGTTTTCTTCACATTAAACCGTTATTTCTACCCGTCGACATCCAGCACAACCAGTGTCCGTGCCGATTCTTCAATCCTAGAGAGATATAAGTTCTGTGGTCACAAAGCTACGCCACACAGATACTACGTTGCCACGTATGCAATGCAAGGCCATGTCTTCATACTGCGTACGACAGGCACGACATACACATTCCATGACCTAGAGAAACTAAACGAAACAAAGAGAAAAAAAAAAAGACAATTCGAAAGAGAAAAAGAAACAAGAAAAAAGAAACAAGTATATACCTGGTATATGTATATACAGCAACAAACCATCGTACCCCCCCCGCAGGGGATCTGGCAGACACTAGAAAAGAAGGAGCTAGAAAAAAAAAGGAAAAAAAGAAGAAAACACCACTATTACGGGGGTCCATAGTTAACAGGACCAAATATTGTTAGTAAAAATACCTAAATATATAGGTTTTTATGTATGCCATAGGTCCTGTTAACTATAGACCCCCGTAATAGTCGTCAAAAGAGTAAGACTAAGAACCAAGGGAAAATAACAGGCAAACCAAACAAAGCACAAGGCATGCCCCAGGTAGCGGCAGCAGTTTATGGTACGAGTAGCACAGCCAGGGTCTCCCTGCTGGCCCGCCTGGTACCTTGCTACCCTGTCTGCCACCATCGTCCAGCGTTCGTCAACTATGTCCGGCCCCTCGGCGTCAGACAATACGAAACAAGCAAAGCAGGCTCGTCATCCACCCGCGCCACACGACTCCTTCAATAAGGCTTATCAATCGGAGAAAGGAAGAGAAAGAAAATATTATGAAAATCACGTAGGGTCAGCGCAAAGAAGAAAATAAAATGAAACAAAAATAAACAAAAACAACAGGAAGACAAAGGAAGACCACGTTCGAACCAGCTGCACCAGTTGGTGGTACGAGTAGTATAGGCATGTTCTACTTCTTAGTCTGCCCGATACCTGGCTACCCTATCTGCCATCTCCTTCCTACTTTCGTCCACTGCAGTTTCCCTTCTACTCCTCTTCCCCCCCCCTCTCCGCATTCCCTTGGTCGGGTTTTCTGCTACTCCTCTTGTTGCCCCTCCTCCCCCCATTCCCTTGGACACCACCCACGGCGGATGCGCGGCGCTACCTACTCAGCTCAGCCTCAGCCTCGTGCCACCTCACCATGAACCGTTCGGCTGCTTCCAGGATCCCCCCGTACCACTTCCCCGCCTTTTTTGCAGCAGTGGGCCACAGCGCGGTCTCAACTCCAAACACCAAGGGAGCAAGTTCCGTTGACCCTTCGGTGGCTCGGAACTCCCTAAGGTCTTCGACTATGCATCTATGCCAAGTCTCAACCTGTCCGCCAGGTCTCGGGTTCTCCCCACCTGCAATCGTCCCGAACATTACCCGACTGGGTAATCGATCTTTGCTTTGCCGTGCCACCCCCCCCGCGAAGAAGAGACGCCGTTTGCGGATGGTCGTTTCGATGCTCTCGCAACGTGTCATCTTGAGGGCCTTCGCGTACGAGCGGGTGGCATGGTCAGTACGAAGTCGGCGCTGGAAGCCAATAACTCGCAACAGGACTTGGTGGTGAGCCGTTGGAAGCTTGGCAAAGTGTTCCGCTCTGAGGGTCCACGTCCCACACCCGTACAGCAGGGTCTCAATCACCTCGGCCTTCAACATTCGGATTTTCAGGCTAAGGGGGGCGGTCGTCCTATCATACAGCTCCAGGCCGAACCGTTTGAGGCATGCTCGCATGAGACGGATACGTCGGTCGATTTCGAGCGAGAGGTCAGCGTTTTCGTGGATAATGCCGCCTAGGTACAAGAACTGGGCCGTCTGCTTAAACCTCTGGCCTGCTGCTTCGATAACGAGCAGAGGTGCGAGGGTTTTCTGGTCTGGCGTTTGTAAAAGCATAGTCTCTGTCTTCCTTTCCCACACCGTAAGGCCTGCTGCTTCGAAGACAGTCACGATGACTGTCATCATTTTCGCGAGCCCTTCAGCCGACTTCGAGACAATCTCTGCGTCATCGGCGTACAACATGCCCCATACAGCCCTTTGCACGAACGCCAACGGCTCCTGCTCCTCCGTTCCGACTACTCCAGCATCACTGAGTTGGACCAAATCCCTTACGATGGCTTCGCCATGGCTAAAGCGTAGTAGTACGACGTGCAACGCAGCAGCGCTCCACATAAGTGATGGGTGGATGCATCTACTACTTCTAAACAGGTGTGCAGGATTCCATAATGCCAGCGTCCCCGGTGGCTTGGTAGGTGGTCCGCGTGCCCATCAAGATCAATTTCGTGGGTTCAAGTCTCACCGAGTGCATGCTCGTGGGGGCTTTTTCTTGCATAAACGAGATTGATTAACGGAAAGCGCGAGAGCGTGAGTTAGCTATGTACATTCGATGAAAATCGACGAGCAGTGGGAATGCTGAACCCTATGTGCGATAAAAAATAAAGGCACGTACCGGGGGGCAGAAGGGAAGACACCTGTGACCACGGCTTGTCCACAAGGCCGTCGAGGGTAAAACCTCTTTCGAATTAGGCTGGAAAGTGAAAGTGATGAGAAAAAAAAAAAAAAAAACATACGAATATTATTTCGCTCATGCGCCACTGCCCTTGGCACCTCCCGGGGGGTAACCTTGAACCACAATATAATAACGCACCCTACGCATATTCAGCATTTTGGCTCTCACTACTGCTGAAGCTCTGTGCTGCCACTTGCTGCGGGCGCGACGTACCGGTACTCTGGGCTCTGGGGCGTGTGATCGCACCACACGCACACCCACAGCACACTTACCCACACACTGCACGACGTGCCCTAGTCGCATTGCTTGGCCCTCTGACTGCCATAAAATGTAGAGCACACACACGCAGCGACCAAAGCAGCAGTAACAGCAGCGAGCAGCATCTCGCACAAAGCCGTTGGTGTTCCACTTTTTGTACTTCATTTCGTTATTTGTTTTTTGTTGCTGTATCCCAAATTCGTATCAATAGAGTTGTATTCCCACGTCAAAACCGAAATTGTCGTTTGGGGTTCTCCCAAGCAACTTCAAATCCGATTCTGTTGTGGTTTGGCGAATAGCCTGTGGTTCGAGACCCAATCGAAATCGGGTCGGTCGCAAACACCCTGACATTGCTGTACGACGTGTTTTAGTGTTTGAAGTGGGTCTCTCGTCTGATTCCTGTTGCCGAAAAACAGATCAAAGAACAAGAGTCCCAACGTTTGTGGATTATTCATCTGGTACAGTATGGCGAGTACGAAGGATTCCAACTGCTTCAAATTCCTGTCAGCGAAAGCTTCTTCAAGCAAGTCATTATACTCGTTTTGTAGGTTGTGGAGTTCTATGATCGACATTCTAGAGATTTGGATCAAGGCTGTTCCTAACGAATAAAACAAATCACGATTCGACACTTTTTGGCGGAGGTAGTACGAGTGTGCCCAGGTCAACGCGGTCCCCACCGGCCCCAACGCCTCCGGCTGACGAGACGGCTCCGGATCCGGAGTCGCCGGTGTCGCCGTTGAGCCGGCCCACCCTCAGCCCCTTTCGGGCATCGGCTACGTTTGAGGACGCTGCGACTCCCCTCGAGGATCTCCCCTGCTTCATGCAGGGTGCCTCGGGGGGCGGGATGATGCTCGATCTGGAGCGCGTGCTTTTGGCGACGGTAAACAGCTGTACCGTCGGCTCGCTGTTCCAAATGTCGTGCGCCCTAGGCTGGGTAGCCATGCTGAAGCCCCCGTCACCCAGCCGCGGACACCTGGCCTCAAGTTCTCGAGGCCGTGGAGAAAAAAGCAACAACATCTCTGGCGGGCGTGTCTCGCGCGTATCGGGATGTAGAGGCGGCGGAGGTCACCTCAGTTGAAAGGATTTCAGCCGGAGCTGAGGCTGGTCGGGTGTGCGTCTGGAGCGACGGAGTCGCAGCGAAAAGACTAGCAGACCCAGGCCGACAAGGACCTGCTCGGACTCTTCTCCACGACGCACTCTCCCCAGGTACGCACGGATGTACGAGTATTGCTCTGCTGTATTGCATGTCTACATTTCATTTTAGTACGAGAACTGCACTACAGTAGTACTGCTGTGCTAGTATGCTAGACTTATAGGGTGGTAACATGAGTATGCTGTACTTATTGTCTATAAGACAACTCTACGGCTATATTGCTTTAATATCCTGATCTGAAGAGCACACCAGGCTCTCCGTACCTGGTATACGGCATTGCAACGCCCGTCGGTAGACGAGGCCGAGCAGTTCTGGCCATGGAAGTGACTTGTCCGTTGTTGCTGTTTGGGAATATACGACGCCCATAACCTGGTACGGCTGTGCCCGCCGAGTTTCTCAGCTGAGTTAGTGCTCACGGCGTGGTGCACTTGAGCGTTGGGCGATCTCGCTCGCTGAGGGTCATTTGTCTGTTGCTGCTGTTTGGAGCACGTGCGTTCGGTCCGTTCATTTCTCTGCTAAGTGAGTCCGCACGCTCTTGATGTACTTGAGCGTTGGACTCTGCGCTCTCCCTCGCTCTTGTAACGGAGGAGTTTTGTCCGTCGCTGCTGTTTGGAATATGTTTCGAGCATACAAGACACATGGGTCTGGCCCACTCGTTTCTCTGCTAATTTGTGCACATGCCACACGAGGCATTGGAGTCTAGTCCGCTCGTTTTTGCTGCTAAGTTAGTGCACACGCGGTTGTGTATGTGAACGTTGGGTGCTGCTCTCACGCTTTCCCCGTGGACTGACTTTGTCCGTCGCTGCCTTTTCTGCCCCACTTGTTTGTCTGCTAAGTTAGTGCACAGGCCGTTGTGTATTTCAGCGTTGGACGCCGCGCTCTCGCTCACCCTTGTCACGGAGCGGCTTTGTCCGTCGCTGCTGGTTTGGAGTACACGAGGCACTTGAGTCTGGCCCGCTCGTTTCTCTGCTTATTAATGCACACGCTACACGAGGGACGTGAGTCTGGCCCGCTCGTGTCTCTGCTGAGTTAGTGTACACGCTGTTAACTACGTGAGCGTTTGACGCTGCGCTCTCGCTCACCCTCTTGTCACGGGGCGGCTTTGTCCGTAGCCGCTGGTTGGAGTATGTTTGGAGGATACGAGGCACTTTTGGTCTGGCCCACTGGTTTCTCTGTTAAATAGTGCACACGCCGTTGTGTATGAGCGTTTGACGATGCGCTATCGTTCGTTCTAATTGTCAATCCTACGTAAATTGTGAGTACAACCGATTGAGTGGCTTGTACTCAACTTTGCACGCTGCGTAGTACGTCGCGGTCTTTGGACGCGCGTATTTTACCTTTCATGTGCTTCATACTAGTCATGGAGTGGTTTTGTTCGTACTGCTGTTCGGAGTATTCGAGACACTTGAGTCTGGTCCGCTTGTTGCTCTGCCTATTTAGGGCACACATGGTTGTATACTTGAGCATTGGACGATGCGCTAGGCATGCAACGCCAGACGTATTCATCGTCAGACGTTCGAAAGGGCGCAATATACTTGTAAAAGTACACAATCAAATGTCGTGCGTTAGGTCTAAACTGCATACCTGGTATATTCGGAAGAAATCCTAAACGGTTGACCGTACGATTAGTATAAATATTGGCTCTACGCTATCAACGCTCCTCAGCATTTCTTGGACGAATTTTTTACGTAGTTCGTGTTAGCGCCGGATGAGGTTCACCTCACCGGACGAAACTGCCTCATCGTGATCCCCGACCCCGACTGTGTCGGGGGCGGCGTCGGGCGTGTTTGCGCCGTGCCCTGGCTGCCGGCTGGCCCGTTGTGAATACGTCAGTTGTGCGATGGACCAGTTGAGTGGTCGATGCTTGATTTATGACAGTCTCGTCGTCAAAGACGTTGGTTGTCCGCTTACTTTTACCCCGTCAGGCCTACTCTTGGCCCGTCAAACCTTCTTCTAAAATATTTTAGTTTTTACCGTTATGATGTTCCTGCTCGTCTCTTGCAGAAGCTTTTTACGAAAACATCGGCTGTGAGTGGGACGAGTTGAGTTGTCGATGCTTGATTTATCACAGTCTCGCGGCCAAATATTTTGGGTGACGGCCTACCTTTGCCCCTTCAGGCCTACCTTTGACCCGTCGAACCCTCTCCTGAAATATAATTGTTTTAAGCATTGGGATGTTGTTGACGGCTGCCTGTCAAGGGGCAAACACGCCGTCAACCGACACCTCTGCTCGCTCGTGACGGTAAATATAATCTGTTTTCGATGCCAGCACCCAGATTGGACCTCTTCTCCTTTGGCCGAAACGGGAGAGGCCGAATCGTCCGCGGCTTTCGACAGCTCATGGCGGCAAGAGTGTGGAGAATATGAGCTGGGGTGGCCGGTCTCATTCTCCGCCGTTGCTTGTGCATTGAGAATTGGGCACTCCAGAAACGAGTGTCGATATACCGATTTGGGCTATTTTTCGTGTGAAAGCACGAGTTTTGCACAAAGATGTTCAAATTCGTAGGCTAGCATATGGACGGGAAACGAGCATCACGAGCCTCTTCGGCTGCTGTGCACGCCGGGCGACCAGGCTCCGTGAGGCAGACAAGAAGGGGTCTTAGGTTGTGACCAAATTGGATGTGTCTACGCCGCGGGAGGAGCGGCACAGTGGTGGAGGTACAAACGGTTTCTACGATTGTGTTTTTTGTCTGCACTCAGCAGGCAGCAGCACTGGCAATGATTGCCATCAGTGGGCACCAGCAATATCAATGACGAGTACTCGTCATTGCCATTGGGCATTGGGCACCAGTATCACATGAGGCATGGAGCTGCGGTTGTGTTGTGAAGGCGTTTTTCTGTCGTATCGTGTAGTCGCCCAGCAAAAATTGAAGTCATGAACACATGTACCGGTTACGACCAGATACGACGACGACGTCGTGCTTCTTCTTCCTCGTGCGCCACCGGGCTCCCCTGCCCCGACTGTTGTGCTAGGGGCAGTCTCGGGTGTGTATGTCATGATGTGCTCTGCTGCCGCTGTAATCCGCTTCCCTGGTAACTCTACTATGTATGTCCTGCTGCTGTTCTGTTCTGCTGCTATTCATGGTGCAGCTGCTGCTTTGTCTGCGATATGTTTTTGCTGCTGACCCGCGTGTGAGCGTGGTTGTTGTGCAAGTCAACTCCTCTCGGTTATGAACCTCCGCATCTTACAGCTGAAAGACGGATCCTCCTGCTCCGAAAGCTGTACGAGTATCGTCTCGGGTTTGACATGTACATGGCGTCTCGGCGAAGGTCTCGTGCCAGCGTAATTTTCGTACGATATGTACCTGTACGCTATGCCGCTGCTGCTGAACTTGCTGTACCAACGTAATCGCCGGTGCTTCGTACTGTCGATCGACTGCTGTTCAACTAATTGTTTAGTATCTATATGTACAGGACGTATACAGTACGGACGCCAAGCGTCTCGTACGTAGTACATTGTAGTGCTGCTTGCTGCTGTATACGAACGAGTAATGCGTTCTTGAGTCGGATAGCGGATGGCAATGTTTGTTTTTCTCGTGTTCGCAGCGAGTTCTTTGTCTTCACTCAAATTTGTTTTTTTAGTGCACCCCTTGACAGTACTATCGCACTAACAGCCTCTAGGTGCACACCTGTACGCCCTTTTGCCATTCCGGGCACGTACGGAGCCGCAGGCGGGCGTCAGCCCGCCGCGGCGAAACCCCCCTTGTACATATATATATATATATATTATATATCTATATTTACAACCAATCGATCGTTTAGACTTCAAGGCCCTAACGGATAAGACAGCCGACTATAGTCGGATAAATGGCTCTATTCAAGAAACATTTAACGTCGACCTAATAGTGCGATTTCAAAAGCGATCCGAAAAGGTTGAACATACTAAAGCGTAGGTACAAGCAATCGTGGTATGTCAGGCGTTCGACATAATATATAACCAAATCGTGGTACGTGTGGCCTTGTACATCGGAGGTAGTTAATAACGAGATGTACAACCAACGTCGTGCCCCTCTTAGCGCAATGGACGGATACCTGCCAGGCGCTAGAATTATATGAAGAGGTACTTCATGAGAAACTCCGACTAACATTGGATTATGGAGAAAAGATTTTAAGGTGATATTAAACCAATAATGGTACGCCAGGCAATAAACCTCACATGATACAGTCAGTGCAGACGCGGCCTGACGAGTTATACAGCAGCAGAGCAGCAACCGTTCTCTTCCTGATGGGGACGGCAAGACATCGGAGCTCAACTTCGACGACGACTTCCACCGGGGTTTCCTGTTCACGAGCACAACTGATGTACGGACCTTGCTACCCAACGGCAAGAGAAGGCGACACCGGTGGCCACCTACACTACAGATGTCGAGCCCTCAACGTTTCAAAGACTGTGAAGGACTGCAACCAGCATCAATATTGCTGTATCCGGCATCATCACGATCGCTCGGGGTCTGTGGGAACTACTAAAGCACAGGGGCACACATGACGAGGAGAAGCTCCCCGCCGACGACGAGGCATCATCCGCGTTTGCAACCTTGACCAGCGGGCGGACGTTTTAGCCTATCAACAACGAAATGACGATGCTGGGGGGCAGCGACGCTACGGAACACGTCCTGGACGACGAGCTGGCCCCGGAATTGAAAGATCGCCAGATGAACCCCACGCTGCGAAACGTACCTAAGACGATAATCTCCGCCGGCAACAGGAAACTGCTTGGGATTATGACCGGTATCGTCTACGGCACTATCACCGACTAAACTGGTAGGGTGCATCGAGCCCAGCAGCAGCCCAGCAGAATCGTGTCCGACCTGGGACGACACGGTTTCTCTCCCACCACTGCAACGGAGCAGGGCATCAACTCCACGCTCGTGACTGGGGACCCCCACCTGAAGAAAAGCGACGTCGTGGTACAGCTGGAGCAGCAGCCGGGGGACCAAGACCTGTGTTTGTTCAAGGTGGATCTAGACGCAAGAAGCACCGCGGCCAAAACATCAACAACGTCGGCTGTAGCCCTGACTGCAACGCCCCAATGGGACGGGGTATCCAAGCAGGACGGCCAGATGCTTGAACATATGATCATGTGCATGCCACAAGACAGCAACAACACGCCCGGGGAGGTCACTGTCGCTGAGACGGAGTGCCACCGTGCGAAAATCAAGTACAAGCCGCAGCAGCACGCGAGCAACCCTCTGGAGGAGGACAAGCCATTGACAACAGCCGGACGGTCCTCACCAGAGGTAGGAGCATCATCACTAGGGACTTACTATATATCACCATGGACCGGAGCGTCATTTCTAGTGACTGAAGACTTCTCATCAGGCATCGGGACAAGACCATCAACGGTTCGAATACTATAGTACCGAAAGAGGCCAGAGTGTCATCCTCAGCAGTCACAGCTTCTGCGTCGCCCGGGGTCGCACCTGTGGCTTCACCCTGGGTCGAACCTTCTCCGACTTTTGGGGTCGCAAGGGATACCCCGCATCACGAGATCGCCATTACGAAACCCTATATGGTCATCGGGGAGACCTTTGACGGCACACACGCCAAGGAGCATCGAGGGGAGACTCCCCGGACACGTGCGAAGATTTCGCGCACACCGGTATAGACCCATTTAGGGTCTCGGAGGAGGCTAACAGGGTGATCAACACCCCAGCAAAGCCCTGATATGCCATCCTCTCCCCGGACCAGTATCGTCCCGGATCATCGAAGAATCAGCGCCTGGGATCACTGGATCGCCGTCGCATATTGGAGCATGGGTGTCTGGGATCACGGCATCTACATCATATGGGGTCACCAGATCAATATAATCTGGCACTACCGGAGAATCACCTGGATCATCACGAGACTCGTAACCTGTTGATGTTGATTGGCATGTGGCTGGTGTATGATACCAGAGAGAGAGGCCAAGTGCCTTAACCACGGTTAGGCTGAATCGATTATGTTGTTCGAGCTGTTGACCCTAGAAAAAGACATTTGACGGTTGACCCCGGGTCCAGTGGTATTTGTTATTTCTCTGCCCGAGTCACCTATGTTCGAGGCCAAGTCACGCTGCAGCGAAGCCAGCGGGAGGATCGCCGGGCGCCGCGCTGCGATGTCAACAGAATCAATCGCTTGCTGCCACCCCAACTGCGATCAGCACGCCCCGCGTGGTGTCACAATGTCCGCTGAATCGGATGCATGCCACCATTGAAACCAGAAAGGGCACTACAAGCCCAATTGCCCTGAGCTAGCGTCGACGACCTACAGAAAACCATGCGCCAGGTTTTTGTGAGCTGTGCCTCACTAGCCTTGGACACGGGCCGAGTTCAGTATATAAATCGACCATCAACTGGGGGACGTTCAGACGCAATTAGCATACATTCGTACAGGCCGAGAGAGGAACTTAACCCGGAAAATATGGTACATGTCACGGATAACATACAACAAGCTTTGCTTGGTGCACTACGAAGCAATACCCCATGAGAAAGACCACTAGCGTGGTTGCGCACATGCCGTTGTGTTTTCCGGGCCGATTGAAGTATTCCTCGCGTCGCGTACTCCTTTATTTAATGCTGAGGTGTCTGGTACGGCGGAGCCCGCTCGATTCTCCGCTATTGTTGTGCACCCACCGTTGTGTACTCGAGTGGTTGATGCGGAGGTGTCTGGTACGACTGTGCCCTCTCGTTTCTACGGTAGATTCAAACACACGTCGTTGTGTGCTGGAGTGGTTATGCTGAGGTGGTAAGTACGGCTGTGCCCGCTCGCTTGTCTGCAATTCTCTCTGTTAAGTTCGGGTACACGCCGTTGCTTACGGGAGCGTCTGTTGCTCAGGCATATTGTACTGCTGTGCCCGCTGGATTCGCAGCATGTGCGTGTACACGCCGCTGTGTAGTCGAGTGTTTGATACTGACGTGTCCGGTACTGCCGTGCCCGCCCGTTTCGGCGAATTTGTGCACACGCCGCTGTGTACTTGAGCGATTGATGCTGAGGTGTCAGGTATGGCCGCGCCCACCCGTTCTTCTGCATGTTGCGTGCACACGCCGTTGGATACTCGAGTCTATGATGCTGGGTTTTTGGCTACCGCGGTGCCCGCTCTTCTGTCGGCTAAATCTCGTGCACACGCCGTGGGATGTTAGAGCGTTTGATGCCAAGGTCTCTGGCACGGCTATGCCCGCTGATTTATCTACTACCAGGTAACGCGTGCACACGCTGCGTACGCGGGCGTTGTTGCTGAGGGTTAGGTACGGCTGTGCCTGCTCGTTTCTCGCCTATGTTCGTACACACGCCGTTGTGTACGGGAGCAGTTGTTGTTGAGGTGTCGGCTACGGCTGTGCCCGCTCGTTTCTCTGCAAGTGGTGTGCACACGTCGTTGTGTACTCGAGTTCTTGATGTTGAGGTGTCTGGTGTCGCGTAGCCTGCTCGCGTTCGGCTACATTTCGGGCACACGCCCTGGTGTGCTGGAGCGTTTGATGTCGAGGTGTCTGGTACGGCTGTGTTCGCTTGTGTATCTGCTAAGTTCGTGCACACGCGGTTGCGTATTCAAACGATTGTTGCTGAGGGTAACGTGCGGCTGAGTCCGCTCGTTTCTCTGCATACTACGTACGCACGCCGTGGTGTACGGGAGCGCTGGTTGCTGTGGTGTCAGGTACGGCTGGCTGCACCCGCTTGTTTTCTCGTCTACGTATCGCGCACACACCATGGCGTATTCAAGCGTTTGATGCCGACGTGTCTGGTACCGCGGTGCCCGCTTGTTTTGTCCGCTACATATCGCGCACACGCCGTGGTGTGCTTGAGAGTTTGATGCCAAGGTGCCTGGTACGGCTGTGCCCGCTCGTTGCTTGGTCGCGAATTTTGGTAGGTCCATTGCGGCTGTGTAGGAGTGTACGATGCCGCGGCGTTGGGATCGGCCGTGCTCGTTTCTCGGCTAAGTGAGTGCACACATCGTTGTGTACCCGTGTGTTAAACGCCGCGCTCTGGCTTGCTCTTGTCACGGAGTGGCTTTGTCCGTCCCTGCTTGTTGGAGTATGTTTGGAGGATACGAGGCACTTGTGTTTGGCCCGCTCGTTTCTCTGCTAATTGGTGCACACGCCAGACGAGGCACTCGAATCTGGCCCGCTCGTTTCTCTGCTAAGTTGGTGCACATGATATCGTGTACTTGACCGTTGGACTTTGCGCCCTTGCTCGCTCTTGTCACGGAGTGGCTTAGTCTTTCGCTGTTGTGTAAAGTATGTTTGGAGTGTACGAGGCACTTAGATCTGGCCCACTCGTTTCTCTGTTGATTAGTGCACACGCCGGTAAGTATAAGCGTTTCACGATGCGCTGTCGCTCACGCCAATTGCCAATCCTACGTCAGTTATGAATGCAACCGATTGAGTGG
Organism: Macrocystis pyrifera; assembly: GCA_031763025.1. Lineage (NCBI taxonomy): Eukaryota > Phaeophyceae > Laminariales > Laminariaceae > Macrocystis > Macrocystis pyrifera. The sequence goes on from JASSKH010000038.1 coordinate 341,709, forward strand.
ATGGTACTAAACTTTGCAGGCTGTGTAGTACGTCGTGGTCTTCAGATGCAAGCGTTTACCTTTCATGTTTTTCATACTCGCCACGACGTGATTTCGTCCGTGCTGCTGTTTGCAGTATTCAAGGCACGTGAGTCTGGCCCGCTAGTTTCTCTGCTTACGTAGGGCAGTTGTGCACTTGAGCGTTTGACGATGCGCTAGACATGCGACGCCAGATGTATGAAATCGTCAGATGTTAAAAAAAGCGAAATATACTCTCCAGGGTACATAATCAAAAGTCGAACGTTAGCCCGTCAATTTCAAACCGTATTCCAGTACCTAGTATATTTCCGAAGATATCCTAAAAGGTTGAACGTAGGTATATACAACTAATCGATCGTTCAAGCCTTCAAAGCCAAAACGTGAAATCCGACTACAGTCGGATAAATAGCGCCATTTCAGAAGACATCCTTCTGTCGGATAAATAATGCGATGACAAAAGCAATCCGATGAAGTTGAACATACTAAAAAGTTTAAAAAAAAAACTATCGTGGTATGTCAGGCGTTCAACGTATATATATATATCCAAATGGTGGTACGCTTGGCCTTCTATATCACAGGCATTCAACGACGAGATATAAAACCACCGTCGTCCTCCTTTTGGCGCAATGGGCGGATACCCGCTAGGTGCTAGAACGTTATGAAAAAGTACTTCATGAGAGAACCCGACCAACGTTGGATTAATGAAGCAACAACTGGACGTCGATACACACCAACAGTGGTACACCAGGCCTTCATACTCACATAATACAGTCAGTGCAGACACGGTCAGGCGGTACTAGTTGGGCAGTAGCAATGAGCACGCATATGTGCAGGTCGAGGGATGCACTTGACCAGAAACGAATGTTTTAAGCTGCGGATAACATACATCAAGCTTTTCTTGGTGCACTACGAAGAAATACCCTATGATGAAGACGACAAGCATCGTTGCGCGCATGCCGTTGTGTGATCGAGGCTGATTGAAGTTTGCCTCGCGTCGTGTACTTGATTGTTGGATGCTGAGGTGTCTGGTGTGGCGGTGCCCGCTCGGGTTTCCGCACATTATGTGCACGCGCCGTTATGTACTAGTGTATTCGATGCGGAGGTGTCTGGTACGCTGCTGTTCCCGCTCGTTTCTCTGCTAAGTTCTGGCACACGCCGTTCTGTACGGGAACGTCTGTGTTGACATGACAGGTACGACTGTGCCAGCCCATTTCTCTGTAATTCGCTCTGCTAAGTTCGTGCACACGCCGTTGCGTAGGGGAGTTTTTGTTGCTAAGACGTCAGGTACGGCTGTGCCCGCTCTTTTCTCTGCAAATTGCGTGCACACGCCGCTGTGTACTCGAGTGTTTTGATGCGGTGATGTCTGGTACGGCTGTGGCCGCTCGTTTTTGTGCTAAGTTCTGGCACACGCCGTTGTGTATGGGAGCGTTTGTGTTGGGGTGACAGATACGGCTGCGCCCGCTCGATTCTCTGTAGTTCTCTCTGCTAAGTTCGTGAATACGCCGTTGTGTAGGGGAGTGTTTGTTGCTAAGGTGCCAGATACGGCTGTTCCTACTCGTTTCTATGTAAATTGCGTACACGCATCGTTGTATACTCATACTCGAGCATTTGCTGCTGAGGGGTCTGGTGTCGCGTAACCTGCTCGTTTTAGGCTAATTTCCGTGCACGCGCCTTGATGTGCTGGAGCGAATGATGCCGATGCGACTGGTACGGCTGTGTCCAACTGCCCATCCGATAAGTTCGTCCACAGGTCGTTGTGCATGCGAGCGTTGTTACGGTGGGTCAGGTGCGGCTGCGCCCGTTTGTTTCTCTGCTAATTGCGTGCACGTGCCGTTGTGTACGGGAGCGTTGGTTGCTGAGGTGCCAGGTACGGCTGTGCCCGCTCGATTGTCTTTATGATGCGTGCACACGCCGTGGTGCACTCGAGTGTATGATGCTGTAGTGCCTGATACCGCGGTGTCCGCTTTTTTTCTCGGCTACATACCGCGCACTCACCGTGGTATACCGGAGAGTTTGGATGCCGAGGTGCCCGGTACGGCTGTGCCCGCTCGTTGCTTGGTCGCGAGAATTGATCTGTACGTTGTGGCTGTATAGAGGTAGACGATGCCTCGGCATCGGACTCGGCCGTGCCGGATCGTTCTGCTTGTAGTGTGCACACGCCGCTGGGCTCTCGAGTGTTCGACGCTACGTTTTCACTAAATATTTGCCGGCGTCCCCGGTGGCTTGGTAGGTGGTCCGTGGTCCGCGTGCCTATCAAGATCAATTTCGTGGGTTCAAATCTCACCGAGTGCATGCTCGTAGGGACGTTCTCTTGCATAAACAATTGATCAACGGAAAGCGCGAGAGCGTGAGTTAGCTACATTCGATGAAAATCGACGAGCCGTGGGAATGCTGAACCCTACGCGCGACAAAAAATGAAGGCACGTACCGGGGGGGAGAAGGGACGACACCTGTGACCACGGCTTGTCCAGAAGATTGTCGAGGGTAAAACCTCCTACGAGTGGGCTAGAAAGTGAAAGTGAAGAAGGACAAAAACAAATGGTCATTAATTGATGTGATCCGATGCCGCGGTTTGAAGTGCACGGTGCGTCGGGTACGATTGTTACCTGCTCTCCGGGCGATGTTGCTGATGGGAGTGAATTATGCTGACGGGTCTAGTACGGCGGTGCTCCCGTGCGTACCTATCCCGGCCTTGTTGTTATTCGGCTAGAGTTCCGGTAGGGCATCGTCGACATGACAAAGGTCTGGCGTAATTCGGACGGGATGTACATCCGGTTACGCGTCGAGCACGGCGTGCCCAGGACAACCGATCTCGCCAGCAATTTTGGGCTGTTCACAGCGAAGAGTATTCTTGGCATTAGCTTTTGATTTCCGTTCTGGGTGGAGGTACGGCACCCGACGTAGGTCGACAGTTACTCACGATCACCGTGTTCAATTTCATGGCGTCTGTTCCTTGAGAAGCCTCTGTTTCACGGAGTTACTGAGCTGCCGCGGGACTCCGATTGGTCCAGACAAGAGGCCGATTTGGGTCCAGAACTTAGCCTGGGTTTTCACCCAACTCACGTCAATGTTTATCCACGATCATATTGACTATTTGTATTGCACATGATCCGTGGTTGCGGCCGCCGGCTGCCCCGTAAGAGGTTTAGAGCTCGTGAGGATGGATGGCTGCGGCCGCTTGACTATTCGTAAGAAGCGTCTGTTTCTCGGAGGCACCGCGCTGCCGCGAGGCTCCTTCATGCTGATACAAGGCACCGGTGTTGGCCCAGGATTTGGCGTGGGTTTCACTCGACTCACGTCAATATTGATTCAGGATCAACGTGCCCAACTTTGTTGCACATGGGTTACATGGTTGCGACCGCCGGGCAGTCCCGTAAGAGTATTAAAAAACAATTTCTGCCGTGGTCCCTTGGTGGGAGGCTTCAGCGCACCCCTCTTCAGGCTTGCGGCTTTGAATTGCGTCCGTTGGACGTTGGGGGGGGAAGAGAGATAAGATAAATGATTCGCTAAACCCACGTCACCATTGGCTCACCAGAATGTCCTGTTTTTCGCTATGGCTCACGACACACCCACACCCACTCTGTCACTAACGTACCTTATTTTCCTTGTTTCTGGTAGCGGACCTAGCGTACTCAGACACCAACGCCACTCGTTATCATCAATTTCATGCATACTGTAATGGCATACTTGTAGATTCGCCAGGAGTTACTTTGTCAGTATCTGCGCAATGGTGATGTTTTCTTACGACCCTCCTGGATGCACAACATCGCTTCGTTTTTAGCTAAACAAACCAACTTCTTACAAAGGTGCGTGGAACCGAGCTATCTCACCGCGGTATACACGTAGGGGGTACGACCTCTTGTTTACTCCAGGGTGTCAAATTCTGAGGCTCTCAGAGTTTAGGGGCCTCTTCTTGAAAGTTTCAGCTGATATGACTGTTCGGGCTTCTAGCGAGGCGGTCGTAGTGTTGGCAGACAGGGACCGTTGGGTGACGTGCGCATGCCGCGCGGTTACGGTGTTGATCTCCGCCGCGAATCGGATTGGATGGGATTTAACCGGACGCCATATTTACCCTCTTGGTTTCGACAGACGATGACCGGGTTTCTCGGTCCCTCTCCGCAGTCCGAATGACCGCTTCGCCTGCAAGCCCTCTTGCGGGAGGCAAGCCTGCCGAACCATCTCACGATCCACTCTATTCACCAGATCCCTGCCTGGGACGGCAGTAGACGAGATCATGAACATAGACGGCTGGAAGACGGAGTCTATAGGAAAGCACCACATGGGCGCTACTTCTAGTGACCGGGTCCGGGGTGGCAAGAGAAAAAACAAACAGAGCTACGCGGACGCTAGCCTGCTTTGTCCGCCGCCCGAGTTTGAGAACGATTTCACAGCGTGTGCAGGGAAGGGTTGAGGCAAGAGTAAGGAAGTTTGGGTGCGGTAACTACGCATCCGACGTGGTCCATTAGAGATCACTAAAAGAAAATACTACAAGGTATCCGACGACGCGACGAAGTAAGGGCGACATTCGCGTCGTGTACTTGATTGTAGGATGCTGAGGTGTCTGGTACGGCGGTGCCCGCTTGTTTTTCCGCACATTGTGTGCACGCGCCGTCATGTACTCGTGTATTCGATGCCGGGGTGTCTAGTACGGCTGTTCCCGCTCGTTTCTCTGCTAAGTTCTGGCACACGCCGTTCTGTACGGGAACGTCTGTGTTGACATGACAGGTACGACTGTGCCAGCTCATTTCTCTGTAATTCGCTCTGCTAAGTTCGTGCACACGCTGTTGTTTAGGGGAACGTTCGTTACTAAGGTGTCAGGTATAGCTGTGCCCGCTCTTCTCTCTGCAAATTGTGTACACACGCCGCTGTGTACTCGAGTGCTTTGATGCGGTGATGTCTGGTACGGCTGTGGCCGCTCGTTTTTTATGCTAAGTTCTGGCACACGCCGTTGTGTACGGGAGCGTTTGCGTTGGGGTGGCAGGTGCGGCTGTGCCTGCTCGCTCCTCTGTAATTCGCTCTTCTAAGTTCGTGCACACGCCGTTGTGTAAGGGCGCGTTTGTTACTAAGGTATCAAGTACGGCTGAGCCCACTCGTTTCTCTGCAAATTACGTGCACACGCCGCTGTGTGCTCGAGTGTTTTGATGCGGAGATGTCTGGTACGGCTGTGCTCGCTGGTTGTTATGCTAAGTTCTGTGTTGTGTACGGGAGCGTTTGTGTTGAGGTGGAGGGTTTGTCTGTGTTCGCTCGCTTCTCCGTGGTTGTCTCTGCCAGGTCCGTGCACACGCCGTTGTGTAGGGGCGCATTTGTTGCTGAGGTGTCAGGTACGGCTGTGCCCGCTCTTTTCTCTGCAAATTGGGTGCACACGCCGCTGTTTACCCGAGTGTTTCGATGCGGAGATGTCTGGCACGGCTGAGGCCGCTCGTTGTTTTGCTACGTTCTGGCACACACCGTTGTTTGCGGTAGCGCTTGTGTTGAGGTGGCAGGTACGGCTACGCCCGCTCGCTTCTCTGTAGTTCTCTCTGCTAAGTTCGTACGCCGTTGTGTAGGGGAGTATTGGTTGTTAAGGTGCCAGTACGGCTGTTCCTACTCGTTTCTCTGTAAATGGCGCGCACGCATCGTTGTATACTCGAGCATTTGCTGCTGAGGGGTCTGGTGTCGCGTAGCCTGCTCGTTTTAGGCTAAATTCCGTGCACACGTCTTGATGTGCTGGAGCGAATGATGCCGATGCGTCTGGTACGGCTGTGTCCACTTGCGCATCTGTTAATTCGTCCACAGGTCGTTGTGCATGCGAGCGTTGTTGCGGAGGGTAAGGTGCGGTTGTTTCTCTGCTAATTGGGTGCAGGTGCCGTTGTGTACGGGAGCGTTGGTTGCTGAGGTGCTAGGTACGGCTGTGCCCGCTCGATTGTCTTTATAACGCGTGCACACGCCGTGGTGGGCTCGAGTATATGATGCTGTAGTGCCTGGTACCGCGGTATCCGCTTTTTTTCTCGGCTACATACCGCGCACTCACCGTGGTATACCGAAGCGCTTTGATGCCGAGGTGCCAGGTACGGCTGTGCTCGCTCGTTGCTTGGTAGTGAGAATTGATCTGTACGTTGTGGCTGTATAAAGGTAGACGATGCCGCGGCATCGGCATCGGCCGTGCCGGATCGTTTCTGCTTGTAGTGTGCACACGTCGCTGGGCTCTCGAGTGTTCGACGCTATGTTCTCGCTCAATATGGTCTCTAATTGATGTGATCCGATGCCCCGGTTTGAAGTGCACGGTGCGTCGGGTACGCTTGTTGCTTGCTCTCCGGGCGATGTTGCTGATGAGAGTGTGTCATGCTGACGTGTCTAGTACGGCGGTGCTCCCGTGCGTACTTATCCCGGCCATGTTGTTATTCGGCTAGAGCTCCAGTAGGGCATCGTCGACATGACAAAAGTCTGGCGTAATTCGGACGGGACGTACATCCGGTTACACGTCGAGCACGGCGTGCCCAGGACAGCCGATCTCGCCAACGAATGTGGGCTGTTCAAAGCGAAGAGTATTCCTGGCATTAGCTTTCGATTTCCGTTCTGGGTGGATGTACGTCACCCGACTTCGGTCGACATTTACTCACGATTACCGTGTTCAATTTCATGGCGTCTGTTCACGCGACTCATGTCAATATTGATTCAGGATCATCGTGCCCAACTTTGTTGCACATAGATTACATGGTTGCGACCGCCGGGCAGCCCCGTAGCAGTATTAAAGTTTGTTTTCTGCCGTGGTCCCTCGGTGGGAGGCTTCAGCACACCCCTCTTTAGGCTTGTAGCTTTGAATTGCGTCCGTTGGACGTCGGGGGGGTAAGAGAGATAAGATAAATGATTCGCTAAAGCGGAATGTCCCAGTTTTATATATGGCTCACGACACGCCCACACTCACTTTGTCACTAACTTACCTTGTTTTCCTTGTTTCTGGTGACGGACCTAGCGTACTCAGACACCAACGCCACTCATTATCAAAAATTTCATGCTTACTGTAATGACATACTTGTAGAGCGACTGCATTAGGAGCTAAGACGCTTGAAATTGTATCCTCCTCCTCTCCTGTCGCTCTTAGGTACCTGGTACGTCATAGAGGCATGGATCTTGCACCTCACCTGACTTTGGATTTCCCTTGTCGACACCGTCCCTACTGCGAGTCTCTTTGCTCCTCCAATCCTTCTCGAATGCAAGACACTCTCCTGGTACAAACCCTTGCCTTCCCACCAATTTCCTTGGAAAAATAGTGACCTGGTTACGAGTTCACACTCTCCATCTATTCCCGTCTTTGTATGCAGCAAGAGGGCAACTTGCGTCCAAGCTAGTAATCAACAACATCAATTCGAGTATCACCTCACCGTTGTCACCTCACCCCTTAAACGTGAAACAGACGGTGGCAAACCATTCCAATTAATGTCACTGGCACCAACCACTGTTTTCGTGAGTGGAACCACTTCTCCGTACCTCTTTTTTATCTGTTCTTGATTCTCTCAACACACGTTCCATCCGATCAGCACCCCACCCTAATTCAGGCGTTGGCAGCTGCACCAAACGACAAACGAAAAAATATAGCTCCCCACATCACTCCAAAATGTTTGTGTACTTTTCTGTCGTTGTATGCAAACATTTCCGACGCACGGCTTAGAAACCAAATACGAAAACGCTAGAATCATCCAACACACTTTACCCCCCCCTCGCCACTCCGGAACAATTGGCGATCCCTCTTTTAGCGTAACCCACGAAAATAGGCGCCAAATCCATTGAGGTTCCCCCTTCAGTGCGCTCTCCCTCGCGATGCTTGCCTTCACGGATTATAAGACAAAAAGCGTCATGGGCAATTTGTTTCCCACTCAGCGATGAAAATGTTGTACAGCTATCAATTTTCCTTCAACCGTCGACGCTTTGTTTCCACGAGAAAAAAACAGATGCGCCATATACTTGGTGATCTCTCTCGCTACCACCTCCTCCATTGACTCCATGCCCCAATCTACATTTCTACGCATAGGCAGCTTCTGTAGAATCCTACATCTAACCCGAACCCGAACCTAAATAAAGACAAATCCCAACAGTTTGTCAATTTTGTCAAGTTCTTAGCATATTGCAAAATATTCACTCACTTTAAAGTCAACTTTGAAAGATCTCACGCACAATCTCAACGTCGAATATTGCTCTCCGTCAAAGTCTACATTCATCAACTATGGCCCACTCAGGACAGTTCGTCCACAATTTCCGCAGCAGTAAGGTCCAGGTTTCTCCGGGTGGAGGTAGATGCTTCGAAATTCAAAGACACCGATAAATGCCCTGTCTCTAGGCGCAGGTCTCCAAGGAGATTTTTTTTCTCTCTTTGAGACTTTGCATCCTAGATAAACCGGAAACACTTCAATCATTTGTTGGGACCGGGGAACTTTCATGATCTCCAATATCTCAACGGATTTGGACAGCTCTCAACATTTCCTCGCGACACGAGTTTATTTCGTTCAAAAACGTGAAAATTGGTTGAAATATTGAAAAAAAAACTGGATGTAGAAGGTTCACTTCCTTCGTTTTTATCGGGATAACTAGAAACACGATTTTTAAAAAGAGTGCCGCAAACGATTAATTTCATCAATCTCCAGACGCGGAGAGTGTTATTTTTCTGAAAAAACAATGCGTTCCGAAACATTCGATAAATTGTTTGCCGCTACATACCTGATCTAGATGAACCTACATACTAAAAATAGTACCAGGTATATACGATATACTATACTGAAGATAGTATGTCCGATACAACACACACGCACACAGCGGAGCTCTGTTGGGGCCACACATGCTCACAGCAGAGCTAAGGTAGGGGGGGGGGGCGAGAACACTGCTGACGACAAGAAGGCAGCAAAGTCCGCGAGAGTTAGGGAACCCCATCAGGCTTATTGAGGATCCTACCCTCAACACTACTACATGGAACATATAGTGATGATACATCCCACTTTAACGAACTGCCTAAACCTAGAGCAGGCGGGAGGGGTGGGGGCGGAGTGGGGTTATCAAGCCGACAGTTCTGGTCCAAATGAACTAACTACGATAATATACGCGTAAGAGAGCCTCGAAATACAGAAGCGGAGATCCAGGGCAACAATCAAGGGCGACGCATATAATCTACAAAGGTTGAACGGGAGAAACGAAGGCATGCACTGGTGGAATATGCAGTAGCCCGAAGAAGTCCGGGCGACCGTATTCTGTGGGTTAAGACCATAGGAAGGTACGCACGGAGCGATGAGGTTGACACACAGGATTGGGTCTCTAGTACAGGATGCAGTCACTAAACTCACTCCGGAGGTGTCTCTATTAGGAGTAGGAACGGTGCTCCGTCTCGAAAGTGATGCGTGGTCAATGGTCAAATGACTAAGGCAAGCAAAAAAATGAGTACGCCCCCCCCCCCCCCCCCCGCCTTCAGGGCGCATTGGCGCTCTCAGTTACGGTATCGATTTAACTGTTTTGTGCTTCTCTCCAAGTACATTTCTACAAGTCCCGTCTCATTTGCGCGTGAAGGCACCCTTTGGGATCATTGGTTTCCGTGCTGAGCGACGCCACTCTTCGATTTTAATGCAGAACTACGAATGCTATGTCCAACATAAGTGTCTCAAACACATTTCAAAGCATAAGTACTTACCTGGACGGCCTGTTGACGACATGTATTCCCGAAAATGTGCCCTTTTATGATTGCGCCCTTCTTTGGCTTTAGGCGTTCAAGTCCCTTCGGCTTTGGAATAGATTCCGATAGTGAACTATTGCTGCCGTGCTAGCTGCCGCTGCTGCTGGTGCTGTTGCTGTCGTTGTGGTGGCTGGTACTGTCGACGCCTTGTTCGTTGTTCCCTCGCCCACCACTGATGCTCGCGCCGTGACTTCCAGAACATGAGTTAACGGTATTTCCACCTTCTCCATCACTCCCGACGCCTGCTCCCTCCTCCGTTTGCGCAGGGAAAACTCCCTTCCGTTACCATAGCGTTGGGGCAAATATTTTTATGCAGCATGGGGTTTAGGCTGCCGTTGCTTTGGTAGCTCAATTAAATACAAAGGGCAAGAGGAGAAGCGTATGGTGGTGTACTGCTATTAGTGGCATATATTCACCTCCGGTTAACGTCGTTCCTAGGGAACCTTGTGTCTGCTGTCATTAGCAGCATCGGGAATGTCAGCACACAGGTAACAAAAAAATATCAGAACAACGAAAACCACACACAAATCATCCAACGCCTCTTACACGCCTCATCCTAACCTCAGTCGTTTGCGCTTGAGACAGTAAATACGTTAGTCGGGCGAGTTATACGTAGTTCCGTTGCGTGCACGACACTAACAAACGCCGAGTCAAGGACTGGCCGTCGCAACAACGACAACCGCAACATACCACGTCGTAACTGTATTTGCTCTATTACGGGGGTCCATAGTTTACAGGACCAAATATTGTTTGTAAAAATAGGTAAATATATAGGTTTTTATGTATACTATAGGTCCTTTTAACTATGGACCCCCGTAATAGCTGTGTTTTGTGCTTCAGATTAGCACCTCTGATTGTGAGCTAGGAAGGGACTCATGCGGTTTGGCGCTGTCTCCATTGCATATCATGCATCGCTGAGTGCCTTGGACGACTGAACTTCTCTTCACAGCCTACGGTATCCCTGAGGCTTTCCGTGTTACTCTCATACACTGAAGCCACGCGTCATAGGTGCGTGTAGCGTTTGCATTTCTTTCCCATGGCATCTGTGACCGACAAGGGATAACTGCTGGCCTGGTTAGTGGACATGCTTAGTTGAGTGAAGTGAGACTACGGTTAGGGGTATGTTCGTACCTCATGTCCTCTGCCCTAAAGACCGCGGGCCTTTCGTTGCCCTCGGAGTCGAAACACGGCTGCATGCATACGTCGTCCCTGAAATCCGTTGAACTTTAAAAAGGAACTCGATCGGAATCGCCCGGGAGCATGTAGGACGTACTCATCCGCACGGTGTGCGAGGGTGAAGGAGTGCCCTTGGCGCTAACTGGCGAGAGGGTAAGCTTGAGCCATCGAGAACCACTTCGGCATATTCCCCTTCCCTAACTAAGATGTTAGCTCCTGCGGTGGTGAAGAATTAGGGTTCACGTGTCGTGCATGCGGTGGAGAAAATTTCTGTCTAAGTCCATCTACCTCCCCCCATGGGCGCAGGAGACTATGAACTACAGCGAACAGATGCCGTAGGGTATGCGCAAATGTTTTCTTACATGTGTGTCGGGAGCTATTACCTGGGCAGAAGCACCTGAACTTTACCCGAGTAACATCCGCGAGGAGGGGAAGGCAAAATTGTGATCCCTCCAAGTACTCCTTCGTGACACTGAAAAGCGCACCCACTAAGCAAGCTCGAGCAACGTCCTCATTCAGTGTGAGGATGTCTTGTCCGCAGTCGCCCACGTATTCCATATCCATGCCCCGTTCTTGCGCAATACCCTGCACGTTTGTAACGTAGGCATCAAATCTCCTGAACCCTGACTGCTTGTCTTTAACAAGCCTCTCCAGCTCTACCACGCCGTACCAAACAACAGCATGCCTGAAAGGCAGGGCAAGCCCATTGGTGTCACTCGGGTTGGTATACTTCCCCATACAGAGCTCGGTACATGCCGCGTCAAAACTAAATGCTACATCAGCAGTAGTCCTAAGAGCAATGCCGCTCCCGCCCCCATCTTCCTGTCGAGCGCCATTGGGTAGAGCATTGGCATTCCTGTCGCTGTATCCGTCGCCGAACGTCTGGTCCTGCCACTGTCTATTGACGGTCAAGTAACAATGGTCACGACGAATACGCAGTCAGTAATATCTAAATGCAAGCTGACTGGCAGAAGCTTAAACCAGCGGTCGGGAGAACCTGCGGACAGTGGTAACACTCAAGTCGAGTAATGTTAGCGACGTTTAGGGTTAGGGAAACCCGGGGCCAGGATCAAAACTGTGTTAGTTGTCTGGCAAACGACCTCTGTGTTTGTCAAGCCACAGAAGGGTCCACGGAAAGCCGCCCTGTGCCTGTTCGGAAAACACACGGTGATATGAGGGGGACTAATAGTAGTTTGAAGTGGAATCGGGGGGTTCGTCTGACCGGCGGACTGTTTCATGGCGAGGTGGTACAGGAGCAAAGCAGATATGAGTTGGCAACCCACGCGGTTCAGGACGCCAAGAGCGGCGACAAGGGAAAGGGGGGGGGGGGGGGGGGGGTGGGGGGGCAGCCGTATCTGTTCAGCAAACTATGAATGCAGAAACAAAATGATAGGCCGGGTGGCACGGTATCGATTTGTCTTGGTCTATTATTAGTGTATCTTCGTTTGTTTGTTTGTTTCTCAGCATGTTCAAGCGATAGGGGGGAGGAGGGCACGACAGCGACGGTACTGATACTTGACACCGTTGTTGATGATGGTAGGAAGGACACGGCAGAGTATGCGGCAAGGTCACCGAGTCGGTTTAGAAGCACGACAGCGACGGTACTGATACTTGACACCGTTGTTGACGATGGTAGGAAGGACACGGCAGAGTATGCGGCAAGGTGCCCGAGTCGCAAGATGAGAAAGCTTCCTTCTGCCTTCGGCCGTCCATATGCGAATACGTTCTATTTCCTACTTAGATTTTATTCCTGTTGATTCGCGCGTTCAGCAGTTGTCTTTTCGCCTTGCGCATGTACCAGATGTGCTTTTTTTTTTCGCAGCCTTTCTGTTCGGATTGTGTCACCTGATGACGACCATTTCATTGTTGTTTTGCTTTCTTTAAACTGTCTCACGGTGTAATTGGTTGGTCTGGCGTGTGTTACTGCGTATTATTATCCGTGACTACGAGTAGAATTTCTCTAGGATAAGGAGTCAGGACGGACACTGGGCGTACTGGTAGTTGGGTCGAAATAACGGTCTGGTGTGACGTTAGCACACATCACTCATAGTAAAACCAGAGTGATAATAACCGTAATACATTTACGAGGTACCACCCCAGAGTTCTGCGAGTACCTACCGCGTGTGGGAGTACATTTGAGATGTTGCTCGTACGTATCTTCTACTTGAATGAGATGCAATAGCTAACCCATCGTACACCTGGTACTTGTTGATAAAATGAGACGGGTGCCTGCGGTATTGTACGATTAATTATTGTTTCTGGCCGCAAACGAACGACCGGGCACACAGAGCAAGGTTGATATGTGTGCCTCTGCCTCTATCAATTTCCTGCTCGGGGGGGGTGGAGTGATATACACATGTATGTATTGACCTCACGGTTGAGCGTAAAGCGCTGCGCAGATGCAGCAAGCTTCGGACACTACGGGCTGTGCATAGCAAATGGATTGTTGATGTGATATTATACCCGCCCCTAGTACCCACGTAGTCGTTTCTACCTTTGAAGCAGGAGCAGCCGCTAGTGAGTCAAACCTATCTGCTGCGCACTTCAGGGCTAATCCTGTGTTTAAGAGCGTGGTTGAACCCTCTGCATTACTGTTGCTACTCTGCCCCGCTTCGCCCAAAGTAATAACTGTGTGCGGTCGTTTGTGGGTTAATTTTGTGCCTCGTAGGTTGGATGTAGTTGAGCAAGGGCGACGCACAGATATATATGCCGATCATCTTTTGATCGGGGAAGTTCTGTGACGGTGCTTCGAGTGCTGTTTCATGCAACCCGGCACTGCCTTGAAAATATACACAGGCCTATATAATGTGTAACTTACAACCTCGCATTCGTCTCCAGGATGGGGAAGCGGTTGGCGAACGTGGTGCGGAAACGGCAGACAGGACAGCAAGGTATCGTACCAACTTAAAAGGGGTAGGTAGAGCTTGTCAATACTACTCCTAACATCGACCGCTGCGCATGTCTGGAGTGTCTTTTTTTTTCGAAGTTGTTTTGCTCTGTGGTTTGCCTGTTGGTATCTTTGGCTTTGAAGAATTCCTCGGTTTATGGGCGTCGTTGTTAGTATTTATCGTATAGTCTGCCACATCTGGTTCGAGTGGGCACTTTTTTTTTCGAAAATAGTTTGTCTCCACCACCTGGTACAATGTGTATGTCTCGCCTGTAATATTTTGAACGATGACATGGCGCTGCATCGTCTACTAAGCTCACTGCAACACAAAGCGGTATTGATGTCCGGCGGGTTTGTGACGACAGTGCTTCTATCGGATCGAAGAATCAACAGAGACAATGGTTGTTGATGATGTCGACGGGTAGAAATAACGCTGAAATGTGAACAATACACAAAACCAAGTCGATGTGCCTTGTTTTTGCTGTTTTGACGCAGCTATGCAAATTAGTATCGTGCGTACGTAAGGTACGTGTCTGATGCACCCGAATAACGGACGATTCGCTCTGATTTGATCTGATTTGATCTGATTTGATCAGTGTGCGCTGGTGGTGTGGTGTGTTAGATACTGACCATCAAGTTGACGAGACCACTGTTAAAGATGTTCCCTATTACGGGGGTCTATAGTTAACAGGACCTATGACATACATAAAAACCTATATATTTAGGTATTTTTACTAACAATATTTGGTCCTGTTAACTATGGACCCCCGTAATAGTTATTTCTCAGGCCAGGCCAGCAGGTGTGTGCTACTAATAAAACTGGAGGCGCTGTGGGAGTTTCACAGCAGTCGACAACAGAAATCACACGTTTTAAGTTGGTGTTGAGACGAAGTGGTTGGACGATCTTGCATGTACAAAACCTAGGTATTCTCATGGTTCTACCTCAGATCGTATACGGTATGTCTTGCTCATTGAATGTTGGTATTCTCGGAACATACTGCCTAGTAGCCGAATGTTGTGTACCCCGATATATTGGTAATATATACTGGTACAAGGGCTATCTTGGTACCTATACCATATTTTGTCTCTTTTTGGTCGCCACAGATTGTCAAAAAATCATCACTTACTTGCGTTTATGCCCAGATCGCTTCTTCTTCATCGTCGACCAAACCCAAGTCTATATAAAATGGCCTGAATATTTGCGAATCAAACAAAGTAGTTTTCTGGAATAATCGATCTATCTATGCCATCGATTAAACGTTTGTGAATCAAACAAAGTAGCTTTCTGGAATAATCCATCTATCTATGCCATCGATTCCATTTGACGCAAAACAACCCCAATGGTGGTGGAAGGCATAATCCTCGAAAGGAAGTACACAATAGAGATCGTTTGACTGGCAAGGAGACACCAGACCAGCATATGATAGTATGCACGGATTCGATTGGCAATACGAATGAATGTGACTCCAACCGAATATAAGAAGAGCATATCTGTCCGTGTGGCTTGATGGCGATGATTATAGCCGAGAATTTGACGGTACGCTACAGTGTAGTTGTGCGTACGTACCTATGTTTATTTGCATGATCTGGGAAACACCGGGATGCCCCAAAATTCGTAGTGAAATACCAATCATCGGCACCACAAAAACAAGTCATAGCAGGTACCTCGTATTTACGAACATACGTACTATAGCTTACGGTTTAATTTGATACGCTGCACGAGGCAATTCTGAATTCTCCATTCAACCTGACCAATAGTATTGTACCGCGCTCCAAGCGCAATCATGGTGTGAAACCCGCAGTTTAGGTCTACAGAGTAGATAGCGAAGATGTGCCTCGATGGCATCCACGAAACCACGTTGATCTTAGCTCCTAGACGTTGATCGTTATCGAAATATGTACAAGTATATGTGTGCTAAAGGAATCGTGCTTTATGGACATATTTCGGGCTAGTTCAGGGTCGCACTTTCATGCAGGCGCTAGGACGCTGTTCGGGCATAATCATTCGAAGCCTTGTTAGAAATAATGTTTCGGCGTTTTTTTTTCCAAATCTTCTCGGGCCCACCGCTTGGGATATCACGTGACAGCGCTTGTCCGGCCAATCAGTGGGGGAGGATGTTATAACGGTTTTTCTAAGGATCCGAGGGGTTCCACAGGAGTGGCTTGGCCTATAGGGTTGATTCGTTCGTTTTTTTGGTTTTCATCTTGCCCGTGTTTTCGCAATTCTGGAGTTTGGCGGAGTCGACTGGATTTCGTGTTGTGTTACTTCACGTGGGCGGGAACCCCCTGTTCGCGATCACAACCGGGGCGGCGCCGTGGAGAAGGCGCGCGGTGAGCGTCCGGGAAGGTCCTAAACTTCAGAGGGCGTCCCGTTCACCGCGTTAGTGAGTAAGGCGGCGCATGAGTGTGCGTGGTGGGGGGGGGGGTTCCTATCTGAAAGGCCGACTTTTCTCTCCTCGGTTTGGTTGTCATAGTGTATCTCGGATCCTCCGCTTAGGATATCGCATGACTATCCGTGCCCGGCCAATCAGCTGGGAAGGATATTGCAGCGGTTTTTCCAAGGGTCCGAAGGTTTCCAGAGAAGTGGATGGGCGTAGTATTCGAAGGGGGGTGATGTGACCAAACCGGGAGATAAACGCCTGCCTGCACGAACGGATGTGCGACCGATGCAGCCCACAACATCTTGTAGCTCCAGACGTAGCCTTGTCTATTACCCTCGGCGATATACTACACCAAAGCAGGACAGCGCTCACGATGGCTCACCGACAAGTACCGCAGGCTACGTGGTACAATGATCAGTATGTGCATGAACTTGGGCAGAGTATGGGCGTGCCATGTACGCCCAGCACAGAGCGAGCTAGAACTATGGTGTGAAAACAGGAGCTTGATATATGGTGCCGAAAGGACCCCGGAGCGGTAGCTCCTATCATGAGTGTTTTCCATGCAGGAATGGTGACTGCTCTCCCAGAACTGATGCATGCACTCCAGGAGACAGTGAGAAGAATCCTCACATCGGTCGTTCTGAGTATGGTATGTGTTCTGGAGTCCATGAACATGATGGGTGAACCCCAGACTCGTTCAAATTGCGTACAGTACACGCTCCCGCGGTTGTTCACTCGCTGGTTGATCGCGTATGGGCACCACACACCACTACTACTCCTTCTTGGTCTGAATGCCTAACACTATTTTGTACTTGACGGTATCAAGCACTGATCGATGCACTGGAGTTTTAGACTATTACGGAGGACCATAGTAAATAGGACTAAATATTGTGAGTAAAAATAGGTAAATATATAGGTTTTTAATTGTACTGTAGGTACTATTTACTATGCCCCCCCGAAATAGTGTAAACCATACAATCGCCGAACATTTTCCCGAATCTTCATGCTACATCTCACCAGTAAGATAAGTTCAGGTAACGGGGGATTGGATGTCAGTTTCTACTCATCCTAAGACCGGCGGCGTCGTCCTTCGTGAGCCCTTTCGTTGTTATAAGGCCAATTGTCAATACAAGCCCCGTTCGCATTTGTTGTAGCCCCCTGTGTAGTTCTACCCGAGCATGAGGGTTCTTAGCAAGCGTTTGGTCCGACATCTTGTTCTCAACCTTGTACAGGAGTTCGGGTTTTTCTAGGGAGAGAATTTAGGGAATGAGCGTGATGTGTGTGCAGATTAAGCGGACGGTGTAAAACCTATTCGTGGAAACCGTCTCCAGGTTTCGAGGCAGGATGGCACGTCTAAATACGGTAGTACGCAATGAGCATGATGGCTATAATAGTGTCGTATTTTTCTGCGGTAACACTCGGAATTCTCAATATATCACTACTATCACCCATCCGTGAATTAACCCGCACGAAATCACGCACGAAATGGTTGCCATTGTTCTCCTTTTAGAAAGTACACGTTTCCCATACTCGTACGTGCTTCCAAATCCTACAATAGTAAGTAGTAGAATGAGAGTAAAATATCTTAATCTGTTCAGCAAAGTTCTGTGGTGGTCTAAACAATAATTGTAATGTATGGCACGTGTACCCAGAATAAACAAGTCAGTGTATGTGTTGCGTGTAATGTGTCACTACCAAACAAGCGTGCGTGAAAATGAAGGATAATTGTACTATTTTGAATGTATTTGGGACAGAATTTGAATGTATTTGGGACTGACTATAACCCGGTGGTAAAATAATTCAAGAAGGGAAAAATAGTTTGTTTTTTTACCAAACGATACGATGACGTGACTGTGGGGGCACACTGTAGGCATCGTAACTGCTTTAAAAAACGATAATTTTTGCTGAGACTTGGATATATGTGTTGTTCAAGTTATACTGGAGGCATTAAGCCAATCTCCCAAGGGTGAAGTTTTTCAGTGCTCGAGAAAGTCAGCATTTCAAACCTAGACCATAACCCCCTAACCCCTGTAGCCAAAAGATACCAAGCCGTGGAGGTTTCAGTGTAATCGCATGTGTGAGTGGAGCAGTGGCCGGGGATCCTGTGTGATGTCCCCTAGCCAACTGGCTCGTGGTCCGATGAGGATCACTCCGTGATAATACAAGCTCTAAGAACAAGACTTACTGAGTGCGAGGCCAGCGAGACTGGTGGAGTCCCTCACTGGAAGCCCTCTTGCTGATATCATCTGGCAGAGGCCATAATATCTAGATATTCGCGGAACTTCTGTTGGAGGAGTTTTCGGCTGCGGAGTATCGGGTCACAGCTGGGAAGGCAGTTGGCCCGTTGGACGGATCGAAACGGCTTGAAGCGCACAGCAGGGGAGGACGCTCCGGGAGCTGGAGGACGCACAGGTCAGGCGGCAGTTTCTCCGTTATTACAGTAGAGTCCAGGTGGACTGCTGTGGATTATGGCGCACACGGCAAGCACGCCGCTGGTGGTAGGGGAGTCTCTGACTCCACCGAAATACGGAGAGGTGTGGACCGAGCAGGCCTCTCGTGTTTTTTACGCAGCGTACCTCGATTATGAGGAACGGCTGCAGCTCGCCAACGCTCAGGGGGTGGTTCAGCACTCCAAAGTGAGCATGGGCCAGCTTATCCCCAATTACATTCATCGGTGTTTTGAGGGATTTTACAAGCATCAGACTACGATGACCGCCTCGGAGTTGTTGGACGCTGTTATGCAGCACGCCGGTTACACAACCACCAGCAACAGATTTGACACCTCGCGGGCGGCAGCGGACTTGCGTCGCGTTCTCTCAATGAGGCGCGATGAAAAGCAGGGCGGTGAAACATCCGTCAAAGACCGCGCGATGATGGTAAACTCCGCTATGGAAAAGTATTTTGCGGAGAATCACGCGGTGCATGCCATGTACCGCGCGCAGGACCGTTCGTGGTTGCCCGGACCGGCGGAATTTGTGAGCATGGCGTTGGTGGATGGCTTATGGCCGTCCGAGTTCAAAAAGTACGTAAAAGGTCAGCTAACGTACGCTGCAGGGTGGAAGAAGGACCCGGCATTGGTCATGGACCAAATTTTTTCTGCTGCAGAACAGTGGAAATTCATCGAGGCGTATGGTCGGAAAGATGCTGCAGGGGCAGCTGAACCGCGACGCCAACAGCAGCAGAAACCGAAACAGCAGCAGTCCGCGAAAAAGTCGTTTGTTCGCGTCTGTTTCGAGTGTGGTGATCCCAACCATTATGTTTCTGATTGCCCAAAAGCTCGCGGTGGCGGCACAGCTCCCAGCAGTGGTGGGCGCGGGTCGTCAGGGTATCGCGGGGGCCGCAATGGCGGCCGGGGCAGATTCAACCATGGACGCGGGCGCGGTGGCCGTGGTGGCAATCAATTGACAGCGGGCGGTGGAACTTCTGCTGTTGCTTCTTCAACTTCTGGTGCGCCAGCGGCAGGAGCCGCTGGGTCGGGATCTGGTTCGTCTGTTGCCGGCCGAGCTGTATACGTTGGAGGAGCTGGAACATCGGTGGGTGCTGCTGGAGCGAGAACTTCGCCATCCACCGAGCGGGCGGAGTCAGTGTCTGGTGCTGCTGCAGGGGCGGTAGCGCCGGAACCGTCTGTATATTCGACGTCTTGGTCGGGGTGGACCGCCGATTCTATTTCTTCGGCGCCGGCTGTAGGAGGGCAGCCATGGCGTCAGGTGACTCTTGGTACCGACCAGAGTTCAACGGCAGGTGAAGTGCCTGTCGATCGCAGCGCTGAGTGTTTACGCGCTGATCTCTCTTTGCCAGGGTCGGTTGGTTCGCTGATGGCGCGTGTGATCCTTGATTCGGGGTCGGCGCTCACGTCCATCGGTGTCGGCTTACTTCAGCAGCTGTCTTCGCATTTCGGCGGCGCCGATCTGCAAATTCCGTTCGAAAATGGCCCGCAGCAGGCGAAAACCGCTACGGGTGTTTCAGTGATGGTCACGCACAAAACGGTGCCGATTGCCGTGAGTGTACGGACGCCGTGGGGAGCGGTGAAATTGGAGCCCATCACTTTCGCGGTCATGCCTGGTACAGATAACGTCGTTCTGTTTGGCATGGCTACCATGAAAGCTCTTGGCATCGACGTCTACCGTGAAGCTCTGGAGAAGCTTCGCCCTCGCGCAGTGCCGGTATCGACCGGTGTGGAGACTCCGAGTTACCTTGCGGCGCGCAGAGTGACGGTTTCCGTGCGTGCTTTTCAGACCGAGGCTACGGTGGATGCTCCGGAGGACAAGGCGGTGGAACATTTGGTCGACCGGGGGCCAGACATGTTCATGGATCCGGAGGAGGAGCGGACGGCCCGAGAACGGGCGTTGGAGGACAGCGTGCAGCAGGCAGAGCAGAGTGGATTAAGCGTCGGCGGAGCAACCCGTTTGCGCGAAATTTTGGCTCGTCGCGTGGGTGCTTTTCGCCGTACGCTGTGTGGTGATCCGCCAGCGCAAGTGGAGCCGATGCGAGTGCAGCTGAAGCAACAGGCGAAGCCTGTCAAGGCAACGCCACGTCGGTACGAACCGACGAAAAGGGACTGGCTCTCGAAGTGCATTGCTGCTTTGGTGTTTTTTGGCTTTGTCTACCACAACATCCAGGCGGTGTGGGCGAGTCCGGCGATGGCGGTGCCCAAGAAGGACTCTTTCCGTTTGGTGAGCGACTACTCGGCGGTGAACGCACAGGTGGAGAAGTCCCCGGGCGTCATGCCCAACCATGAAGACATGGGAGATCTGCTGGGGGCGCGTTTCTTCGGCAAGCTGGACCTACTTCAAGGGTACTGGCAGATGCCTTTGGCTCCGGAGGCGCAAGACGTCTTCACCATGGCGACAAGCGACGGTTTGTTCACGCCTACCCGTGTTCCCCAAGGTGTTTTGAATGCGACTTCTTATTTCCAAGGTGTCATGACTGAAGTGTTGCGTGGTTTGGATTGCAAAGTTTGGGTCGATGACGTTTTCTTTTTCGCAGACACCGAAGAAGCTCTTCTGCAGCTGCTTGATGACATTCTTGAACGCCTGGAGAATGTTGGACTGTTTGTCGCCGCCCACAAGTGTACCTTCTTCTCTCGTGAACTGGTCTGGTGTGGTAAGGTGTATTCCAATGGTGTCGTGTCCCATGACCCCGCTCGAGTGCAAGGTTTAAGTGAAATGCGTCGTCCCGAAAACGCTGGAGAACTAATGCAATTCTTGCAGGCTGTCAACTGGTTGCGTACATCGTTACCACGTTTAGCGGAAACGGTAGCACCGTTACGTGATTTTTTGGAGGAGCTCCTTGTTGGGGCTACACGTCGGACTAAGCGAGTGGCGCGCAATCGTGTCATCAAGGATACCGCGTGGACGGAGGATCGGGTGCGGGCGTGGAATGCCGCACGGGGTTTGGTGGCGCAAGCAGTGCCGCTTCATCATCCTCGTCCCGGGTGCGTTGTTTTGATGTTTCCTGACGCTTCTGATTTCCATTGGGGTAGTTTTCTCACCCAAGTGCCTGAACACGAATTTCGCAGTGGATTGGCGTTGGAAAGCATGTCTCACGAGCCTCTCGGATTTCTGAGTGGTTCGTTCACAGGTTCGCAGTTGCGCTGGGCGACTGTCGACAAAGAAGGTTTTGCGATCGTTAATACGTTCCGGAGGCTCGAATACCTGCTTTGGGGTGGTGTTCATATCTTTACTGATCATCGAAACTTGCAGTACATTTTCAATCCGGAGAAGTGTGTCACGACGGTCACAAAGACCATGGCACAACGCCTAGAGAATTGGAAGGGTGTTTTAGGACAATACCGCTATGCAATCGAACACATCCCTGGCGATCGAAACTGTTGGGGGGATCTGTTGTCTCGTTGGGTCAAAGTTCCTACGGTGCCTGTTCGTTCGGTTGCCGTGCACAGCCCATGTAATGCTGACGATTCGCTTCCCGCATTGGATGTGATTCGTGCCTCGCAACAAAGGTCTGTCGCTCGTATCGGCGTTGTGGTGTTCATGAATTTTCGACAACCTTCGGTCAAGCTACCTTGGCCGATGATGGTTTGTTTCGTGTGCGTGTTGGGGTGCGTGACGTCTTGTGGATTCCGCCGGATGATCTTGCTCTTCAAACTCGTTTGATGGTGTGCGCGCACATGCGCTCGGCTGGTCACCGTGGTGTGGCGCCGACTTTGTTTCGCCTGAAGGAATATTGTGTTTGGCCTCACATGGATTCTCAGGTTCGCGAATTCGTTCGCCAGTGTTTGCACTGTGTAGACACGCGTGCAGGTGCACTCATTCCTCGTCCCTACGGAGACACGGTGCATGGTACCGCTCCGGGAGAAGTGGTGCACTTTGATTTTTTGTATGTTGGCCACAGCGGGCCCGAAGGTAGCGATGGCCTGCCTGATGAGGATGGTTTCCGATATGTTTTGGTCATCATGGATGATTTGTCCAACTACGTGGCGTTGGAACCGGCCGAGGCTTGTACAGCCGAGGTCACAGCGAAGCATTTGCTAGCCTGGTGTAAGACTTTGGGGGTGCCGCGTGTGTGGGTGAGTGATACCGCCACGCATTTCAAGAACAGGGTGCTTGCTTTGTTGAGCGACGCGTTGCACATCGAACATCGTTTTGCTGTCGCTTACACGCCGTGGTCGAACGGTACGTGTGAACGCATGGTAAAAGAGGTGGTACGTGCTCTGCGTTCCATTCTGTCAGAACAGCGTCGTCAGGTTTCGGAGTGGGTTGATGTTTTGCCGGCCGCTCAGTGGGCCTTGAACACTTCGTTTCGTGAACGTTACCGAAGCACTCCGTACAGCGTGATGTTTGGGCGTGCTCCGCGTACCGATTTCTCGGCGCTCGTTTCTGAGTCTGATGGCAGGTGGAATGTTGACGTGATGAATGCTGACTTGTTGCGTGCGAACGTCCGTGAAGTCGTTGCAGAGCAGGAGAGATTTTGCGCCGATATTCGCGCAGCTGTTGCCGTGTCTCGCGACAACAAACGTAAACAGGCTCAGGGCCAGGTGGTGTTGCCAAAATTTGCGGTTGGTGATTTCGTGTTGTATGCTCGTGTTCGTCGGCAGGGTGCCACACCGAAATTGTTGTCCACATGGACTGGTCCGTGGCGTGTGGTAGCAGCTGATCATGATCATGTGTACTCAGTTCAGAACATCGTTTCTGGGAAGGTGCATCAAGCTCACGTGGCTCGTTTACGATTTTATGCGGATGCGACGTTGAACGTCACCGCTGATCTGAAGGATGTTTTCCAACATTCCTTTGCGCAGGGTGAATGCCGCATGAATGCTTTGGTGCATGTGGCCGAAGATGATGCCAACGAGGTGATTGTCTTGGTCGATTGGGATGGTTTCGAAGCAGAGGAGCGCACGTGGGAGTCTTTGCGGTCGATTTATTCTGCTGCGCCTGAATTCGTCGTGAAGGAATTGCGCAAATTACGGATGACCCGTGCGCTCAAGATTAAAATTGCTTCAGAGTTCAGCATTGATTTGTGATTTGCCGCATGCGATTTCGTCTTGGTTTTTTGGTTTTGTCAAGCTCGTTCGTGTCGAGTGAACTCGCTTTGGGGGTGCTGTAGCCAAAAGATACCAAGCCGTGGAGGTTTCAGTGTAATCGCATGTGTGAGTGGAGCAGTGGCCGGGGATCCTGTGTGATGTCCCCTAGCCAACTGGCTCGTGGTCCGATGAGGATCACTCCGTGATAATACAAGCTCTAAGAACAAGACTTACTGAGTGCGAGGCCAGCGAGACTGGTGGAGTCCCTCGCTGGAAGCCCTCTTGCTGATATCATCTGGCAGAGGCCATACCCCCCAACCCTTACCCTAACCCCAACCCTAACCCAACGGCGGTAACGGGGAGCTACATGGGGGGATATTCGCTCACGGTGAGCATGGCTGCCGAGCCAGGACCCCAGGAGAGACCAAACTAGGCACGTGAAAAGGAATAAAACGTGTCGGACACGTCATTTCAGAGCTTTGAGAGCGGGCGGCGATCGGCGGCCCTGATGGCTATGGGAGAGAAGTATAAGGAGAACAGCGTCTCGGCAACAAGAAGTTTAAGTCAAGCTTCTGGCGGACAGCAGGGCATCGGAGCAGAGCCTCGACAACCACTCCGGATTACGGAAACGAAAGTACGACTGCACACGGTTGACAGAACCCACGGAAGGTCACTACGGCCTGGAAACAGAGTGAAAGAGGTCGCTACAGGAATCATCAGCGGCTTTACTATCGACCAGACCGGGGTCAGGCAGCATGTGAGGCTACCGGTTGTGGTGGTTCCCGACTTTGGGCGCATTTTCTCGTCCATTCCGAGCGCAACGGAGTAGGAAGCAACAAATATCTTCATTCTAGAAGAATCACGGATCGAGACCAACAATCCGCCATCCCGCTACAGCAAGAAGAGGGACGCCGGGACCTCTACACGTTCAACATCGAGCTGGGAAGGCAAGACTTACCACAGCATAGGGAGGGACCAATAGCACTGTCGCATGGGCTACACCAACGTCAGTAGTCTGGACCTTACCAACAAAACGGATGCAATTGGCGTGCGCGGCAGCGGGGTGCATCGCCTCGTGACGTCCACGCCACCGGGAAGAGCATACAGCAACGTCACCCGAAGAATTACAACATCGGGATCACCATGATTTTGCAGCTATTCTACACCGACCTCATGGGGCCCATCTCGTAGCCGGGGATGGGGGGCTTCAAGTACGTCGGCAAGATTACCGACGGGTTCATTAAGTACAAGGTGATCTACATCATCAAAACCAAGTGAGAAGACGTCGAAAACATCCGGCTTTAAGTGCAGTCCCCTGGCTTTTCTGGCCTGGAGTCTCCGAGCTGATCGTGAGAAAGAGTATATGTGAGAAGCCCTCGGGAAAGCCTGTCACCACACTGCGATCAACTTTCCAAATATTTGACAGTGAAGGAAACCCAGCAGATAGGGGTGGGACTCTGGCGGGATTCAAAATGTGCCTAGTTGCGGAAAACGGGATCCCAAAAATAATTTTGAGACAAGCGTTTTCGTCGGCGTACCTGACGAACCAGACATCGCACTCGGTGCTCAACCTGGAGACCACGTACAAGGCTCTTCATGGGAAGGACGCGATACTACACACCTCAGGGCCATCAGTTCCAGGGGTTCGTTCACATCAAAACGTACGCCAAGAAGATGGGAACAGGCCATGGGAGGGCAGGCTCTACGGGCACAGCCACGACGTCGAGATTTACCGTATCCAGAATGCAACAATTACACGAAGTGCTGGAAAGCAGGAATATCGTGTTCAACGAGACACCGTCGAAGGCGGTGTTACCCCTGATCAGCGAGATGGGCAACATCGACAAAATGGGCATCGTCGGCATCATCAGTTTTTACGACGCAACAGGTGACGAAGGCACACTGCGAAATGTTCGAGGTTACACATCGCGCATCGGCTACAGCAATGACGTCACGTACAACACATCGTCCCCATCGTGCTACCGCGAGACCTTCAAGAGCTCAGATCCTGACGAATATCCGCTAAAAGAAGCAAGCGGAAGTGCTAGCGGGTAGAGAGACACCGGGACCACGGCCGGACGGCGTCGGCGAGCAGTAATCACCGACGCGCGCCGGCGGCTAACAGCAGCCGGCAGCAAGGAGGACATGCTGAAGGCATGGCCCCCAACTCAGGGGGGGCGGCACCTCAAACCCAGGTGACGGTAGCGGTGAAAAGGAGCGGCAGCATAGCTTCTTCAGACCTATTTAAAACAAGCTACGCGGAATACGGCAACGCTGTATCTGCGCCAACACGGTATTGCTGGATAAGGTGCACTGTATCGAAAGGCTGACGGAAGCGGAGTATGAACATGCCGCCACCAAAATGCAGCTGCAGCGTTCGGATGCGCAGAAAGTAATTTCAAGTTCGATCACGTTCAAGGAGCTATGGCGTGTTTTGACGCCGCTCGTTGGAAGGCGGCTTCAGACAAGGAAATTGAATATCTAGGCGCTCACAGGGTCTACGACCTTGTTCTCATCACGTCTAGACCACACGGGCAGAAGGCCCGACCAGCTCTCGCTGAGTCTACAAATTTAAAGCGTAAAACCCTTTTAAGTGGCACATGGTCGCGCAGGCGTAGGCCAGGCAGGTGAGCGGGCGCGACGGCAGAGGGGCATTCGCTTTGGTGCATGGGATCCCGAGCATCCACGTTGTGCTCGCTACGGCAACCGATAAAGGGTGGACGGTGACAGATCTGGCAGTTCGACGTTCAGAGAGCGCTTTTTTATTTAGTACGTCGAGCACGAGGTGTCGATCATCATGGTCCCTGGATACGAGATTGAGCATGAGGCGACGGGAGCTCCGCTGGTCGTGGAACTTTTCGAATCGATTTACGGCCTTTTAGTACAACCCCTAGAGCTGGCATGGAATCATGACACCTGCCTGGTGAGAATCGGGTTCAAAGCCCCTGAAAGCGACCCGTACGTTTACATCTTTAACGGGATGACCACAGCAGGGATATGCTACAGACGACGACCCAACGGTCATCCGCAAAAATTGTGCAGATGACATGCTGCTGGCGGGCGGTAACAAGGCTTCGAAACAGTCAAAGGAAATCAGCTGATGGGCCCTTGCAAGATGACAGAGATGGGCGACGTGTTGCATGTGATAAGGATGGAAGTCACTCGTGATATCGAAGCATGCTGGCTTGTTGTCACTCAGAAGGACTACACCATGCGACGTCTCGTGAAGTATGGTATGCATGACTGCAGGCCGTTGGGGACGCCAGGGTGCAACAAAGAGAGGTTCCTCATGAAGCCGGAAGAGTGCTTTCTGGACGAGGAGACAAAGCGGCGGTTTCGAGCTATTGTCGGCAGTATACTGTGCTCGAGCCAGGTGACATGCAACGACGTGTCGTACGCGTTCAACAAACCGCCAAAGGCAATGTCCAAGTCATCAAAGGTGGCCAAGCATCTACTTCGGTATCTAGCCGGCAGGATGGATTTGGGCTTCTCTTCAAAGTAAGGAGGGTCAACTGCGATAACAAGCCGGACAACCAGAAGTCAGGATCATCGATGATGTTGTGCACTAACCAAGTGATCTTCAAGG
Source organism: Macrocystis pyrifera (assembly GCA_031763025.1). Lineage (NCBI taxonomy): Eukaryota > Phaeophyceae > Laminariales > Laminariaceae > Macrocystis > Macrocystis pyrifera. The sequence goes on from JASSKH010000038.1 coordinate 368,928, forward strand.
TGGGAGTGCGAGGGTTAACGGCCTCGGCAGCTGTATAAGCGGAGCTTGTGACGGGATCACTCGCGATGAGGGGGGCAGAGTTTCAGCAGAACACGATGACGGAGCTGGGTTTTTACGGAGGACTTCAAGGGCATCCAGTTCCACATCGTCAACACTTCGGCATAGCATTTTGTACCCCGAATCCAGGTCTATGGCTGGGGTCCGAAGCAATAGGCTTCGAGGTTCTACATCCGACGCATGCTGCGACAGGTGTGCACCGTAATTGTTTCTAGGCTCCGCGATTGAGAGGCCATACATGTCACCCAACAGCTGAACTTGACAAAACTGAGACCGCCATCCCATGGACAAACCCATGGCCTAGGTGTCATAAAGCACATATGAATGATATTCCAGCGATTTCAGGCAGTTTCTCAGAGGAGGAGCCTTGTCAGTCAAACCCGTTTGATTAAAACATGCTACCCCTATCGTAGCAAGCGTCACTTTAAGACCATCAAGGAAGCACGTGATCATTCACCGAATACCGACGGCGGAGCAACTCGTGGATCTGGGAACCAATTTTCTCAACAACCAGCTGCACAGGTTCCTGATAGAGCTCATCAAGAATTCCAGGTGCAAATCAAGGGCCGTAACATCTTGCACATCATCCATATTGAGAGGAACCTTTTGCCAATCGCACGGAGAGGTTCTGGGCGAAGTACTAGGAGAGATTGTTTGTTTCCCACAAAATTAATGGTCGATACCCATTAGATAGTCAGTGTTTTCGAATAATAGTATTCACTCACCATGTGCTGGTGATCGATACATAGGATCGGCACCTTGGTAAAGTTGAAAGTGCTTCCAACAAGTGCGGATGATCGTTAGCCATGATTGGCTCTTTGGTTAAGCTTATATCGCGTTCAACAAGTGCTGGTGATCATTAGCCATGATCAGCGACATCGTCAAGTGTCTATCGCGTCCAACCAGTGCGGGTGATCGTTAGCCACGATCGGCAGTGTAATGACTTCAACACCTATTCTACCAAGTAGTGGCTATCGTTAGGCATGGTCAGCAAATTGATTTGCACGCGGTGTAAGCTTTATATGGTCTAAAACAAACGTAGCCAACATTCAGTACAAGTAGTCACTGTTAGCAATAGTAGCAGCAGTGGACAGCAGAGCTGCTGCGTTGACGACATACCCTCCGGGCAGACCGTCGCTATACACGTTCACCCAGGGTAAGACGCGGTGCAATACGAAAACAATGTATGGCGGTTTCGTACTTGAACTGGAACGTTCTGGAATAATGCGGCGTGAACAGCTTCGTCGAGATCAGAGCATCAGTGAGCGTTGTTGCAGATTAGCCTTTTAGCTAGACGCTGTGACAGAGGATGGAATTCCAGTATTTCTGAACGTTATGACACAGCAGAAAGCTCCCACGCTGTCACCTGACATTGTTCACCACAGCATCCACATGGACTCCAAGTAAGTTGTTCTACGCCAGCGTTCAGAGCCGCGGATTGAATATCAACACCAGCCTGGGTGCCCATCAGACCCAGGGTTAGCCTCTGCTACCACACCATGGGGGCACGCACAGAAATCTATGATAGTCTGCCTCCCCTACTCCTTAATAAGTATAGTACTGTCTTGTTCCACGCAAAAGCTATGCGATAGAAGTACACAACTAAGGCTTGGTACGTTTTGCAACCTTTTCTCATGCGGCTTTCCAAATTCGTTTCTGAAGATTATTCGCACTTCAACTACTACTAGAAGCATTTACGTCATTAATGCCAACTCCGAGGTAGGAGCACAGCGGCTAAGTCGAACCGTCCAAAGCATCTTGAAATTCATAGCTTCCTTGCCGTGGCCACAGGAAGGTGGGCATGAGGATTAAAGCAAACGCAGACAACCACACACCCCCCCCCCTGCACCACCATCCTGTTTAGCCAAACTGGTTTTGTCGACCATTCAACCTCTAATCTCCAGCCACGGAAAAAAAAAAAAAAAACGATATGCCCCCTCCCCAACAACGCTTTAGCAGTCGAACCACCACATACCCCAATGAATTCGTCACCACACTCCCCGTCTCCGCTCACCCCTACCAGGAGAATATTAACCTACGAGACCCCTGTTGCGGCCCACTCGACCATGATAACTTTTTCCTTCTGCAAAATGCTTACCCCAGGGGATTGCCGCACCTTCGTGGGTACGATGCGCCTCCCATACACGAGCCCCCTTCCCCTTTATGAACGTGCCATTCAGCAGTCGACACATGCTACGATAGATAGGGGCGCACCTATCATTTGCCTGGGGTTCCTCGCTTGAGGACCTTTACGTTATTAGTAAGTCACCCAAAAACAAGCTCTTAAGACACAGTAAAGGAGTAATAGAGCAATGGAGCAACCCGTTAGCTTAGGTATTCAAGGAATGCGTTGTTGCAGACCACAGATGGTGTTAAACAGATGCAAGGGTTGAGCGGTTTCAAATTCCAGGAGCCCCGGCATTCATACGCGTTTTATCCGAAATGGGCTACGCCTATCGTAGCACGCGTCAGTCCAGTCTACCTGGACACATGTCCTTTCCTTTGGCGCTCCTGCATGATGGAGAAACCCTACCAGGTAAGCTATTTTCGGCCCTGTGAATCGCAGCAGATTCATCCCACTCAGTCGGCATCCGTGTCGCAAATGTATGGTGATCTTTCAGAGATATATTCAAAACATAATATGCGGGATCTCCGGAGCCCCTGACCAGGGGGGTTCTATCGGTTCGCTTTGCTAGTGCGATTCCACTCGGAATTCAAGCGAACTGATGAGTCATAAATCGGCAAATGGGCTTCGCCGATATTGACGTACAGTTCAATCGATCCTTCGCTCCGAGTCATAGCCCTAGTTGACGAAGTACTCCTCGAGAGTAGGAGGAGCCATGCCAAAGTAGGTAGACGTGGGACACCCGTAGCACGTAGTGTGCGCGTTAGTGAGAAGCCCCGCTATCGTGTAATATTTCCCTAAGGGGGACAGCATCACCTTGTGGTTGTGCTGCACGTCCATGAAAGAAAACATCTCCGGGATCTTCCCAACTTGCCCTACCGCGGCAAGCCATACCGTGGACATGTCTGTGTTGTACGCTCTCTGAGCAAACGTCAGGTTATCACCTTGGAAACCACTCCCGACGTGACTCATGTTAGCACACGCTGAGTTTCCGTGCACTTTACCCTGGAACGGCTTTCCTTGCTGCACAGCGGCGAGCCTGTCGTTGAGCTCGCTCTTCCGAGGCAAGTCAGAGGGGTCACTCCCGCCAGGGGACGGCCCCGACACGTCTCCGATCATGCCGTTCGGTAACACGAGCGACTGGAAGGAGATACCGTGGGCTCGTGCTTGGCCGTCGTAAAATTCTCGCTGAACTTGGGTGTTGCCCTGTTTCCGGCAGGTCTTGAGAAGAGTCGTATCGAGGAAAACCGAAGATCTCCGACCCCGCACACCCAGCACCACCTTTCACAGAGCGAGACGTGCGGCCAAGCAGGGAACTTTGAATAAAGACTGTGTATCGAAAATAAGGTCAGGGATTTCGTGTGGAATGGTCCTCTAGCCAACGGGATATGACACATTACGGGTGGGGGCAGCGCGCACCTGCTGGTGCATCGTGTGTAAACACACGAGGTATCCCAACCACTGTTATCATAGGGGAATTTCGTGCGGTGGAGAGATTGATGCTGTGTGTTGTCATGCCATGTGGTGATCGTTTCCCTAAAAAGGGTCGCTACACGTTGCACCATGCGCAACACATACACATACACCGCGTGGGCCAAACGTTAAGTGATGCCGCACCAATCGACGGGCGTCGGGAATGCCACACCCGAAACTCAATGAAAATGGAGAACAAAAAAAAGGCTAATGCGTTCCGTACTAAACTGTCAGAAACACCACATCCCGGCGATGCGGTGTTCTTATTGGTCGGATTGTCGTCGTCGTACCATGTAGATGCTATTACACCATTGCTTTGTGTTCAGAATACTGGCCCACTAGCCCCCCCACCGGCAAACCCGTCATCTAAAAGTAGTAACAGATATCAATAGGTAGCAATACATTTATCACCTTTGTCTTGAATGACTCCAGCCATCATCTTGAACCGAGGCTCCCAGAAAACAAGGAACGCTGTTATGCGGTGGGCGTGTTTTTCGTAAATGAATTTAATCACCTCGCCGAACAGCCTCGCTAGCTGTGAACTCTCCCTTTGGAACACCTTCGCCAGATCCAATAGTCTTCCGGGGTACCTACAGACGTCCACGGAGAAAAGAGTTCAATATCATTGGGGAAACGATAACCATATAAAAATGCAAAACGTCTTGCATAAGCTCACGGATGCCAAACACCTAGCCTCAAAACAGACGGTACCGGTATGATTTCCCCCCTTGCAATGAGCTTAGTGGTGATGGGGTCATCGAATCACCCACCAGTCCTTCGCAAGAAACTGCAATGGTGGTACGGGGGTGGAACAGAGCACAGACTGTAAAAGGGTGCCTGTATCGCTACAGCTAGCTTCAGGCGGACGCCGACTCGCCGCCGCGGCGTGGGGCAAACGGGCGCGCCACCTTCTCAAGTTAGTCGTCGCCTGGTCATGTTGTGGTGGCGAAAGTAGCATTATGATCTCAGCAGGCAGGGGGAAATGGGGAAGAACTAGAGGAAACACACGCCGGACTTGCAAAGTACGACAAGCAACCTCAAGCTGGGCGACGGCGATGAGGACGACCACGGTGAATACGATGCGCAACGCGCACACACACTCGCTACCTAAACATAGGGCGACAGGGCCCGCGCGTCGTCCCCCATCCAGCTGTCGTTTGGTAGTGCTGTGGCGGCGAAAGCGGCACAGCAGGTGTGATATCAGAAAGGCGATGAAGACAGGGTGAGGTGGTAGACGATGCTAGCGCTGAACAATTAGAAAAAAAACGCAACCTCGATCTGGGTGGAGGCAAGGAGGACGGCTAATGCGGAAAATATAGTATGTGAACGGGGTTGAGAAGCGGAAGGAGCAGGTCGCGGCAAAAGATGGTGGAATATCGTGATCGACCGGTACGCACATCGAAACACTCAGTTGTTGGAGCTCACATCATATTATTCTCACCCTACGCAATATCGGATACTAAACGATGCTCAAAGTGTTCTTTGGGGCTCGAAGTACCCAATCGCGACAGCATCGGCCAAGAACATCAAGGCTATCCAATCAAGGCGGTGGGGGCGTGGTTAAAGAAAGGCACAACTATCTGGCTGAACCGGACGGGCTCGACATACCGTGGGGTTTGATCTGGATGCAGTCTTGCGTGAGCGTACATAACAGGCTCCTGCCACCGCCCAGGCCGGCGACGGGACAGCCGGGCCGATCAGTTCGTCTTAAGGGGGCGTGATCGACGCCCCCTCGGCCCCAGGGGGGGGGGGGGGGGTGTACCCGATAGGAGAGATGTACTCGATCTCATGCATGGCCGTAGTCGTATGACCATAGACCCTCGCATCCCTACAATCCCGGGACGGAGCTTGTCGAGTTTCACCGACCAGGCAGACATTGCTGGCACCAAGCGCGAAGCGCCGTGAGGTGTCCGGCGAGTCGCATGAAGGGTGAGCTGCATCCTACTAAGAACCGCCTGTGAGGCGGACTTGCATATGGATGACAGCTTCAATGAGTTAGTTTAATTTCCGGTGTAGCCACTTCCAGAGACAGAAATAGGACTGCTATGTAACTGCCTCTTGGGTGCCTTACCTTGAACACTACGTGATACGATCAATTCCCTTGTGCAGAGTAAAGGTTCTTTACCTCGCACAAATGATCTAACTCGACGACTAGCTGTGGGCGACCGCCAAAAAAAAAAAAAAAAACGGTACCCTGGATGTCTAGATCACGTAGTGAGCGGCATGTTTTACAGTGTCGTGGCCAACCGACGCCAACCCAACCCATATATATATATATATAATATATATGTAATAGGCCCCAGGGGGAGGGGAGCAATAGCGACACCAGCGTTGCACCAACTCCAGCCACCGACTAAAGGAATGGTACGGACCCCCGATGATCCTGAAGTGGAACCCAGCGCACAAGCGCAGCGACTACTGAAGGCGGCAATCCTCCCGCGACAGTATGGTGCCGGATCCGGGGTCAGAGTAGAGCCCACGCCTAAAGGGGGCGAAGTCTGGGAGTATCATCAACAGTACATCCTGGACGACAGGGGACGCAATGGCCATGAAGGCTAGAACACTTTTGGAGGACAAGGGGGGGTTGAGCGTGTGCATGCCGCGTGGTTTCCCGGCTGACGTAGAACCGCCGCCGCTGCCGCAACAGGTGTAGAGCAAGCAGAGTGCAAAGCGACGTGGCATGAGGCCATGAAAGTCGAGTTAGACGGTCCCAAAACGAACGGAACTTGCGAAGTCGCAACACCGCAGCAGATGCAGAAACCATTAAGCTCGACATGGGTGTTTACTGGCAAGACGGAAAAAAAAAAATCTCATAGTGACGACAAACCCTAGACGTAAGTTATGTTCAGGATGTTACTCATGTTCAGAAGCTTGCATCGAGTTCGTCAAATTTCTGTCGGCTGTGGCAAATGAGAATGATCGGAATGGTTTCCGTATAGACGCCGCACAAGCTTGTACCATGCAATCTACATGAAACTACCCGGTGGGTGTGGTGACATGTCAGATAAGACTGTTTGTCTCAACCGATCGCGGCATGGTCTACAGTCGAGTGGACGGTAGTGGCCGGGGCTATTTGTAGAGACCGAAATAGAGTACTGTATGGAGCAGCCGTGTAGGACGAATCCATCTATTTTGCGCAAAATTATGCATAGCAAGGTAGAGCTGATTATGGTCGTTCATGTAAATAGCACCGTTACAGGCACAGACGAGACATGTAGTTATGTCGCGTTAGGGCCGAAACTCCCCACGAACATCCTCGGGGAAATGACTTGGAATACGGATTGCGCTTTCAAGCGCGACTGGGGATTACGGACACTGGAGATTACGTAGAAGACGATTTATTGGGAGAATGTTGGATGGTTTTTTCGTGACATTCCGGCGATCTCTCTCTGGTGTGGCATTAGATCCAAGGACGGACGACGAGCCTCAGAAGGTGCCGGCAATACAAAGAGCGTGTAATTCGCTTATAAAAACAACGCCGGTCGCCCCGGTGCTTTTGTGGTTAGCCTCAAAAACTACTACGGTCGAAGGTCAGGAACCCTGCCATGTTGTGGGGTTTTTACTTTGAAATCGACTGCAGAAAGCGCCTGGCGTCTGTACGCCAAACTCGACGGGAGTCGACGAGGGAAGGAAGCGCTGTACCCTTCTCGCGATAAAAAAAACAACGCACGTACCGTGGTGGGGAGGCGGGGGAGAGCCTGCTTTGTGGTCCCGATTTGAGATACGACTTGGAGGGAGAAAGCAAAGAAGGGCGAATCTAGTACATGAGAAGGCAACTATATATACATATACAAGGCTCCCCTTCGGGGGGTGGAGTTTTCACGATTGGCTTGCGCACGCTGGCATGCCACAGGCAAAAAGTATTAATCGCCATACAGCAGTAATGATATATCATGGTCTACGTACAACACATCATCAATTATATATACTGGAACACATTACTAAATCGGGCAGAATATCGTACCCTATGTAGCAGCACGGCAGAAGCCAGAAATCTACCACGTTAGTGCAGTAGCATACTACTGCTTGTTGCAAGACTACTACTGCCGCTATGCATATTATGTATCCTTATCATACTTACGTCGAAGTAGTCGTACTAGTTGTCGTCATTTGGATCTTCAAAGTTAATGCTTTTTTAGTATATCCCTCGGAAGACCGGGGTCCACCGAACGCCACAGGAACCCCCGCGACCGTACACCCGAGGCACGCCCGCCCCACACATCAGCCCTGCGTGACCCCGGTAAAAAATGCCGGCGACACCCAACTCAGCGAGCGGAGGGTGTGGAGAGGCATCCTCCCGGCGATGGTTTGCTTGGCCCCCGGCATGGCGGAGGATGATAAACAAATAGATATCCCAGTGCCATACAAGGACGAACTCGGTGTGAACCAACACATCCACTGCTGTACGTACTGCTGTACTGCTGTGGTACATGGTGGGTAGGTTGGTGGGTGAGTGTGTCACTGGCCGTGGATGTTGCCGTTATCATTTGTTCAGGCTACACGCTGGTGGATGGTGTTGCCACCATTACTTCTTCTTCGTACCGCTGGCACCGCAGTGATGAGGTACGACTAGGAAGGAGAGATACAAGAGGGGCGAAGATAATGATTGGGATGGGAAAAAAAAAATGTTTCATCATCGCACTGCTCCTCGAGCAGTAAAACGCCTAACGATGCCCGAAAATGATGTGTACCAAATTTTTGCTCTGCGATCAAGCTTGATCGTCCACTTGCTTGGCCACCCTCTACGCAGTACGCTTACGCCCTCGGCCTTATTTGCCCGGCGCGGACACCGCATGATGTCTTGTCGTTGCTACTGGCTTCAGCGTACTATTCCAACTGGCCGAACAGCACCGACACGTCTGAAGAACCACATACTGCATCGAAACTGTAGCAGTTGCTAATGCATTGGACTGTTTGTGTTGTTGCTGAAGCAATTGACCGTTTATGTGGCGACGCGGCGGGGGGGGTGTTTGATGTGGGTGTTTCAATACTTTATTCGAAGCCGTCTGAGTAGGGCGACCATCCGCCTTGTATAGGTGCAGTACGGTCTCGCCATATAATGGCGCGCGCAAGCGCGAAGCGCGAGCCATTTTTGTTTGGTCTCGAACGTAAAAAAGCCCCTTAATGACGGATCGCGTACTAGAGTAGCGTATCTTCGTTTTTTTTTTCTGCATGTGTGGTTCAAAAACAAAATCGGCCATCTTTGTCCACCGCGCTCAACGCACCCGGCACCAACGTCAGTCTCGGCGGGCTCTGTCCACGCAAACACACTAGCGAAAACTTCTCGTGCTGGTGCAGTTGTAAGTCGTGCAGAGGTGGTCGAGCTAAGTGCGGTAACGTGTGCGTGTAGGCTCATGGCTGGGACATGGTTTTGAAAAAAACAGAACCGTAAAATATCATGACGGTTTTTGTTTTTTTTTTAGTTCTACCTAACGAAACCCAACTCTAAGAGTATTTGAGAGCAGAACTTGCCTATCCACCGCAACGTTCGGGCCCTGTCCCTAAGACATGCTGCAGGTAGTATTATCAGCCCCACCCTCTTACTGATGACGGGGCGGAGAAGCAGGAGAAACTCTAATGTAGATGTCGTACAGCAGTAGTAGTGGTGGCATCTGTCATCACGGTTTTTATTATTAAGTTCTTCCTAACGATTCTCAACTCTACGAGTGCTCGCAGGCAAAATGTGCCTGTCTACAGTAACGTTCGGGCTGTGTCCCTAAGACATGCTGCAGGTGTTATCGTCAGGCCCATCCTCCTACTGATGAGGGGACGGACAACCCGGCGAAGCTCTGCCGTAGACGTACAGCAGTAGCAGTGGGGGCAACTGCTACGAGAAACATGTCAGGCTGTAGATTAAACACACAACAAAATTGACTTCGTGTGTAAAGGATTCAAGGGTTAGACCGACAAGCCGAACGTATAACGACGCTGGCCCTGGCCTCGTGTGTCCGACTGCTACTACTGCTGATGTTCGGCTGGTAGAGAACCTCTCATGTAGATGTCGTACAGCAATGGTAGCGGTGGCACCTGCTACGAGAAGCTCTCTCTGCTGGACACATGTCAGGTCCAGGTTTTTTTTGTCTTCAAATTATGCCTACTTTGATTTGAGGGACCAGGAAACACGCAACAAAAGCGACCATGTGTACAAAAGGTTCAAGGAGTAGACCGACAAGCCGAGCGTACAGCGAAACTGATCCTGGCCTCGAGTGCCCTACTGCTGCTGCTGCTGCTGCTGCTGCTGCTGCTGAAAAAAATGATTTCTTCGATGAACCCAAACGTCAGGGATACATGTTACGGTGGCAATCGAAGGATCCGAGGGGTCTCTAGAAGTGCAAACGGCATGTAGGCAAAGGGGATAATGCGAATTGAACCCGGAGCCTGTGGAGATGTGAGCAAACGGTTACAACCCTTATCCACCCCTTTAGCTTTTTATGGCTCGTCCCGTGGCCGGCAATGTTCCCCTACACAAGAAGAGCACCGACTGATACGACTAGGAGATGGCTCAGGCGTACGTCCCGCAGACTGTATGGAACAACGGGAATGCAGGCGGCAGTATTTGCATTGAACTGAAGAGCTTGAGCGTGTGAATGAGTGCCAGACGGTTATTTCTGGCCCGGTTTGTAATACACGATGTTTAGGGGGTGTGAGCCCATTAGAGCAGCCATTCGAGGCGCATAAGCTGTATCGGCCGGAGAGTCCGGTGATACTACGCAATCATGCATGACACGCGCACCCTTCTCTGCGGCATGGTCTCCACTCCGGTAGCATAGTTTGTGTCGGCCAAGGACCTTGGAGCGCCAAGAGGCAACCCTTTTGCCAGGCTATATACATTAATAATAAATGTTGCTCCTGCTGGTCGATTTGTTTCTTCTTCCGGTAGATTGGCAAACTCCTACTGGCCGATGTTTCTCCTGAGGTGTGAGGGGGTTCCTCGGGACTTTCCGTCTTTTTCTTTGTTTTTGTTTTGGATAGACTCATACCTGGTACCAGGTATCTCTCAATACAGCCCAACGCCGTCTTGCGGATAAGTAGCGACGCCACTAGACAAACACAACACTCATGAACGGGACATGGTAAAGCAGGCAATCGGCCACGGCTGCCTCCGGCATGCGGCGGGCTTGCTCTCCGTTCGCGGGTTGATGGGCGCCGTGGGTCCCAACGTTTCACGGAAGGTATGATAGCACAGTACTGAGGGCGGGTGGCCACCGCAGAGGCAATGACTGGCCCCGAATCCGTAGGCTGTGCTGTGAGAGGTGTAGCACGAGTGAACGAGGACTGAGTCCACCCCCTCGAGAGAGGGCTGCGTGGTAGGGGTCGTTCAGCAGAGTCCGGGCTCTCAGAGGATCGGTATGCATGATTGTAGTAGTCTTACTCACACCTCACATGCGTTCGAAGGGGTTCTGTTCGATGGATTTATCCTGTAGCCAGTATATCGCATCGTATTTCTGCGCCGTGTTTTGGCACCAAGCCCTCTCTGCTTGATTCACACGGGGGCGAGTTGCTCTTGGTTCCATGGGCCGAATTCTAGACCAACACGCCTATAGACGCGGAGAGTAACCACAGCGTAAATAAACAGCAGTAATGAACCCTAGTAGATTTCGACGACACGTGCAGCGGGGAGGTCGTGACTGATTTCGTCGTTCAGAAGAATCTCCGGTAGGTCACGATCGGTTCGCACCACGGTCCCCAAACGGGACCGCGGGCGGACACCGGGTGGGTCTTGCGGCTGCACGCCGTGGGAGGTTTAGTGTGGGTGAATGAGAGCTGCCTCCGTCCCCCAACGAGGGGTGGTCGCTTACGCCTCGTTTAGCTGAGTCCGGACTCTGCCGAGTTTCGGTATACGTTAGTGTAGTAGCCCGACACACTCATCTCATGTGTTCAACGCAGATATGTTTAGTGGATGGTGGTACCCTGCAGTCTGCCGCGGCACATCATCTCTTTCTAGTACGCAGCGACCACCCCTCGTCACACCTTGAGCTTTGCAAACTCAGCCGAGGGAAGGGGGGGGCTAGCCGCGACACCCCGCTAGACAGAATAATGTCCCCCACAGGGATCACACTAAATCACATATGGGTGTAAAGCATAAAGTAAAGAGATAACCCGAGCGGTGAACCACACGCTCCTTAATGATACAGGCATCGTAATAAATACAACAGCAACTTATGCAACAAAATACCTATTACGCTAGCCAGCAACAATGCGAGGAAATCCTCGCGCACGAGGCATGAGACCAGCCCCCTTCGTACGCCAGCGGGGGACAGAGGGGGTAGGGCAGGGAGATGAGAGGAATCGATGAAAGGCCGCACCGCCGGTTTGATCGCCAGAGGGCCCGCAGCGGAAAGCACGGGGCCAAGAAGAGACTAGCAAGAGACGCTGCTGACGGCACCACCTACCGCACGAACGTCGCTAGATCCGTCCACAAGCTGCATATTTCGTATCTATGCTTGATGCTCGCTCGTATACTGAAAGGTTTGTAGTCGTACAGGAACCCGCAGCATGCGAGATACCTTATCTCAGTAAGTAGGTATCATACTGCTGCAAGTAAGGGTTGCTGTCGATTGCTCGTTTTCGTGAGACGAATAAGATACGCTGCTGATGGCGTCACCTACCGCAAGAACGTCGCTAGACCCGTCCACAAGCTGCATATTTCGTATCCATGCTTGACGCCCACTCATATACTGAATAACTTGCAGTCGTAAAGGAACCTGCAGCATGCGAGATATCTTATCTTATTAACAGTAAGTAGGTATCATACTGCGGCAAGTACGGGCTGCTTTCGCTTGCTGGTTTTCGTGATTTGATTTTGACTGTAATGTTGACAAGCAGGCAGTCATGCTCGGGGTTCGTCCGTGTACGCATCGACCGTACAGCAGTAGCATGAATAGGGCTTGGCATGTTTTATCAACTTTCGTTGTGAGAGCTCGTTAGCCGCGTGTGCGGTCTAGTCTTTCATTCAACTTAGAAATTTATCGGCGTGCTGGACAATTTGCAACAACGTCCAGTGTTGCACTTTTCCTCTAACATACACCGGCATTACTGCACGAAATTGCGACTACCTAGGGATGCACTGCCTCAGCTGTACGGGTATGCTCTACGAACATTCAACTACGCACCGGCGTGCTGCAGCATTTTTTAACTGTGTCCAGCATTGCCCGCTCCCAGTGATACGGAAAAATTGCCACAACGAACCGACATTCTGCCCCAAACGTCAACAATGTACCCACACGCTGCACACATTTCCACCAACACCCAGCATTGCCCGTTCGCAGTGTTGTCGTGTCTGCTGTGCCTCCCCATTTGGGGCCACAGCTTAGAACTGTGGCAACCACATTTTGCGATGCAGTGTTGCCTCATCCCCGCGGGAACTACCCAATGCGCGGTAATCATGTTGTTCCCCTGTATTGCGCGATGTTTTTTAATACTATTTTGAACACGGTACCTGCATGGTGTGCAGATCCTTCCAGATGTACCGACCCATATTTAGTTTTTTGGTACTATTATAACGTTCTCGTGCTTATGCGGGCTGATTGACTCCGGTTTAGTGGTGGGTTTACAGGATCGAGAGCTTAGTAGTTGGTCGAGACATCATCATGGTCAGTATACTGTCCACATACGTAGGCATTTTACAACCGGTACATCGTATTCGTGCTCTCCCTTATGGAGGTAGTGCACAAAGGGGGTTGGTGAGCACGGCCGGATTAGCGAGTTCAAGAACATGCAGCCGGGACAGCCGAGCGGCGGTTATATTCTGATTTAAGCCATAGCAACAAGACGTTTCATAACGGGGATCGCCTAACTCTCAATTGACTTGACTCCCCAGTAGCTTATCATGAGAGTCATGATCACGCCGCACGCCACCGAACCATGCTCGCAGAAACCATGCATGCTGAGATCACGCCCGCCCCCTGCGCTCTTGCTGCTTGGAGCCGTTGTTGACAGTGATCATCTCTCATAATCACCACAGCGCCGTCTCCCTTCAGACATCTGGGGAAGGGGGCTTGACTGACAGACAGCTGGGCACCCTCGCCTTTCACGACAGGCTTGCCGTCATGCTCGGGGCTTGCCGCGGTAGGGGTGGCCACACCACCGGTGGCGCTTCGGCGATCGGCACGGGCGTCCGCGCCGTTCGTGCGACTTCGTCCGCTCCCCGACCACGTGGCTCGAGCGGTGTGGGCACTTCAGGCGACCCCGGCCCCTTCTTTCCGCACGGTGTCGGCGCGTTCGCCGCCGACGGGGGTAGACGGGCAGTGTCTAAGAGGAGGCAGCGATACAGAGAAACAGGCGCCCTCAGCAATAACGCCAACGGGTCGTGGGAAGAACACGACAGTACCCTGGAGTAGCTCGGGTGGACTCCCCACGAGGGGGGAAGGGTTGCCGCATAGCGAGCAGCCGCCGGAACTAGCGATGGTGGAGCGGGCAATCGACGCATTGCGAAACGCCCCGGACTTGGTGAGACAGCAGAAGGCAGCCCCAGTCGTTGGTATGGTTAGAGAAGCACTTCGGGACGAAGTAGAGACGAGGGGCAGAGAGCGGATAGGCGAGAAGGACGTGGTGAGGTATCTCCTCGACGATCCGGACTAGTATGGTACGAGGTAGAGCAGAGCGGGATCCTAGCAAGGTGCACGTCGGTCCTAGACATTCAACGCGGTCTGGCAGCCGACTTGCACGTGGCGGGAGTACACAGTCAGCACGGACACCCAGGAGTCGGCAGGACGCTTTCTCCGCTGCTTGTCCATTCGCCAGGGATGTAGAGGAACGCGAGGGAGTATGACTTGTCATACGGGTGCCGGCGTAGGAAGCGAAGGCGTAGCCAACGTATAGTCATGCTGCCTACCAGGCACCTAGAGTCGTGGGACGGTTTGGAGGTAGACTTACAGAGGATCTCCAACACGTCCGAAAGCGGTAACGAGTACTTGCTGTTGGTGGTGGATAACGCACCTGGTTACTCTTTGCATATCGTCTCCTCGAAGGCGGCCTAAGGGATCGCAGGCCTTTTCCTGGGCGTGTATCTAACATTCGGAGTGCCCCCGTTCATCCGCGTCGATGCAGGAAGCGAGTTCACAGCCACCGTAATGGATCGCATCTGCCGTTGGCAAAAGGTGCGGATCGATTTCGGCCCTACCGATCACCCATATGGTCAGGGTGATGTAGAGCGAGCAGAGGCGCGGATAATCAGTGTGCTGTCGGAGTTGTGTAAGGAATGGCCCAATTTCTGGGGCGAGTATGTAGCTCTGGCATTCTGGATCAAACGTACCATGCCAGACCCGTCCCTGCTTTCAGCAATGACACCCTTCCAGCTCTTGTTTGGCCGCAGCCCGCGTACGTCCCTCGACCTGTTAGTGCCTCAGATGGATGGCACGGAGGCCGCGGGATCCTTCGAGAACTTTATCGAAGAGCGCCGGCACAGCCTACAAGAGGCCCGGGAGGCGCTCGAGAGGATACACGAGAGCAGGGAGAAGGCGCGACCTGGCCGCAACGTATCGATTCAGAGGTCATCGGCGGGCACCCGGGTTGTGACGGGCGACCTCGTACGCACGAGGGAGAGCGACAGCCCGCTCCATCAGCAGGGTATGGGCCTAAACTGGTGCAGGAGAAGTGGACTGGTCCGTGGGAGGTGGTGGAGGTGGTGATTGAGGGCCTAAGCGTCATCATCGACATGGAGGGCGGAGTCACGCACTCCAGGACGGTCTCCACCGCATCGCTGAAGCCATTCTACACGAGACCATCCGATCTTCGGCACCCCATGGAGGATGAGTTCACGCAGATGACGTGGGGAGCAGACATGGGGCTCGGAGGGCACTCGACTACAGCAGCACCAATGTACACTCTACTAGACAGGGGGCAGGTGGTCAGCGCTACCGGGGTCGCGAAATGGGGGTACCGTGGCGGGTACCTCGACGGGGAGGCGTCGGACTGGGTTTCGGAGGCGGAATCACTGGATAACTTCACTCCGCTACAGTTGGACACGTTCCACGCGTTGTGAACTTGTACGATCCGAGCTGCGAGCGGAGCCGCCCCGCAGCCCGAAACGAGGGGGCGAGAAGACCCCCCCACACTGAGTAGAAAGGAGGCGCTGAGAAAGTTCGGGATCGGCACGAAGTCATCAAGCCGGTCGAGGGCGGAAAGGGCGCGCGGGCAGGTCTACGATTTTACTCGCCGTATTGGCGCGTCCGCTTCGCCGACAACGATTGGGAAGATCTGACGGCATCATAAATGAGGGGATTCTGAGTGGGGAAGCGAGGGTGGGGCCGCGGGCGCGCTATTTCGTGCATGATCTCTCCTTCTATCCCTTCCTCGTTCTCTCTCTCGCTCTCTCTCCCTCTCCCTCTCCCTCGCCGTCCCTCGGGCATGTTGCTGGGTGTATGGGCACGCGTGTATGTGCCTGCTCCCGCGCTTGCGTCTTTCACGCCCTCTCTCCGTCTTTCGTGCCTCCGCTCGAACAGGCGACCAAAGATCGAGAAACTCGTCCGGGGTCCATCTTCGAGTACGGCCGGACACAACACCGGCTCATCTGTCTTGGTGGTATCGGCTTCGGGGCTTCGGGGGGGTTGATGGACAAGGAGCGGCTTACGCTATTGCTCCGGGGTGGCGATTCTTGAAGCGCTTGTTCTACGTTGGGGAAGGTGAGCGGGATACTGCTGTAGGTGTCGTTTTAGGCCAACGGCACTCGTCGGCATCAAACTATCCCACTTAGCTCGGCCACAGCGGCACTACGAATTTGTAGGAATTCATTGTTCTGGCAGGCGCCAGGTGATTGCTAGGTTGAGGCCATTCAAAAAAGACCCTGTCATCTCGCATTACCGTAGCGATCTGTGTATCTATGGCGGGAGTAGGGGACTAGGAGACTATTGTCCGAAGGAACGGGGTTCCTTGCGATCTCTGACATTCTGTTTTTGCCTAGTTTTCTTATTGGAGGCGCGACGATTGTGATATTTTCTATCAATTGGTACAATAGTGTTAGGTGGTACCGGTACTGTACGTCGAGGGAGCTGCAGTAAGTCTAGTAGGGGCCAAGCGAGCTTTCGGGGACGGAGTTGGAGGGGGCGTAAGAGTGTACGAGGGGCGAGCGGGAAGGGATGATTGACGTAGTGGGGGCGTTCTGTTCCCCGCGTTAGTGAGTAAGTCGGCGCGTGTAGTGTGCGTACTGGGGGCGACTTTTCCTATCGGAAAAAAAAAGACGGCGGGTTTTCTTTCCTCAGTTTGGTTAGCATAGAATACTTCGGGTCCACCGTCTAGGATATCGCGTGGCTTGCCTTGTCCGGCCAACCCAGCTGGAGAGGATATTACGGTGGTAATCCAAGGATCCGAGGGGTTTCCAGAAGTGGACACGGCATGTAGGCAAGGGGGATAACGAAAATTGAACCCGGAGCTTTTGGAGATGTGAGCAGACGGTCACAACCCTTCTCCACCCCTTTAGCTTCTTATACGTAGCTCTTCCTGTAGTCCGCAGTATTCCCCTACACAAGAAGAGTACCGATTGAGATAACTAGGAGATGGCTCAGGCGTACGTTCCGCAGGCTGTATAGAACAGCGGCAATGTAGGTGGCAGTCTTTGCAATGAACTGAAAGAGCTTGAGCGTGTAAATGAGTGCCAGACGGTTTTCTGGCCCGGTTTGCAATACATGATGTTTCAGAGTGTGAGCCCAGCTCTTCGAGGGGCGTAAGGTATATCGGCAGAGCCCGGTGATACTACGCCATCATGCATGACACGCGCACCGCTCGACTCTGTGACTTACATACGACCGCATGCGCATGTTCGTTCGTGCTGATTCAGCACAACGATCTGGATTCGCCCAGCATAATGCATCACAGATTTGACTACTGCAGGTACTGAGGTTGCGCCTCATTACCACCAGCTAGTACTTACCAATTAGCACTGTAGTATAAGCTACTACGGTGGTTGTGTCAAACCATTTTAGGGCCGTAGTTGCCTTATACCTGGTATACTTGTACAGGAGTGCCGCCTTATATCGGGACCACCACTAGACTGTAATACAGCAGTACTGCTGTGCGGTCTCGGGTGTACCCGTTTGTTACTTTCCTCTATTCCCGTGCGGGTTCGTGTTATCTGGTCGTACGCTCCTGGTGTCCCCAGTGAGACCCACAGTCAAACATGTCAGGAGACGGTACTTTCACTCCTTTTGGTGACGGACGGCATGATATATATCTCAATTGATTCACTTGAATCATTTAGAAGTGCACCCCCATTTGGGGGACATGTTACTTGGAAGGAAGTAGAGTCGGATTCGTACGTACTGGTACGTGTTTCAAGTACAGCTGTGCAGTACTACGTACGTATTCACAGCAGGACAACAGACGCCAAACCACTTTACTAGGGTTTAGTGCGGAACACCCGGGCCTACAACCTTGACCGATCCGCCGAAGAATACAAAAAAAAAGTGCGCGCTTGCTCGTGACTGACCGCCTCATCACAGTTTTACCCACACAGCAACACAGCTTGCAGCAAGGTCTCTATCTGAAATCTGGCGGCGCTTTCGTTCCGGGAGATCGAAAAACCGAAACCTTCAGACGTCGACGGTTGTCGTTATGCTTGTTTCGTAAGGATACACGGTACTACTGTATTAATACTTCACTGTCCTGTATTGCTGCAGTAGTTAAACGGTTTTAAGTTGGTGCAACCTCATGTACATCGTATCGATGACACAAGCCCCAACAGCCACAACACCACAAGCATACTATTAATACATGTATTGCAGCTGTATGTACCTACTGGTGTCAAATAAAAATTCAAAATTCAAAATTGGAAACAAAAAAAAGTTGGTTGCTTGCTTGCGTTTCGTCGTACCTCAGGCGGCGAAGAAGAAGAAGGAACGCAGTTTCCCCGAGGAACCGCGAGCCGTTCTGGCAGACCCACAACTCGGGGAAGCGCAGCACTGCGAACAGCCGTCTGAGGTCGCCTTTCGTGAAGCCGTAGTCCTGCATTACCTCCTCTTCCACGATGTTGTCGATGACCAAAGGAGTCCTCCTGACAACCACAGTGCGAGGCCTCGGCATCCCAGCTGCTCCTGCTGCTGATCCTGCTGCTGATCCTGCTCCTCGTTCTGCCGCTGCCGTTGCTGCTGTCGCCTTCTTCTTTTTGATTATCCTGTCTGCCGCAAGCAAGGCAAGCGCCATCTCCATGTCGTCTTCGTCTTGGCCCTCGGCAGAAGCAAGCATTGCGAGTAGTGCCCACATGCACATGTCTTGCTCTTCGCCATGGGCTCCTCCTCCTGACATGGCCCCATGGCCGCGCTTCAGATTGTCGGCTCTATCCTCCATGGCGCGAAGAACTACCACGGTATTCGCTTTTCTTGCAGCTGGCAGAAGCGGCACGGTAGCGCAGACGAGGGAGAGGCGAAGGATCGGCTGCGAACGTTATGCACTCGAGAAGTCACTCTCGACTCGTGGTCGTCTGGGTACTCGTCTGCCGCTCGAGGGGTCAGGGCGAGGCGATGAGGGCGCGGTTTTTGGGTCCGTGTTAGGTCGATCAACATGCGGTGGGATTTCTTAGAATTTCGAATTTGAATACGTGCCGGGGGAGGTTGCCCAATCAGCACGTACTGGGGCGTTACGCTCGGGGTAACTCTAATCAACCAGATTGTCTGAAACAATCTGCAAGTCCATCATCAAAAAAAAAACAACAATAGAGTACCCAATACCTTGTGTCTGACATCTGACGCATACCAAATCACCATCCGCGTATCTCAGGCTGAACCTGCCAAGCCTACGTAACCACGCGATGCGTTGCAATACGTGCATCTATAGATAGATATCCTGACTGTCTGTACACTACTACAGCAGTGGTAATTTCACAGCAAGTAAGTCAGTAACTGCAAGGATCAAACAGCAAGTACTACAGCAGTGGACACCGGGTAATCTGGTGACCAAACGATGTTTTTTCCCAGCCGTTTTCTGCCAAGCAAGGGAGGCAACTCTGAACCAGTACTCGTACACGTAAAATTTTATAAATTTTGAAATACGTCAGCTGATTAAATAGTTGATACTCAACTTTGCAAGCTGCGTAACACGTATACGTAATTATATTATAACGGAAAGGGTGCACCCATGGCTTTGGGCGAGATCTTTCCAAAATAAAATACTCGTCGCGCGGCGTTCGCCCAACAGCTTGAAAATCCGTCCGAGATGGCAGTACAGGACGCACTCACCTACTGTGAACAGGAAATCTGGTCCAGGCTGGATTTAATACCGGGTGTATTTCCGGAAGGTGCTTGGATACGTCCTACACAACTACTCTTCAGTACTACGAATCCCGAAATGAATATTTCCCAGTAAATCTCTCAGCGGCCTTCCTAAATGTTCGGTTCTTATTATTTCCTGTAGTACTGCTGTGGTATGGCGTATCGTACGCTATGATGACGCCCACATGCCGAGGTATCCGAAGGCATTGAGGGATAAGAATATCCTCTGCTATCGCCCCCTGGGGCGAGCGTGTTTTTTCATTAAAACGTTGTCCCCGGGGGAAACAAAGAGGTGGGGACTTCGTCAAAACAAAAATGCCCCGGTGTGGCCGAATATTTATTTTTTGGACACCTCACGTCGAATTATTCAACTTCGACCCTCCCAACAAATGGGGGAGTGCGAGGGGGGGGGGGGGGGGGGGGGGGGGGTACTCGTTTGTTGTTTGCCTTGGTCATTTGACTATTGACCACGCATCCCGTTCGAGAATCCTGCTCCTAATAGAGACGCCTCCAACATTTGTGCGTTAATCACGTTGTTTCCATCATTCAGTATATTACGTAGAACAATTTTGCTGATATGACTCCCTTCCTGTTTCACCGCCTATCTATGTCCATTTTCTATCTCCTGGGATAGCGATCGTGTTGTTGCTTCTGTCTAGTGTACCAATCTCCTCCGTGTCACATTCACCTATTTCTATTGCACGTCCTCTTCTTCTAACAGGGGCGGGTGTACTCGATATCATGCATCATGCATGGCCGTAGTGGTCTGACCATAGACCCTCGCATCCCTACAATGCCGGGCCGGAGCACGTCGGGTTTTCACCGACCAGCCACACATTGCTTACACCAAGCGCGAAGCGGTGTTCGGCAAGTCGCATGAAGGGTGAGCTGCATCCTATACTCTGAATCGCGTGAGGCGGAATTTTGCACATGGATCGCAACTCCAATGGGTTAATTATTTATCGGTGTGGCCACTTCCAGTGACGGCAATGGGGTTACAATGTAAGTAACTGCCCTGTGGGTACCTCGACTCAAAAACACCATGTGATGAGGTAGTTCCCCTTGTGTGGAGTAAAGGTTCTCCGCCACGCAGGATTGATCAATAACTCGATCGCCTGCAGTGACCAACCGTCAGACAAGGGAAAAAACGATATCCTGGTTGACCTGGTTGACGAGGCCACGCAGTGAGCGGCATCTTGTACAGCGTCGTTGCCACCGACGCCCACCTAACCTACATATATAGAGGGGGGGGGGGGGGTAGCTGACACCGTCCCTTCCTTCTACGCCTGCACAATAACTATGGAAAAATGAACACAGGGGGCGGTGGTGGAAATCTCCCCCCCTGCTCGACACAAAACTATCATATGGGCACCGTAATTCTACTGGGCGGCGACCTGTAGGCCGGACAGCCTCGTAGTGACGGCAACAGCTGTAGCAGCAGTGGTGAGAGGTGAAAAAGGAGCTACGAGTATGAGGTACGGAGGAGCCTTTAGATCGATAGATCCCAGGAATCCTCCACTGCGTATACCCTTGCAACGAGATTCCACCAGGAAAACCAACCGCTGACTGCACCTGGTGCCGTTGACACCCCGCCTACTTATCTTCTTCTGTACAAGTCCTGTGCGCCACTGTCGGAATAATCGCGAACAATCTTCGACAATAACATACCTGTGTTACATCATGGAATACCTGGCTAAGCCATGGCAAGGTAAGACTGCGCTGAACTACGAGCACATCCCAGTATTGTATGCCCGTTAACCACATGGCCATGCGGTGTACGATCAAGCAAAATAGAACAACAAACCAAGTACACTATGTCGTACGACAGATGTGACGTGATGTTACGTGACTTGATGTGCACGTGGTATACACCTCTCGTTTACTGCGACACAAATCACACACACCACATCCACCATACACATAAGGATAAAAAACGGGAGAGAAAAAATCAAAGCCGTCCGAGGGGGGGGGTACTCGATATCACGCATGGCCGTAGTCGTATGACCATAGACCCTCGGATCCCTATAATACCAGGACGGAGCGCGTCGGGTTCTCACCGAACAGGCAGACATTGCTTGCACCAAGCGCGAAGCGCCGTGAGGTGTTGGGCGAGTCGCATCAAGGGTGAGCTGCGTCATACTAAGAACCGCTTGTGAGGCGGATTTTCTTGCATATGGATGACAGCATCAATGAATTGATTCAATTTCTGGTGTGGCCACTACCAGAGACAGCAATGAGTTTACTATGTAAATTGCCTCGTGGGTGCGTCATCATACACACACTACGTGATAGGATTATCCCGCCTGTGCGGAGTAAAGGTGCTCCCCGCACAAAAATGATCTAACATGACCGCCAGGGGGGGGGGGTGGGGGGGGGGGGGGGGGGGGGGGGGGGGGGGGGGGGGGGTAGTTAGTTGTTTTTGACATCTCAATCCCCGGCCACCCTCGCCAAGGACGAAAACGCCCCCCGGATTTCTTCCAAAAAACAGTGTTCTCGGCAATCCGCCACAGACTCATGTGAGGCTCGCTCCCTCGCCGCCGCGTACCTCGCGCTCAGTAACCATTGATGTTGGGTCTCAACGGCATCTATGGGCAAGCACATATGGTAAGAAACACGGGACGGACAACACTTGGGGATGCGTGCACCCTTCGTCGAGGAGTAGTCGCGACGAGGGGCGGAGGAGTTGCCCCTCTGACACCAAACGAAAGGGTCCGAAGCCTCGACAGTGCCGCAAGCCCCTCCCTGTTTGACGCTCGGCGGCTCGTCGGACCCAAGGGCCGCGCCACCTACGAGAACCGGGGGAGGCCGGTTTATGTTTATACTATTAATAACGTTGTCCCCGGGGATGCCAAAGAGGTAGGGGGAGACTTCGTCAAGAAATAAAAAAGAGCTCATTCCTCGGGGACAAGGCAATATTTTTACCACTCATTGGGCTATTTTAGGGGGGGGGGGAGACAACTCAAGGACGGGGGCGTTGACAGAGCATAATTCGATATACAGTCGTATCAAGTACCATATCAAGTACTGCTCCACGAGTACAGCTGCACGAGTACATACTATATACTTCCATATTACGTGTCGTACTGACTGAGTACGATTGTGTATCTACACTAGCTGTAAACTCGTTTGGGCTGGTCGATGTTCCCTGACCGGGAACTCGTGATGTTTTCTTTAGCTTGCAAGAGCGAGTATTTAGTTTTCCTCGTTCTTGCCCGATGTGAGGGTAGCTGGGTACAAGGAAAGAACGCCTTCTGGATTTTCCATTTTCAGTTTTGCGCTACCCCCCGTGATTTCAAGTCAGCCACAATCCCGAAGCGGAGAAACCTCGAGTACTGTACTTTTTTGTTATCGTTTGATCCACGCTTTCACTTTCCAGCTTTAGGACAAAACGTGGTCACAGGTGCCGTCCCTTCCACCCGGATCGCGCCTTCATTTTTATCGTGTATTTAGGGTTCAGCACTAAGACTACGCAGTACTATTCGTACAGTCGGGGTTGCGTGAAAAACAAACCTCCGAACCTGACCGACTGTTCGGTGGGAAACAGTACATAAACCGTCTGTGAGCTCGTTCTCGTTTCGGTTTAACAACCCTAACCCTGACTACAGCGTAGCCCAAGTCGTACTCCTGTGGTTGGAGAGTATTCGATTGATGAAGTCGCAAAGGAACACGTACGATGCATTTTCGGAGGGAAAACTATTATAAAATATAATTTGTACAGCAACCATCATGCCACAAAAGTATATTATCATCATCAACAAACGACAAGGAATAATATCCGAGCAGCACATATAATACACAGCATGCCACCGCATACATTTTAACGTTTTTGCCACCACTTGAAATATTAGGACTAGGACTCCACAATACACAGCAGCGTTCCCGAGCCTACATCACACATGCAGGCGTTAGAACTTTTCGAATCCGAGTTATGTTCGTCAAGAAAAGTCTTACGGGGTTGTATCGATACTAACTTCTATACGAGAGCCTGAAAATTCTCCGCAGCAAATGGCGCTGATTCTCGGTATGAAGGTTCTTTAAGGCATGACGAAACGATCGATATCCTTACCATTACCTACTGTAATTCTTCGTCTGTCAAGAAAGGCGACGTGCCCAATACCCGCAGTACTACCCTGGTAGTTAAGATATTACAATGAGGGACACAAAACAAATGAATTTCCTAGCCCAAATTATAGTTTTGTCCAGGTTTTTTTCAGCACGTGATTCCCGATGTTTTCTACGGCTTTGAAGGGAGGCAAATATGTTTTCGTTTTTTGTTTTTTTGCTGGCGAAAGCGTCGGCCTTTTTTTTCTGGAAACGAAGAATCACGCCCGCCATAGCCGGAAAAAAAAAACTCGAAATTCGCAAAAAGAGATGGGAAATAGCTGTGGCAAATACACTGCTGTGATCCTCTTGGCCCGACCAGCTCGTGTGGGTAAAGGGTTTTCGTCAAGAACACCAAGGCATCCTGGAATCTTTTCACATCCCGGACGTTTTCCCGTGCGAACTCTTGTTCGAATATGATTGATTTGCCATGGTTCAGCCACAAAAACTCGCTATCCTCGTGCAGAAAATAACTGCCGATTTCACGTTGCCGTGCCTTGGCTTTCCGCGCAAAAACAACTACTCCGCACTCCTTCCAAACGGCTCCCAGGCAAACAGCGTACGAAGCACTCGAGAAAAAACATAAGAAGTTGCGCTTGCGAGCTGTTGCGAGTTTTTCGCTCGTCGTATTTAGCTCAGTTTGTCTAGATTTTAAAGGAGAACCAACGCACCAACCGGTAGGGTGGACCGCAACTGGACCAAGCCCGGCAGACAGGCCTCACAGCCTAGGTTTTTTGTAGTGAGTGAGCTCGCGCGAGTCCTGCACTGCCCGGAGATTACCCTCCTGGGTGGCCATCTCCACACCCCATCTGCTCCTCTCGGGTGTCAGGTCGGGTCAACATGGTCACGCGCCAGTGGTATCAGCAGCCGGTTCTGCTGCTGCAACGGGAGCGACGGGTTCGACGGGTTAGATGGACACACGACTCGTATTCTAAACGTGGAAGTGTGGTGAGCTTTAGTTTTATTTTCACCAATCCGCCGGTCGATTTTTGAAAAAAAAAGTACCGTAGATTTTTCCGCCTCTAGGGTCGCACCCATGTTCTTATGACCAGACCGACCACTCGGAATCACCGGGGAAAAAATGATAACGGTGAAGACTTGAGGAATGATGTACTCGTATCTATATCGTACTCACTCGTATCGGCCCTGGAGACATGACAGTTCGATACCTGGTAAGTTTCGTAAGACCTACGTGGAGGTCTTGAGCATCAACGACAGCGACAGCTTTGCTGGGTTGGCTGCGTGCATTGCACAACAAGGCAAAATATTATGTATGGAAATCCGATTCATTGATGATTGTTTCTCTGTATGGGGCTTTTGCTGCCCGTTTTCGCAATACAACCTAACGTCGACTACACTCGAAACAAGCTGCAGCGAACGCGATATACAGTGGTATGCACGATCAATCGAGAGTAGTAACGATCGATCGTTCGCGGCTGCGTATCGAGATACTCCTGCCCAAACGCGTGACATAATTTACTACACCACACGCGACCATCAACAACACGCCGGGGAAAACCTTGACGTAAGGTCATGCCAGCTCGAATGGATCGCTGTTTCAACCAAGTCAAGTCAGCGTAATCATACAACACACACCCTAACCCTAACCCAGCGGCGTACACAATGAATGCCCCATCCGTACCAACTACGTAGTTACAGCAGTGCAGTGCACCCCGCCCGCTCTTACAAATACTACCCTGCAGCATGCAAACTACAGCACTGCACAAACTCAACGCTACTTCGTACCACGGTAGGAGGGAAGCGCCCGACAAAACTAATAAACTGTTTATTATGTGATACTAACGTACACGAAATGCCTCCATGTCAAAGACAAAACCTGCACGCAAAGGACAACGACGCAACGAGCAAAAAACCCTAAGCCTAAGCACGTGCTCAAACTCCTGGCCAACCAATAGAGCGAGGGGGTGAGACAACACCGATCATAAACGTGCAAAAAAAAGCATCGAAGAACAAAGAAACCACAACATCACCGCACAAAAAAAGGACCCTCCTGAAATTTACTTACTGTAACTACACCCAGGAAAGAAAATACCTCTTTTTGCCACTGGAGTCGCAAGTTCCGTTTTGTATTGTTGTTTCGCTGGCCTCAAAAAGCGAAGCGGCGGACACAGAACAGAGCGGAACACTTTGCCCAGAAATCTAAGTACCGTTTGTAAATAAATATGGATACGGAAACGGGCCTCGCATGTCCGGCCATAATTGTTTTAGGAGGGGTGAAGGCCAAGGTATTGACCGCCCCGTACTACTACTCGTACGCCATAAGTTGCACTATCACCACCGCGAATCACTAAAAATAAAAAAGCAAACCAAAAAACGAATGCAGACAAGGACCGGACATAGTGAATCACAACACCTTTTCAGTGAACAGACACACTACCTTCAAAAAACAACCCTAAATATATAGCGCATGTGCCTTTAGCGCCTCCCCCCACAGCAACAATAAAAATCTAGTGCGTGCGCCTTCAGGGTTAGGGAGGGTGATGCGGGGGCACAGCGGTGAGGAGAAGCCAACCTAAAAACCCGTGCACCCGTGCGACAACGAGTGATTCCCCCCCCCTCCCTCCAGAGTATACGTCACAAAATGCACACCGCTTCCCACGACAGTCTAGTCCTGCCTAGCCCTGCCTAGCCCTGCCTAGCCCTGCCCAAGTAGTCCTCGGAAAGAAAAAATAGGTGCGACTGCATAGCACTGCCTAGTACTGGCCAGTACCGGCTCAAACAGTACTGGATACAGTACTGCTCACAGTAGCACTTGCTAAAGCAGTAGTGCTGGCTGGTACCGGGACTGGCTAGACTAGTCACCGAACGGGAAGAGACGGAATACACTCTCTGGGGCTTTCCCCAACATATCCTCACGCCATTCGGTGATGAGCTTGATGTACCCTGAGTATGGCTTTTGACAGCGGTAAGCCTCTGCCGTTGTTTTGGTTTCCGGGTCGTTCAGTGACGATCCGATCATAACCTCCGACGATGCCACGGCCAGGCCGCTCACAAACGCCTTAATCCCCGAGTCCTGTTCCACCAGAACCGAAAAACGAAAGAGTGGTGAATACTATTAATAATGCACGGCACCAATGGATTAGGGTTACATACAAATACGACAGTGATTTCACACAAAACACCGAAAAAAAAACCGAAGGGTTAGGGTTATATTTATAAATACAAGGGGTGCTACCAGGTGCACGTCTTAGGGTTAGGGTTAAAAAATGGGTCACAAATACACCTCCGTGAACGAAAGCAGACGGCCACAAACTCCATGGATGTTTGATTCACCAGAAAGAAGTATCACTTGCGCACCCCAGCAACGGGTCAGAAAAGGTACGCTTCAGCAGTTCAGTGAATAAATCTAATAAAAATAAAAGCTTTTTTTCAGGAAATCAACTGTTATAAAAATGTGAGTAGCGTCAGCAACAGGCTGTCAGTACATGTCGGCGGATAAAAAGAAGCTTCTTAGTGCGCAAAAAAAATAACCCCGCAATGCACGTCAGCCACGGGTGTAAGCAAAAGTCCGTGATTAAACGGAAATAAACACAAGCTTTGTCTGATATACAACTGAGGCAATCAAATATAGCCTCACGTTGTTCGGAAATTTCACTACTTGAGCTGTATGGAGTGCCAACTATTACTACGGGGGGCCGTAGTAAATAAGACCTACGGTATAAACAAAAACCTATATATTTCCCTATTTTTACTAACAATATTTGGTTCCGTCTACTGTAGTCCCCCGAAATAACAATTAATTTATTGAGGTTAAGAGACGATGTCACCCTAGCATGCTAACATGCTTAGATGGATATGACTTCTTGATCTTCGTGGTGCGAAAAAAAAAATGATTCTTCCATCAACAACTGGAATTAATACAGATACTACTGAGGGTCCCACGTCAGCGATGGATTAAACATACACTTCAGTGCATCAACGCAAACACTCCAAAAACACCCAACAACGAATGGGTGGGCGTGACTGCATGTATAGAAGAGGTAAACGTCCGAAAACAACCCAACAAACTACATGGTTCGCCCAAGACAGCAAGAGAGGCCCTGGGTTACATAGAGGGTGGGGTGAGCGTTTGCATGTCTTTTTTCGGGGAAAGCAGTGAGAAATGTGGACGCGAGAGAATGGAACGGAAAGGGTTACGGTGGGTTATGAAGATGGTTACGGTTACGGTTACGGTTACGGTTAGGGTTAGGGTGAGAGGGATCCGCAGCAGCAACAGCAGTAGCAAAAGCAGCAGCAAGAGCAGCGCACAGAACAACAAGGCCGCCATCTCACCACCCGCAAAGTGTGGCATTTCTGAAAACTCTGGCTGGTCGACTATTTATAGTGCACAGCAGGAATGATAGCGGATAGTGGGTAGTGGTGCGCCTGTCGCTAGGAATTTGCGCAGCAGGATGTTCGCAGCTGTCGTCGACCTGTGCGCGTTGAACGCCGGTCGACCGACTGCCAAAACGGGCCAAAAGGGGCAAAAGGGGCCAAAAGGGTCCCTCCTTTCTGGCGTCGTGTCGAATACGATATAATTTCGGCAGAAGGAAAGGGTTGAAGTACCTTGAGCCCTTTAATGAAGTGATGCACTTCGTTGTCCAGGGCTTGTGGATAATCTTTTTGGATGAGGCGAAGGACTTCCGATCCCGCGGCTTGGGCCTAACAATAGGGAAAGGGCGACGGTAAGAGCAAGGAGGGTAGCATTCACGAAGCAGAGGGGAAGGGGGAGGAGAGGGAGGGGGTGTAGTCATTATCATCATTAGCCGTAGTCGTATGACCGTAGGGGGGGGGGGGCGTACTCGTTGTTGATTGCCTTAGTCACTAGAACATTGACCACGCTTCCCTTTCGAGACGGAGAATCGTTCGTAATCCTAGTGGAGACACCTCCATTAGTTCAGGGATCATTAAGTTGTTTCCATCTACTGCACCGACGCTTGTTTTGCTAATCTTGTCCCCTTCGTGTTTCGCCGCCGGTGGCCACCATCCCTAAGTACTCGGTGTCATGCATGGCCGTAGTTGTATGACCATAGAGGGGAGGGGGGGGGGGTGCTCATTATCATGCATGGCGGTTGTCGTATGAACATAAACCCTCGCATCCGTAAAATGCCGGGACGGAGCACGTCGGGTTTCACCGCACAGGCAGACATTGCTTGCACCAACCGTTAAGCGCCGTGAGTTGTTGGGCTAGTCGCATGAAGGGTGAGCTGCATCCTGTTATACTAAGAACCGCTTTAGAGGCGGATTTTCTTGCATATGGATGACAGCATCAACGGAATGATTTAATTTCTGGTGTGGCCACTTCCAGAGACAGCAATGGGGTTTACTGTGTAACTTCCTCGTGGGTGCCTCACCGTATACACACTGCGTGATACGACCATCCCCCTTCTGCAGAGTAAAGGTTCTCCCCGCACAAAAATGATCTAACTCGACCGCCAGCCGTGGTAACCGCAAAAAAAAAAAAAAAAACAGTACCCTGGCTGTCTAGCTCACGCAGTGAGAGGCGTGTTTTACAGCGTCGTCGCCAACCGACGCCAACCGAACCTATATATATATATATATATATACCAGGTATAAAATATAGGGGGGGACGGACGGGGGGGGGGGGTGTACTTATTGTCATGCATGGCCGTAGTCGTATGACCATAGACCCTCGCATCCCTATAACGCTGGGACGGAGCACGTCGGGCTTTCATCGACGACGCAGACATTGCTGGGGGGGGGGGGGGGGGGGGGGCATCGTTTCAATGCACATGTCTGGACTACGAGTAACACAGTATATGGGTGTACAATCAATCCCCGCGTGATTGGGAAATGATACAAATTGGTCTCCGAGTTACAATGCAAGGAGTGGTGGGCGCGACATGATCTCATCCGTACCTCCGGTTCCTCACATTGCTCGTAGACGGTTGATAACGCTAAGTTTTGGATGTTTTTGAAGAAACCCTGAGGGGGCCCTTAAGGAGCCCGGTCAGCGAGAAATACATGGCGAAAAAGTGCTACACACAACGCAGCACGCGTCTCACCGATTCCGTGTAGGTCCCCGATGTTTTGCCGTACAAGTCGGTGTTGAAGAGCACCTGGTGCGCACCGAGCCCAAGAGCAAGCCGCTGCTGTTCCACAACGGATTTAACCTGACAACCGGCCGATAGACAACACATATGGACACCATGTTACGGACAACGCTAACACAAAACAGCGTCAAACGATTCCGAACTATACCAAGTGCAACATTGAAGAACGTTGAGTAATTCCCGAAATAAACCGTTTTCAACTGAGCAACATTAATGCACACGGAGCTGGGCGCTGCTGCTCAACCACAGATTTCACCTGACGAAACAACACAACATAGCACACAGGTTGGACTGTATGAATACATACATCCAGCACAAACGCAGCCTAGATGCATGTACCCAAATTACAGCAAAGCAAAACTCCAGTCAGTTAACTCACAAATTCGACCATGAAAAGCAAAAATGAAGGCAGCCGCAAACAACAGCACACGCTGATAAAGTGCAAGTACATGATTGTACAGCAAGATGTAACTAAAAGTTCGGTTTAGTCACAAGAGTAAATTTCTAATCCGGGTTCGAAACGCCCTACATATACTATTACGGGGGGCCATAGTAAACAGGACCCACGGTGCACACAAAAACCGACATATTTGCGTATTTTTACTAACAATATTTGGTCCTATTTACTGTGGTCCCCCGTAATAGGAATGGAGTATTCTGAACGTACGGGGGTAGGAGTGGCATCATACTGCGCGCGTAAAATACATCTACTGGCATTCACTATTCACCGTGGTCCCAGACCCTGCAATTACAGCAAGCAGCCTCGTGCGGCGCGTGGCCCTGGACGCAACACAAATGAAACGGATGATGCCAACATGTGCTGATGCAGATAAGACTTGATACTTGACAATTGACAATTGACATACTACTGTAGTACTGCCAAGCTGCACTAGGGACTTCACGCTAAACGACTTTTTTTTCATAAAAACGGAAAATGTGCCCACACGATACGGTGCATAGCTGAACAGCGCAAGCCCTGCTTCGTCAACGATGCCTCGACGAGGCAGGTTAGGGTGAGGACCACAGTGGTACCTCATGTCCCAGGCCTCCCCGCAGGCACTGCAGTGCTGATAGCACACGCTGTGAACAGCCTTCCCGCACAGAGAGCAGTTGTGACTGCTCTCGGGCATCTCTGGATGTATGCATGCTTGACGCATAGCGCATGTCGGCAAGTTGGGCAGAACCGCTCTACTCCGCCTTTTGGAGTATATATCCTTGGCGTGTCGCGAACACAACTGCCTTCTGGTGCCTTCTGGTGTGTGTCGGTTGAGGGTGGATGTGTGCAAGAATATACCAAGAAGAGGTCCTCTTTATTTTTTGAAATTCAAAGAGTTTCCCTTCGAAGGTTGGCTTATTGTTTTTCCGGCCGTTGCTGTTTACATGTGTAGGTACACCGTGAGCAGTACAGCAGTACGAGAGCAGCAATACAACATACACCAAGCAGCTGTAAGGTGTCTCGGCGCCCGGAGTACCTGAGCAGGCGAGTGCTTTAGTTAGAGCAGAGGCCACCGGGAGTCTACAGCAGCCACTGTGGTAGACCACGAAGATGATCTCAGTTGGTGAGTACCTCTGACTGTTTGTTCGTTTTTTTTTTTCTTCCCGAAGCTAACTGCGCCGCTCAAGGTGTGCGTTCCCGTGATATTCAAACCGCTCAGTACGAGAGCTGTACAAGTACCACCCCATCACCGTCTAGGGGCGTGGACGTTTGGTCCGTAGAGCTTCTGTGTGTGGTATAGGGCTTCCTCGTGTATCTGTGAAGGCCTGCGTTAGCTGCTGCTTCAGCCCGCCAAAGGTCTTGGGCTGGAAACCTGTTGCCCGGTATGCTACGTACTTACGTACTCGTACAACAGATGAGCAGCTATAATTCTAGCCTTGTGTCGTCTTTGCAGGAGCAGAGTTCGGCTCGAAAGCCATCGATGATCTCGAATACAGCCGTCAAGAGGCCCAGAGGTGTCGTCTGTAGAGTGGTCAAGCGCAGCAGAGCCTACCCGGCATGCCCGTGGGTCCCCGTGGGTCCCCGTGGTCGCCGCTGTGCCTCAGCCTCTCGGTGTCTCGGTGTCAAAAAAAAAATCGGCTCAAGATTCCTTGCCATTATTATACGAGTTTTACTCAGAGCAGCTACTGTACACATCGACGTCTGACCAAATAATACGTTCTGCAAGTCTTTTTTCGTGATTTTCTTCCCCCGACATCACATTTCACGACAAAAAAGTCATGAAGCAGGAAGCCGATATATATTTGCCGTACTAAATACCCCCTAACCTTTCGACAGTTTCGAGCTTGTAGTGGGCACACATCGGGCACACGCTAAGGCGGCCAATTTCGAATACTGTTCGACGAACTCTAGCGGGCATGGGGGGGGAGAGGGAGAGGGAGAGAGCGCCAGAGAGATACAGAGAGCCTGCTATGGAACCCTGGGTCTGATTTACGACTACAGCAAGAGGGAGAGAGCTAACACTATAAATAGAACTAACGCACACTCACCTCCTCATAGCAATCAGTCAAATTGCCTCCAGAGAGCTCCGTTCGCCACTGCACAGCCACAAATTGCCCGCCACCCCAATCCTGTTCAGATATTCGAGCCAGGCATCAAGCGCAGCGTCAAGCACGTCAGAGATGGACGAAAAAAACTAAAGACTAGCCGCGTGATCGTGCACGGACCGATTTTTTTTAGTGAGGTGGATATCGAGAACACCGTATTTTGCGCGTGGCATGAGAGACATTTTTTAGCGTTTGAGGAGTGAAAGCGAAGTACTCGCATGACATGATGGTGCACATAGCGATATTTACCGTGTACATATTTTACAACAGCGCAACAGCTGAAAGCAAACCGCCAACTGAACAAAGTAGTGCGGCCAAAAGGACAATCAACCAAGGGGCGCCAAGAGCACGAGGCCGTGGTAAAGCTGTGGGCAGTTACCAGGTGCGATGTTTGTACACACACATTACTGTGAACGACAGTAGCATGATGGGCACGAAGCAGAAAAAAAAAAAATCATGTTATCTTACACCAAAATCAATCTCACCTTTTGTTCCTCCAGAAGCATGCGAACGATGCCCAGAAAGAAAGGGTTCGGCCTAAGGTACAGCAAAGGGTCGCGCGAGATACCGCTTTTCCACGTCGACTCCATTACGATAACCTGAACGATAATTAGAGGCAACAGTCAGGTTACGTTACATTATCAGCAACAGGGAGCGACAACAGAGGTCGACTCAAGGGATCGGAAACAGGTACATTACATTATCGACGTGGGCGGTCGAACAACAGACGCCGACTATACGGGTTGCCTAACAGGGACAAGGGATCGACAAAAAGGGTCGACAAAAATGATTTGACAGTACGTGTGGGTCGACCACAAGTACTAATATCGGTGAACGTGGTCGACAAAACAAGCCGTCCCCAAACGCGATAAAAAAACGAAAGCGAAATACACAAGACATTGAAAAGAGGCATCGACAAACGAGAAGAAAAAAAGGATCGTTAAAAGAAGATCACCATCAAGAATTATGAATGGTAGAGGCCGCTGCAACGGAGCTATCCCAACCAAAGGGATAAGCAACAGGAGTCGACAGTCTCGTAGAAATTGACAACACTTGAATAAAAAAAAAAAAACGACCGACAATGAAAAAGATCGACAAAAACTAACAACGCACATGTATCCACGCAACACGCGATTCAAAAATGAGAATAAAAGACCATCAAATCATAATCATAATCTCAAATCAGAAACACGATCATATTTGGAGATAGAGAAATATTGACGAGATTTTGGATGAAACAAAAGGACAGCTACTTCTACAGTGTACTAATACCTCGAGATACAAAATGTAGGACACTCCATGACTAGCAAGCCACTTCGTCTAACGCCGCCTGACCCAAAACGAGAGTATCTCGAGTAATATCGCAGACCAGGTACTGTGTTTCACACCGGTACGTAGGACACCCTGATATCAATGAAAGAAGTCGACAAAACAGATCGACAACATTCGCAAAAAACACCAGAAGCAAACCGACACTGTCTATCAAAAGATTATCAAGCAAACACATGGGGAAAAAAAAGGGAAAAAAAAAAAAACGATAAAAACAGATTTTGAAAGACAAAGCAACTTAAAACGATCGGTGCAGGTGATTGAATAACCGATACCGACATAAAAATACCTCAGCAGCACAAAAAAATCGACATACGAAGCGATAGACAACCACTGACTTATGCAGGCAGCAAGCTTAGCGGAGGCCTGTCTCTCTGACTCACCTTCATTCGGACGTAGTCCTTCAAGTAGTCTACGCTATGTACCTGGTACGCCGTATGGATCGACAAAAAAGTTATGAGCATGTAACACCGAAAAAAAAAGGCATGGCACAAAAAATACCGATACCGTAACGGTCAAAGTCCGACAAATACAAAAACAGCCGACTAAAAACAGATGAACGCCAAACTATCGCCAAAGAAAGTGATAGACAAACCAAAATCGAAGCGGATGTCTGACTCTGTCTCGCCTTCGTATCGACGTAATCCTTGAAGTAGTCCACGATATGCGCCTCATCGCTGATATACCGCAACAGCTGTTCTGTCGAGCCCGACCTGACGGTCATGAATACTTCCGGGGGTATGCGGCCGTCCGCCACCATCTGACGAAACTTTCGCAAGTCGAGGATACGGTGGTACCTGTGCCGCACAGTTTGCAGATGAGAAGACGCGACAAGGGATGACACGATAGGCGACACCGGTGCACGATTAGCTGTATGCGATATCGGTGCAGTGTACCAAGCACAACAACAAGAAGAAAAAACATACAAGGTGCTGGGAATTGATAAAGCGTTGACACGGACGTTCGCAGACAAGGAAGACGCGCTGGCACGATAAGTGACACCAATAATCATACACTTTCACGAGTTAAGGACCCGGTGGTACCTGTGCCGTGCCGTGACACGAAAGGGGGTAGCGCTATGGGTTACTCTAAGCCTGCTTCGAAGTAGAAGGCCGTTTCCTATGCGGTTCGATTTTTGAGCTTCAGATTCTGACCGCATCGCATTTCCAGACGTGAACTTGGAAAATCGAAACGGTCTTCCTACGCGGAAAAGTCATACTTATTGTGCGTACAGAGATTCGAGCAAACGCCGATACCAACTGCTGTTAATGTAGTTTGGCGCCCCGAAGAGACGCGCTGAGTGCGCTGCCCTGCGCGTAGGGCCCAAGCGTCCGAGCCAAGGCTGACAGCCTCTGCTCCGGCGGCGAAGTGACGTGGCGAGTGCGCTACTGTAGAGTCAACCTGTCTTGGAATTTTGTGTTTCATTTTGTGACTGACTGCTGCTGCTGTACAGCAGTGTAGTCTATGACTACGTATCCACGGAGAAGTGCGTGCCGAGTGCACGTCTCTTGGTCTCTAAGCCCGAGCCCGTGCCAGCCGACTGTAGTCTGGCCGCGGAGGGACGCGCCGCCCGCCGCGCGCGCGTCGGGCGCGAGGCAACGTCGCTATACAGCTGTGTCACCATCCAACTAATTTATCGTTCTGCTGCTGTTTGCTGTCGTGGATAACATCTTGAATTTAGAGAGCATGACACTTTTCGATTTGACATTCTGATGACCCAAGTCGTCGGATTTTGGGTCGTGGATAACATTCTTGAATTTAGATAGCCCTATTTCAGGTTGAAAATCTGATGATACAAGCCCAAAATCCGACGACTTGGGTCATCGGATTCTCAAATCGAGAAAAATTCTGGGCGGATATTGCATATTTGGACTACATAAGCAGGGTCATTTATTTTTGAGATCGAAAAACACAGATCTGAAGCTCGAAATCGAACCGCATAGGAAACAGCCTATATAACCCCAACACGGTGGTACGGAAGACGCAATGACACAAACACACAATAAGCCATGACACGATAAGCGATATCATAAGATAACGGCAACCACGTAACAGGGATGAACTAGGCGGTACCTGCGGGTACGAAGCGACCAGAGCCGATCATCACTGATAGGACGACGCTAACACACCATAAGCGATCACAAGATAAGCGCTACCGTGCGATAACGAGCACCATACTGACGTAAGCGGTGGCTGATACTCTGCCACAAGGCATACCAGGTACGTGGAGAGCAATATCATAGCCGACAAGGTATACATACCCCCAGGATACGAGGTGCGCAGTCTAGCATCAAAATGACATATATTAGCGGTATGGGAGAGCTGAAAAGCGACACTAGCAATCCCATCACAGCACTCGGAGTTTGCTCGTTTGGCTTGCCTTCGAGTTCCCCCATGTGTTTCGGGCAAAACTACTTGTATTTAGCACGGGGTGAATTGAGCCTGAAAACTGCACCCTACCTGGTATAGCAATAGCGGTTACGGTTGACTAGGGCCCCATGCCCGCTCTCTATGAGTCTATGAGTGCCCGTGAAATCGCTTTGTACACACTGCAGATGTGATTGCTTACTAATATTGATAGTGGGGCAGTGTGCGGAGTAATTAGTGCCGGTTGACGTTGCCGCAATAGTGCCGGTTTTGTTGGCTCGCGCATACTATACCTGCACTATAGCGGGGCCACTAGTGCTGTAGTATGAGGCCTGAAATCGGGACAAGACACTATTGCTGCGGATCTTTTTAATCTTGGAGAAAATTGAGACACATTATTACGGTGGATATTCCGATCTCGGAAAAATTCAGGACCAATATTCTTCTCCAGATGCGGTGCGGTTTTTACACAGATTATACTTCGGTATAATCTCGCTGAGATCATGATCAATGAGCTATATCGTGGTACCAGAGTGTTCGGTCAAAATCATGTGCACTTAACGTTTGCAGCAGCAGGAGGGTTGAATGGACTTGTATGTACTTGTAGGTTTATCCGCCCTCACAAAAAGCCATCCGATAGAAACCGCTGAAACAAACCCA
Source organism: Macrocystis pyrifera (assembly GCA_031763025.1). Classification (NCBI taxonomy): domain Eukaryota; class Phaeophyceae; order Laminariales; family Laminariaceae; genus Macrocystis; species Macrocystis pyrifera. The sequence goes on from JASSKH010000038.1 coordinate 405,854, forward strand.
CGTGAATATATACATATAGCAGGCCTTTTCTGTCGACATTAAACCTTTCCTACTGCAACAACAACAAAAAACACGCATATTTACAGCAGTAGTCTCTGCCCAGAAGGCGTGCAAGCAGTTTTTAACGGGTCAGCAAAAAATAGGTTAAGGTTGAGGGATGCAGATAAACGATCGCCACGACAAGAATAAAAAAATGAACAACAAACACATAAAACCAGTACCACTTATTTCGGTTGAGGGTTGAGGACAAACTAACCCCAAGAAGCCGACACAAGGACAACTAACAGCAGCTGGAGGCATGGGCGTTTTTCGAAGCCACACATCGGTCTTCTTAAGTAGGATCTTTGTTGGGGTTCGCTATTTGAAGTGGGCCATCTGATTACGGTCCGGTTCAACGAAACAATCCAATGAATATCAACCATTATTTCGATAGCATAAACTCCACCCAATCAAGTACTTTTGGGGCGTCAAGCCTCAGCCTTTTCTCGATTGAAGCTACCCGTAAGCTCCACGTGCGTACTAACGTCGCGTCGAGAGTTGTTTTATTTTCGTACTCCTATGCCTAAACCTAACCCTAACCCAACGATGAAGGCTTCAACACAAAAAACGTAAAAAAAAAGGACATACAACCAAGCCTCATCATCTCCCGGCCCTGAACCATCAAAAATTTAACAGTGACCCCTCTTCGACTAAACTGCAGATACATACCGGTATTTTTTCGGTAAAAAATATGTTTGGCAATAGTGCACAGTCAACAAGCGCTACTTGCAGGAACAGGCAACAAGTGTGGTGAGCGTCCCAGTGAGCGAATTAACAACTCACATGCATAGCTCGGGGAGATCCCAGTAGGCGCCCAGCCCAAGTGTCGCCTCGTCGAAAGGAACCACCCTGGACGTCGGCAGGAAGACCATGTAGTTCCATTCCATTTCATGAGGGGTTCGCGTGAGATTCAATAGCAGTCACCAGTTACGCGGCCAACAAGCATATGATACCAGATCATAACTACCAGAATGCGACAAAAAAAAACACATTAAAAAATATATATATCCACATATATACCAGGTACCAGGTGTAAATACGGTATGTTAATACTACAGTATAAAAAGTATGAATAGTATATTTTGCGCTTCGCTCTACGAAACGAGTTTTGTGCTACTGTACTTTGTAAGCGAAGCGGGTGAGGAGCGAGCAATACCGTGACGCGGAACGTGGACCACCATCTCGGGGCCCCTTTACCGCCTTCTTCACACGCAAAACATACCAGATGAACCAGATACCACACGATTTTTTGCTGTTTGGTTTTGTGCTTTGGGACGTTTTTTTTTTACAAATTACGAGAAGCCGTCGACCCGACCAACCCAACCATAACCCCAACCCTAGCCGTAAGCTAAGGCTAAGGCTCGACCCGAGCTTGGATTCGCCGCGCGCTGAGGGTTAGGGGTACAAACATGTACCACCACCACACAAATCGTAACGTATTTGGTAGTCTGTCTGGTATGTATGTCTTGTGTGTAAAGGACACAGTAAAGGCTACTACTGACCATCCCAGTTCTCGAGTGGACCGTCAACAATCGACACACATCGGACTGATGACCCACTATAAATTAATAGTACTACCATTAAAACACTAATACTACAATAATCCCAGGTGGTGGCCTACATCATTCAAGGCAGAGGGATTTCCGATCTGCATGACCAACGTCACCTTGCCGGGTGGGGGTTGAGATGTGTAATCCACATGACATAGAACATGTTTCCTGCGTTAGATCTGTACTATACAGACCCTGCACAAACAGTATCCCATAGCGTCAGAAAAAGGATCTACAGATCTACAGATCTACCGGTATAGGTTAGCGCTAGGGTTAGCGCGAGCAGCCGGCAAAAAGAATGCACCCCTTGTCTGCGCTGCAGCCGGGGGCCAGAGAAAACGCGCGACCCGCCCACTAGTACCAGTCAAAAATGACATTTAAGGCAACAACTTTGCCAAGGGGTCAACTTCACCAAGCGAGAAACGTTAACAGGGTACAGCCACTCCAACACGCCCGCAGTTCAAAACACGCGAACAACTTCAACAGGGCACAGGCACTCTAACACGCAAGCAGTTTAAAACAGGCGAACAACTTCAACAGGGCACAACCACTGGAACAAGCAAGCAAGCAGTTCAAAACAGGCGAACAACTTCAACAGTGCACAACCACTCGAACAAGCAAACAAAAAGTTTTAACAAGCAATTAATAGCAACTTTTCACAGAGCAACCATTCTAACTTCAACAAGCCACCAACTTGAACAGGAGGACAACGAGACACCAACTTCAACAGGAGAGCAACACGCCACCATTTTCAACCGGAGAGCAGCAAGCCACCATTTTCAACAGGAGACCAACTGCAGATCAACGATCAACGAGCCACCAACTTCAACAGGAGCACAAGTCACCACCTTCAACAGAAGAACAACCGCAGATAGCGCACATTTCCACCAAGGCAGCCAGTGTAACAAGCCGACGACGTCGGCCGTGAAGAATAGTTCCAAGCGAACCAAGTCAATAAGCCAACAACTCAAACACGCCAGCACCGTACAACAAGCGAACCGCGTTGAGAAATGAACGAGTTCAACCAAGTCAGAACCCTTTTGTAGGCCAGCGAAAGTAATAAGCCAACACGTCCAACCGGTCAAGCGTCACGGCCGCAACACCAAACGACCCATCAAACACTCTTATATTACGAAGCACATACCCTAAACGGAGCCCGGACGTCTGCAGGCTTCGCACAGAACTGACTACACAGAAGGGGATTGAATGCGCCTTTGTCCCGGATATTCTCCTACGTGTGTGCGATTGACAGGTATCATCGTACATGACAACTACTCAAAAAGTGAAAAAAAAAAAAAAAGGACACCAATCTGGCATGTGCAGGAGAACAAAGAAAAAACGGCAGCCACCGTACCGAACTTGGTGTAAAACGCACACTTTATTAAAAAAACGAATCCTGCTTGGACCAGTTTTCCTCTTTACTCGTTACGAGTCCAGTACGGTACTGGTATGTGATGGTGCTTCATGGTGTATCATACCTGGAGTCTCTGACGGGATACTCGACAAACGTCCGGTTGAGGGCTTTGGCCATAAAAATACCATCGGACACCAGATACTTGTTGCCCCCCAGCTGTTCCCTGTTAGACGTGAGAGCATTCACAGCAAGACGTTCATGTATCAACGTACACATCAACGTACACATCAACGTACACATTATAGGAATGAGCTGGTCCCCGATGAGGAAACGTACTACAGTAGATACGCATAGCGTCCTACATTACATCGACGCATCCACGAACACATAATACTAATGCACAAAGGATCATCTTGGGTGTTGAGGTAAATATATGCACGACTACTTTTTTTAACTTTACACCCGGGGGTACCAGGTGCCTGGCGAAGTGTATACCAGGTATATTCCATCGTGTGTATTATATCAACGTCCCAATAATTTGTGATATTTGTAATGGTGTGATTGGGTCAAGAATATGAATTTGCGATCGTGAGGATGTAGTACTCGCACGCATGAAAAGTGTGCGTTGTATGAATGCATGGTGACCAAAAATTTGCGGGTATATGCTGGTACGCACTTTTGAACGCAGGAAAAACGATACCTGGTAGTACTACTGTATTACTGTACGTGCCATTATTACTGTTAATAATGTAGTACTGTACGTTGCCAGGTATAATACAGTAGTGAATATGTGCATACATTACATATGTACGCAAGGGACAAACAGCACCAGCATACCGGTAACGCAGCAAGGGCGTCAGGCGATGAACTACAGCAAATCCCTCATATCAGCCGCGGTTGTGCCCAAACAATCAAACAATCAAGCAATCAAACAACCGAAACACGGAACAACCAAACATGACTCAGAATCCACGTCACCAAATACTGACGAATGTCGAAAACGTCGACAGCTACACCAATCCGAGAAGCCGCCGTAACGATTTCCTCTGTGTGACAGGTATCAACTTCAGAGTAACCCACCTTGGTAAGATATATTACTTACTCCATGGTAAGCAGTGGCAGGTATGGTGGCTGGGTTTTACCACTTGACTCGCAATCTTAACCTTAACCCGATAACCCTAACCCTCTCCCTACCCAACACCAAAAACGATAATCAACCGTCCAACAAGACCGCTTTCTTACCGTCAACACCATTAATACGTACTGGTATTCATACATAACAAGATAACATCCTTCATGATAAGAAGCTCAGGCATTGCAGACGGCAACCTCTAAACCCGCAATGGGACGGCACATACGCCTGCAAGAGAGGCGGCTTGAAATCAGACGCGGTTCATTGTTACAATGTCATCCACTGCAGAACATGACGATACCGCATGAGATAACACCATGTCAATACCACGGCAGTACCTGGTACCTAGTAGTCCAGGGGCTGCAGCCGAAAAAAAAGCAAAATGGAGGGGTGGTGACGAGATACTTACCGACAGCAAGATACCAGGTAGTCTAAAGGCCGTACCTAAATAATGCAGAACGAAGGGGAGTTGGCGAGGCTGTGACAGCAAGATAAGGGTTTAAAAAAGGGTCTAAAAATATAACGTAGAAAAACAAGAACGACCGTCGCGTAATTCTGAATGGCCTTAACATACCTATATCCTTGGGCATGAAACAAACAAACGGTAAACAAACGGAGAAACATCATGCGACAAGATCAGGCGGCGATGGTTGAGGGAGGGGTTCCTCGCGACAACAGACAGCCACGATAAAAATCACGGAAATTTCCCGAGAAGCATTCGGCGACAAATGAGGGAGGCATGGCTGGCGACAACAGGCCGTCAAGCGAAAAATCACGTAAAATTCCAAACCTGACCGAGCCTGGACGAACACATTTCAGAACCGCCCCAACATGCCTCATTTCACTGATGACGTCTACTCGCTTTGATACGAGGGACAGGGTTAGGGTTCGGGTGGGGTTAGGCTTCGGCTTAGAGTGTTTTGAGTGGGGTTTGGGTTTGAGTTTGATTTTGAGTTTGAGTTTGGGTTGGGGTGGCAGTCGTTGGTTGCGTTGAGGTTGAGGTTCGAGCTGAAAACGAAAAAGCCTGAGCCAGGATTGGGATTGGGAAAAACAACACCGAGCGCTGGAGGACGGAACCTGCGGTAGCCCTAGGCTGTTCATGCTGCTTATTTTCCCGACTATGCCTGATAATTTACGCCAAACAAAAGTTATATCAACCATGCTCTGAAAAGGCCCAACATGCCGGGAGTGCGCCCTTGTGCTATAGCTAATTACTATGCAAGGAGAGATTACTGCCAGACGGATCGATTTCAACGGTACGGTACACATGAACGGTACTCATCCTGACCTTCCGTTGACGTAGATCACGTAACCGTTCGGGTCCGGCTCGTGCTGGAGCTCAGGCTTGCCCCAGTGGAGCATGCACAGCGTCGAGTCCCACGCTGGTGGTGTCGCGATATTCCCCTCTAACGGGAGCTGTTGAACGAAGGTACGATCCAAGGGTACCACACCATGCCAGCGGAAGGAAACACGGTTCGGGCATGTTGAACAACAGAAGATGCTACCAGGTATGTACTACCAGGTACAGCAGTAATATCTACCTGGTATTAATACGTGCAGCACTGAAGCAAGGCAGCACAACCTCAGCCGACGAAGTCCAAAGCTGTTTTCCTCGACAACCGGGACAATGCAAACAGGGCTTGGGAACAGAGAGCGACGCGTCCATCGACACATCTCGGCGAGATCTTGCTTGCAATCGTCGATTATTTTCGTTGGGTCGGGGCGCGCCAGTTTCTGGAGAATGTCGGGCTATGAAATATGTTGGAAGGGGTGTGTGGCGTGTTATCTTGCGTGTTATACTGTAACAATGTGGGAAGGTGGGCGATGTTTATACTGGCCCGTGTTTATCCCTAAAGCTAACGCTAACGCTAACCCTAACGCTAACCCTTTCGATATGTCCCTCCAAAGGAAGGGAGCTGTTCCAGCGGACGAGCGCAACGAGAAGCTGAAGGTCGGTAGAGGAATGAAAAACAATAGAATGTGCTAAATATTGGGCTGCTATGTTCGCATCGGTTCGTCACTTCTACGCTGCTCGGGAGGGAGGGTCTTGTAATTTGTTTTTTTTCGCCTGCTGCAGCTGCTCATCGAGCTTGATGCCACGCTGGCGGAGTCGCGTTGTTCTTCGACACCTCGGGACAGATCATCTACAGATCACACAGATCATACAGGTCATTCTCACTTCATGATCTAGATCTTCCAAGGCAGGTATATTCCGATTTTGTATAATCTAGCTCATGTTGCCGGGTGGGACCCGTATAGTCTGCATCATCTACAGCCCTCATGTTGCTGGGTAGGATTTGCCCTGTGAGGCATATTCTGCACAACCTCTCACAACGGCAGGCGAGGAGCTGCTAGATCATCTAGATCATGATCTATCCGTAGACAGATCAGATAGATCATCATCTGCCTGCTCGAGCTGTGCAAGCTTCCCTTCTAAAAGAGCCTATAGCGGCGTGCGAGCGAGCGCAAGGATCCAAAAGGTTGGTTCAAGACTCGTACAAAAAAAAAAGTGCCATGAATCATGTGGGACGAAGGATCATGATAAAATCGGTCCGTATTTTTCACAAAGATTGCGCCATCTTTGCCTCCAAAGGGAGTAATTCCGGAATACGATGGCGCATGAGCACAAGGACGAAACGTTGGTTGAGGCCTGGTAAATAGAGAATGCTCGAACGAAATATCGGACTTAACCAAGGTAAAGCATATTCACACGAATCGGTCTGTCTTTTTGAAGCTGCTCGGGTGGGTGTCATATTTCAATTTTTTTGCTTGGAGCTGTTCGTTGAGCCGAGTCCCACACCGGCGGGGGCGCGAGGTTGCCTCCTAAAGGGGGTTGGTCCGGCCGACAAGCGCAAGAACGAATGTTGGTTGAGGTACGACAAGTATCGGACGATAGACCATGTTTATATTTACATCAGTCCGTCGTTTTGGGGCGCTGCCTGGGCTGGCTTGGGCCGGCGGAAAGTATCGCTATTACACTTCCGAAAGGTAACTTAGCCACCCTGGGACCCGGGTTTAGCGAGACTTGTACTTGTAGTGATCAAACTAAGGACAGGTGGTTACGGTTAGGGTTGACTGACTAGGAAGAGCGCGCGGCAGCATCATTCAATCATCACCGTGCTTCCCTCGCGCGTATCACACATGTCCGTCGGCTGTAGTTTGGACACGTATCATAGCCTAGCCCACCAGCCCAGTGCTGTCATACTTCGTGGGACCGAAATGTTCGTGGCTGATGCCTGACTGATAGAGGTCTTCACTTCAACCGAGGCAACTATCCTATTCATAATCTCAGCAATAACCCTGTCATCTCATCATCTCCCAGTTGTGCTGCACAATACTGGTATTAATCCTAACTCTTCTGCAGCATCTAGGCCATGGAATCGTTCGTCGGGATACGCCTATACATGTTTCAAAACTCAGTTCTGGGTGAGGCATGGAGTTCCTCAAACAAATAGCCTACAAAATAAACAGTACAGCGGGGTTAGGGCTTTTCTATAGCATGCTTCAATCGTCAATATATTTCAGCATGGTTTCGTCTTTGGTGTCTCAAAGGGGTGGGTTGACATTGCTACTAGTAATAATATCAGTACTATCAGTACTATCAGTACCAGTCAGAGACATTCATGTCTCAACGTCAAGGTCGCCTCAGACCACAAAAAGTGCTCAAGCAATATGATAAAATACCATCCATACCAGTGAAGCTTACCATATCATACCAGTAAAATTTCCCATGTGCTCTGCAGGCCAAGATATCAGGATGCCAATATCGAGGCAGCTACCACCGGTACATCAAAAGTTCAAAGGAGCAACGCCAAGCGGGTGTCACCAAGACGTTACACATATAGGATACACATCACGTAGTACCAAAAAAATAAGTTTTCTAGGACGTTTCACGTAAAAGCCGAAAAGCCAACTGTCTCGTATAAACACGTCAGCCCCACTTTATTATTTAAGAACCGCAGTCTGTTCAGGTCAGGTTTGGGGACAAACTACTTGGAATGTGAGTGCTTAATCCCATAAACGGGACTGCGTTCCTCAAGGGGTTAACGTGCTGTGGCGCACTACTGTACGTACATTTGCGGCAGAAACATGCCACTGTGTCTGGAAAACTGAGGACCGTCAAGGTGTAGGTGTACCAGGGGTATATATACTGTACGTACATGACGGCAAAAACATGCCACTGTGTCTGGAAGACTAAGGACCGTTAAGGTTTAGGTGTACCAGGCGTATATACAAACACCAAAACAGTCCTTACGCGTCCGGAAAAAGAGGAAGAAAAAAAGAAACACGGGACGATCACTCACCTCCCCGTTATCCGCAGCTGTCGAGCCTCGCTCCCTAACGTCGTACGATTCCCCCAGCTTCCCCGGCGTGAACTCCGGCAGTCTTCGTCTCCCGCTCGCCCCCCTAACCCCATGTCGTAAGCTAGCCTCTGCAGTAGGCTCTGCTCCCAAAAACCCTAGCAGCTCCGCGGGCGATTCTGCCGACCTTGGCGAATTATCCTGCCTGGCTAACGCTCCGAGAGCAAGAATCGCCGTCAGCCTGTCGCGTCGCGTGCAAGCCCAAACATAGCACAGGGTATAGAGGGGAGCAGGGGGGGGGGGGGGGGGGGGGGGGGGGGGTGAGGGGGGCGGGGAAGGGGAAAAAAACACAGCAATCGGTAGGAAGGACTGTAGTGCTGTAGGCTGGTTGGACTTCAAGGCTATGGATATTGTCAATAGTTGTCAGTGAGAGAACAAGGCATTGAACAAACTGACTTCGTCCCTCACTCCAGTCCAGTACACGGTGCAGTCTTGACCCTAACCCCAATTTGTAACAGATGGTACAGTACTGCCCTTAATGGCCTTAGTAGACGAGACAGCAGTAGTTACTCCCTACTTGCATACCCAGAGAGAGCGAACAACCCCCGCTCCACCTCCCCAGCCAATGGGATCCCGCGGAAAACGCCTCCAGATGTGCAAGCGGGGGCGCCCCGGGATAATCTTCGTGAAGGCGTCGCCGGGGATTTTTACGAGTTTTGGTTTAGCTCTACATATAAAAAGCACGATAAAGTCTAACCAAGCCTTCCTACGAAACAGGAAAACCCGAATAGACGGATAGCTCGCAACCCTGCAACGACTGTAGCTGTAGTACGTATCGTAGCTAAAATAGTCTACTGTATACTATCTATTCTTACTATCTACTGCCTACTAGCATTAAGGGTCAGACAACTCACAGCCCAACCAGTTGAGCAGCCATTAAGAGGACTTAAGAGGACTAACGTACCAAAGGATAACATGACCAAAACTACTACTGCTTTTAGGTTGAGGTCTCAGTAGATTGAACGCCTTCCATATCACCCCTACATGTGACATCTGGGGAAAGCCCCGGATGCCAAGCGCACAGGGGGTACAATCATTTTCATGCATGGCCGTAGTCGTATGACCATAGACTCTCGCATCCCTACAATACCGGGACGGAGCACGTCGGGTTTTCACCGACCAGGCAGACATCGCTAGCATCAAGCAAGCGCGAAGCAGGAGCCGGGGGAGGGGGGCAAAAGCGCAGAAGAGCTTCCGGGAAATGGCAACAGCAAGCGTAAAAAACAAAAACACTGAAGCCGTCACCTAAGACAATAGACCCCTAACTTGAAGTTAGAGTCAGTGTTATGGCAACTAGAAAAGTCAGGAAATCCCCAGTTTTGGATGTTTCCCACTTCGAAATTTGGAACAACTCCGCCGGATTTTGTTCATATTCGAATTTTCACCAGCGTTACTCGAAAAGGCTTCGATCAACGACTATTAATACGATCAAACCTAGTTTGGTTGACCGGCTTCGATGAAACGGCTTTGATGGAAACAGCTTCGATGAAACGTCTTTGATCGAACGCCTTCGATTACAACCCCTAACCCTAAGCCTAACCCTAACGAAGAAATGATTCCTACTACTGCTGTACATCTGATATGTAGGAAGGAACACACCAACTGAAATGTGGGTCAGTTGTACCCCGGACGAGTTCAGAAGGCAGGGTCCAGGAGGCAGCAGCGGCAACAAAGAATCGATTCATCAATACCCTGTAGTGCAGGGTAGGGCCAAAAGGGTCATCCGAATAAAGGATGGCCATTTGGACGATACGATACGATAGCGATGATACTAATAGTCCATTGAACAGTCGTAAACGCATATCTTCCGCTTTTTGGTCGGCGCCGGAACTGCCCGCCGTTTGACATATCTTTCTTTCTGTTTTTTCCTTCGTGTTATTTTCATTGCGGGCCTACAGAAGGATATCTCTTTGCAAAGCGCTTCTTTATTCTGCTTTTCCTTCTTTTTTCTTTCATTGCGAGGCTAAAGAAGGATACCTCTTTTCACAAAAATAAATACATCTGCTTTTTTTTCTTCTTTTTTTTCCCTCGCGGGGGTAAGGGGGTAAAGAAGGCCATCTCTTTACGACATAATTTTCCCCCCCGCTTTTCCTTCTTTTTTTCTTTCATTGCGGGGCTGAAGAAACCCATCTCTTTCGGACAGGATTTTTTCATCCGAATAAATGATCCGAAAGTCTGTTTTTTTTTATATACCAGTACGTGCTTTCTTTCACGTGTTTAGACATTTAGACCTGTTGTAAGTCCGACCAAGCCACTCTCGCTCTTCGCTGTACTTGCGGCCCTTTCGTGACACGTATGATATGATATCTGATTCAATAGTCATGGGTATCGAACGAGAATCGAACTCGATACGATATCGATAAACCATGTATAAAACGATATGATACGATTTCGAAAGTCGGTACAGCAGTGCAGGAGTGTATAGGAGTGAAACTTTTTCGTTCAGTATCAGCCTGAAGAGGGGGAGGTCAGGAGAGCGAGGGCAGGATGAAAACGTGTTCGACACGATAGACTCGATACGATATTCACCATTAGAATCTACGAAAACCGTTCTCTTTTTCTCCAAGGGCGTCGCTCGAAGTTTCACGATGTGGTTTTCGGACAAAAAACACCGTATGTATATATATCAAGATATTTTATATACATATCGAAGTTTCATCGGAAAAAAAATAGGCCCCTATAAAAACCGCACCCGAAAAGCACTTGGAGAAAACCGGGTGTGTATCAACAATTTCTCAATTTTTCAATCTGCTACATACGTGCGTATCCTGAATAAACGGCAAACGGAGTTGGATGCCTCTTCCATTTTTTTTATGGTTGGATTTTCAGAAAGCTCATTTTCCAGAAAATAAAGCAGTTGGCTGTAAGAGATGGCCAGAGAACAAAATTTTTGGAATGACAGGGTTTTCGTGTTTGGGCTTTGGCCAAAATCAGGTATACCTGGTCCACTTTGAACCAAAAAAGGTACCAGGGTACACACTAAGGTATAAGGACACACGCCAGGAGCCCCGTCATTGGCCAGCCCCACATCGTACCTGTTTTTGGCTTGGAAATGGCCACGGGTACACGTGGCTTTGTCTACTGTGTCGAGCTTTCAACGGATTTTGTTTGATTCCGAGCCAATCAGAAGCCATACGTGCGAATTATTTTTTCTCATGCGGTCTCCGGGCCGGTCGGTTGCAATTTTTGTGTACTCGTACAAACTCTCAACGTACATATCTGGGCATTCGTACGTATCATGAGCTGATCTCAGTTTTTTTTTATCGTCAATATTAGAGTGGGTGGTGTGCTTCAGTTGTGATACATTTGTACTGCTGTTGATTTCTATGGTCGCTGAGGTCATACTACCCACCTGGTACCACACTGCTGTACAGCACGGCGGTGGACAAAAAGTCCGCCTGTCCCACACCGCGTCGAGGTGGGCCTAGTTTCGGTACATCGAAATAACTTCGTGTGGAGCACGCAGTTCCGCAAGGATGGTCGACAGGCTTCAAAGCTGGCAACCTGGGGGGGGGGCGCCAGAAGAAATACTCTTGGTGTCCCTCCCGCTCGTGGCGAAAAAGATGAAGCCCGTGCCTTTCCGCAGGTCCGAATAGAGCCCGTGGTGCCTATACCCTCATGAAAACGAATTATTTCAGATTGTGGAGGCCACACGCTCAATGTTCAGGCGTAAAACAAAAAAAAAGCTTCATGATTTCTTACGAACGGCCAAAAACACAGCTCGTGGCGGTAAATTTTGTACGTCACGGGACAGCTTACGCGGACTTTAATTGCGCGCCGCGCAATGTATGCAAAACCCCTGTTTTGGCAGATACTGGAGCGATGTATAGTCATTCCCAGTGACTAGAGGCAACCTTTATGAGAATCCTCGGCAGACATCGATCGACAAAACCAACGACACCGTCATGAAATCTGAACGGAATGCGCTGGTTAAGGTCTCCGACCCAGCCTAGTGTCACAGTGCTCACACCTCGGTCGGTGATATGTGGCGTGGGCTGACCAGGCGTCTGATAAAAAAACATTTTGGCACTGGTCTGTCGAAGACAGACGACAAAAAATCTCTACCCCTCACCGATGGCAAAAAATAGACAGTTTCTCAGGTTTGACATCGATCGACAAACCCAACGATTACGTCACGAACTCTGAATGATTTGAGGCTCCGACCCACACTAGTATCACAGTTCTCACACCTCGGTCGGTGATATGTGGCGTGGGTGGGCCAGGCGTCTACTAAAGACATATTTGGCAGCTTGTATGTAGAAAATAGACGACAAAAACTCTCGATTCCTCTCCGTTGGCACGAAACAGAACTTTTTGAAAGCTCTGACGAAGAGCATAGGACGCCGCGGCCAACCTCTCGCCCCCTAGACCACGGATTCCAATTATACCTCCCAGGCCATAATTTGCACTCATTGGCCTTGCCCGGTACCAAGTTCGTTGACCATGGGTGGAGTATATGTCGAGATCGAAGGTCAATCGTCGCGTGACTGCGGGTGTGCGAGCTGCGAGCTGTGCCTTTCTTTTTCTAGTTTGTGTGCGGCGTGATTTCACGTGGTTCCCGTGGTTCCCGTTAATACAGCGATTTTATTGGAAGATGGCTCCCGTCGTTCGCGTTATTTCAGCCATTTGATTGGAAGATAGCTGGCGTCAACTGCCCCGTGTTATTTTAGACTTGCCCTCGTGGCGGGTGCTTTTCACTTGGTTTCAGGATGTACCTGTTTTTGGTTCAAATGGGACAGGTGTACCTGATTTTGGCTTTTGACATTTGTGTTTTATTTCCGAAGCAGACAAAGCAATCTCAGTACGTATTACCATGAACATTACCATTCCAACCTTGGCACCACGGGTTTTGATTCATGGTGCTACTGTACGGAAGGCCCCAGCAAGTGTATGCTCGTGCCACACGTACGTATTACCCAGGGGGAAATACCGGTATGCTCGTGACTATCATAAACTGTTTTGGTGTTGCAGGGACAGGATGAATCGAGATTTGGTGTTCTAAGCTTGCTCCGTCTTCAATGTTCAGTTTTTACCGGTATATACAGCACTATAATACCCCAGGGTGCATATCAGGTAGCCAGTAGAACAGAAAAAATAGTGCAACCAGTCAAGAATATAAGACCGGTATGTGAGAACATAATGAGAACAATCGAATCGCACCGGCAAAAAAACAAAAAAAAACACACGCATGGTACTCGTAGCTACTAATATTAATAGTAGAGCTTCGGGCACACGTCGAGCAAACCTGTTGCGGGATGTCCTGTAGAGGTCACGTTTCAAGCATATACTGTATATACTGGTACCAACGAGAAGCAGGGGTGTGACATACCCACACCAACGATTTTATGGGAATTCGATGATTCATGTGCTGGCCGCTGGTGGAAAACGCTTTCATATATAGAGGAAAGCCCGATGTTTGTGGGTACGATTTTCGTAGATTGTGTTTGGCCTGCCTGCACCTATGCCACACGTTTGGTTTAAAAGCCTTGAGCGAGTGGTCGACGAGAGCAGGAGGCGCGCAGGGGTGCGAATTGAGCGGTCAGCTCAACAGGGGGTGATAGCGGTCCATCCCCTCGTTTAATGCCAAGGCTTGTTTTTCTTGCGAGCGGTTTCAACATTTGGCGGTTTTCCGGTAAAACCGGTACATACGTCATCCCCATTTAAATTTGCGGTAATACGTACACATTCCTGATTACAAGAGCAGCATCGATCATATGCATAAGCCTGGAATGTGCTGCTGTAACGTAAGCGAAGCCTAAGCGTTCACCGGGTACAGCAAATGGAGGTTCGATTTTTCACGATGACTTACTGGAGAAACGGTGTTCAGGCACGAGCTTTATTCAAAATCCCATATATCTGGTAGTAGTCAACAAACTAGGAAATTAGTCGTATGTAGATTGTAGACATGTAAAAGCCAAAATAGCGTTTCTTACTGCTTGTGTACATATGATTACCTAACCCTGACCCTTGTACCTTGACCCTTGTATTCCCGAACAGAGTGGTATTAAGCGGGCACTAACCCTTCTGCTGTACGAGCACCGAGCAGTTGTTGCTTGCTGTTGCTTGCTGTTACTTGGTGGAATGTTGGAATGGGTCACTGGTAACGGATGGTGAGATGAGGAAATAAGATGAACGAATACGTACTTATGGTTAGGTTTCTCGGACAGAACAAAAAGCGGGCAGCAAGCAACTCTATATCCTAGATCCCCTCGCACTTCGTTTCATCCGACCTTTACTTTAGTAGTACGAGTACGAGTACCGCATGCCTGTCACTCAGCAGTAGTAACGGAATACGAATACTTGCATAAAACGTAAATATGCTACAAGTATTATCGATAATGTACAATGTATATTAATAGTATATCGTTTTCTTCATGGCCATACTAAGCCGCTGTAACAGGAAGTAAAAAGTGCCAGGATACTATTAATACCATACCGGTACATGCAGTCAATATGTTGCGTGATACTTCCACATACACGCCATTTGTCAACTTTATAGGCTCAAAGGCCGGCCTGGGAACGCTTAATTCGCAGAGGCTTTTAGGAAGGCGGAGCGAGGGGTACACGTACACCGCTGGCTAGTGGTGGACAAACCTTGATAGTAGATCTTCCTGGGGTAGCTAATTAGGCACTCTGATTGGCTAGGGGTATGTTTTACGCGGCTTAATCAACTTTCGTGCTGGTAAGTGGCAAGGGGTAAATCTGGAAAAGCCATCAACCACTGATGTTCGAGGCGCGAAACCGTCAACTAAGGGTAACGGAACCGATCAAACAGAGCAAGCAGCAGGTGGCTCGCTCACGGCTCGTGGAGTGCTGCTGCTGCTGCTGCTGCTGCTGCTGCTGTGCGGTGTGCAGCAGGTATCGCTTGTTGTGCTGCAGGCATGAGGCCATATTAATAGACACAATACAACCTACACAGCTACAAACCTGTAAACGGCTGGGGCACTGTTAACAATTCACTTATTACTGTATTTCGGCACTGCTCCTGTCTGCACATATGTACGACTATCAACTTAATACAATATTATTGTATTTTGGGTTGTTAAATCTTCCACTCTATTTCTGATGTGCGTCCTTATTTTACCCGCTCCCTCCCTATTCATCTAACCATAGTCGCCACTTACTGGTAGATCCGGGGTCAAACGTACAGCAGGCTCTTCTCTACCCCCTCATACAGCAGGCTCTTCGATACCCCCACATACTGCGGCACGCGTCTTACATTTTTATCGCAAAAAACATAGCAGTGGTAGGTTCAGCACTCTGTCCCTGGTCGACTCGCGTCGAATTGATCTCACCTGCGTGAGGCGCGCTCAGCAGTTGATGTCTAAGAGAAGGAATACATAGGCCATACTCGTACGTGGGGCATAGTACCTGGCATGCATGTATGGGTGTACACATAGTGGCATGGAACTCGTACGGAGAACCGAACCCGCGACATCAACGCGAATACAGCACTACTCTGTTGATCGTAATAATAGTCATATTAACAGTAATAGAACTAGTAACAGTACTATCAATAGTAGCAATAGTCATATGCAAGGTTGACCCCTAGGCCATCGCGGCGACCTGCACTGCTGCCGTCTGTAGAATTTTCTCCTCCGAAGTCGGCTCATATATAGAGCTTGTAGTAACGACTTATAGAGAATGCTGATTCCAGGATTTTTCTATGGCTTCGAGTCGTGACTACTGCTTCTGTACTTGACATAAAGATATCTTACGATAGGCTGAAATGCTGAAATACATGACTGCGTCAGGGAGTGCGCATTGCATGTGGTCTCGCTCCACAGCGGGTCATACCCTATACCCTGGTAAGTTATCGTGGTTGTTCTGCGTTCTGAGCATATATGTCTACGCGGAATTTTTTGGCAGAAGTGCAGGATCACACGTTGCAAGGTGTGCTGGACAAGACAGCCCCCCTCAAGATAGCACATCCCCTTCGGACGAATTTCCTTGTCTATTCGCTCTACAACGCCTACAACGGGGTAAGGGTGACGTTTAATTTTGCCAACCCATGTGCCTTCGGATCGATATTTGTATACCTTCCCAACGCCCGCATTTTCGTCCTAAGTGCCTTAACTTTATACCTGCAGTGGTTTCGGAGGAACTCGTCTCAAAATCGTCGGAGAGGGTGCGTTATTCCTATCCCTATCCCTATCCCCAACCCTTAATATGATGAATAGCGTGTTATAGCGTGTTATAGCGTGTTATACTACCCCCCTGTCTCTACAGGGTAGTACTGCTGTTGTACATGTATGCTGTACGGTGCAACAGCAGCAGTACAGGCAGAAGCAACAACGAACTGGTCGATGAGAAAGCACCGAGGCTGTGCCTCTGTCCGTTTTTGGTTCGGATGGGAGTCGGGGTTGGGTAAGGTTTATGGCCGCTCGTTTATTCCACATGTTTGCAAAATAAACTGGTTCCTGCAAACAAGAACCCTAACGAATTGGTGCAATGCGGAACAGGCCAATCCTTGGAAGATCAACTACAACAGGACACACTTACACAGAAATAAATGCACGACGTCACTCTCAACAAAAACGCCGGCCTGAAGTTTACAGGGAAATCATCAATTCGGGGCCGTTCTGCCTAGAGTTAGGGATGGTTAGGGACACCCTCGTACGACTAAGAAAGCCAGCCTGACACTAAAAGTCGGGGGCAGTTCTGCTTCATTAGTGTCGAATGTTATTTACGGGGGACCAAAGCAAATAGGACCGAGGGTAAACGCAAAACCATTATATTTCTTTATTTTTACGAACAATATTTGGTCCAATTTACTATTTTTTTTTTAATATATATATATATTTACAATGGTCCCCTGTAATAGCTTTTCCGACTATCATATAATAAGGAGTCCAGACCGGGGCCAGTGTTCCTGTTTGTTGTCATGCTGTTAATGGTGCGTCGTGCACACATCGAGGCATACATATACATAAATATGTATATATATATACCTGGTATACAATACGTATATATATATATCAATCAATATATCAACGTCCATATACCAGTACATACCCTGGGACAAATTAACGGTTCCCGGAGTGCACTGACTGACTGCTTCGTCCCCGAACGGGACTGCAATCCTAAGGGTTAGGGCTCAGAGGAGTCATGTGCTGCAACGCTAAACATAAATCATGCATATATTTTTTCACTCATCACTTTCACTTTCCGGCCTAATTCGTAAGAGGTTTTACCCTCGACGACCTTCTGGACAAGCCGTGGTCACAGGTGTCTTCCCTTCTCCCCCCGGTACGTGCCTTCATTTTTTATCGCGCATAGGGTTCAGCATTCCCACTGCTCGTCGATTTTCATCGAATGTAGCTTAACTCACGCTCTCGCGCTTTCCGCTAATCAATCTCTTTCATGCAAGAAAAAGCCCCTACGAGCATGCACTCGGTGAGACTTGATTCCACGAAATTGATCTTGATAGGCACGCGGCCACCTACCAAGCTTGTGACGCCACCGGGGACGCCGGATATACGAGTACTCGTATCTCTGCACAGCGGTAGTACATACCTGGTATAGAACATCCACGACTACAGCAGTACTACGTAGTACCAGGGTATGTATTAAGAAAATGGTTATTAATAATATCAATAGCAAGTTCGGGCCGAATGTCCAATACCTCAAGAGCCTCAAACCTGTAGACACTATTAATGGACACTTCACTTGGTAGCGCGCACCTATAATACGATATTCTCAAATAAGATATGCAGATCAAGGAAACTTTTCTGTTTTACACTATTAATATCAATATTACGGGGGACCATAGTAGGTAGGACCAAATATTGTTAGTAAAAAAAAGTAAATATATAGGTTTTAATGTTATAATAGGACCTACAGTATTGTTAGTAAAAAAAGTAAATATATAGGTTTTAATTAAAAAAAAAAGTAAATATATAGGTTTTAATGTTAGTTAAAACCTACCAGGTATATATTTACTTTTTTTACTAACAATACTGTAGGTCCTATTATAACATTAAAACCTATATATTTACTTTTTTTACGAACAATATTTGGTCTTATTTACTCCGTAATATTAATTTTGATACGATTCGCACATGAAAAAGGTACGCACAAGTCTCCTCCGGGACCTGGGGGAGCAGTGGAGCAAGAACTATTTGTAACTGCAAACGCGCCCAACATCTGGAAGAAGCAAAAAAAAAACCTTACCGCATACCGCCGTTAATCCGCCGTTACTGCGTTAGTCTCGCCAAGTTCTTCAGAAGTGCTCGAAAAAAATGACGCTGCTCAAATGAGGCAAGGGTTTGTCACGAAACTGTGAGCGATTTTTCCCCGTTGGTGATATTATGTCCTTCGCTCAAGCCTTGGATAGGCTAGGCTAGGCTAGGCCCACGGCGGGCACCACCCCGAGCCGGACCCTAACCCGAATCATAGACGTCAGGAGACAGCACTTTCACCCCACGACAGACAGCAACTTTGCCTTGACATGCCTCGACTGACCCTGAATTACTAGGTTATAGGGTGAAACAACCGGTCCTGCACCCTTGACAGCGCACGTATTGCCTTGCTTGACCTGTCCCCTGGCATCTTCGACCGTGACGGTAACATTGTAATCGTAAAATTAAAGAGAGGCCTGCGTGGTTGGTGTGCCAGCTGGTCGTTGTGCTTGGAACGGTATTAGCCGTTCAAGCACATCTAAGGCCTTGCCAGACATGGCACATCTACGAGTACGAGTACGCCAACACTATTCTATCATGGATGTACGATACAAGTAGTACCATAAAATATACATACCCGGTCGCAATAAGTACCAAGTACTAAAGGCGCTTTTGTTGCAAATCAATCCATGGGGCATGGGGCAGATTGACCAAGCAAATGCAGCCGGTCACCCGACCGCCTTCCCTTGCTTGTTGACGCCCTTGACGCCCTTGACTGACGTTGGGTCCAAAAGTGTGCGTACAAAGAGGTACGATCGAAAAAGGACGGAAATGTCACAAGTCACAAAATGTATATACAGCAAACCCAGTTCTTCGAAGTGTACGTATAATATTGAGTCCCTCTATTGCGCAATCATTGGAGTATGTACGGCCCGTCCCCACCCACTCAACCCCCAACCCTCTTATTAAACAAGTCAATTATATATACAGTATGTAGGTGGTGTGCGATCTACACACATACCTCGTACGAGACTGAGCATTACTATTAATATTACTATTACTAGTACTGACATTTTCAAGCCACGAGGGCATCATGTTCAGTCGTGCTCTCCTCGGCACGAGGTCCACCATTCCGGGGGGCCATAGTAAATAGGACCTACGGTACACACAAAAACCTATATATTTACCTATATTTACCAACAATATTTGGTCCTATTTACTATGGCCCCCCGTACGTAACAGTTTGTTATACCTGGTATGCCGTATACCAGGTATGTGCTTTTACTTTGATACTTCTTTGGTTGTGTTCATTTTTTTTAATGTTTTCGATGCATCTGCTGGATTGATCATGTGTACGTATCCGGAAAAAAAAAAAAAAAAAAAAACAACGATTCTTCACCTGACAGCTCTCAGCTCTCAGCTCTCAGGATAGGTCGTAAATACAAGGACTATATTTAGGGGCTTTTCGCGGGTCAGGTCAAATCTCACGGATCGGGTCGGGTCAGCTGACCCGACCCGACCCGCGATATTTTGAAAGCCTCTTGACCCGACCCGACCCGACGCGCGAGATTAAAAAAGTTGCTGACCCGACCCGACCGGACCCGTGAGATTTGAAAATATCCTGACCCGATCCGACCCGACCCACGAGATTTCAAAACCTCCTGACCCGACCCGACCCGACCCGCCACCTTCGGATTGACCCGTGAGACACGGGTTTCACGCGGGTCGGGTCACCTTGACCCGCGAGACTATTTATCTTGACCCGCAGGTCCGACCTGCGGATCCGGCCCGTGGGTCGACACTTCAAAAACAATTTAATATTCATTTTGTGCCCACAAGCGATATGTGGCTTGGCTGTAGTGGGTAGGTAATAGTGGATGCGGGCGTGCGTATATGGATTTTGACAGTGTTTAATGTATGAACAAGATACCAAAGGAGTATTATTGGGCAGCCTATTTGTACGAGAAAAGCCTTTGGGTAAGAGAGCGGGAAGTACTTTGAGTGTCGGATCCGCGGGCCGGATGCGCGGGTCCGACCCGCGGGTCAGCAGAATCACAACTCGCGGGTCACGCTGGCCCGACCCGCGAGTGACCCGTTTCTCGCGTGTCATGACCTGACCCGATCCGTGAGATTTTCATCACCTCTTGACCCGACCCGACCCGACCCGTGAGATTTGAAAAACTCTTGACCCGACCCGACGCGACCCGTGAGATTTGAAAACCTCTTGACCCGACCCGAACCGACCCGTGAGATTTTGAACACTTCCTGACCCGACCCGACCCGACCCGTGACATTTTGAACACCCCGGGGTCGGGTCATGACCCGCGAAAAGCCCCGCTATATTTACGTATGAATATTAAAAGTATCGTGCGTATGCTAGACGTTCGCTCTATCACTGCTTGCAGGTGTTACGAGTATCATGATCTCACTGCTGTAGACGGTAAGGGTCGAGGGATCCACGTGAACGCAGCGGGGTACGAGTAGATGAGAGTATATATACTGTAGTAGCTTAGGGCTGACTCGAAGTCTAACCGTTAGACGCGTCAGCCTATACAAAAATAACAACCCAACTCATAAATAAGCATTGACGTACAGTTGTCGCTATTAATAGTAACAGGGACTCATCACGCAGCCTGATATTAGTGACTGTCGTCAACTTGTGTGCGTCGGTCTGTCGGGGGTGGTTTACAACTTCAATTTGAACCTACATGATAATGAAATAAACAGCAGATCAAACACCTGCTAAATAGCTTTCACAAAGAGTAAAAAGGCTTTCGCCCATCTCGAAAAGCGTCCCATTTTTTTGGCGTTGTATAGCAGTACAGCAGTACAGTAGCTGCACCCATAGTAGCACTACTACGAATGCTAATATCGGGACTCCTGACTCTGGCCCTCCAGATTATCGCATACATACATACATACGTATGCATGTGCTAAACGAAAGACCACACACAACAGTACTCTGGGACGGGCACTGCAGTACATACCGGTATCACGCCCACACACTAAAACACCCCTGATGATGTGTACAGCAGTACGATGTAAGATGTAAGATGTAAGATGCAGCAGGTATCAAACATGAAACGAATGGAAGATGTGCTACGTATACGTTCGTACATCACCAGAGTTCGCCACCACTCTGTCCCCGTGAACAGGGACTATTTTCATAGAATAGTAGTGAACAAAAGGTGCTTATATTTAGAGACAGAGTTGTATATATCACCCCACCGCAGGACGCCCCCGAGAGTGATGACAAAAAATAGTAAAACCCTACTGCTGTAACCCTACTGTAACCTTAACCGTACAGCAGTAAATCAGATGAATATCACCCGGCCGGGGCGGTTGGTTGGGCCGAACACGGGTATTCAAAAACCCAAACCCTAATACAGACTCTTCTGTCCGAAATATAAGAAGCGTTTGGGTACTCATAGTGAACATATAATCAGTCCTTACATTTCCGAACAGAGCGGTACAATACGGAGGCAAAACTCGAATACTCTATCGGAGGTGGGCTTTGAAAGCCGGGCAACGAGCAAGGGATCGGCTGAGAGAGCTCTCAATGCAATGCAACCTGGTCTCGAGAATCGTTCGGTATGGGATGTGCTCCAGTGTACCCACCCAACACGCAAGACAAGGTAACACACCCCTTCCGACAATTTCCAAAGGTGGCTTTCTCGACAACCGGGAGAGTGCGCACTCCAACGACTGTTTCCACAGCCAAAGCCACCATTTTCGGTGTTGTCTATCCCCGTCCGATTGCAGAAATTCGACTGTTCAATTCGTTCCAGGCCGTGTGTGTTATCTTGTGTGTTGTACCGTAGTTTTTCTTCACTCAGTTTTCTGGCCGTCGGCGGGGGATGAGGCTGCTTGGTGGGCCCCGCCGGCGGCTAATTATACACCCAGGTTCAATTCGCGGGGTTCAGGTCCGGATGGGATTGTTAACAATTACTGCCATAAGGCGCCGGCATGGTTCCAAAACATTTTCTTGGCGAATGTTGGAACATTTCCTTGCTTGTTATTAAGACTTGGCAAAGGCTATATACCTTTTTCCAGGCCCTGCAAACATTTTTTACACAACTAATGCGTTCTTCGGCCGTAATCCATCTGCTACACACACTGTAAAAGCACAAAGCTGCGTGGCGTTCTTGGGTGCCACAAGCTACAGCAGCAGCAGCAGCAGCAGCAGCAGCAGCATCAGCTACAGGAAGTACGAGTATCGAAAACCTCCTGAGCGTTGAAAGACAGCAAAAATCTTGGTGGCTCGCAACGCATCGTTCTTCTGTCAAAAGATCTACCGAAATTTCATAAAACGTTACTGGTAGACATTGGTGGTGCTCGAATGCGCCACAACTTATCAAACTCGCAACCTTTGCAATATTGCAGAGCCCTTGGTGACGCGCGCGCAACGCACGACGCGTCGTTTTTCTTTCTATACCAGGGCTAATCCATGGAAAGTTCGCAAAAACGCTCGGTGACTTGCACTCCATCCTTCTCTGACCACCATCAGCCCAAAATTCGCTACAGGCTTGCTGGCTCGCAATCCATCGTTGTCGGGCCTTGATATAAGAGTGGAGACCAGTCCAAAAATTGCAAAAGTTACATCTGAAGTTCGACAGAGTTGTTTGTTCGACAACATCGGCCACGAAGGAAAAAAAACAGGCCATGACAGTGGTAATTAACAACAGCAATTATTATCCTGGTTCTTTACTGCTAGCCCATATGCATTCATGAATAAGGTCATGCATGCACGAAACGTACAGTAGCAGGTAGTACGCACGATGGAAGCATCACCATTGATCGCACGCACGACCGATAGTATCACACGCACCGTGCAAATATGACTTTTTACGAAATTCTCGGTGTCACAGGTCATGTTTTCTATTGTTCAGTCATGTTACCTACCCTCTCTGGACTCGAGACCGGAAAAATGACGGTAAAAAGCACCTGGAGGAGACCTTTTTTTTTTTTTTTTTCAATCATCACTTTTACTTTCCAGCCTAACTTGTAGGAGGTTTTACCCTCGACGATCTTCTGGACAAGCCGTGGTCACAGGTGTCTTCTTTTTTCCCCCGCGGTACGTGCCTTTATTTTTTGTCGCGCATAGGGTTCAGCATTCCCTCTGCTCGTCGATTTTCATCGAATGTAGCTAACTAACGCTCTCGCGCTTTCCGCTTATCAATTTTTTATGCAAGAAAAAGTCCCTACGAGCATGCACTCGGTGAGACTTGAACCCACGAAATTGATCTTGATAGGCACGCGCACCACCTACCAAGCCACCGGCGACGCCGGGCTGCGTGATTGGATTGTAAATTGCTACGTGTCCCGAGTTACGTGCAAGGAGTCGCAGAGCACGGGCGCAACACGACCCCACTCCCCGTACTGCCATTAATAAGAACTGACGCTGCTCGATAGCTCTATAGCTCCTATCAATAGACGATTGAGTGATAACACGAAGTTGTTTAGGTCGCAATGCTCAACACCCAAAGGGCAAAAAGATGTCAGAAGACAGCACTTGCACCCCTTGGCAGACAGCAACTTCGCCTTGACGTGCCTTGACTGACACCAAACTACTAGGTTTTATTGTAGAACACTCGGCCCTACACCCTTGACAGCGCACGTTTTGCGCGGCTTCACACGTCTCCTGACCCTAACCTGGTACCTGCTATTTGCCAAAGGGGTTAGAATACCTCAGACACTCTTTGCTGCATTGTTGCTTTGTTGCAAGCCACAAGCTGCACGGCGAGCTGTAAGGCGAGTAGACAAGTGGTCTGTCGTGCAGCGCGGGTGTTTGTCCATGCATGGTACAATGCTTGGGTACCCGTTATAAGACCGACCCGTGACCATCCAATAAACGTGATATTTTATCTAGAAATTTAGTCTTATCTTACTACTGTACTGGTTACGCCAATTCCAACTATCTCATTGTTTCGTGATAAGCCGATTTACCAAGTGTCTTCCATTAAAATATCAAAACGGATGCTCTTAAAGTGGGTACTCCACTGTACCGGAAAAAAACTCGGCTACCCTACTGATACCATCGAACTCTCAAGTAATTAGTTCCCTAAAACGTGGGTGCAGTTCATTCGTGTGATAGCCAATGCTGCCTGCCAGTAGTAACACTTTTTTTCAATGCGCTTTTACACTTCAACTCCCCAACCGGCTTCTAAATACCAAATGCCATCTAGAAAAAATCAGGGCCTTCCTCGCGGAGTTTTGGGGGGCCACGTGCAACAACCAAAACATTGAAAAGCGCGGCCTCCCTCACCAAAACGTCTTCTTCGTGTTTTTTCACTATCCCACTGCTGTCGTCTTCGCCCTTTTTTTTCTCCCCCTCCAAATCTTAACGCAGACCCGGGGTGACATAGACATAGCAGCAGGCTCTCATCTCTCCTCCCCATACAGTTCGTGCCGTGCCTTGCGTTGTAAGAGTATCACACTTGAGCTCTTTCTTCTCTGGGTTTTTATGATATTATTAATAACCGTACTACACTATATGCTCGCACCATTTTTTTACTACTCCAAGGGTCATCAACAGCAGATAGGGCCGGGGACTTCACTCAACATATCGCTTCTTCCGACACTTGTGTCGGATAAAAAAAACATAATAATACGTGCAATGTTACAGCAGTATATAAACATATTACTCTGCCTGGAGGGGATTGATTGTACATACATACGAGTAGCGCAGACCATTCGGTGAACGTATTTTAGATGACGTACTCGTACAGCAATGCACAACCTATTTACACCCCAACGGCGAGGCCTATACAACAACCATACTCGTAGTGTTTAACCCTTTTAAAACTGCAGTCCCGATGGGGGGACAAACCTGTCAAATTCCAAGTAGTTTGTCCCCAAAACGGGACTGCGGTTCTAAAAGGGTTCAATACAATATTACTACTGCTGTACATAGGACCTACGGTACTGACTAAAAACTACTGGTATATTTTTACTAAGAATACTCAAATATTTCGTCCTATTTACTATGGTCCCCCGTAATACGTACCATATTTATGCTACGATACTAATAACAGATCGATTGAATATGCACATCAATTCAGCAGCAAATCAGCGGTACTTGAGGGCTCATCAGTAGAGCTCACCAGGTGGCAAGTCATTCGAGAAAAAGGAAGACGCGAAGCTCACCACACATTCCAGAAAATGGTTGACACACCGTGTCTGAGCGAGCAGGACTACCCCCTATTACGGGGGTCCATAGTTAATAAGACCTATGGTATAGATAAAAGCCTACATCTTTCACTATTTTTACTAACAATATATGGTCCTATTAACTATGGCCCCCCGTAATAGTCAAATCATGCCTCCTACACAGCCTGTGTGTCGATCATTGTATGGTCTACCAGCTCTCCTTGTGTCATCGATCATTGTATGGTGTACCGTCTGTATGCTCACAGTATGACCGGTGCACAAAACAACGGGGGCCACTGGTGTAGGCCACATCCATCGCATAGGACACATCCATCGCATCCATCGGAACACATTAACAGGACAATACTAAACCTGCGAGTATCCCTCCTATGGATTAGAGCTATTACCAGGTAGCTAAAAATAGCTTCATGTTCGTCGTCCTGCCAGACATGCATAATCATAAAAGGACATGTCAGCATCGCATCATCGCGGCTCGCGGACATCTCAGCATGCCAGACATTTCAGTGAAGGCCGCTGTCAACGTTCCGACTACATACAGCAAGCAGTATTGGAGCATAAAACTGTTTTATACTGCACATCAATCACACGTCCGAGAGACGGTGTGATGTAAAATAGTACTGGTACCTGGTACCTGGTACCTAGTACCTAGTACCTAGTATATTATGTTATTAATAGTGGTGTGGCGTTACCAATGTCGGAAAGCCGGTGCAAGAGCTGCTGATGTTCATGATGTTCATGATCTCGTACAACTCTTGTACAGCAGCAGCTCAACGCCATTATTGCTGTCTGAACTGCAGTACCAGGCTGGTACGTATCTAGCCCGGTCATAAGGAAAAGGCTTCAGGAGCCTACTGGTAACTACTGCCGTATTGCTGTAGGAAAACCAGTGCGACAGAAACAAAACAAAACCTACCTACTGGCTACTGGCTGTATTCAGGATATCGTATCAGGTACCAGGTCTTAAATATCTCCTATACGACCGCCGGAGCCGGTTCCGCGACCTCTACACAGTACACCAATACGAACAAACGCGAAACAATACATGCACGTACAGCAGCAGTACACAGCAGTGTCCTGGACCAGTGGACTCTTTCGGAGCCAAAATAAAAAAAGATACCACGGGAAAACTATGAGTTACCTGCTGGCACAAAACTATTGCGGCGCAGGTTTGGACCCCGGCCGAGTCTCAGCGGCGCGTACTATGGGCGTCCCGACGTTGCGCGAGCTGGTTTGGTTTCGTTTCAAGGGGACACGTTCCGCCTCAACAGGCCAAGTAGGGCAATGGACACCCAATGTTTCAGCTCATTTGGGGTTAGGGTTTGCTTTGCTGCTGTATCCGCTGTACTACCCACACTCTCGAAAGCTTTATGCCTTGGGGTGGGCCACGCACGACACACCAGCAACCACAGCAGGCGCGCTTGAACTTTTGCCTTTGGAGGCATCAACCAACTGTGCTTCTGCGTGTGTATGTGTGCGTGTGTGTCTGTCATCCTACTGCAGAAGGCACCCGGTCTGGTCTGGTCTGGTCTGGTACCTGTAGGGTCCGTCGAACTAGGAACACAATTTTGCAAGAAAAGAGATGCAATTGATTTCGCTTTGTAGAATAGAACCCTGAGATGCCGCTCAGGATGGTACAACATAGAAACCTACTTTCCCTCTGGAGTTAAAGAGTGGCCGCGCAGCCACAGCAACAGCAGTACTCAGTGGTACACAAGCAGCGGCACAACAGCCGAAACAGCCGCGCTTCAAGCTCTCGCCTTCGTGGTGACCGCAACGGTGGTGCTTTAGACTTGCAGTGCTATGCGGAAGAACGCTACGTATCACACGGGTGACATGATAACACTATCACACGGGTGATAAGGAAACAATAGTAGATCACACTAAGATAGTACACCTCGAAGGCGTTTCCGAGCCGACTTGCTCGACAACAAAAGAACAAGGAGGAGGGCAGCCACGACGCAAATGGTGGCTTGGGGAATATCTCGACCAAATATTTGTATTTCCATGGACACATCGCTCGGCGTTGGCACTTTCCTGGTCGAGAAAATCAGCTTGGAAGCTATACATACTAATATTAGTATTATTACGGGGCACCATAGTAAAAAGGACAAAATATTGTTAGGAAAAATACCTAAATATATAGGTTTTTATGTATGCTATAGGTCCTGTTAACTAGACACCCCCGTAATAGTATTACAGTCCGAGGGATGTGTTATCTTATAGAATAGTTCATGAGTTATTAATACATAGTCACGACATGCATTGTGTGTGTGTGTGGTGTATCTGGTACGCGCTTTGTGAACAGGTGGTCCAAGCACGCCAGTCACGCCCCACTTTTACTTCCAACGAAAAGGTCGAACACAATAGGTCGACCCTCGGTACAGCGTTTGTATGAGTTCATATAAGATCACTTCATATCATGTATATACAGGTACTGCTGTAGGAAGGTCTGATGTAGGAAGGTCTGATGTGTCGTCGTTTTCTACTTGCGACACGCCGGGCAAACTAAGTAGTTCCCCATCCCGAAAGGGAACCTCCTATTATACGTATTATTAATGCCAGGTACGACAGCAGCAGCAGCAGTACACCAGGTATATTGAAAGCTTCGGGTACACAGCACAGCAGTAACGTCCGTACCCTGCAGTAGGATGGCTTGGCATTGCAGATTGTGTTGTCTAGTCCCCAGTTGCCGCACCATACACTACAGTCTGTAGTGCTGCATTGTTTCTGTGTCGTGGTTCTGTGACCTCAACCGTGATCAGAGCTTAAACAAGTACATCTCTCTAGGATGAGAATCGCCACGGACACGGGGTGTGCTGGATGTCGATCGACCGGTACTATTTAAATAATAGAAAGAACGGTTTTATGTCAAGCACGCACACAGCGTAACGTCGTCTACAATAAATATATAGTACTAATACTCTGGTACCTGCACTACGTACCAGGTATTAATATCGATATTGATAGCAGTGTCAACAACCCACAGACAGTTCGTGTAAAAAAATTACGTCTTGCCGTACATGGTATGAGTAAAAACTCAACTAGTACATGTACGAGAAAAAATTCAAAGGGCTTTAGTATGGAAATGGCATGTGGTGCTGCGGTAAAAGGAGGCCTACATTTGGCATTAAACACGAAATGTAATACCCCCCTTGGGAATTTCCCTATCCGATTGTCTCCAAAACAATGGAGCCACACGAAACGAAAACAAGGCTAAGAGATTTTTCCATAGACACATCGCTCTACAGAAAAGTTGGCATTGCCCCCGTTATTTGTCGAAGGGTGTGTGGTTTCTTGTGTGCAAACTTGTGGCATGGGGCACCTCTGTTCAAGACACAATAAAGGGTATATACTTACGGCTTTCGACAAAAACATTTTTCGACTATTTTACAGCAATACAACTTCTGGTACAGCAGTAACGCCATGTCATGACTCATGAACGCACACTGCGTAGCTCCATTACACGGCCTTGGGCCATCTCCTGACCAACGTACAGCGTGTTCGTTGTGGTCTCTAGGAGGTGTTGGGGGCCGTGGATCTGCAAGGGAGGGCAGGCATTGCTATTAATAGCGAAATTGCTCAGCAACAAGAATTTTGATCATTCCTGTTTCGCAGCTGCACTCACTCTGCTGTGGGCCGCCTACATAGGACGCTAAGAACTGTCGAACCAAGAGGCCTACGAGTAGGTGCAGGTAGGAAGGCTCGCTTCGTTCTCGGCGTTATCGATGAAAGCCCGAGCAAGTTAAGTTAAAGTAGTAGTCGATCTTGTTTTGGAGAAACATAAAATTGGTTCGAAGCTTAGGGTAAGGGTTAGCTTGCGTCTTTTATACCGTGGTATCCCTTACTTAGCCCTTCGTGCAGCCCGGGAGCGGGTAAGGACGGGGTAAGAAAACAACCATTTGTGCCAAGTTGAAAATTGGGAGAATATAGATATTAATAGTTCATAATTACACTACCAATACTATGTAACTCACTTGTTTGGTTCGTGGAGAAGACATCATACTCGTACGTACAGCAGTGCTTGTTTTTACTGACTTTGAAGTAAGAATATTAAAAATAGGTCATTATCGTATGGTACTCGTAGCTGCAGTATTTGCTGGTCTATTTATTCCCTCCGTGGTCAAGCTGTTGAACCTGGCAATGATTTCGTTTTCTTGTCACGAGTGCATCCAAGAATATTTTAGATCGATTGTGCAAAAGAAACATGGAAAGGCTTCACTCAGAGACCGCGTACGTATGCGTACGAGTAGCGTGCGTGTGCACGCACAATTCGACGCGACTGGACCGGGACTGGACCGGGAAACAGCTCAACTCTTTCCATGAAAAATACGAAAACATGCGCCCTAGTGGGGAGGGAAGAGGAGCAAGAGGAGCGCCCGCCCGCTCGTATATATGTCGCCGCGGACCTGAGTTACAACATGGAGATGGAGGGAGCTGGAAGGGTAGCGCAGCAGTACTATATGATAACCATACTATTAATACACAACTAGAACAGCAGTACGGTAAGGGGAAAAAAAAAACGAGAAAAGTTAAAATTCAATCCAGATTGTGTTTCGTATCAAACCAGCAAGTTTACGCTGATCGTACTTACTGTACCTGGTATAGCGTATCACATGATCAGTGCATCAGTGCATCAGTGCATGAGTGCATGAGTGCATGAGTGCATGAGTGCAGGTACCATGCACCGCCGTAACAACTCTCCGCGGCAAAAAAAGTCTACTGCTGTATACCTGGTACACACTACACTAACTACTGTACCGATACGAGTATAGGGTTAGGGCCGGTATGCACCAGCAGCAGGCAACAATACCGGCACTATATGCAGCGGCAACCGGCACTATTAATACCCTCCGCACGCTGCCTGCCACACTGGTCCATCCCGTCTGTGCCAGGCGGTTTGTCAGAACTTACAGAGAGCGGGCAGCCGGCACTACTCAACCCACTACAGCTGTTAATATTAGTATTGTCTGTTCAAGAATTCGGAACACCTTCGTATAAAAAACAGGGCATTCTCAAAGCAATAACCCTGGAGTTCGTGCCATACTGTATCTGCCTTTAACTTTACGCCACTCGCCCCTCCCCCCGGCTTTATTTTTTTCATGGGACGCCGTATTTAAGAGGCTCCTGAGGCTCCTGGGGGATTTGCATCGCACATATCATGCACAGGACAGGTTGTGAACCGAAAACCGTAAGTCATTTTCTCGGTCGGTTTTGGTCGGTTTTCCCCTACCGAAAACCAACTTTTTTAGTAGTTCTTTCGGTGACCAAAAACAAACCACGACTAAAAAGCGACTCGGTTGTTTTCGGGTCGCTATATTTTCCCCCTGGCCCCTACGCCAATAATGCATATCTGGATGGAAACCCCAAAAAACCCAATCGAAACTAACCGACACTTGCGGCAATAAACCGAAACACCGACCGAGCCACTTTGCGAGTCGGTTCACAACCCTCCCCACGTGGCGCCATGACACCATACACATACCATACGTGTACATACCTACCATCACCAGTCACATGATCATGTACATACAGTAGTTACATGATATCAACATTTTCACACTGAATCCTCCGAAACGTTTTGACCCTCTTTTAGACTAACTTCGCTGAGAAATCGACGGAGAAACGATCGAGAAATTTATGGCTCGGTTTCTGTTCGGTTTCAGTTTTCGTATACAGCAGTGTATATACACAAAAAAAAAAACGACTTTGCGACAGATAACTGAAAAACCGACCAGGCCATTTTCTATTTTCGGTGCAACCCTGATCTCTGATCTCCGTCTGGACAGCAGTGCACTGCTGTGCAGTCTGCAGTCTGCAGGGGTGTCGTGACCGCAGAGTCTACTCGTATCGTACGCAGTCTATATATACCTACTTTGAGATACCTGATTTCGATTTTCTATATTTTTTCGGATTTTCCAAACGCTCCAGCACCTTTGTGTGACCATGGGCGTATTCCTTTTTGAACTACAGAGCAGTCCCGTTTCGGGGACAATCTAGTTAAATTCTACTACTGTCTGTCTATTAATAGGTACTTGGGACGTCAGTGCTAACAGGGTTTGTTAATGTGACACCAACAAATCTGAACATACCCTCTATTAATAATTAATAGCACACGTCTATCTGTATTCTGCTTCAATTCATAATTATGATAATTATCTTGTTTCCTTTTTATCTTTCTGTTCCTGTTTTCGACTTTCTGGTGCTTTACCCATCAATTTGCTACCAGGTATTATGTTTGCTTTGCTTTTTTCTCTCTCACAGAGTCTGTTACCACAGGATTATTAGTATCTCTAGGATATTGGTTACTTGGGTAGAAAGCACGGTTTACTTTTAAATATTTGGTACTGGTCAATTGAGTATTAATAGGAAAAACGGTTAAATTTAATGTAAGGACAACACACATATCTACCATACCAGGTACAGGAAACTACCCCTGGCGACAACAAAATCAATTCAAAAGGTAAGTTTATCGCCGAGGTACGTTAGGAACCACCTCTCTGGGCCGATTGGCCTTCCAAACGACATACCTGTGGTACAAATATATCACCCTGGGGGGGTCCCCACACAAGCTATTTCGGCAGCTCACATCATGGAGAACGACGGCAACCAACATCGAACAGGCGCAGAGCCCTTGCGCACGGGCGGCCGATCACCGTGGGCAGAACGCAGCTGTGGCTCCGAAGAAGCCAGCTGCCCCGGCGCGGTCTGGTGGCGCGTTTCTTGCTGCCTGGATGCGTCAACATGTGCCAATTGACGTGGCCTGCAGTATCACCCCCTTTGTGATCCTGTGTGCCCCTGTGTGTGTGCTCGGGGGGGGGTGTGCCACGTGTGCCAAATGTTACACGTTGCACTTCCATCACCCCCCGTGGATATCACCCGCCACTAGAAACAACTCCCTGGTGATGAATATTGCAACACTCGAAAAAAACATACCAGGTACAGTACCAGGTACAGTATCTACTATCGCCGGCGTACGCTACTGTAGATACCGCGGGGGTACGTTAGATACCGCCGGGGTGTTAAAAATAGCAAAACGTGATTTCTCCATCACCCTGGGTGGTTTCTTACCTAATACCAGGTACGTACCTGGTATTAATACCTGGTACCTCGTACACGGCGGCATCAGCTTGCTTATGTAACGAGAACACAGGTGCTTCGAAGGGCATTGTGGGAACGACTTTATGTGATAGCAACCTTATACTCGCAAGTACTCGCAGATAACTATTAACATTAATAATGCATACAAGAACACCGTAGAGGGGATATTGATATTAATCATCAAGGGGTGGGTGTGCTGGATGGGCTTAGAAACAAAGACCAGAGTTTGGAGCGTATATCTGCCAGTGGATTTATCACACTGCTTGTATTATTAATATTAATACTGCTGTAACAATACGAGTACCTGTAAAAGCTATTTCGGTCCAAGTCACAGCTGACGTATATGATATTTGGCATACATACCTGTACCAGGTACGTAAGAATACACTTATTATTATACACGAACGATTACGTACGGTACGAGATTTTTTCGTATTTTTAGGGTATAGGAGTAGTAACAGTGAAACGTAACAGAAAAAAAGGCTCTACCAGGTAGTATTTAAATAATAGAACTGCAGCCCCGTTTCGCGCACAAACCAGTCAATTTTCAAGTAGGTTGTACTCAAAGCGGGACTGCGGTCCTAATGCATACCAAAAATCCATACAAGCTTCTGCGAATACGTATATACCCGAGGTACGTGCTGCTGTGTCGGTTATCCTTATGTGCGAAACGGACCTGTGCGAGCACGCGATGCGAGTTGCCGAAGGGTTGCTTTCTCTATCTCGAGAAGCAGTGGTGGTGCGAGCGCCTCTACGAGGATGACTGCGGACAAATCCCAATATGCACTTAGTAGCTGGGATCAGGCAACACAGCATGACGGCACAAAAGCTCTTAGGGAGTGGTGGTGCTGTGCTCGAATAATACGGCGTATGTAGGGCATAAAATCTACGGTACCATATAAATTTCTCGGCCGTACGTATATTTGGCGCTTGTTCCGGACCGATGCTCTCCGCGTGCTACTCGGTGTGATGAATCCGTGGGCCGCAAAACCCAACACAGGAGACAGGACCACGTTATTGCACTCGCGGGTCTTTCAGACCGGACGTGGCCCGGTGGAACCAACACATGGCGAAAGAGGCAAGCAGCACGAGCGCCAATTTGCTCGACAGCGCAAAGCTCTGCGCCCAAGGTTGATATTCGTGCAGTGCCTCCGGAGCTATCTTCCCTCAACCAAATACACAAACCGTTGGAGGACGAAAAAAAAGAGAACTCACCCGATCAGGAGTATTCGTTCCGCCCAAGAGACCCTCGCTGCTCCGGATTGCAACCCTCTCCTAGAAGCCGACTCCATTTACGCGGCAACCCTGTTCCAACACTAGGGGGTCAGGTTGCACCGAGTGAGCCTCCGATGCTCAGCGTTGGAAATCAACGACAGGCAAGAGAGAAAGGAAATGGTGGATGATGTCCGGCAGAGGTTGGTCTGGTGTAAAGAGTTCTCGATCTGAAGGTTTCCATACAATACTGAGGCGTTGCTTAAACGGAACACAGCATGCTTGAAAAGTTTCGGATGGACCGTGCGCTGGACCTGCTGGGCGGCGATCGAAACCCAGCAAGTGGAGGCTGGGGTTGTCTGTTGCATAGTAGGTGCGGTGATTAAAATCAAGACAGCGGCCTCGTCAGCCACTTTCCAGCACCAGCACGGTGTGATGCACTCTACTCCATAAACGCGCTGAGAAGATTGAAAATTGAATTTTCTGGAAAATTATTTTTTAATTCAACGAATCCGGAAAGTTCCTCGTATAGTTTTGTATTTCGATTTACTGTTCGTTATTATATTGGCATTACAAGGCGGTGGACGATCATATGATGGACATGGCATTGCGCTATTGCAGTTGTCTTCGTATTATTAATTTAATAGTCTTGTCTCATCCCCTGTTGCTGCATCACGAGCAGTGTGGAGTATATCTGTGACGTGGTTTTGTTACCACACTGCTCTGTGACAGAGCTTGTATCTCTCTATTAACATTATTAACAGGAATCGGCGCACGCACTTTCTTTCTCCCTTCTTTCTCTTCTTCATATGATTTTCTTTGTTCGTCCTGGTTCATCTATTTTTCTTTCAGAATTATTTCTCGCTCTCTCGTCCCTGCTGTGTGTGTGGTGTGTATGTTTTGTGAAAAAATAAAACGAAGCTGTACCCGTCATGAGCATCTCAAAAACCTATATATTTGGTCATATTTCAAAAGCCTAATTTGTCCTCGTACGTACGTGTATTATTTTATATAGTTCCCTCGTATGATACATAGAAAATTTCCTCCTATTTGTTAAAATTCGATCGCGCGTTCTCTGGGGGATGTATATATAATATGTGATGTATGTATTTGGCGCCATGGCAGTACCAGGTATCTATTATAGTCGTATATGCAAAATCTCTTGGATATAATATTGCTGCCTTTGTTTGTGTTTTAAAATTTGTTATCATCATCGTATCCAGTACGTACGCTGGCTAGGCATGTTATATTATGCGTTGCATTGCCTGCTCTCCTTCAACAGTGCTGCGGCTGTGTATTACAGTAGTAATTAGTAGTAGCAGTAGTAGTGGATGACATGTAATGTATGTACCAGGTACTGCTTTTTTGCTGGCCAGTTTTTACTCCGTATGAATTTTAAATGGTTTGGTATTTCCGTGTCATCGTACGAATTTAATGTTTTTTTTGTACCCACACAGAGCTTTTTTTCGTGTCACTGCAGGACGAAGAATAAGCACAAGAGTCTTACATGGGTGTCTTGCATGTCGACGGGTAGAAATAATAGCAATAATTAATTATTTAAGTATGTTAAAACCCAAATAATACACATATCACGAGAACCGTTGATGCTTGATAGCGTGCTGCCTCGACAACCGAGAGGCAATCAAGCGCACAAGCAGCACAGCTGTGTACTAGCCTTTTTCCAGTAAACTTTACGGCGCCCCCAGAAAGGAGAGTACCAGGTCCTGGTATAGACTACGACAAGATATATCACGAACTACTGTTCAACAGGATATTTTCGGACTTCAGGATGAAAGATTACTTCAGGATGAAATGCGAAAACAATGGAAATTTCTCAAAAGATACCAAGGACTTTTTTTTTTTCGTTTTCCTGGGGTGGGTAGATATCACCACAAGGCACCACACAGCATGTCATGAGGGTTATATATCATAGAGCTGCACCTCGCTAAGAAAATACCCGGTCGGATGCCCTAGGGTATGTTGTTGTTGTTGTTGTTGTTGTTGTTTTCTTCGCATTATACCCCGTTCTTTCTACCCGTCGACATCCAGCACAACCAGTGTCCGTGCCGATTCTTCAATCCTAGAAGAGAGGATATGCAACAACAAGTAAGTTCTTCTGTGGTCACAAAGCTACGCCACAGAGATACTACTATGTACGTTGCCACGTATGTATGCAGTAAGCACAAGTAGTGAGCAATGCAATGCCATGTATACCCGCCCGTGGCTCATATGCCCGTTAGCCGCGTCGGGTTATGTGTCCATTCCGCATTCCAATGCCCACCGGTATTTGAGGCTTTCTATAATAGAGGTTCACAGTAAAATTTCTGAGGCTCCTCACTTTACTTTAGGGGCTCCATGCCTCTACACCCGAAAACTGACTTCAGCAGAAATCAATTGCATCCCGATGACTAATCCCATGGCCCACGTATACAAAAAAGTCATTTTTCGAAACAAGATTGGCATTCTGACGATTGTGGGTTAAGGAACCACCCCGTCATTCAGAAAACAGTTTAGCCGTTTTTTTTTTTTTTTTTTTTTTCAATCATCACTTTTACTTCCCAGCCTAACTCGTAGGAGGTTTTATCCTCAGCGATCTTCTGGACAAGCCGTGGTCACAGGTGTCGTCCCTTCTCCCCTCCGGTACGTGCCTCTATTTTTTGTCGCGCATAGGGTTCAGCATTCCCTCTATTAGCCGGAATGGGCTATTGATACCTATATCGGCGTCCCCGGTGGCTTGATAGGTGGTCCGCGTGCCTGTCTAGATCAATTTCGTGGGTTCAAGTCTCACCGAGTGCATGCTCATAGGGACTTTTTCTTGCATAAAAAGATGGTAAGCGGAAAGCGCGAAAGCGTGAGTTGGCTACATTCGATTAAAATCGACGAGCAGTGAGAATGCTGAACCCTATGCGCGACAAAAAACAAAGGCATGTACCGGGAGGGAGAAGGGACGGCACCTGTGACCACGGCTTGTCTAGAAGATCGTCGAGGGTAAAACCTCCTACGAGTGGGCTGGAAAGAAAAAGTGATGAAAAAAAAAAAAGTAAAAAATCATAGAACACGCGTCATTTAGCAAACGGGTAATAACATTATTTAATACCTGTTTGATGGACACTCCCGGGTAAAACACGGCGGATTTGTTCAATCATTTCGGTGCACCTTCCCCCCCCCCTTCCAACATGTCTACAATAATTAGACCCCCTCTAAACAAAGACGGGGAGTCACGGCGGTGTGGGGGTGCGATTACAAGTAATGATGGGATTTTGGGGGGGAGATGGCGTGACTGGCGCTTGCTAATACATTAACTACTGGGTTTTAGCATGGCACACAACGTCCGCCGTACTCTGTGAGCGCTTTTTGTGTGTTGATGGCCGACGTCACTCCCTATCGTTGGCTCTGAACTCGTTTTGTGGTCCACCATGGTACTCGCCAACGATCGAAATTCTACTACTGCTGTCTGTTTACTCACTGTCAAGTGACAGCCGCCTGCGGCTGACTGTTGTTCTGCTGTCGGTAGCACACAATGGTGATAACATTTTAATTGATGTCCGACTCAATATAGACACACCACACCCCCTTTCCTTGCAGACCGAATCTTCCTCGCATACGGAATGTATGTCCGGCATGAGGCCTTCTTTTTCTCACATGATTCATAAAGGCATCATCATGAAGGCATCACCCTTCCACCTCCCCTGTGACGTTGGATTTCCGTTATCGACACCCCTCCTGCTGCAAGTCTCGTTGCTCCTTCAATCCTTCAATGCAAGGCATACTCCCGGTACCAACCCTTGATCGCCTTCCCACTGAATCGCTTAGTGACACCGGTACCGGTAACAACCCTTGATTGCCTTCCCACTGAATCGCTTAGTGACACTGTGGCCTGGTTACGAGTTCACACTCTCCCTCTGAGTCTAATATTGCCGTCTGCGTATGAAGCAAGAGGACAGCTTAAGTCCAAGCTAGGATGCAGCAGCATTAACTCGAGCATCACCTCATATCCGCCGGCCTCCCCCCTCGAAAGTGAAACAGACGGTGGCATATTATCCCAGCTGAAATCACTCGCACCGACGACCGTTTTCTTGCGTGAAATCACCCCTCCGTACGCCCCTTTTGATCTCCTTGTGATTCTCTGAACAAAAGTCCCGCCCGATCAGCACACTGCCACAATTCAGGAGCTGGCAACTGGACCATGCAACACAAAAAACATCTCCCCCCGTCCCTCCAAAATCAAATACGAAACCGCTAGCACCATCCACATCACTTTGCCCCCTTCTCCCCAATCCGGAACAATTGACAATCTCTGTTTCAGCATATCCCACGAAATCGGACGCCGAACCCGTTGAGTTTCCTCCTTCAGTGCACTCTCCCTCGCAATGCCTGCCTTTGAGGATTTAATATATAAACGCTTCATCAACAACTATATTCCCACTCGCGGCGATGAAAACGCTTTACAGCTACCAATTTCCCTTCAACCGTCGACGGTTTTTTTCCACGAGAAAAATACAGATGCGCCCCATACTTCGCGATCTCTCTCACCACAGCCTCCTTCCTCTCCCAACTCCATGTCCAAATATACCCTTCTATCCACAGCAACTAAACACCACCAAGCGCAAAAAAATACCGATCAGCTTTACATGTATATGACGTTTGTCGAAGGGGCCACTCCGACCGTCGCCATTGAGCCTGCAAGACTCCGAAACACGTCGTTCCACCACTCTCTCCCAAACTCGCCTCTTGCCAATGCACATGCGAGTATATGGAAGATAATCACAAATTGATATTTTTGCGAGGCAACGGCCACGTCGAAATATCATCAGCCAACACATTATTGACCCCTGGAATATGAGCAGTTTGAAAGCACCAACTAGCTCGCATCTCTACCCTCCCCAAATATCGCATCAAAAACGCATCTCTCGGGTCACGTGTTCCCTCGCATTTATTAGCCCACCTCATCGTCGGCACGTTGTCGCCAAGCATTACAACGGGCCAACTTTCGGGTGGTCCGACTCCTGCACCGCACGTACGTTGTCATCACCGTCCCCAGCAGTACCAACAGATTGATTGAAATCGCGTTATGCTTCGCGCATTTTGCCCCTACCACGGACTTTCTTTGCTTTTCAGTTGACAATCGTTTCTCCAACACACTCACTCCTGTCTCAGCGCGAAAACCTCCAACCGCACTTAGAGTAGCATCCGATAACCGGTGCCTTTCCGGATTCTATTGCGTGTGGGAAAAACATGGTGACCTCGTCCACCAAATAAAGTTCGCGCTGAGCCCATTTCCACCAATTCAAATCCGTGAGAAACTCTTGGTCTTATACGAAGTACAATAGTCCCTTTTGGTGCCGCGGTCAATCGGGTGTCACCACACCCTGGACAATAGGCAATGGCTACTGCGATAGCAATAAAATATGACGCAACGGACGTGTCTACTGCCGTCGGTGGTGTCTTTCGATTCACTACTTCCCTCCTCAGTCTATTGTCGCCGGTAGTGGCTATCGATTTTGCCTACTTCCCAATACATTGTCGTCGGTAGTAGCTATCGATTGACTATATCCCCAGTCGATTGTCATCGGTAGTGGGTATCGACTGGGTGTTCCATTATCTATCGTAGCAGGTGATGTATACCGATGGATCACATCCAAAATATATTGTCACAGACAATGACTATCAATGGATACTCCCCACTATCTGTTGTAGCATCGATGTCTATCGATGGATCACATCCCCCATCTATTGTCACCGACAATGACCATCGATGGATACTCCCCACGATCTGTTGCGGCAGGCAATGTCTATCAATTGTTGCCGTCCTCAAACCTATTGTCACCCACAATGTCCATCGGTGGGCACGGCTCACCATGTGCTGCAGTTGGCAGTGTATAGCCGATCGACACACGTACAACGTACTCTGCCGAGAACAACAAGGTATCTATTATTGTGTACAACAGTTTAACATCAGAATAATATATTGCGACAACAGTAGTAAAAATAATGAGTGCATGGTTTATCTTGACACCACTTGACACACAACTAGACAATGGGTGCATCGCATGGTACATCGTGACCACGTGTTCTCAGCTCGGCCAACCAATGGAGCAGGAAGCACGGACGTAACAGTCGGACAAGCGTTTATATATACGCGGTTTTCGATCCTGGACAACACAATGGCCGCTGCAGCAATAATAGAGATATAATGTGGTGCAACGGACGCGTATATTGCTGTCGGCAATGTCTATTGATTGTTATCCCCCCAATCTAACCCTAACCACGGCGTCCCCGGTGGCTTGGAAGGTGGTCCGCGTGCCTATCAACATCAATTTCGTGGATTCAAATCTCACGGAGTGCATGCTCGTAGGGACTTTTTCTTGCATAAAATATTGATAAGCGGAAAGCGCGAGAGCGTGAGTTAGCTACATTCGATGAAAATCGACGAGCAGTGGGAATGCTGAACCCTATGCGCGACAAAAAATAAAGGCACGTACCGGGGGGGAGAAGGGACGACACCTGTGACCACGGCTTATACAGAAGATCGTCGAGGGTAAAACCTCCTACGAGTGGGCTGGAAAGTGAAAGTGATGACGACAAAAAAAAAAAAAACTGTTGTGGCTGACAATGACCATCGATGGACAGTCTTCTCAATCCATTGCGGAAGGCAATAATCGGTGATGAACACGCTGCACAACATATTACTGTCGTTGGCAATGCATATCGATATCCCCCCCCCCCCCCCGTCTGTTGTCACTTTCAATATCTATCGATAGTTTTTCCCTCGCTTTTTGTCGCTGGCTCTATCTATCGATAGATTTTCCCTTCGTCTTTTGTAGCTGGCAATATATGCATGGGTAGATTTTCCTCTCATCTGTTGTCGCTGGCAATATTATCTACAACGCTAGATTTTCCCCTCGCTTCTGGACGCTCGGAATATCTACCGATAGATTATCCCCTCGCCTATTGCCGCTGGCAATATATATCGAAATATGTTCCCCTCATCTATTGTCCCTGGCAATATATATTTCGCCCTCTGAAGATTGCTGCGTGTTCTACGAGACCTTAGCGGCCTTGTTGGTTCATCTCCACACCTGCCCCAACCGACTCCATCACCCCTGCTACGCCGCCCTTTGCATCAGAGCGACGACCGACTTGCATTTCCCGGCATGCAGAGCCACCGTAACAGTCGGACAAGCCGACAGAAGAGCACTCCAACAGTACAGCGAAGAGGTTAT
Source organism: Macrocystis pyrifera (assembly GCA_031763025.1). Taxonomy (NCBI): domain Eukaryota; class Phaeophyceae; order Laminariales; family Laminariaceae; genus Macrocystis; species Macrocystis pyrifera. The sequence continues at coordinate 447,114 of JASSKH010000038.1, forward strand.
GACAGAGGCGATGGTGGTCCCACGACGAGAGATGCCAACTGGGGGAGGAGGAGAGTTATCCGCCAGGGCCACAAGGGACGGGATGAGAGGGAGAGTGGTATGCTGCATTTGCCACGGTTCGGTGGAGGAGAGGGCCTTTGTGCAAATGTCCTGTTCCTACGAGGTACGCCGCCGTTGCGCCCTTGGCTTCGTTGAAGACGCAATCCCCCGAGTCAGGATCAACGGGGTGGGCACGGTCACATATCAGGTCACGCGCCCGAATCCGGTTCTTCATGAGGTGAACCAAGAGGTGGATTTGCATCCCCTTCTCCAACAGATTCAGGGTCTCGGCACGGCGGAGGAGAGAGCCATAGATGCCAGGGTCGTCGCAGCAGAGCTGCGCCTCAACAGGAGGTCCACTACCGCAACCGAAACGATAGATTTGTCGCGGAGTGCGGCCGAGAGAGGGGAGGAGGACATTCGTGGAGATTGGCATGGCACGGTTCCTCAACTACCACTAAGTGGAAGCGCCATACGGGGCCTGCAGGCAGCAAGTTGTTCGTAGAGTCTAAGCCTGGATGCCCTGACCACCACGTGGTCTGATGAGTTTCTTTATAGTCGTTATATTAGAGGACAGAGGAGGGGAGAGAGAGCGGAGCCTAGCTCGTAGCTCGGAGCAGAGAACGGGCAGAGAACGGAGTGCTCAAACTCTCCTCGTGAACACACGGCATAATTCATAATAACGCCTGCGAAGATATACGCAACCCTCTACAACTTGTAACCGTCGCTGCTGGAACGATCCAAACGAACACCCTCCCTGGCTCTTCACAGCAGTGACGAGACAGAAAAGACATTCAAGCCTTGCTACTACGGGGGTCCATAGTTAACGGGACCAAATTTTGTTAGTAAAAATAGGTAAATATATAGGTTTTTATCTATACCATAGGTCCTATTAACTATGTGCCCCCGTAATAGGACCTAAGAACAGCCAACGACAGTCCCGCAGGAGGAAACCCGGCCACCGGGTCAAAACCCCCTGTATAACACATATACTCCAAACCATTGCGGTTGAAACAACGGCCGCATTCCAAACGATGACCATGGCCAGAAAATAAAATGCCAAGCGGTGCCCTACTCCCCCATGCCCCTCAAAGTAGCGCAGGGTTGGCGACCTGAAAAATTATTCCTCGCATCACTCACACATGGTACTCATCGAATAATGCTCATACCTCTCACTCACCCTCCAAAGGCAGATTCAACAAGAACCTACGATGAGACTTAAAAGGGGTCGCAGCAAGGGATTTCGTCAAAATATCCGCGTGCTGCTCTTCTGCAGCTACGAACTGAATGTCGATCTTCTTAGCACGAAGTAGCTCTCTGACAAATTGAAAACGCACGTCGATATGCTTACTCCGAGAAGAGCTAAGAGGGTTTTCAGCCAACGCTATGGCCCCCTGGTTATCCTCGAAAACCCGGACATATGATCCGCTTAGCTCTGGACAGATAAACGACAACACCGCGCCCGTAAACAAAGCTTCCTTCACCCCTTCACCCAGGGCGACATACTCTGCTTCTGCTGTCGACAACGTAACACACCTCTGCGTGCTACTTGCCCAACTGACGGCCGCACCCCCTAGGGTAATTACCGTCCCCGATACCGAGCGCCTATCGTTCGACTTATCCGCATAATCAGCATCACTATACGCAGTCAAATCCAAACCCGAGCCCCGTACCAAAGTCAATCCCATAAACCTGGTCCCGTGGAGGTAAGCCATAATCTTCAAAACTATCTTCCAGTGCCTCTCCGTTGGGTTGTGGGAGTGGCGCGCCACAGCACACACAGCGGTCGAGATGTCCGGCCTCGTCATGGTCGACAGCCACATCAAGCTGCCCACAGCCTCCCTGTACGGCCAGACTCCTCCAAGTTCGCCCTCCTCTCTTGGACCTAGTTCCACACCGGGGGTCGCGGGGATATCAGAGGATGAGTTAACACCAAAACGATTCAGCATGCTCTCAATGAACGCCTTCTGCGTAATCTCCAATATCCCCAGTTCCCAGTCGCGTTTGAAAGCACAACCAGTGTACCAAGTCAGTTCGCCGAGGTTATTCGTGGGAAATTTCATAGCTAGCGCGGCATGGAAATCTCTACATGTCTCATCCGATCCTGCGATCACGATGTCATCTACATGAACGGCCATGATCAGTTCTATCTTGCCGTCCACAACCATGCGAAACACACACAGGTCAGACCTACACTGCTCCATTCCGTACTCTACCACGGTCTCTACCAATAATCCGGCCCACTGCCGTCCGCTCTGCTTTAGACCATACTGTGATCTGTTTAGGCGGACGATCTTTCCTGACAGGTCACCACACCCACCGGGCAGTTTCATGTATATCTCGGCGTCGAGTTTCGCGCGAACAAAAGCTTTTGCGACGTCTAGATGAAAAATCTTTAAACCATGTTCATTTGCAACAGCCGCCAGAATTTTAATGACGCTGACGAGTGAGTTGGTGCAAACGTTTGAGAATAATCTACACCCTGCACCTGGCTAAAACCCTTAGCCACAAGTCTGGCCTTTGTATTTACTATCAAGCCATCCTTATCCGTCTTGTAGGTAAACACCCACTTCGCACCTACAGGTTTCCGCCCTTTTGGCGGTGTCGCGGCTTCGTACGTACCGGTCGTTTTGTGACCGTCCAACTCAATTTTCATGGCCTCGTGCTACACCGCTTTGTATTGAGAACGCTCTACATCTGCTACGGACTGTGGGGGCGGTTCTACGTCTTCCGGGCAACCACTCGGCATGCACACGCTCAACTCCCCTTTGTTCTCCACAGAGGTCCTCCGGCCATCAAAGCCACTGCGTCCTCCGTTGTCCAAGACGTACGATCCAGCATAATCCCAGGCTTCGTCCACGACTCGTACGCTGCCGCAAGCAGCGCATCTGCGGCTCTTTCATCCATCCTTACCTGGTGCACAGCAGGTTCACCCTCCAGGCGTTGGCTCTGACCCCGGGTCCGGCCCCGTACTGTCGAGGGGAGCCGGCCCCAGCTGCTGAGCTCGTGTGCTGTCCCCCCCGACAGGACCGCGGGGGGATCCTTACCGTTCCCTTGGACGGTGTCGGAGGCTGATGCTATGTCCGGGTCGCTTCCGGCCCTCCCTACCGGGACCGAGGAGGCGTCCACGGCGCCCCCTTGAGACGAACCCATCGTCTCGGGTGTTTCGGCCCTCCCTGCCGGGACCGAGGAGGCGTCCACGACGCCCCCTTGAGACGAACCCATCGTCTCGGGTGTTTCGGCCCTCCCTGCCGGGACCGAGGAGGCGTCCACGGCGCCCCCTTGAGACGAACACATCGTCTCGGGTGTTTCGCCGCCGGCCTCGCCGGCGGCAGGTGCCTGCTGTGCGGTTCAAGGCGTCACACGCCCAGTGGGACGCTTCCGCCCAATACGACGTCGTGGCCGGGAGTTTCACGCCAGGAAAAAGCTCTTCTTTCGATGAGGGGCAGACATCAGCAGCGTGCCCCAGTCCGTTGCGTCGACTGCATCGATCCGTGGACGTGGGACAGGCATCGGCAGAGTGCCCGCGTCCCTGGCATCGACTGCATAGCTTCGCCGTACACTCGCTCCTCCCATGGCCCTTCTTGCCACACCTATGACACTTGCCCACTGGAGTAGTTCCGCTGGCGGCTTTGGCGATGCTGCCATTGCCACCAGCAGCCGCGGCCGAGCCACCACCGTCCTCGTTGGTGCCTCTACCGCCTCGTCCGTGACCCTGTCGTCCACCTTTTTCTTTGCCATTTCCTCCACCTTTCCGGCGACCACCGCCACCGCCGCCGCCGCCGGCGTACATAGCATGGCCTGCGTGGCTAGCGTTGGACCCTTTCTTCCTGTTTCCAGAAAGTCGGTGATGGCGTTCTCGAACAGCCTTGATGGTGTCATCACGGCCGATGCTGTCACGTGACGCCAGGTTCCTAGCCTCCACTTCGTATTCGGCAGGCAGAGCGTCAATAAACATGGTGTACAGCATGTGGTCGTCTACTGACATTCCTGCTGTTTGCATTTCCACGGCAAGATCCTCGACCCTGCCCATCTCCTCGAACGGGTTGCTCCCCGGCGCCATCTTAAAGCTGTTAAGGCGCCGGGAGAGGTCTGATTTGGCCCCCGTCGTCTGAGGGCCGTACCATGCAAGGAGAGCGTCCCACGCTTGCCTCGGCGAGGTACAGCGGTGCAAAATGTTTTTATAGCTCTTGCTTTTGAGCGCCGTCGACAGGAAATTCCACGCCAGTGTATGTCTGTGCACACTTTCGCGGCTAAACCCCCTTGCGACAAATATCGAGTTTTCGGTGTCTAATTCCCCTACGGGAATGTACTGCGGTCGATCCGACACGAAAGCAGACAAGAAACCAACTCCTTTGGCGTAATACCGAGCGTCTCTTGTCCAGGGGTTGAACTCAGATTTTAGACCACTAACCGATGGCACAGGAGTGTGTGTAAAGGCCAAACGGCGCGATAGAGGCAGATCAAATCCACCACCCAACTCACCGCCAGGGTATGCACCCCGTCCTCCTGTCCTCCCATGCTGGTCTGGATGACTCACGCAAATTTGTCTCTTGTTCTGCTGCAATCTCTCTTACAGCAGTGGGTACTGCCCCTTGTGGGCTCTCCCCTACAGCAGCGCTACTCACAGCGCTGCCGGACTCCGATCGGCCAATGCCTGCTTCAACAGCAGCAGTGGTCTCTCTTACTTCAGCAGTGGGTACTGCCCCTCTTGGGCTTTCCCTTACGGCAGTGGTTCCTACCGCTGCTGGACTCTCTCCTACAGCAACGCTGCCTTCAACGCTGCCTGGCTCCGATCGACCGTTGTTCCTCGTGAACTCGGCCATCATTTCCCTCATGGCGTTCAGCATCGACGCCTCTCTGTTCTCCATCGCCAGCTTGATCTCGCGTCGCAGCGTTTCAACGTCACTTGGAGAATCGCGCTCTTCTTGAGCCGATCCCTTCGAGGGCATCGTGGGCTTCTGGTACCAGACCTCAAACGTTCAAGTTACACTAGTGTGTTCGTAGAGTCCAAGCCTGGATGCCCTGACCACCACGTGGTCTGATGAGTTTCTTTATAGTCGTTGTATTAGAGGACAGAGGGGGGGGAGAGAGAGCGGAGCCTAGCTCGTAGCTCGGAGCAGAGAACGGAGCAGAGAACGGAGCAGAGAACGGAGTGCTCAAACTCTCCTCGTGAACACACAGCATAATTCATAATAACGCCTGCGAAGATATACGCAACCCTCTACAACTTGTAACCGTCGCTGCTGTTACGATCCAAACGAACACAAGTTACAGATCTCGTGATAGGTTTGTCTTCGAAGGTTGGCTCGCCCGCACGGAGTGTGCCGTGGAATACGTACAAGGGGCCTCCGACAGGGGAGATGATCGGTTCGGGGGAGATTCGGGACACTTGGGGCGTACCGAAGGAAGCGTTGGCGGGCATCGTCCCCGAGTCTTGGCTGGAATGGGGTCTAGACGCAGAGAAGGACTTGGCCCCAAGACCCCCAGAGGCCGGCATGCTGACTGCCCATGAGGCCGTGACCACAACCTCGCGCAAAGCCCAACAGAAGTTGGGCAAACTGGTGAACCAAGGTCGGCACGCTGCCCACACCGTTTCGCTGGAGGAGCTTCCGGAAACGGCAAGCTCCCCCGGACCAGGCGACCCGACAGGGGGGGCAGAGACTAAAGCCTTCGCCAAGGCTCGCTACAGGAGTCTACAGAGAGCAGGAGCCACGACATGCCTTCGGGCGAGGCCAGCAGACTCACTCCGTGTCATACCCGCAGCAGAGTTCGTGGGGATTGGAAGGCCGTTCATGGGGATCGAGGAATACGTGGCAACGAGGTGCCCCTGCTGTGATGCAGTTGATGTGGACACCGGCCACGCGCGCATCTGTCCCAGAGCAGGGGCGCAGGTGAATCAGCACCAATCGCTGGTCCACGCGATGTTCCGTACGTTAAAGCGGCTGGGAATTCAACACCAAATGGAGAGCGGCGAACCGTTCCCCGCAGACTGAAATTTGCGGATGGACGTTGTCGTCAGGAGAGGTCTACCGGACGATCCTCACAGGGAGTATACGAGGGAGACGTCCATCCTGCTGGATGTCACCCATGCTGACCCTCAAGCGCAGATACACCTGGCAGGAGGCAGTGCTGATCACGATGGATCAGCTGCCTCTACCTCCGAGGCGCGCAAGCGCCAACACAACGCTCGTCCGGGACATATGTCCTTTGACGAACGCAGTCACCACCTTGCCACTTTAGAAGTGGAAAACGTTGGGCGTCTCGGGGTAGAGGGCAGCAAGTTCATCGACCAGCTAGCAGCGAGTGTCGTGGAGGGGAGGGACGGTGGTTCGATAGGAAGGAAAGGTGTGGTGAAGGAACGCCTACTCCAAATCGTCTCGGTGACTGCACAGGTCGCCATCTCGAAGAGGGTGTCGTGATTCAAACTCCAGCTTAGGGGTCGACAGGAATCGAGAAGGAGCAGATGGGGGAGACCCACACCGATGGCGTGGGGATGGAGCTTGGATGCGGCTTAGGATTTAAGAATAGAAGGCAAAGAGTACATATTGAGATAGAGGAAAGAGCAAAAACAACAACCAGAGTATCGTAGATAAAGCATAGCAGGAAGTCGAAATGGAAGATAGATAGATCTTGTGCAAGGTTTCCTTTATTTCCGGAGATTTCTTCTTTCAGGAATGTTTTGAGTGATCAGCGTTCAAGCTCATGTTGTACATTGTCGGATGGCAAGCATAATAATAATGTATTCTACTCTCGCCCATTGTCGCTGGTAATACCCCTCGATAGATTTTCCTCTTGTACATAGTCGCTGGCAGTATCTTTAGATAGGTTTTTCCTCGTATATTGCCGCTGGCAACAGACCAGCATTGTGTCTGTTGTCCAGTTTGACACTTCATCAGACTCCTGCTGGCCTTCCAGCTCTACCATCAGAACAAAAACCTCCATACAAAGAAATGACCCGGTCTCATTACCGTGACCACATGACGCAATTTCTCTGCCGAGCTCCACATTTCTTTAGCGGTTGCGGTCTTTCTAGTCGACGCCCATTTTCGCAAAAGTTGTAAGACCTCGTTACGTTTTCTTTCCGGCAATTTCGTCCTCATTCGTTTCGTGTCAATGTCAAAACCTCAAAACTTCTAGACACACGACCCAATTTGTCGATTTCTTTGTGAGAAAACAGGCACCGTTTTTTTGCTGTAATCACCAAACATCCTTAGGTGATCCGAAATCGCGGAAAGTGTTGTTGACTCTTGTTTCCACGCATACATGCTTCCAAATTCAGCATGTTGTCGACATTAATCTCAGCGTAAACTTCCGCCGCTGAGTTTCCCTGTGGTTCACGCACGACAACGACTCCAGGAGGAGCACACATCAAACTTAACCGCTCTGCAGATACCTTAACCTTAACATCCTTACCTATCAACAGTCGCGCTTCTGGCAAAAGCACTGCTGTATTAACGTCAGTGTTTCGATGCAAGTGAAGAATTGCCGCAGACATCAGACCCCACCATACAGCCGACGAACGCCATCCGAGCTAACCTGAAATCGATGACTATACACTCCCCTACCACGTATGAAAAAAGGTGCCTTATCAAACTCGATGTGAACTCTTCAAAAAGCGTCCTTGACGTCCATTTTTGAAACATCAATGGACACTTACGCGCCAACTTGCTCTCGATGATCGCACGTTTGTGTTCTAAATCTGAATAGGATGTCCCCCACATCACACACAGGCGCTTTGTCGAAGTCTGTGTCTGTGTTTACTCTATGTCCTACTCTCAGATCCAGTATCACTCTAACTTTTTTTCGTTCATTTACCACAGCCAATGGGGGTATCCTAAGCCCACGAACCGTACGAGCTATTGACCGGCGTAACGGTAGGACGTGATCGCTCACAATGCCCTCCATCTGTCTGTCCAACAACAAAGCGCTGTGCTGTAAAGTGCTCGATTGATTCCCGTATTGCAGTGATGCTTCCAAATTACCTCCCTCGATAACATCGACTGGCACTCCGTGCCTAACAGCTTGTATCAAACGCATGATGTCATTAAGACCTTTCGAACCAAAAGGTTGCGTTTTACTATCGGACATATATGTACATACGTAGATACTTCCATGATACTCATGACAAAGCTTACGCTACTGCACAACGTGTGGTGTGCACCTGCGTGTACTTTTCTTACCGTCCTGTTTTACGAGTGGTTATCCTGTGCTATGCTGCTCTCTGCTTATGATATGAGTACTGTAACTTTGCTATGTTACCAGAACGTACTCGTTATGTGTACGAGTGTACACAAGAGTGTAAGACCTGCTGTTGTGTACTGGTACTGTATCACATGAACACCGTTATACGGAACAGATCACTACTCCTAGATGGGTACTACCTACGCAGTACGAGCTACGTTGTACCAGATAACCCTGTGGTATCAACAACGACTAGATTTATTGATAGCCGATTTCTGCTGTAGTAGGTGTAATCTCTAATACGACCCCTCGATGCGTTAATACATCGAATCGAAGTAGATTTCGAAGCTCAACTCTGTAACAATGTACTCAAATCCACACAACAACGTGATAATTGTTGCAGGGAAAGTATTCAACATACGCAACTGAGAGCTAACTCATTCTTCTACAATACCCGAGAGGTTACACAAAACAAGAGGATGTGAAATATCGTGATCTGCTACTATACGCGTTCCTGCATGTCTAATACAACTTTAGCTATCAGTTCACACTACTACAACAAACAGACGTGATGTATGTTCCAGTCAGGTAAACGAAGAAGAAATAGCATACTTTTTTCGTTAGTCTAACGCATGGAACTCGTTAATCATTCCGCAACAAGAATAGAAGTGAACAATCTATCAACGTTCCTGCCGCTCACAGAGCAAATATAGGAACACACTAACTTAAGACTGCCAGCTTGAAGCTATACCAAGACATACTGTTTAGAGAAACATCAAACCTATGTAGCTGAGTTTGCTATTTAGCTACCCAATAAAAAATACGAATTCGATGTGGCTACAATGTACCCGTACTCGACACTGACTGCGATATATCGCAATTTTGGACAACACCGACCATTACTGCACTGTAGGGACGATGGACGGGATGCGCTACCAATCAACGTAAGAACAAAGCTTCTGTGATCAGTTCTAGTTGACCAAGGAATTGAATCCCTGTCTGCCCTGTACTAATTGAACATGCAACACTCTACAGCTTCGGTAAGGGAGATACTGCCTCTCATGCTTTCAGTGTCTTGACCTTGTTGGTGCGGACGCCGGTGGCCGTTCGATGTGCTTGGTCCGTTATCCTTGGGTTAGGATTTGAGGCTCAACGTGTGTTGAAGTTGGAGCGGTAGCTAACTTCCTTTCCCTCCAGACTGATTATCGTCTCAGCTCCGCCCTCATTGTTAATCAAGCAGGCAGTGTCTGTTTTTGGTGCTGATTTCGACGGGCTCTCTCTCCAGCAAGAGGAAGCCTGAAGATAGCTTGCAGGTGTACACGAAGGCCGAAGTTGCCAGTGGCTATTGGTTGTCTTGTGTTGATTCCGCAGATCCTGTCTCGGGATTATCCCGCGATCGTTCTTCCGCTATCGTGAGCGTGTGGACCTCCTGTAGCTGACGGTTGGTCTCTATGTTCTCTGTCTTGGGTTCGGCTAGTGTGGAGGCGCGAGTCAGACACAGCTCTCGAGCAGCTGAACCGACCCCTCGTAAAACAGGCGGCGATGTCTCAACTGATTCTCCGGTGATGTCAGATGATGATCCAGTCGGTGATGCGGTGTTTCCAGATGATTTTGATCCTGTGATCCCAGACGCTGATGGTCCGATGATCCCAGATGCTGATGTTCCAATGATCCCAGATACTGATGCTCCGACGACCTCATATGTTGATGATCCGATGATCCCGGGTGATGCTGCTCTGGGGAGTGGATGCTTAGTGTTTTTTCGGGAATGTTGTTCACCCAGTTTTCCTCCTGCGAAATCCGAACTGAGTCTCTGTCGGCGTAGGTGAAATCCATACACGTGGTCGGGGGGTCTGCCCCCGATGCCCTCTTGGCGTGCGTACTGTCAGAAGTCTCAACGATGCCTGGATTGGGTGTCGTACTGGCGGTCTTGTGATGCGGTGTATTCGGTGTGACTCCTTCCGAAGTTGAAGATTCGACTCCGGGCGAAGCAGCAGATGTCTCCCCGAGTGAAATAGAGCTTCTAATGATGATGACAATGATCCAGCTTCTTGCGGTAGCGTTCCAGTCTCTGATGATGGTGCTCCGGTCCCTGATGGGGAAGCGTCAGTCCTTGGTCATCGTGTTCCGGTCCCTGACGGGGAATCGTTAGTCCTTGGTGAATGTCTTCCGGTCTCTGGGGAGGATACTCCAGCTCTCGTCAATGACCCTCCGGCCGTTGTTGTCGATGACTTATCCTCTTCCAGAAGGTTGCTTGAGTATTGCTGCGGTCTGTCTCGGGTATGCACTCGTTGTCGCTCTATCTCTGCAACTGTATCGTCCTCAGGCGTCCAGTCCTGTGTTTGCGCTCGTTGGCGTTTCGTCTTGGTGACAGTGACCTCCTCAGGCGTGTTGTTACCATTCTGTAGCATGCACACGTTCTTGGTCGCAAGCGTTTCTCCTTCATGCTTAGATACAGCATTCTAACGGGGCATTGTTAGTGTCGTTTAAATCGTGCTTCCCAAGGCGCGAAGAAATATTTCGTACGAGCACAGACCCTATTTCTCAGGTCACTGGTTCAGCGGAAGCACAGTGTTGCTGTTGAACTGTAGATGGGAGTTCTCCGTCCCGAGGATGGTGCTCACTCCCGAGCTCATTGCCTTGACGGAAGAGACAAGGTTGCCTCCCAATCCAGGTACGATCATGGCGGGAATTCGAACCGGAACACACTGTCCATCCTGGTCGATGATGTATCCCCAAAGAGTCCCAGTTGTAGTCGCGAGTACTTTCTCGTTACCGGCGGTGACGATGGTCTTCGGCTACTCTATTAATAGTTGAAATCCTTCATGCTGCCCTGCAGTCTTGGAATGAGCTCGTCGTCCAGCAGGTGGTCCGACGCGCCATTGTCCACAATCATTTTGAACTTGTCAGCGTTGGGATGGAAATCCTTCCATCGTTGCCTCCACCAGTCCCGTAAACCCAAACCTCTCGTCGAAATCGGATGGCTTCTCGTCGCCGTTGATGGGAGGTGATCTCACGCTCAGTACAGCAGGGGAGATGTGAAGGCCGTTATTCTTCGACAGGTAGAATTCGAGCCGTCGTGAGAGGTAGTCGTGTGTACAGAGCACCTCTTCTGCTCAGCTTCATGTTGGATCCTGCCTTAATTTTGGTGTATTCCTTGTTCTTTTACTTGTCGTAGGCTCCAGCAGACTTGTCGTTGGTGTCCTTGTTGTACTTGTTGAACCGTTCTTGAGGAGCCTGCTGACCATTCCCGCTCGTACCAGTCGAGTCTTCGTGCTTGTCGACGAGAAGTGCTGGTGGCTTCTCCGTTAGTAGATAGAGGATTGCGTATATATCTTTGCTTGCCCCGTCGTAGTCAGCAATAGCCTTGTCGAGAAAAGCTTGAACTACCGTGCCGGTCGTTCTTCGGTTGGCCGGGGCTTCTCTATACTCTGGTTTGCGTTGTCTGAACACGCGATGCCGAGCTTCACCGCCAGTCGCTTAACCCCTTTTGTACCGCAGTCTCGATTTGGGGACAAACCAGTCTAATTCCAAGTGATTTGTCCCCAAAACGGACTGCGGTACTCAAAGGGTTAAGCTAGTCGCGAAAATTCCCTGGATTGCGGCCATCGAACTTCTTCAGTTCTTTGATAGCATTGGCGAGGTTGCCGCCGTTGTTGAAAGCTGCGTCCCCCATGATGATGGGCACTGTAGTACTTGGCCGAGCGGTCGTGTTAGATACCCGCAGTCAGTCCTAGTCCGAACCGAGTGCGCGGTGTCAGACTATGCTCGGGGGTCCCGAGGCGTTCACTTTGCCTCACGTATGATACAGCAGTGATGCGCGTACCAGATACCAGGTATTTGCTATAATACAGCAGTAATACTGTACGAGTAGAATACGGCAGTAGTACCGCAGCTTAAACATACTTGCATTCATCCTATTTTTTTACTTTGATTTAAGCTAGCACCTGCCTCGCGCTCAGCGATCTATCACATTTTTTTGTCGCTTCTACGATCTTTGCTTTCTTGGCGTTCTTTGGTTTCTTTGCGTGCTTGCTTATGATGTTTTTTTCCCGAAAAAAAAAAAAAGAAAATCTCGGAAAAAGACAAAGTCGATTTTTTTTTGCAGCGGTTTGGCTGACTCTCTTTCGCTCGGTTGGTACATCCCTGGCCTCTCAGAGCTCCCACTTGGACGACGCGTCTTTCGATTACTACTTACCGGACCTTTCAGAGGTTCTTTGTTTTCTCCATTTTTGGCACTTTCGGTTCTTTTTCCCTTGTTTCTTCTTTCGTTTCGTGTGCGTGCGTGTACTCCGAGCACGGCGCCGCTGGCGAGCCCGGCGCCGTCGCGGGTGTCAACGGGTGCTGGCGGGTTCAGGGGGGGTTGCAAGGATCGCGGTCGCCGTACTCGTGGCTAGGAGTCGCGTGTGCCTCGAGATACGAGGGAAGCATGAATGGGCTCTGTCTGGCCTCCACGTACCAGTCTATAAGGGTCGTTCGGGATTCCAAGATAACATTCAAGCGATGCTTATTTTTGCGACCAAGCTGAAACTCACAGAAAAAGCTACGCAGTGTGAGCATTAACAATGTCGAGCTGGCGAACGACGGCCACGGTGAGCACCAGGCTTAACGCGAGGCGGGCGACGAGGCTCACTGTGGCAGAAAGTGAGGGAAACTTTACCCAGGCCGAATATGTGGCGAGGTGGTCGCGAGAGGGCGGGCGGCGCACAAGACTGCGAGAGAAACTCCGCTGTTCGATCTTTTTTTCTTTTTTGACCGGTGCAAGGTGTTCCAATCAGGTAGAAAATTATTACATGAGAGGGGACAGGGATTTTTTTTTTTCTTTCTGGATTTTTCGGTTTCATTTTCAGCATATCACAAGCAATAAGAAATAATTACCCTGCCTGGGGTATGTACGTTCGTACGTACGTACGTCATGTGAACGAGCGTAGCTGGCGGAACCGCCCGCGACGCGAAGCGGATGTGGCGTCCAAGCTGTTTTCTCCTGAAGCATGGCGGCGGGACTCTTGGAATTATCAAGTCGCCAGTTTTCAACCACAACCATATAAAAACTATATTCAGGGCCACTCCTAACGAACAAAAAAATCACGATTCGTGAGATTTTTGTCGTGAATCGTGATTTTTTTTGTCGTGATTCTCACGACAAACAAAATGTGATTTTTTTGTCGTGATTCTCACGACAAACAAAATCACGATTCATGACGCCAATTTTTTTAGCTTTTCCCTAAAAAAAAACAAAATCACGATTCGTGACATTTGTCGTGTCTCAAAATACGCCTGATCAAGGCACAACGCAACCCACGTGCACCAACGGTATCCGATGGTCGGCATAGGGGCATGGCAGACTTTGCTTCGTACGCCGCTTGTGGGCAACGGGCGGCTACCCAAAGACACCACTGGGCGCGGGCTAACGAGGAGGTTGTGGCCTCGAAATTTCCAGGAGGAGGAGCCACTGCTGGAAGACAAACGCGAAAATGACCTGGGGATGTCACAGGCCAGGCCGGGCCGACGGCCTGCGAGATGGAATCTCGCGAAACGAGCTTGGCCGACGGCCGGTGAAGTTGGAATCTCGCAGGCTGGGTCAGGCTTCGGCCCGCAATTCGAATATGTCACGGGCTGGGCCAGGTGCGGACGGCCCAGCCCGGCCTGGCCGTGCCCCACTCTCGAGAGTTTGCTCCACACCCCCAAAAAACGTTGGGTTTGAAATATCAGAACTTTAACTATTTGAAAATATCACGAAACACGACGTTTTTCGGCTTTTTTCGTTAGAACTGAAATGTCACGGATCGTGATCTTTTGGCATGCCTAAAAATCACGAATCGTGATTTTTTTCGGTTCGTTAGGAACGGCCCTCAATCATGGACCTCTGTCCGCTTCGCATAATTTGATGTACGTTTCCTTCCTGAGCAAGCTTACATTGCGAGCAGCATACAGCGGACGAAAGTACTGCTGCAGCATCAGGAAGATACCGGTGATATAGTACCCTCGGCGAACCTATTTTCGAAAAAAATAACTCTTCGTATAAACAATCTTTCGGGGTCGTCAGGTCTGCGTACAAACTGATGATAACGGACTGTTAAGTTTAACTTCCCCCACAAAATGCAGATATCATCAAAATTTTCAGGGTCCTTGAAAAAAGAAAAAAGGCACACGCGTTCCTTTTCGGAGATAGAAGCAGAGCTCCGTTTGCAGGCAAGGATGGCAGGAAGATGCTTTACTATAGCTTCTACTTGTGAGTCACGAGGCTGACAAATCTACGGTGGTAGATGGCGCCAAGCGATGCCCCTGATCTACAGCAGTACCGCGATTGTCTTTGGGGTGGCTATTGAAACAGCGCCAAGCCACGTAAGTACTCGACGCGATCCTCTCGAGATTTTGAGTTATTTCCAGGGGCCTCTGGATACACGCACGATAACTGATACTACTCACTTTAGCGTTTGACATTTGTGTCGTACTTGTACATTTGAAGCTCCACACAGAAGGTTGCTTGGTATTGAAAAAGTCCAGTTCTCTTGCTGACGCCAGTAGATTCTCGGGGTGGCGATGTTGAACGCAGTGCCCGTAGCGTTGGTCGCGCCTACCCGATGCGAGGCTGTAACCTATTATGGGTAGGCGATTCGCGTGTGTACCGGCTCGAAACTGGAAACTACGCTTAGACCCGATTGCCGATGGCCGGACAATACACGGTCTATTAATTAAGTCAAGCGCGAAGTCACAGCTAGGTGAACTTGTACGAGAAGCTTCAACACAAGAGAAGACGAGATGGTGTGATGACCCCAAGCCGCAATGTTGGTTACGTCCGACAGACAGAGCTCTAGAAGAGCATGTTGTTGCAGGAGAGAGACGAAAAATATAATGAGGAAATGAGAGAGAATAGTGGAGAGGAGTGAGCTAGCAGGGCTCGTGTGCTCGCAGCTCAGAAATTCCAAGCCCTGCTCACCATGATGAAATCATTTTTGTTTGGGGGCCCATTCTACTGTTTACTGTTTACCAGTAGTCAACAGGTCGCGAAAAAAGAGAAAAAGTACATCGCACATCCGCCTCCTATGGTTTCCTTCATACAGGAATGATGGTCCTTCCACGTATGTGAGGTGCCAGTATGCGCCAGCCAACAACGGCGTTACAGGTAAAATCGTAATCGCCACTACTTCACACACTGTCTCACTGGTTAATGCAATGTGTGCCAAGCCGTCTGACAGTCCCTATAGCGGGCAGCCGGTACTACTCAGCGGTCCAATAGAGAGACTACCACTACAGACTACTTGTGATGGTAATCCAGTATTAGGTAGTGGAATCATGTACGTGTGAAGGAATACCAGATTCGTGCGTAGGGGGAATATATAGTATGGAGATTCATCGTCTCTCAGCTCCATAGTGGGTGTTCGTTCTTGCTCGAGGCATCTAAACCTCATTACGAGGTGTGGGGTAGAGGTATACCTTTTATTTCGAATAGCCGCACCTTCGATCCCCTTTTCAGATTTTGGGGATGATATGATATTCATCCATTGATCGTCGTGTGATCTACATTCACGACTATTCAGGGTGGGCTAATGTGATCGTATTCCAACATTCAGTAGTGGAATCAAGTACCAGCAAAATAATACGAGATTCGTACGTATGGGAGTATATCGTAAGGGAATCAGGTCGTACGCATGGGAATTGTGCTCGTATTGGGAACGTTCCTTGTGGAACGTTTGTAGACCGTATATATGTATGGTAATGTCAGTAGAATGGGAAGAAATGGGCTTTCACGCTGCGTGAAGAAGCCCGTGTCTCTCCCTATCTCCCCCTGCCTCGAGCGCATTGGAGGCATGAGCAGCATAGATAGCTTAAATCAGTAAGATGTGTGGCCTTGCCAGGACTCTACATCTCTACAACCTTGAGCCCCTTCCCAGAGCGTCCACATGACATACTAGTTTTTCTGTAGTATATACCAGCAGGTACCGTTGTCATTTTCCTACCTTTTCTGTCGGTCGATTAGGTCGATTTCCACGACGTTTCATCCCGGGTACTATTACTTCATAGCGACAGCAGTGGGGCCTATATGAGGCGGTGTACTATACCGAGATTTTAACCGCCACATAATGAGTGACAGCCCTATCGTTATGGAGCGGTTGACCACCCAAATGGGTTCTTTGTACTACTCCAATGTTGTTTTGGATTTTTCAGTGTAAGAGTTACAAGCCGCTCCGTATCGGTTGATACTAGTGACCTTCTATTGAAGGGCGTACGGTTTGTGGGCTTGTGTGCTAGGGTGATATGGGCTGTGAGAGCTCTCGCCCCTTCTCCTTAGTTTTTTTCCTCTACCCTGTTGGGAGTACAATCATCCAATGAAACGAAACCTATCTCGCATGGGGCTAAGGATCTACGAACACTCTAGTGACTCGGCAAGCCAAGGTAAGCCTCATGTGGAACGGAGAGGAGGGCCCTGCTCTTGACCAAGCTGAGAAAGGAAATCACGTCGCTTTTCGGAGACCAACCTTTCGGAGACCAGGTCGAGAGGGCCAGGCTCAAGGGGTAGTCAGGCGGGAGCAGGAGGTAGCTGCTGCTGGTGCAGCAGGGTGAGATTCTGAACCACCATAATTGGGTTTATCCGTGACAAAGGGAGAAGGGTGGACAGCCCGACAGATGAGCTGTTCAATGACGTGATTGGCAGTGGGTCTGCGGAGATCGGCATTTTCTATCGCATACCTGAAATATTAGCTATTGAGTACTGCTTCTGTATTTTCCAAAGGATGGGTCGCGAGCTTGTCTCACTGACCTAATATTTAGTATCTTCGATCTTGTACGCTGGAGACAGCATCAATGGATATCATATGGTAGTGTACTTATACTACAATAACTAGGACTGTGAGTTGGCTGGAGTTCCCGCCAGTCAACTAACTGACTTTAGTCGACTAGTTGGTTGGCGAAGTCAGTCAACTAGTCGACAAATGTCAGGCGAGAGTAGTGAGTCAAGCACACACACCCCCGACCGAGGGGGGCCGGCTGGAGGCACCCCGGAGGGCCCGCCGGAGGCCAAAAATACGCTAGTTAGATTAATTTACACTCAAAAAGTATGATAAATCGACCAAGTTTATCTCTGGTTTTGATCACGGAAGGTAAAATTTTATGTTCGTCTGAGTTTATCAGAGTTTATAGGGATGCACCAGAAATATGGACGCGTGATCCCCGTTTGGGGGCCTCTCACTGGTGTTACATTTAGTCGTAGCAGTCAACACTCGTGGGGCAAGCTGTAGCAGACCAGTATAACAACGCCAAACAAACATAGAAAACACTGGTACCTCTTCCACGACAGGAGCATAAATACTAGATTATTCATCGCCGGCGATTCAGCGATTCAAGAACGATCCATAGTTGAGCTAGCAAGTACCATGTTCATACCCTCCGTGGTATTGGACGAGTTACGCACCAACACACACAACGAGTTTGTACCCTACGAGGTTTAATTTCTGGGCCTTATTATCTTCGCTGAATAGACACACAACTCAGGAAGAGCATCGCTTAAACACCCGAGCCAGTTTCTGGGCATTATGGTCTTCGCTGAATAGACACGCAGCTCAGGGCGAGCATCGCTTAAACACCCGAGTCAGTTTCTGGGCCTTATGGTCTTCGCTGAATAGACACGCAGCTCAGGGCGAGCATCGCTTAAACACCCGAGCCAGAGGTGCATATCATCCACTGACACTGAGCATGCATACTATCGAGAAGGACACAGTCGATGGCGATGGGTTCATGCGCCATGAGTTGCAGAAGACCTCTCTGTGTGCTCGCAGCGTGCGGCTAGCTAGTGGTAATACTACTTGGAGATGCCGGGAAACACGTACTCCGTATCAAACAAGCCTTCCTACAAGCGAGGAAACCCAAATGTGAATATTGCTTGGATAGTTGGCACCACCGCAACTAACTAGAATACTTAGCATACTAGTATCTAGGTGGCAACTATTAGTCAGTTAACTCAGAGCCCTAACAACACCATATATACGCGCGGCGAGGATAAGCCCCCCGTGACGGCAGGGAGCGGCGTATACGATGGTGGAAAGTCCCGGAGATGGTGCCGTGGCGGTGACGTCATTGTTCGGGAGCTCCCACTGCTATTCAACTGTAGTAGCTGAACGTCCCTTGGTGGCAGTATATTCATGGGCAGCAGCAGATTACGTCCTACTTTTACGGTGGGAGTCAGACCGTGAGCGGCCCTGCCGGGTGTAGCGGGAAAAAGGTGGACACACAGCAGCAGCGAAATGACCCATCGAGGAAGCCTACCCTTGGGCACCCTCGTCGCACGGTCGGTCGGGGGAAATCGGGCGGCGTAGCCGCGCGATGAACAATTTCCAGATTCAGCATTTAGCTCCGTGCGAGATAGGTTTCAAATCGTTGCACTATTGGTCTCCCAATAGGGTAGAGGTGAGGGACTCAAGAGAAGGGGTGATATGCTAGTTTCAAGGTCGCGACACTTTGTGTCCGTTGTTAGGTTTGCCCGTTGAGCAGGTATACTTGTCAGTACTCACGTGGGTTGTTTGCTTTGAAATAGAACAAGAGCAGCTTTATTATTTTCGTAGACGATGGAGACTGAGAGCAAGGCTCGTGCCTCGCTGGGAAAAGCCCTGGTTTTGCATCTAAGATACGCCTCCCATGTACTACAATTACGATCCCAATACTTGAACCCAGGTAATTCCTGGCCTTTCAGCCTGATTGAAAAGCAGTACCATACCACAAGCCTACTCTGACGAGCCATATGCAGAATTTTGGGAAATTGGAGGAAACCCTGATTCTACGAACTAGAAGATGAATCGAAGATGCAGCTCCTCAAAACCCACTCCCACGCCTCTAAACGGCAAGGTACGCCAAAACAAAAGAAAAAAATGAAGGCCTAGCCGTAAGGGGCGGAATAAATCGTCAACGAGAGCCATCGCCATACTACCCGCAAGGAGGGTGGGGCGAGAAAGTGTCTACGTGAAAGCTAACGTTAGCACAAAGGGCGAGATGGTTCTGTGCCGCAGCTTGCATTGTCAGTTTTTCCTAGATCGCCCCCAGCTCCCGAGCGGGGGGGTCGGCAGGACAAGAAGGAAAATGACACGTCACACGCCAAAAACCACCTAAACCCAGACCTAAACTCCGGAAACGTATCCTGTGTCACAAATGATTGGCCCGATTACCCAGAACTAGCTCCGACACTGAACCGGGGGGTGGGCGACACAACATACGAAAAACCATCCCCAACTCGACCCAAGAAAAACAAATTAGGAGCACACCGAGCAGGAAAAAGCCCGACCCGAAAACTCGGAAAACGTCAAAAAGTAGAAGACAGCCCCCCAAAGTCCAGGAAAACGACTAAAACAAATGTCGAGTGCAGCCGACAAGCTAAAATCAGCTAGCCACGGTTGCGCCGCGAGATTAATCTAAGATACGCTGGAGCCCCCGTGCAAACGCGCTAGCCAAACGTATTTGCAGACACCGATAACCTCGTACAGCTATAGCTGAAGTCGTGTAGGGCGCCGGGGAAAGAAGAAGCTTGGTCGGTCCCGGGTCGTCCAAACGTCGAACCAAAGGTACTCCATCCGTCGGTGTAGTCGCGCAGATTTTCCCGAGCCACCACAGACCATCGTTGCCCTTGTATCATGTTTAGGCCCCGTTGAGAAGCACGGTGTTGCAGTATCGGCGAAGCCAATCGTCGTGCGATACACAGCCATAGCCGGGCGCCAGAAACCACTCGCCGTCCCTCCGAGAAAGCTCCCGGCGTGCCGCGCCGATTCGCATCCGGCGGTACAGGCGGTCTGTTTGGCGGTGCTAGTCCCAGTAGCGCAAAATATCGTGGCGAGAAAGCTGAAGATCCATTTCCCGTTCCCAGGATGGTCGGGAGAGTCCTGTCCAGTGCATCTCGTACATCGCGGCAATGACGCCGCCTCGACCTCGAACCGATCGGTGCCCGGTACTTTCCACTTGGAGTCATTGTAAAGGGGTCGAAATGTTGTCCTGAGTGACGTGAAGGGGGGATTTCTTGGAGAAGTTGTTGAGTACGCGCCAATCCCGCTAGCAAATACTTCGGCATGTCGCCACGGTCGTGGGGGTTGGAACAAGGCTTGCAGCGTTGAACCGATACGTGCCGGCGAGCATCAGCGCCAGGCATATCGTAAGGAAGATCCGAAAACAGGAGGTTGGCCCCAAGACGAGATCCGGCCGAGGTGTCCGCTGAGAGGCAGGTGCCAACTGCGAGGACTTCGTCGCGGCCCGTCCAGTTGAGCGAGAGTTTGGCCTTGAGGACCTTGGCGTCTGTGTCAGGCTTCGCGCCCAGGCGAATATTGACCGCCGTTACGTACAACCAGCCGACAACGATGAATTTGGGGACTGGACGCAGAGCGTCGGAGAGGGCGGAATGGCGGCGATTCAAGGGAGCAACGGTGAGGGATTGGTGTTCGCAAACTACGCCGTACGCGTGCTGCTGGCGGTCCGTCGCCAGGTCGCAGTAGGCTACGTGGTCCCAGGTCATACTCTGGTGGCCGGCGACTCCAGCACGCTCGAAACTCGTGAGAGGGAGGCGTGGCAGCCGACCCATATCGACTTCGTTGGGAGCCATACTCGTGGCGTCGTTAACGAACTTGTTGTAAATAAATTCGGCATGGGGAGCTGTTCATCTCAGTTGTGTTGGATCTCGTTGACGACAATTTTCAGGATCTGGGCCATCGTGTAGTTCACCCACCGTTGCCATTTGTGTCGTAGGAGCTGGAGGCAATTTTCTGACCCCTAGAAGCTGATAGACGGCGTGCGAAAGCGTGGAGAAGAACTGGAGACGTTGTCAAAGAGGATGCTGCGCGGGCATCCCCAGAGGGGATTATACCGGTCGATGAGAACGGTCGCCGTGCATTCAGCGGTGAACTCAGCCGCTGTGACTTCGAACATGTCGGCTCGGCCACTGAAACGATCAGCGAAAAGTAAGATGCAGATATTACCTCCAGGCGTCACCGGGACAGGGCCGGAGTAGTCGACGCTGATATGGATACCGGGTCCTTCTGGCAAGGGCATCGTGATGGTGGGCCACCGAATCGTCTGCCGCAACGTTTTCCGTGCTTGGCACTTCAAGAAATTGCGTACCCACCACTGGGTGCAGATGCTCATACTAATACACCACCCACCACTGGGTGCAGATGCTCATACTAATACACCAACAGAAATGTTCGAGCGCTACGTAGGGTGCGCGCGCTTCCCAGGTGACAGAAAGCTGTGGAATGGCTAGCCTGCATGACCCAGGGGCGAATGAGCAGCGGCACATAAATACGAATAGGCTCGTTGTTTAATAAGCAGGCCGTATGAGCTCTAGGAGCCATATCACTCCAACACATAAGCCCTATAGACCAAAGGCCGACTAACTATAAAAACTCAATACTAAACGTCTTTAGGGTCATTCTCATCGGAGTGTTAAGATCAAGCAGGCGGGACACTTTGTATCCCTGGACAGGTCAGCCTATTAAGTTGGTACTCGTTGATACTCGCGTGTCTTGGTTGCTCAGAGATAAAAGAAGAGCAGTTTTATTATTTTCGTGCACGCCGAGACTGACGCGAAGCTCGTGCCCCTCTGGAACTGGAAAACCCCTGGTTTTCCACCTAAGATACGCCTTCCAAGTATTACAAATACGATCCCAGTGCCTGAACCCATGTAATTACCGGGCCTTCAACCTCATTCAAGGCAGTATCATAACAGGAGAGCTTTCCCCCCATAATTTCCACATTTTTTTCGCGCAATTTTCAGTCTTCCAAATTTTCCTGATTTTTTTTCAAAATATGTGAAATTTAGCTGCCCTGATTTTTTTGCTCCTGGAGAATTTCACGAATAGTGATAGAACGCCTCGGTATCTTGATATGTATGTCCAATTATTTTCAAACTTTGGAAATTCTGGAAAAAAGGCTCTCCGATAAGAAGAATGAGCCTTAGCCCCAACTGATACGAAACGGCATTCAACTGCCAGGCTGAATATTCCAATTCAACGCCCTCCCCGATTCTTCATACGTCACATGACAGTGACGACAGTGACGAACCGACAATAGACTCGATTTCTTCATATAATGAAATAACGACAGGGGCAAGAGGCAAATCGACCCCATGAGCGCAAACCTCATCCATGCTTCCACTTTCAGTACTGCACTCGCAAAAACAGACTATAAATACAACAGCCACCCTTTAAAACAACAAAAAATGTGAACCATGTAGTGCCAGAGATCGCGAGGTCCCCCGATCAAAAATATTCCTTCGTCCCCCACTACTGCCGTAGATATACACACACACCGCAACAGCTAAGATATATATATATATACAACAGTAGTATATGCAATCTTCTTGGCAATATACAATTTATCTGATGATGCTAAATGTGGCCTAAGCCATCACAACTGCAGAAAGTATCTGACCAACCACAAGCTAATATTTTTCATTGCAAACACAAATGCAACACAACTCGCTTGTGAATCGAATTTTATCCTCAAAAATATATATTCTCGCGATTTTCCAAACAGGATTTCAATCATCTATCAAGTTCGGAAAAATAATACCCAGTTAGATAATCTAATTGAACCTCTAATCACCCCGACAAAAAATATCCCTTTGTCCCCTACACTAAGTAGTACCGGTCATGAACACACACGGCAACGGTAATAGAGTGAAATGGCATACATTCTTCTCCGCAACGTTGAATTTACCCGATCCTAAATGTGGCCTAAAAAGCCGCCGTAGCTACAGAAAGTATCTGGCCAACCACAAGCCACCTCGTTTCATTGCAAAACAACTGCAAGACAACTTGCTTGTGATCCATACCAAATCCTAAAAAAATCCCTATCTCTCGAATTTCCAAACAAGATTTCAACCATCCATCAAGTTCGGAAAGACAATACATATATATAAATTCCTACATGCTTAACAGTGGTAATCGCCCGGACAAAAACATCTCTTCATCCCCTTCGATCGCCATGCACATTGTACATGACAGACACCGTAATGGCAAAGCGATATAGCATACATTCTTCTCCGCAACTTAGAAATTACCAGACTCTAAAAGTAGACTAGGCCCTCCCAACTACAGAAAGTCGAACCACAAGCCACCACAATGATATGCGTGCATGCCTCAAACGGTATGGTCCGGAACTGTACGATAGGACGAACGCACCGCTTAGTCTGCAAGTCCGGATGCTGAAGGCCGAGGTGATTGAGACCTTGCTGTACGGTCGCGTGACGTGGACCCTTAATGCGGACCACTTCGCCAAGTTTCGATCAGCCCACCACGAAGTCCTTCTCCGAATCAATGGCTTCCAGCGCCGACTACGCACCGACCACACCACCCTCTCGTACGCGAAGGCGCTCAGGATAACACGATGCGAAAGTATCGAAACGACCATCCGTTAGCGGCGACTCTTCTTTGCGGGGGCTCTGGTGCGGCAACACGAGGGGCGATTGCTCAGTCGGTTAATGTTCGGGACGATCGCTGGTGGGGGGAGCCCGAAACCAAGCGGGCAGCTCAAGACTTGGCCTAGGGCCATTGCTGAGGACCTTAGAGTGTTCAAAGCCACCGAGGGATCGACGGAAGACTCCCCCTTAGTATTTGGAGGTGGGACCGCACTGTGGCCCACTGCAGCAAACCAGACGGGAAAGTGGTACCGGGGAATCCTCGAAGCAGCTGAGCGGTTCATGGGCAGGTAGCACGAGGCTAAGGCAAAGCTGAGTAGACAGCGCCGCGCATCCGCTGTGGGCAGTGTTAAAGGGAACGGGGGCAGGGGCAACAGCAGGAGGGGTAGAAGGAACACCGTACAAGTGTATGGGGGCAGGGGGGGGAACGGGAGGAGTAGATGGGAGACCGCGGTAGAAGAGAGTAGCAAAGAGACCGCAGACAGGGTAGCAAGGTACCAGGCCGACTGCTAGGTTGGACCTTTCTTTGCTACTCGTACCGCCAACTGTTGCGGCCGTTCGGTATGTATTGGCTTGGTGCTTTGATTTTTTTTTCCGTGACTTAATTTTTTCTCGTCTTTTCCCCTTCTTATCCTTACGAAAGAAGTGCTACATAGTGGGTGGGTGACGAGCGTTTCTCTTTTTACCTAGTTAAGTGTTCCCCGGGAAGCATATTTCCCTTTTTCCTTCCCGTTTCTCCCCCCTTGCACGTCCATTTAGGCTCATGCTCGGGGTATGTGTCTGAGCTTTGGCTTCCCATTTTATTTACTTACTTGGGAGTTTTCTCCTTTTCTGTTCGGTTTGGTTTCTTCGTTGCTTCTCTGTCGTTATGGTGTATTTTGGTTGCTAGCGTATGTATGTATGTTGTCTCGGCCGCACTTAGTGCGAAGGCATGGTATTGCGTAGGCTATTAGTGCATTGCGGTGTGTTATCTCTCTGTCGTAGTCTGTGACCACAGAGCTCGTATCTTTCTAGGGTGAAGAATTAGCACGGGCACTGGGCTTGCTGGATGTCGACGAGTAGAACAACGGTTTAATGTGAAGAACACACACGTTTCATTGCGCAGATAACCCTGGAATACGACATCACATTCATGCTCATATATGTACCGCTGGTATGATATATACAGATATACCGGTATATTTTACAGTAAAAATATAGACCGATACACGAAAATTTGATAAATAAGCGTGGACAGGGGTTTCCTGTCGCTCTCCGGGGCCGTACAAAAAAAAAAACAGTAATAATAGTGGACTGGACGAAGGTGCACCTTGTGGTTCGCATTGTGTCCGTTGGTGTCCGGTGTTCGATACTACCATTCCATTAACACGTACACGAACTACTGCAAGACAACTTGTTTGTGAATCAAATCAAATCCTCAAAATATATCATCTCTCGAATCCCAAACACTATTTCAACCATCCATCGAGTTCGTACAAACAATTTTGGTATTTGAATCTGCTAATCATGACTTCGCATCCCCTCTCTCTTATCCTCCCAGTATGTATAGTCACAAGAGTGCCCCATCCCGACTCGTCAACACCCGGAGGCAGTCACAAACAAACGATACCAGCAAAGTCATTGAGGTAGTACCACCAATCATGCTCCGCAACGAAAATTCACTCGTCAAGGCGTATTTACCGTCGCCCCCCCTACACCGTAAAAATCGACTTTACAACCAGTCTATACCAACCGTCATGCTCTGCAGGGAACGCCACATGGCGTGTTGAAACTATACAAGACAGCTAGCCTGTCCATGACAATCGTTATGCCCTCCAGGGCACGGCACGCCACATGGTGCGCTGGAATCACAAGACAGCTTGTTTGTCTGCATCAAAAATACCCTGCTACTACTAAGTGGGAGGGGGGGGGGGGGGCGTATCTTTGGGAATGGACCCAAACGATACATCTCCTCCTACGTGGTACCATCTGCGTACGACTCTACCCGAAACGCGCGATAATTCTACCATTCAAATCCAACCCGAATCGCAAAGGAAACTTCTCCCATCATCCACGAATCTACCCGGAACAAACGAGGTTTTTGCTTCCATTCCAAAATCCAACCCGAATCGCAAACGGTATATCTTTATCGTCCGCAACTTACCTGGAAACAACCCTAATTTTTCGCACCATTCAGAAATCCCTAACCAGTCACAAACGACATATCTCTTTTCGTATCGGTACACGACTCACTCGGAGAAGACAATAAATCTCATACCATTCAAGAATCCCTACAGTACCCGGTCGCACACGATACGTCTCCAAATTGTACGATCAAAAATAATGTTCAATCGAACAGGTGTATCCATCGCAGGGAAAAACTTTAACCCTACAAAATGTCCGCCTATAGCCAGATGTTCCCATGACCAAACCTTCCTTTATCCTCCACTAACACCGCCATAGATACACAGATCGTAACGGTGACCCCGAGACAGCATACATCCCTTTTCACATAGAATATATCTAACACTAAAATCACCCAAAAATACTAGTTGCCTGTGATACATCATCACACCGAAAATACTCTTTGATATATTAGCTCCTAGTAGCCGAACTAAGAAACACTAAAATGCTGCAACTTTCAACACAAATAACCTAAGTCCTCCCAGCTAACACAGTTATTCGACCATCGGCAGAACATCAAATACTCCATTTTTCCCCACGTCCCCGGCCCGTCCTCAATCCGGCGTCCCCCGGGACGCGCCGATTTTATCCCCGCCTGTCTCCGCGCCCTCAGTCGCTTCCACATCCTCCCCCCGTAGCGGGTTCACCTGCACGCCCCAGCAGCAGGACGCTCTCGGCGGCCTTGCAGAATATTTGCCGCCCGACATGCGTGAACAACGTTTGGCCTCATTATCGGACGAAAACTACGGCGCGGTTGCCGACAATCGCGTCGATCTCGATGCCGATGACGAGGTAGTTGCGTCGGTCGCTCTACGGGACGTTGCCGTCGCGGGGGTGGACGCCCATGCACGCGCGTTCTCGCCCGCGTCGGCGGCCGTCGCGCACGGTAATCTGCTGTGCTCACAGTAAGTGGCACGGGAGGACGATCGTCGCATTCGGGAACAAGACCGCGTCGCTCGCGCCAACGTACACAGAATGAGAGACAAAGGTGCTCGCCCTCCAAAAGCACAAGGACGCCGTGGAAGCGGTTCACAGGGACCTCGAGCTTGAGCTGGCCCAGGTCAAGGTGGTCAGTGTCGTGGCTGCGGAGGACGCCGCGCGCATCGCTGATGCCGGTGCGGTTCAACGGGCGTAGCGCGTGGATGACGTTCGCATGCACCGTGCTGTTGTCACGCGTTCTACGAAGCCTCTTTCGCCTGATCCAGTCCCCGAGAGTGTCTCCGACGCACGACCCGTGAGTCGTGGTCTCTCTCACAGTGTGGACGTCGGTCCTCGGGCGCCTGCTGCCACCGCCGTCCACACCGTGCATGCTTCCACCGCCGCAGCCGCCGCCGCTCATACCGCACCTGCATTGGCTCCCATTCCGACCGGCCGTGTCGACTCTTGGGGTTTTTCCATCAACTGGCACCCCGCTGTCTCTACTCTTCCCCCGTCGTTACGGGAGGAAGCGACCCCAGACCTGATCACTGACGCGGAGGCGCTGTTTCGTTCGCCCCCTTGGAGATCGCGCCGCGCCGCGGTTTTCTCGTGCCCTCGCCGACGTCTCAACCCTTTAAGCCGCGGAGCACAGTCGACTTACCGCCCAGTGTCGTGGCCGCCATGTACCACGCACGGGTGCCAGGCGGGGCCGGTCTAGGTTATTTTCAAGACGGTTGTCGAGTCCGTTCTTCACGCTGCGGCGCCACAGCCTCCGGAGCCGCAGCTGTTCCACGAGCCCGTCCGACCCCACCCCTTGCAGCCGCCGCTGCCTGCCCGGGGTTCTCGGGGCCTAGACACTATCATCACCTTCCGCCTCGAGGATTCCAAGGGCATGTACAGTACCAGCATCACGGCCAGCCCTTCGCGCCACCATTTGCTCAGTACGGTTTTGCAACACCACCACTTGCGTATGTCCACGCCCCACCTCCACCGGCAACGTACGGCATCGCACCACCGCCCTCATACGGCGCAACATCTCTCCGTCATCCGCATGTGTACGGCATCGCGCCGTCGCCAGCATACGGGGTTGAGTGGTCACAGCCGCAGCCGGCTCATTCTGCAGGACCGGGAGCACCTCCTCCGCCACTGCTGCCACCGCCATCGCCACCGCGTACATACGCAGTCGCCACCCATCAGGGTCAGGCTGCAGCATTTTATCCGGGGCCTCAGGTTCCGCCGTTTCCTTCCGCTGCGGCGGATGCCGTGGCTCGGGCGCGGATTAGATTCATCTTGAACAACTTAAAACTCGATCTTCTTCCGCATTTATCGTCGTTGCCTTCACATGATCCATCTAGCGTCTTCGATTTTTTTCAACTGAGCAACACCCTTCGCCGTTCGGTAAAATCTATACGAGCGATCGCGGGTGACACGGACCCCGATCGTTCGCACCCGGATTGGCTCCATGCCTTCCAACGCCACGTACAGACAGCGATCCGGCCCGCCCAAGGAAATAGCGTATCACCAGTCACGTCGAATCCGTATTCGCCTCGATCCTCGTTAAGCTCGCGGATGCTGTCCTCGCTGGTCTGGAGGCTTTGGAATTGCTGCTGAAGGAGATTGCGCCGAATGTTTCCTGGATTAACCCCGCGTATATATCATGCTCGCTAACTTCCACGTACCGGCCAACACCACGTTCAAAGCGTGCCTTGTTGAGCTCATAGTGGTCGCTGGTGCCGTGATGCCAATGGGCTTTTTCAACCCGGGGTCTATGACCATCGTCGAACACATCAAGACCTCCCTACCGATCCAGTTCCCCTTGGTATTGTTACTTTCCCAAGCAGCCCTTAACGGACATTTTACGACCATCAAACAAGTGTGGGACGTATTTGAGGTGACCAAAAACAAAATACGACTTTAGTTTGCCCCGCATCTCACCTTGCGTCTGCGCCGAGCCGCTCGTTCTAACAGCGAACGGCTATCAGCAAGCCACGGGTAATGACGGTCGCCGACGGCAACTACTACGACGTGTTGGACAACGCCCACGAAGTCGACATCGAGGACGAGGAGGAATGAACTCAGGTTGGGTCTGTCGCGCAAGGGTCCTCGCGGTCGAAATTGCGGCTGTTTACACGTACGCTTTTGACTCAGAGAAATCCGAAGAGGCGCGCCGCCGCATTGGACGCCGATGTATGAACTGCGCCAGCGAAAACCACTTCCTCCGCGCTTGTGACCGTGATTACCTCAACCATTTCGAACAGTTCACAGACGAGTTTGGCGCAGGCTCAACGGCCAAGGTCAACAAGCGGTAGCCCATCATTAAGAGTAGGATGCGCACTAGATACGGGAAAAAACCTCGCATCCAGAGGTAGGCAGGACCCATAGGAAGCCAAGGACGTAGGCAGCCGACCTACGCCGGCGACACACTCAGCAGGATTGATAAACCCTACTGTAGTATTTTAGTTGACGCTACGAGCGGCCCTTCTTCCGCCGCTCGCTGTCCGCATGCCTGTGCCTATGGTATCGACTCCCCGGTTCTTGCGTTGTCATCCTGCCCCCCTCTGCCGGGCGAGGCGATATCGCCTGGAACCAAGTGTAGCGAAACTATCGACCCCTCCCAGACTGGAGCGGTACGTTCTGTTACGCCGTGTCGTGGACTGTCAGACTCTCCGAGACTGGGGCGGTACGTTAAGTTGCACAAATGGAAGCCGGCGAACACAGGAGTCGTGACCTGTGTTCGTCGTCTGTTCCCAAGTTTGACATGGAAGAGCCGTGTTTTCACTCCCAGTATGCTGCTTCACGAGTAGCAGTAGGGGATATGGGTACCCCCCGGTCGGGTGGCAGCCCGATCCAGTTGGACGCCTTTGGTAGAGCGAACGCCTCCGAGAGGTACCCTAGTAAACAGGACCTACGTTATAGACAAAAGCTATAGATATTTACATATTTTTACTAACAATATTTGGTCCTATTTACTATGGTCCTCCGTCGTGGGGTTTACCACAAGTCGGGTTTTATCCTGGCTGACGGACCCTGATTGGGGTTACGGCGCAGCTGCAGCCCTTCGAAATTATTGATAAGATTCGAACGCACGGATCCCAGGTTTCTGGTCACGAAGTACTTTTGACCTATGGTGACTGCACACCCCTCTTGTTTCGAGTGGTGCACTCGATACTCCTTGCGGCCTGTATAACCCTCGCTAGTTGGTGCTCTTGACCTACACTTTGTGGTCTACACAGTAGAGCACAAACGATTCTGCAAGTTCTCGTGGTTGTTAGATGTCAAAGGCGGGCTTAGTCTCACACATCGAATATCAAAAACTTGTTTGTTTTATTAGCGACTGTCTTCCACCTCTCTGCCCTCTCAACCAAACACACACTCAAATCGACACACCCTTGCCTTATCTCTTGAACAACAACAAATCCTCGCTCCGCTGCTGCGAGACTTCTAGCACCAACTCCACACCTCCCGACGACTCCTCCTCTGCTTGGCTACCCTCGTGGCTGCTTCACGATGCTGCTCACTCAGACTCCGACACGTTACTGACCATGGGGGCTGCAAAGACGACGCGAGGCAGTCCGATGCCTTCCGAGTTGAAAACTTTCATTACTTGTTTCTACTGTCCAAGATCAAACCTTCCTGTTTTGCTCAAAGTGCCCCGAAAATACTGATGTTCTGCTGTATTTTCAATTTTCGCAGTCTGTAGTGCTCGTTCTCTATTCAAGGCCCAAGATGGCTTCGTTTTGAGTAAATCTACCAAACTGTTCATCCCTCTCGATTCTAGTGCACAAACTCATTTCTGCAACAACCAGAATCGACTTTCTTTCTATGAATCGTCACATTCATATCTGCATAATAAACAAGCCCTTTTTTCAAGAAAATATATTGCTTAGATCTCGATCTCTGAGCGTGCTCGGTTGGTACATCGCTGGCCTCTCAAAGCTCCCACTTGGAAATCGCCTCCTTTTATTCCTTGCCGGACCTTTCCAGCGAGTCTTTGTTTTCTCTGTTTCTCTTCGTACTTTCAGTCCTTCTTTCCTTTATTCTTCTTTCGGTTCGTGTGTGTGCGTGTACTGCGAACCCGGCACCGTCGCGAGTGTCAACGGGTGCTGGCGGGTAGAGAGAGAGTTGCAAGGAGCGCGGTCGCCGCTTTCGTGCCTAGGCGTCGCGTGTGCCTCGAGACACGAGGGATGTATTAATAGGCTTTGTCTGGCTTCCATTTGTGATTTTTGATAGAGCACGTACGACTATTGTGTTTATGGGTCTTCCGGGAATGTAATATATTATTCAAGCGGTGCTTATTTTTGCGACCGGGCTGAAATCTCAAGAGGTAGGTACCCCGTCTGAGCACCAACATTGTCGAGCTGGCGAACGAGGTCCACGGTGAGCACCGGGCTTCACGCGAGGCGGGCGACAGTGCTCATTGTGGAAGAGAGGGCGGAAAGCTTTACCCGGACCGAATCGGTGGCGAGATGATCGCGAGAGGGGCGGGCGGCGTACGAGGCTGAGAGAGAAGCTCTGCTGTTTGGTTTTTTCTTTTTTTTCATTTTTTCTTTTTGAATGGTGAAAGGTGTTCCAATCAGGTAGTAAATTATTATACGAAAAGAGACGGGTTTTTTTTTTCCTTCAGAAATTTTCGGTTTCACTTTCATTGTTTTTGCTGTGTTGCTGTGCCGTGCTGTGCTTTATCTTTCGTACATCCGAGTACAGACACAGAGCACATCGAAAGAAGAAAATAAGTACGCTACTTGGGGTATGTACGTACATACGATATGTGAGCGAGCGTAGCGGAAAACCGCTCAGGACACGAAGCGTATGTGGCATCCGAGCTGTTTTCTCCTGAAGCATGGCGGCGGGAGACTCTTGGCATTATCAAGTCGCCAGTTTGCAACTACAGGGGTCATGAAAAAAACAATATTCAATCATGGACCTCTGTCCGCTTCGCATAATTTGATGTACTTTTCCTTCCTGAGCGATAGCGAGCGGCCGTCGAAGCGCCTTGTAATCTCTGACCACATTTTATTTAATCTCCGGTTTCCTGATGATAATGACGACCAAACATCTGATATGATTCTCAGCAATTTCCCTGCGTTCATCTAATGTTCCATCTCAAACTCAAACCAACCAATCACGTTTCTTGTTTCCTTGACCGGTAGCCAAGTGAGATTTATTTCTCCCAATGTAGGACCTCCCCAATTTCCGGACCAACTATCAACTTCTTCTTACAATAAGGGGCTACGTACAAGTACGTATATAAACTCTTCACGGTTGTTCACTCACTCGTGGTCATCGGTCGCTCTCCTTGTGGCAGGCACTATCAACCCTTTTAGGACCGCAGTCCCGTTTAGGGGAAAAACACTTGGAATTAGAGTAATCTGTCCCCAAAATAGGACTGCAGTACTAAGGGGGTTATAATATTAAATACTACTGCTGTAATTATACAGCAGTAGTAGTGCAGCAGTGCACACAGAACATAAGTTTTGTGCAAAACGCGCGCGCTTCTACTATTATGGGACGTTATTTTATAATTATTCTGATGTTGTTTATCACAGATCTCCCATGCATATACTGACTGCTGTGCCAAACCCGTTTATTCCATCATGCTACTAAATACGGTACTCGCAGTATATACCAGGTGCATGGGAGTACAGAAGTACATAAAAACTGGTCCGGGATGACACAACAAACTAAACTTCATCGCGCGAGAAGGAAAAACTTGTAAAAAAGATAGAAAGATCCCTTCGGGGATTGTTTTTTTTAGCTTTTTATGTTCTCGGTCCTCGGTGGTTCTCTTGGGATCCGGGTTTGGTTGATGCTGTTTGCGCAATAAACGCGACAAAAAATAATGAAGAAGAAAAAAAATAGCCCAAGGTGTGGCCCACGGACCACCAAGGGGATTTCTGCGATATATTTTTTAGTAGGTCTTCATAAGTCCCCCCGGAAAATAGAGCCCTTTTTTCGTTAGTTCACACCACAAGCACCCACCACCCAACGCACAGGTTGCCGCTGCTGTCGATACCAGAACGGGCCCATACCACAGTGCACATCGCGCGACCAGAGACTCTGAGAGACACTTTGTCAGGTCAGTCAGTTTTGATGCCGTTCCTGTCCTTCTGCAGTAAATTTCGACGTGCTCTCTGTGTCCTCCACATATATATCTCGTATGCCCTGTACTGCTATTATTATAAAGCGTATAGCACGCCTGCCGTTGTGTTCTCTCTGGATTGCACCAGCACATTATATGGGGTATGCTATTATACCAGGTACCTGCACATATGATATGGTACACATGCCATCTTTGATCATCGCCAATCGTGGTACCGCTGCAAATATATTAATATATGCTCTCCTGCTGCTGCTGCTGTTGCCCTTCTGTGGGAATCTACATACACACAGCATAATAATAGGTCAGCAGTAGCAGCACGCCTTCCTCTTTTGCCTCTCTTGCCGCTCTCTGCACCTACCTACCTGTGTAAATATCATATACGCTCGTACTGGTAGCCACGGTATGCATCATTTTATTATTTGTTAAAATTGTACATAGCCTGCCAGGGCCATGCCTCCGAATTACGGTGTTGTTTCTGTTTATTATGTTGTTGCTCTTGTTACTACGTGTTCCACACCGAAGGTAAGGCATGTAAGCTGATTGGAGCCACCCTTCCTTGTTTTTTCGCCTGCGAAAGCACTGTATCACCAGATACATGAAGTATGCACGGCAACGCATGCATACATACACACATTCAGGCAGTCTCTGTGTGTGATGCGTGGTGACACAGCAGTACTACGTATTATATGCCCTATTCTTGTTCACGTAGACTTTATTTCTACAAGTAGTAAAAGTATCTATTCCAGGTAGTCAATACTGTACGAAAACCATTAATTTTTCCGCCTCTCGAGCGCCTCTCGCGTTCAAGATACGAGAAACTTGCACACTTTCCACGGCACGATATTAATATGATACTTACATTTACAACACAGCACAGCAAAGTGGCGTTTACAACACAGCACAGCAAAGTGGCGGCACGCCAGCAGATAATAGACAGCGACTGCCGTGCCGGTCATGTGCCGCTTTTTTAGCGTGCGTGGCATGCAAGAGCGCATTTTACTCGATGATAAGACTTCCTTGGTGGTTGGAGTAGTGATCACCTCGACACATCAATTTCGAAGTCAGAAGCGAACCCAACCCCTTATCCAACTACAGGCTGTATTTATTCCTCGTACCAGGCATGCATCATATGTATGTACTTGGAATTCCGCTTGGGAAACAATTCAGAGTGTCTGTGCATATTAACTTTGTGTATCAAAGATTTCCGTCGGGAAGATGATCATAATAATGCCTCCCGGCATCCCCATAATCAGAGACGAAGAACAGCTACAATATATTGGATTTCTTACGTTTGAAAAAAAAACACTCACTTGCAGCAGCGGCAGCACTTTTTTTGCAGGACCCAACGAGCAAACAGAAGTGCGTGCAAGCAGCAGTATCTACCAGCAGCAGCAGCAGCAGCAGCAGCAGCAGCAGCAGCAGCAGCACCAAGTTGCAGAAGCAGGCAGAAGTGCGATCTAACTTGCGCTCCTCGACACTCGCTATGAAAGCAACGCCGCCACAACGAGAAGATCGCCCTCCTTCTTCTTCGTTGTCCTCTCTGCCCGAAAGGGAGTCGTACCAGGTATCATCAACATTTTCGTAGACACCTCCAACTAACTATATCTACCCGCGGTACATCACAGACTGTGTACAGGCTCTACCCCCCCCCCACTCCCCCCCCTCGGTGTGGATCTGCCAATTCCCCTCTGTCTGGCGGTTTCTTTTACGGTTTTTGGGCCAGCATGTGACCGAAGTCCGCGCTCTGTGATTCCGGGCAGTGTTTGACTGAAAATCGCCTCGTCCTTAACGACTGGGAAGAAGTTCCTCTCACCACCATATATTTTGACTCCTTCTTCGAGGCATATCACATTTGGAAATAATCGACAGTGCAGAGCATCATGGTCTAGCAGACACAGTAAATACTAAACATGCTACGTTCTGTCTTGTGTGCACTGTTGTGAAGAGAAATATTCACACAAGGTACCTGGTACAGAGTACACTTGGTCCATTTCTACTTGAAAACAGGTACATACTCGCATCAAGTAAATATAAACCCGCAAGATCGTATTATATAGTACCTGATTGACCGAATGGGTATCGTACCTGTTTCAGAGGCAGAATGATACAGATACGTTTACAGGTATAAAAAAAAGATACACCTGGATATACCGCTGTTGTACCTGTACCTGGTAGGTGTTATGGCGGTATGGCTGGTTTTCAACTGCCGCTTTGCTTAACCATTTGCCTACAGTATACAGTGCGCATTTTGGTGTGCCTTTGGTTTCACTACTGCTACGGCGGCTCTTCTGTTCTTTCGTTTTTTTCCAAGCGCTTTCAACTTTCACCGCCATTTCAGTCTCTGCAACCAGTATGCACACCTGGACATTACTTTCGTCTGCACATTCGTACAAGCACGTACAAACCATGCTACGTATGTACCAGGTACCGGCGTATATTCGACTGTGCTGCACTACTCAAGTAGGCTACGACACCAGAACTCTGCTTCAAATAAAGCACCCTGCTCACGGTTGGCACTCTGAACCAACCCAAACCTGACCCCACCAGGACCCCACCCAGACATGAGCCCTACAAACTAAACCCGTGGATACGTCGAGATACTGTAGATAGTTAGCCGCCAGCAAGTGTACTTTCGGGTCATTGTGTCATTGTCCCTCAGAGATGTTACGTTCGAGGTCGGGCCTCTTTGTATTCCTAGGTTTTGTCTGTTGAGCAGGTACCCGTTGGGACTCACGTGCGATGTTTGCTTAGAGATAGAAGAACGGTTTTAATCATTTCGTGAATGATATAGAGACTGAGAGCAAGGCCCGTGCCTCGCTGAGCAAACCCCTGATTTTCTATCTAGGATACGCCTCCCGAGTACTACAAATAAATACGATCCCAATACCTGAACCCAGGTAATTACCGGCATTTCAACTTCATTCAAAGCAGTACCATAACACTAGCCCACTCTATAATGAGCCGTATATGCAGAATTATGGGGAATTCATCGAACCTCGATTCCTCGAGCTAGAAAATGAGTCGAAGATGCGGCTCCTCAAAACCCACTCCCACACCTCCGAACTGCAAGGCTACGAAGCCGGCAAGGTAGGCCAAAAAACAAAGAAAAACGGAAGGCCTAGCCGTAAGGGACAGCAATAAACCGTCAACGAGCTGGGCAATCTACGATGCGTGTTTTTGGCCCATCAAACTCGTGATGGCTCGTGGGGTGCATTTTGACTCGATTCTAGCACCAGGTATGTACCTATTTTTGACTCCCAACGGAACGGGTGAACTTGTTTTTCGGTTGATGCCCCACTACAAATCTCATCAAAATCAGCATCGTGGTTAGACACGAGCCAGATAGATCGTGATATATCTACAGTATAGTATATACATCATTTCGATTCGAAACATGCGGTCCTGGGATGTTGTGCAGGCGCTATATCAAACAAATGTCAACCCGCAAATATTTGCGTGACGACCATGTCATACAGATCCCCCCAAGCATAGTACGCATCGTCCAGATTATTTTGTACCAGGTACATATGTACGCATAGAACTACTTACTTAGATCTCGATCTCTGAGCGTGCTCGGTTGGCACACCCCTGGCCTCTCAGAGCTCCCACTTGGGAATCGCCTCCTTTTATTACTTGCCGGACTTTTCCAGCGAGTCTTTGTTTTCTCCATTTCTGGTCGTACTTTCAGTCCTTCTTTCCTGTCTTCTTCTTTCGGTTCGTGTGCGTGCGTGTACTCCGAGCACGGTTGCGCGGGCGAACCCGGCACCGTCGCGGGTGTCAGCGGATGCTGGCGGGTAGAGAGAGAGTTGCAAGGAGCGCGGTCGCCGCTTTCGTGCCTAGGCGTCGCGTGTGCCTCGAGACACGAGGGATGTATCAATAGGCTCTGTCTGGCCTCCATTTGTGATTTTTGATAGAGTACGTACGAGTATTTAAGGGCCGTTCGGGAATGTAAGATAATATTCAAGCGGTGGTTATTTTTGCGGCCGGGCTGAAAGTCACCAGAGGGAGGTACCCCGAATGAGCACCAACATTGCCGAGCTGGCGAACGAGGCCCACGGTGAGCACCGGGCTTCACGCGAGGCGGGCGACGGGGGTCACTGTGGAAGAGAGGGCGGAAAGCTTTGCCCGGATTGAATCGGTGGCGAGATGGTCGCGAGAGGGGGGGGCGGCGTACGAGGCTGAGAGAGAACAGAGAAGCTCTGTTGTTTGAATATTTCTTTTTTTCATTTTTTCTTTTTGAGTGGTGTAAGGTGTTCCAATCCGGTAGTAATTATTATACGAATTTCAGAATATTTCGGTTTCGTTTTCATTGTTTTTGCTGTGTTGCTGTGACGTGCTGTGCTTTATCTTTCGTACATACGAGTACAGACACAGAGCATATCGAAAGAAGAAAATAAGTGCCCTACCGGGGTATGTACGTACATACGACATGTGAACGAGCGTAGCGGAAAACCGCCCGCGACGCATATGTGGCGTCCGAGCTGTTTTCTTCTGAAGCATGGCGGCGGGACTCTTGGCATTATCAAGTCGCCGGTTTGCAACTGGAGTCATGAAAAAAACAATATTCAATCATGGACCTCTGTCCGCTTCGCATGATTTGATAAACTTTTCCTTCCTGAGCGAGTATAGGGGGCGGCGTAGGCCGCCCGCGGAGCGAAGCGCCTTGTACATACCATGTGCGTGGGAACGTTCAATCTGCCCCAAAAGGTCGTCGAATCGGACAATACTGTAGTGTTTGTACAATGTATATCCCTTACATAGCCCTTCTATGCAAACGAGTACATCTTGTCTGTTTGCCCGGGTGCTCTCTCTAGATTTGCATGTCTTCTGACCTCGCCGACCCGGCCTACTCGCAAAATTTAACCGGCGGACATTTCGTGAACAACAGCTATCTCAGTATTTTTTGCGGGTCTGTGGCGAGAAGTAAGAGATGGTTGAAAACTGACAGCAATTTAGCGAAAAGCTACTATTAATACTGTAATACATGTATGCATGACAATGTCTACGCCGATTTCTGTGCCAAACAGCTATAACACCACAGGCAGGTGCATCTCTGTAATAGTAATATAAGCCATACAAGGGAGGCCGCCTGTAAGCTTTGTATACTTGACGTGAAGCTGGAGCTCATGTGCAGCACATCGGGTAACTTTTAGAAAGGTTAGCGTATACCTTATCGCCTTCAAAGTACGACGTGAATGTCTAGCCCCTTGGGTTATATCTATCCCCGGCTTAACGTCTACCTGATCGTACGTACGTGTATACCTACCACGAGTGTCACAATAGAGGGCGCACCAAAATAGTATTGCTAGCTGGCAAATGTGTCCCGACAATGGCGAACTTTATTTTTTCTCACCCGAACGCGGACTTTTAGAAACACGTTATTCCCCAACTCGTATAAAACAGGGCTTTGGATCGCAGCCGACTCATTCGATTCAGTCGCATGATTCTATTGACATCGGAATCGCGGAACGATAAATTGTTTTGCCCCCCTTGCCAGCCGGGGGGGGGGTCGGGGTTCGCGTCGCTCTCACGGCTTGGCTAGCTCGTTCGATTTCACTTGAAACTCAGGCGAGCGGTTACGTTAGGTCAGTCATTCGGTTTTACCGAAATCAATTTAGCCACGGGTTGGGGTTGGAGCATGCAAGTTTTGTAGTGGCGAGGCGTGTTTCATTTTTCAGAAGTTCGTCCGATTGTATGTTGATAGTCGAGTCACGGGTTTCCAAAAGAAGAGGCTTTATTGGGAATCTCGACCACACGCGGTAAAACCAGTCTTTCAGACGTAGCCTTCGGGCGATGTCAAAAGCGAGGTAACGCTGTATCGGAGAAGGATCTATATGCTCGAAGTATGGCCACGATGTGACACATACATCTTTCATTTTTACACCAGCCGATCGTCCTAGCTTTTCCCTAGTTGCCACAGTTCTCTTGAACGATGCGTCGAGTCAGATGTTGTCTCCGGTTCTTTGTTCGACTTCTACCAAGCAAAAGCACGAACCGCCACACACCAAAACAGCGATCCGAGACCCTCTCTGCCGCATTTTCTTGCATACCAGGTAGGACTTATAACAGCTTTTTGCGTTGTCAAGCACAGAGTGCCTTGGTGATTCCTTAAGGCAAAAACCTGTCGTGATACCGCAAAATCGTAACGGCATCTCGGACTCCATGCGACTTGCTGGATCCTCTCCCTAGCGGCTAGTGAGCTAAACTTGTATACCTCGAGGTCAATGCATCGCAAGACGAAGACTGTTTCAGATTCAGAACCACCAAATACAAGGCTGTTCAAGCCACGGATGGCTTATATGCACGCCTCAACGGCGACCAAAAGCCGCGAAGAAGAGCACCGCCACGGATAATAGGAAGGGTATAAGGTATTCCAGAGGGAGAGCTACGCTCATGTCGTCCGCCGTTAGCGGAGTATTGCAAACGAAAAGGAGATGGGAAACTAAACGTCCAACCCGCGACCTTAAAATCAATCAAACGTTCGCTCCGATTTATCGACCAACTACTGCTGTACTATTTATACCAGGTATGTATATGGTACTTAATAGTTATATGCAGTATAAATACAACAAATACTTTAGCAAAACAAAAGCTGCGTGGCAGATCTGCTGGGTACTGGTGAACTACTGTACTTCCTAAGTCGAGGAGCCATTACTTTAGTGACGAATTTGTTGAGCTCCAAAGTACCGACCTCCCCGAGACCGTGGCATGTTGGTTTTTTTCGCCATATACTATCATAAGAAAAATATACCGATGCTTGTAAGATAGTTATTGGGATATTACGTTTTAGCCGGCAACCAGGTACATAAAGTCAGTGCATTTACTGGTTGCCAACTTGCTGTTGGTATTTCAGCACCCACCCTCAATTGCTCATCAATGTGCGATGTTCTGTGCCGTCTGTATAGGTGCATGCGAGAGGCCTGCTTTACCGCAGACCTAGTCGGGTACAGTTATGTTTTCAAGTTTGTTTCCCTGTATCCATTACATTATTGGCTCACATGTCGTAAAAAAACACAAAGCTCTAAGTAAGTTTGTTTGCCTATACTGTAGGTGAAATATACGAGGCACATCCTTGCTTTGCGAGCGAAACACACATACAGCAACCCCAGGACTATTCTGTGAAGTTGAACAAAAACATCGTCCACTCTCGATCCATTCCACTATGTTTTTTCCCTATCAATAGCCTACGTAGTCTATGGGTGCGGTATGCGATATTTGTATCTACGCTCACCATCATGTCTGCAAATGCATTTCTACCTTCTAGACTGGCCTGGTCTAGAGTATACAGACAACTTTCAATAAGCGATTAGACTGGGTCTTGCGGGACAATATGCATTGGTAGAATTATACTCTTATTAGCCGACAATGTTGCCTTCCTCGTGTTTTCTTCTCGTATGTATGTTTCAGATTGATCCGTTTCAACGCTCATGTTGGACAGTTTCCGATAGCTAAGATGAGAATCGCAAAAACCATGAGATCCCCGTTACGATGGTCCTATTTCTATGGAAACCCGAGTTCGATTTTCGGATTGGACGCCACGCAACGGAATCAAACTGGGCGAACACCGTTCGCAACGTTGAGTAAACCCTCGTCTTGTGAGAATGCTGCAGGCATGAAACTGTCATCGTAAAAATAAACGTTTTCGGGTGCGGGCAGTAAGACTTACTTTGCACGCCCATTGTGGCACCGCTCCAACACGATTCGCCAACGTGTGTCGAGGTTATGCATAGACTACCGCCTGGGTGATCATCCATAGTGACCTGGATGTGGAGCCCTTGTATCCTCGCAAGTCAGCCGCTCTTCTGCCATAACTAAGCGCTTGACATTATTAATAGCATATGCGAACAGTACAGGTGTTGCAGCTCTGCACACCACAAATCAAAATGCGGAGGCCCTGCATACAACGCCGGACTCGACGACTCACGACCCTCGTTCGCCGGTACTAATCGTATCTAGAATTTTCCGCCTGCAGCTGTCTTCCCTCACATGCAGTACTTTCTTCTGGCTTCTCTCTGTCCGCCACAGATTTTCCCTGTTACTGCAATTGGTTCATTCTCCAACGCCACCCACGAACGACTCTATTTTCTCAACGAGAACTCGTTGATCTCTTCGTTCTGCGCTCGTTGCCCTTGGAATCACGTTATACCCCGATGACTCTGGTGATTCTGCTCGAGCTAAACGCGTGTATTACACCTCCAAGTCGGTCTAAAACGCGAGTTGTATACTGGCGGTTATGTCTTCTTCTGCTACAGCTCGCGAAGCCACCCCCCCCCCGAGTTGCTTGGGAGCCACTATCTCAGTCATCTTCTTCACCCTATTCCGTCCTACTGAAGAAGACCGATACCCTCCACAACTTGTCCTGGGTACCAAATATTTACGGATTTCATCAGCTCTTCTGACCTGACGTCCATGTAGTCAGTCGGCTAACCCCGGCTTACGGTGGTTGCCTCCAACTGGCTGCCTGGCCTAATTCATCAGCCGCGCCACACGCCTCGCGTGGATATCCCGCTATTAGATTCTGAGCCATTGGCTCGTGTAAGCACTGCATAGTTGCGGGAAACCAGGACCATCGAGTGAAGACTACAAACTGAGGCTAGAGCTGCTGCATTTGCTGTAAGCTTTGTCTGCGGAGAGCCGCCAGGACCATCGTCACCCGAAGCTTCTGCGGCGAAGACGGACAGACAAGCTTCTGTCCGCAGAGCTCCCAAGATCATCGTCGTCTAGAGCTCCTGCTGCGAGACGCCAACGACTAACTCTCGTCAGAGCGCCAAGGCTAATCGTAGTCTGGGGCGGCTGCTGCTGCAAACTATTGCCACTACCAACGCTATTGACTGCTGCATATTTTGCGATAAGCCCTCAAACGCGAGGAAAGCTCGAAATATCGAGAATTAGACAGTCTGGGTCGAAACTGCTGCTGCTGCTGCTGAACGGCTGTGCTGAACGGCCGCTGCTGGAGCAAGGACGTTTCGGAAGTTTGATTGCTCGTGGATGCTTCAAGTCGATTCCAGGTACATAGGTTTGCTGCTACGTACGACAGATACGACCTGCTGAAATATTGAAGATTTTATCACGATGGGCAGTCGCGCAACAAGATGGGTAGGATCGAAGTGCGTGGCACGGTGATGGCATCAACAACAGCATCGTTTGACCTCAACTCCATCGTCTGCCAAACCTGTTGCGAGGCAGGCTATTGGTAGAGCGGCCGTGTCATACCTGTCATGCCTCGCCTGAAAAGGAATATGTCCGCTGGGCGTGACAAGGATTGGGGGGGGGGACGCTCGGAAGAAGTGGTGTGCTGCGCGTGAGAGGGCCACGCACAGCGACGCCGAGTCATGTCATGCAATGACCTCTTGCTCGCAGACGGGCAGTGTGCGCACGGTGTTTGTAGTTAGCGCCCAAACCCGCCGTTACGACACGCGAAACAAGGAGCACGTAAGTTAAGTTCAAACGACAAATTGAATCAGGGCTTCGTTTTGTTCTAGTACACTCTACGCCGCCGGAGCACCGCTGCCTGGACACACTGGACCAACGTTTCATTGCGCCGCCAGAGGATGGTATCAACGCGGGGTCGCCGGGAAGACGTTTCACTGGATCGCTGTAAACATAAGTTGGAATTGCCGGGAAAACGCTTTGCGGAATCGCCACAGAACTATCCGATGGTACCGCGGGAGCTTCCGGAACCAAACCGTAACAGTAACGTGGGGTCGCCATGGAAGTGGCTTCTCTGTAGACTGCGATGTTGTCGTTTTGATATTACCTCGAAATAACGGCTTGCGGAATTGCCGCATCATCATCGATCGTTTAGGGCTGCACCGGTACATCGACCCTGGGGTCGCCGAACATCGTCGTTGTTTTAGATTTGGCAAGCATCGTTTCTGGGCTCGCTGCACCACAACCGCACGGATCACCACCAACACATCATCTCATCGCCTGGGCTTGCTCCAGCTTGGTGGCAGCATGAAATTTGTAGTCGTGCCGAATTCCTTCTTGCTGCCGAGCAGAAACGTGGGAGACCGCAATTTTTGTTTTGATACAGTGCAATAGTTTCCTAGTCAACACACGTGTCATTGAAACATCGTTCGTTCTTGAGATGCACATTTGATATATAGAAATGGGAGTTGATGAAAGAACCACCGGTGTCTTCTGATATAAACGCGCCGCCGGTGGCCTTTGAAGTGAAAGTGCCACCAAATTAGTATTGAAAGCGCTAATAGCAATGGCGGCAAAACAACAGCGCAAGATGCTAGCCTTGTTTGATGTTGTCTACTGCACCTGCTGCTGTCGTAGGTAAAGCATTGCGGCCTGTAGTCGCTCCTTCCTCCAGGTACGGATGTGATCGTGTTCCTCAAGGTTTTGGCTCCCTGATCTGTTGGTGGCGCTGTTAAAAGTGCCACTAAAATCGAAAGCGATCTACCAGCTGGTATGACGACGACAGCAGTATGTCAAATCTGTTCAATGCCGTACCTGCTGCCATCGTGGGTAAACTACAGCCGTCAGTCGTCGCTCCTTTCTCCAGGTACGGATGCACTCGGTTTCCTCATATGTGACTCCTTGGGCTTTTGGTGGAGCTTTTAGCTAAATGTGCTAAGAAAACGACGAAGAGATATACCAGCCGCGATGACGACGACAGCAATATGACGAACCTGTTGGATGTTGTCTACGACTTATGCTGCTGGTGTGAGTTTCGCATTGGGGCCCTTCATCTCTGCTGACTCGATACACATATTCGCTCGTTCCTCGATTGGTTTGTTCCTTATGTTTTGGTGGCACTCAAGTCTACACGTACCACTTAAAATGTTCAGGGAGTCAACACTATGAAAATACGAGCACACCCGTATCTGGAGGAAGGAGTGAGTGATAACAGACCAAAACAATTTACCCACGACGGCAGCAGGTGTCGTAGACAACATTAAATATACCTACTAATAATAGCATCTTGCAGTCGTCATTGTCGCCGTTGCCACACTAGCGTTTCATACCTGGTACGTGGTTATGGCATCTTAGTTTAAA
Organism: Macrocystis pyrifera; assembly: GCA_031763025.1. NCBI lineage: Eukaryota > Phaeophyceae > Laminariales > Laminariaceae > Macrocystis > Macrocystis pyrifera. The sequence goes on from JASSKH010000038.1 coordinate 490,916, forward strand.
ATGCCAACGGTCGCGCGTTCAACTCGAGTGCAACTGGTGGGACTTTTATCAACTTCTATTGAAAATAGTACGACGGCCTGCCTCTGTCTGACACAAACCTGTCGTCAAGGATTCATCTTCTACGGCACCGTCGAATTGTGGCTTTTTGTGTTTCTGAAGCAACAGTGGTAGTCAACACTTCTGTTTGACCGGTTTCATTTTAGAGTCAAGACCCAAATTCGATAACGCCGTGCCGATAGCAATTAGCCTGTGGAGTATATCGTATCAGTATGAACTACTGAAGTATCTGGTGCTTAGGATGACCCGTTTTTAGGTTGCCAGGATACCTCGCATCGTTGTTACAATAAAATGCGTTCATCACCCGTCGATAGTGAAACATGAACCGTTGGTACTTTTTAGATGCGGCAGGGGGATAGTGAAGGTTTATCGCGATGTGGCAACGGGTGCCACAAGTACGCATACAGACCAGGTAGCGAGAGTTGACAGCTTGTGAGCGAACATAGTGAACAAGCCGTGCAGCTCGCACATTCTCAGTGAATACCAAGGAAGAATGCATTGTAATCAACTTAAGGGAGAATCCAATACGATAATTGTTGAATACAAGGGGGCACAAGTAAGCATACAGACCAGGTAGCGAGAGTTGACAGCTTGTGAGCGAACATAGTGAACAAGCCGTGCAGTTCGCACATTCTCAGTGAATACCAAGGAAGAATGCATTGTAATCAACTTAAGGGAGAATCCAATACGATAATTGTTGAATACAAGGGGGCTTTGCGGGCGGTCTGGACACCCGCCGGTTGCTGGCTTGCGTGAGGCTTTAAAAATGGTAGCGGCACTACTGTAGCGAAGGATGGAGATCGCCACGAGAAGATTTATGAGACACAGTAGCTCACTACCCCCCCCCAAGGAGAAAGAGGCTAAGTTCTGCACTGATATCTATCTTCGGGCATGTACCGGACACACAAATCCGCTTCTACCTTCCTCACACACCAACGACAGCGGCAAGACAACAAAAACTAATCTGTTTTCGCGTTTCAAGCAAAACTAACTCCGCTTAAAAAACGCACTTTTCGAAATACGAAACCTCAACAAATTTCCCCGGTCTTCGAGTGATGGATCCTCGATCGACTTGATCAGCAGTTGATAGCAGCTGTGAAAAGAGTGTCAACTTTGCAACTGAGGAGACACCCTGCTACCCAGCACGATTCACGGCGCCAGGTGTCCTGCCTCAATTTTCCTGTGTGAGTTGGCTGCCCCGGTGGTCACTGTCCAGTTACCTCATCCCGCTCGTAAGCAGTCGTCTCTACTTCCCGCCACAACAAATAAATATCAAGGAAACGTATGCGTAAGCGAGTCACACGTCAATACAACGAAACCTGATGGTTGACACGTATATACTGGATGTAAAAAACATCGCATAGACCTCTACCTTGCAGTCACCCGCTTGCACTCAGGTGGCCACGACGGCGTTACCGGCAGGGCCGTCTAAGCTCCCGGGGGACTCAGGGTCGGAAAGTACCCCCCAAGTAATCACAATAAGACATTGCTTCTATCGCGGGGAGATGCGTCAAATCGCCTGGAGGGCACAACAGGCCCGTAGGTTGCAGAGATACCTGTCGTACTTTCCGACGTCGGGACGTCACGCAAGCACGTGGGGCACCGCGCGAGTGGATCCGTGGTGCCGGCCGCTGGAGTGGAGGCGTGCCCTTGCCCGGGGAATAAACTGCGCGAGAAGGATTTCGGCGATGGAAGAGACCCGAAAAACAAAAAGGGTCCGATGGGGTCTTGAGAACTATTGTAGGTATATATTTACACGTAGCAATTTGTCGATGTCATCCCCACCGAAGAGTCGTATTACGGGGCTACGTTGTTACACAACAGCAGCCAGTAACGTACCGAGGTGTTGATCGATACCATAGTCACCGTAGCAAGTAGGCCAGGGTGCAACGGCGGTACAAGTAGTGCGGTACACCAAAGGTCAATTTAGTAGACATGTGGCACAATTTAAAGTGTCGTTTCGTAAACAAATATTTCAGAATCTTGGGAAGCCCAAAGAGGAGATACCTCGGTCATGAGTCCTCCGTTTGTCGATCGTTGCTAGTGTCTCCGTGTTTCGTGTTGTGATGTTCGAAGCTGTAACATGCGTGTTCCTCGCCAACTCTCTCATTCCTGTTCTTCTTCTCATGCTAATCTTCTGGACACGGCTCATACTCACTATAACACAACTGGCATTGGGGCATTATATCACCTCTCTGGATCTGAACGCCGTGCAATCAGTCGGCTAACCCCAACTGGCAGTGCTTGCCTCCTGCGGACTGTGTTATGTATCTCAGCAGCCGCGCCACACGCCTCATGCGGAGGTCCCGCCAATACCAACCAAGTTCCACAATCTGTTTGAGATACCACGCTTAAAGAATTGAGCAACCTGCACTACACAGCTATCTCACACCGGGGCAACATTGCGTCAATCAACACCCGCACTTCCGGTGCTAAACTCGCCAACTTGCTAGCCTACCTAACTCAGTACGCTCCTACGTAGCTGATACCTGTGCACTCCTAGGCCAGGCCTATAACACTACCTGGTATGTCAGTTTTAGTTTACTATTAATAGTGGCAGACTATTATGGTAACCAAATCTGTACTCAAAAGTTGCCGTAATGGGAACAGTAGTAAGGTACCGGTACACTGCTTATGGCGTTCATCGCTTTCAAACGATTCAAATCGTCATAGAAACAAATAATTTGAAACTAGCACGACAGGGGTCTCCACTATATATAGGGTTTTTCTTGTAGGCACTGCCGATTGTCTATTGAAATATCCAAGACAAGAATTCGTCCATCGTTTTTTTGCAACGATGTCCCGAGTAAAAATGAAAATCTACCTTCTCGTCGTTTTTAAATAAAAAAATATGTGTTTGCCTTTTTTTTTATAAATTTTGAAATACGTCAGCTGTGAGTTCGACTGATTAAATAGTTGATACTCAACTTTGCAAGCTGCGTAATACACCTCGTCTATATTCCATTTTTACCTAATTTTACAAGTATTGTGATAAACCGAACGCGCGTATTCTATATGTGATTCCTTGTCAAAGATATAGGCCAGCGGCTCCCCTGGATGCTGCCCGGGTCAACAGGACAATTTTAAACAATCATTCTGCGCACTGATACTATATAACCCGAACAAGGGATATTGATATGATGTTGCAACATGTTGAAACCTTTTCATTTCACAAATATTTATGGATTGATTGAGTGTTACTGATTTTTTAGGAAGGTATGGTTCTAAGTGTGAATAATTCTTCCGGAGATGAGCTGCTGCTGTTCTTGCTGCTGCTGTTTTTTTTACTTCTGTTGTTTTAATGGTGTGCCTTTGTAGAATCTCTCAAACACAATTTTCGGTACAGATTCAAAATAGCCAATTGCAAGGTAACAATTCCCATACACTCAGAAAACCCATGTTGTGGACAGGTTTTTGAAAAAATGACGCCAGACAACTGCAGAGAAAGGCTATACGATCATCCAAATCTATTTGTGTAACATAACGATTTACGATGGCGCTATTTCGTTTTTGGCTTATTATCGTATTTTTACACAAAAAAAACTTGAATGATTGTATGGCCTTAGTTACAATTGTTTGGTGTAACACTTCCAATATCGTGTCTATTACTAATGTGGTATCTAGAAAGTGTTTTTCTGAGTATATAGTATGTTGTATCTTGAAAATGGCTCTTTTGAACCTTCACTGAGTGTTGTATTTTAGGGATACCGCAGCACAAAGCCGAAAAACAAATACCCGAGCAAGAGAATTTCCGTTTATATTCGGGGCATCGTTGGAAACTAACGTCGCGCGAAGTGTAGTCTTGGTTTTTCATTATGACTGTCGGCAACACCCACAACAAAGGGCATTTCTATGATGGGGACCCCTGTACATGATAGACAACTCTGACCCCTTGCGGACCAACGCCCAGATGGGTAGGGTGACTCGCGTACTGAATCATGCTGGGGAGACTATTGAGAGATTTTAGTGGGTCAACTCCCACACTACCTGAGTCGGGAGCGATAAAATCTAGACTCAGGTGCCTACATCCTCGGAGTAAACCACACTTGGATGACGGCACGGTCAGAGACAGGCCCGACTAAGGTGGAAGAAACGAACCGGGTTCGAACCGGCACACGAAAACTTGATAAATAAGTGTGGACAGGGGTTTCCTCTCGCTCTCCGGGGCGCTAAAAAAAAAAAAAAAAAAAAATCTGACCCTATCTCCTGTACTCGCCAAGCCTGAAAATTCCCGTTGAACTTCAACACTCTGAGAATCAGGAATCACCACACGATGCCGCCAGCAGCATGCGATGCCCACATTCAAAATAATCGTTTAATGTATTCCAGACGATTATATTTCAAGGCAGTCCCGGACCGACATGCTTCATAGGTACGTCAGCGAAGGGAGGTTCATCCCATCTTATGTGCTTGAATTCCCTTGCCCGCGGAATGGTTGACGTTGCCCTTTTCTGTCAGGTGCAATAACTGAAGTGGGGCTAGCCAGCAATGGTCTACAAACGGAAGTCAGTGTCCAAAATGGCGGCAGCCGCGGTAGCTGCTGCCTGCGTACACGAAAAAGAAGGCGCAGACACCGACTCGTTCACCGCTGTGGATGCTGTTGTGGTCGCTGTTCACAAGGTTATCCCTGACAAAGCTCCAGCCTCTGCAGCAGAAGCCGCTAGAAAAGCAGGGGCCACAGGCGCTCTTTGTACCGCCATTGCCGCTGCAGTTGCCGCTGCTGCGGTTGGCTGGGAGTTCGAAGACGTGAAGAAGGTATCTTCAGCGGCCTCCACGGCATACGAAGAAAACAAAAATGGTGCAACGGCTGAAATTGCCAAGAAGGTTGCGGAGGAAGTGCGCAAGGTTTCCTCCCGATACCCTTCGGTTGAAGCGGCGGCGGCAGCTGCATATGCAGCGTACTTGTCTAAACACCCTGAAACGCCCGGTAGCGGAACACCTGGCCCTTTTGGTGGTGCTGCTGCGGACTGTGCTACTAGCTTCCCTGTCGATGACATCGTTGAAGGAGGTGCTCCTATTGCTGCTGCCAATGCTGCTGGAGAGGCTGCCAAAGTAAATGGAGATCCTGACCCTCTTTCCTATGCCGAAACAGCAGCGGCGAGAGCTGCCACCTTCAGAGGAGCCAGTTCGCGGTTTTTGTTTTCGGCTACTGTTAAAGCGGCCACTCCGACCAATGCTAACTCCCAAAACAGTGCTCGGATCCCGGCCGATGAAGTTCTAGAGCACGTGACCGCCACCATCGCCGTCGCGTCTTACGAGGATAAATTACTCCATGCCTCTCTTAGAGCTTGTGGTAACGAAATGCTGGAAGCGAATCCAAGTAGCCACGAACTCATCTACCGTAAGCTTGAAACCATCGTGGCACTGGACACCTTCCTAGCGGGGTTTTTGCTTTTCTCGCTGACGGGAAGGAAGCAGCCGGAGAGGACGCCTTACAGCGAGGAGGTTGTCCAAACCACCCTTCAGGCGTATTGTTTCGCCGTATTCCTAGCTGCAACGATATCGGCTGGATTGTTCATGGTCGTGACTGGTGGTACGTATGCCCTCACAAAGAAGGAGTTGATCCTCCCGACGGTGCTATCGACGTTTGGATTTTGCCTGCTGCTTGTGACAGTTGCTGATGCGGTCTACCTTGAGCTTGGGGAAGGCATTCACCACGATGATGACCTTGCTCCTCTGTTTTGGACAACTGTCATCTTCGGATTTACCATTCAAGTGCTCACCATCGGCTTCGGCGTATTCTTCGCCATGCATGGGTCTAAGTACCGGTGGCATGTCAGCTTCAGAGCTTGGCCTACGGCTAGAAGGGTTGAGTATCCACGCAACTGCTTCTTTTCGGGGTGTTGCAGGAATAAATAGTTCGCACTCAGATGTGTGCTTGCTGCAGGCGAGCGACTGAAATATTTCCCATACCCATGGCTACTTTAAGTAATGCTTTAGCTGCATTCGTGGTTTTTATTTGAATAAGCGTTGGTGGCTGATAACACTATGGTTCTTCACTCACAGTAAAAAACACGAAGAGACTACTTCGAAATGAGCCGCCGGACCGGTAGAGCCTTTTGTGTGTAGGTGTCTACGCAAAGATGTTTTCTCGGGGTGTTGCTGGTTTTAGTGTTTTGCATTTTCAATAGATGTGTACTTGCTGCAGGAGAGCGACTGAAATATTTTACTAACAAATGGCTACCTGAAGTAATGGTATAGGTAAATATACAAGGGCGCCCGGAAAAAAAAAAAGAACGTGACCGTGACATGATTTTTTTTCGCTAGACAGGCGGGGTTACGACTGTAGAACCGAGTGAAAACAATGAAAAAAAATGTCATTTTCTCAGGTGATCACAACGGTTTCAACGGTTTTCCATTCCGGCCTCTGGGGGGAGTGGTGTGTCGTCTTCTCTTTTTCACGGACGCCCCTGAAATATGTGAGATTTCTTTGATTGAACGTTGGTGGCTGATGGCGGTATGGTTCTCCACTTACAGTGGAAGCCACGAAGAGATTACTTTGAAATGAGCCGCTGGACCGGTAGAGCTCTTGCGCACACTTTAGCTTTCGCTAGAGGTCTCAAGCTTCGAGACTTAACATCAGCGACGTCGTCTTGTCGTCGGCAGGCTACATCACCGAGTTTTCTAGTGTAGGTAGATACAGATATTGCCAAGTCTTACGAGCTAAACGGATATGGGCACTTGGTGTTTCTAAAAATGATCTCAAAAGTGTGCCGCCTGGCTCATCCTCTCCCTCGTGGATGTAGTTATACATTAGACATTACTGTCCGCATACGTTATTACATAAAATGAACGTTAAAGTTGTCTTCTCGTGGGAATCTGTGTTGACGTTTCTTAAATAATTATCAATATCGAGGTCGGGGGAGCACGTTGAAGCTGTACGAAAGGCTACTTGAGATGCGGAGCATGTTGTTTTGTTGATGTTCTTCAGGCCCGCCGTTGCCATCGACTGCATTTCTCTGTTGGAGCAGGGGGGCTGTCTTTACTACCCTCAGTGCAATGCACTTACCAGGTACACATGTAATGTCCGAGCACAATCAAGTATCTTGGCCAGGCTAACACTGAGTTGAAGAGTGGTATTCTGTATAATGCGATGGTATCAGTCGTTTGGCCGTAGTAAGACCATACCCCTGTAGATAAATCCCAGGCGAAGAACGAAGACGACTCAGGTTTTAGATTTATTATTCTCCCGACAGAGTAGAGACAGAATGAGTAACCTCGTGAGTATCACGTGTACTCACAGAAACAACCAAGTAACCTAGAATAAGCCGATATCCCGATTATTCATAAAACTGTCAATGCTGAACAGCCACATTCGAACACACATGAACGCACACTCCTGATGCAGAACAATTATATTCGAACACACTCCCTGGTTTTCCAGTATAACAGCAGGGACGATTTAAGATAAAACTCATCTCCATAACCTAAAGCAACTATAATATAATAGTATTTCAAGAGGAAACCTGTATCATACCGGCGAAAACGTCTCACTCCCGGATGAAACTATTACAGATCTCCTGTGCAACAGCTTTATGCCGTAAAAACAAAAAACAAAAGCGATAAATAAATGATAGAGCTCGCGAGGAACTCCGCTCCCCGGGACACACGTCTCTCTGTGCCCCCGACTCCCGCTATAAATTCTCCGGTCGTAGCGGTAACGCCAGATACCAAACATATTTTCCTACAGAGTTTACCCGGCGCTTTCTATTCCCGAAACAGTATCCGTTGGAGGTCAAAACCAAAAGCTACTCCCTGTTTCTGGTTAAGCTCACTAGGTCTCCTTCTTCCATGAAATACTTCATCTTCCTTTTCGTCGACCAAGTTTCTCATCACCCATGTTGGGTTGTTCCCACCCTCAGAATTTGTAATAACAATAGAGGTGGTAAAATAACCAATCATGAACAAGCATACCCTTACTACCCACAAATAATCATCTTCCAACTCGCGAACAAGATTTCCATCACCCATCAAGATCGGAAATACAATATTGGTGGTAGAACAACCCATCAAAAAATTGCGTTCCCTCCCTTGTTCTGCGACTAATAGACAGCAGTACAATGACAAACCCCTGCAAAACTCAATGAAATCAGTATCCACCAATACCGCTGCATCTGTAATACACTTCCTAAGGTGCACCCACGTACTCTTAATTCGCCAATCCATTAAAATAATAAATATCAGTTCCACCAGTCACCTTATGGCCCTGTCTATAGCACAAAGACTGTTTGGTTTGAACATGAAAATACATTTCAAAACTCCAGGCTAAAAAAAGGCTACGTAGTGTACGGTCGAGTACGTAGACGATATTATACCGCCGTACCATCTACAGTACGACTTTCCCGGGGTAAAAAATATTCCATACCGTTCAGAGATCCGTAACCAGTTGGTAAATGATACATATCCTGCATATATCCACCACCTACCCGGGAAGAACGATAACTCACGTCGCAAGCGTTTTCTATCATATACGATTCACCCGGAACGGTTTTAATTTTGTCCGGAACGAATCCAAACCCAGTGGAAAATGACATATCTCCATTTGTACGATCAAAACCGTATTTCGACCGACAAGTATACCCGATCACAAGAGAAAAATACCCCTAAGAATACCCACCAGAGAGACTAGACGTAACCTCCCGCCCGCGAAGTAGCTCCATCACTAAAAAGCTAGCTCCAGCTGACGAGATACCTGTCTGTCGACTTCACGACCTTCCTGCAACATAAATACACTCTTGACCCGTGCTCCCTCCAAACCGTTGAAATAAGCAATATTCATACGAAGTATATGGTATTTGTCCAGTTGCTCTTCTGAGCCTGCCCCACATCGAACACGGAGCGCATCGAAGCGCAGTGGATGTCATATTCGGCAGTAATATTTGCAACCAAAACACAAAAATACGACTTTTTAACTCCCAGATGGGGGGCGGGGGGGTATTCACGTATATCATCCAGAAAAAAAAGCCCAAGCATTGTACTTGCGTACGTATCATCCAGTATGGACCTCGTTACCGCAAATTTCATACGTACTCGTACGTACTACGAATCAATTCACGGATCTCTACCCTCACGAATCTCTACCCTCGTCGTAAAAAGAAACAAACTTCACAATATAATAGTGGATCGAAGACCAATCGTTACGAGTCCAAACGTTATCCCCCCCTCGCCCCGCGTTTTGCCGAACCCATAAAGGGGTCCAGCGGACGATCCAATCACGCCTGCCCCATCCACGACCTCCCGCTGCTGCTGCTGCTGCTACTGCTGCTGCTGCTGCTGCTGCTGCTGCTGCTGACCTCCCGCTGCTGCTGCTGCTCCTGCTGCTGCTGCCGTCGTGTGCACGCGACTGCTGTGTCACGCGACTTGTTGCCGATGCCGACGTGTCCCTCCTTCGTTAAATAGTACTGCTGCAGCAGCACCCGATTTTCTCCCACGACCGCTCCCTCGACCACTACCACACCGTAGTCGAGTGCGCGCATCTCATACGCGGCTTCCCCTGCCACATGGATGGCACGGTGCACACGGCCTGGCTCACCGTGGGACGTCACGCGAAAATGTGCAGATATGTCTCCCATCCCCACAGCTCCTAGCCCCACCACTATCTCCCCGTAGTGGTGCGCACTTTAAATTTCGCACGACTTGTTATCCCCCGTACCACTCCCGGCGGGGGCGCCTACGGTTTTGCTCCCACCGCAGGGTTTTTTTTCTTCTCCGTTTAGAACGCCGTCGTATCCCGGCATACTTCAAGAGCACCAACACAGCCTCCGCTCTCTTTTTCATCGAGGTGGCCATCTTCCGCAGGAACGCGTTCACCCTCCCGGCTGTCGTTGCCAACTTCGGAATGTTCCGACGATGGCGTTGCAGCATCGCTCCCTGTTCCAACTACGGTAGATAGCGGCTGCCTTCTACTGGACCCAATCTGTGCCATCACCTTGAGAAGCTGGGCGTGCCTTTGACGACCCTTTCTGTCTGCGGCCGCCCGCTGCAGCCCCTCGAGGACGAGGCCCTGCTCCCTACATCGTCACCCATGAGCCTAGATTGTCGACGTTAAGACTCTAGAGTGTTGATAAATCCCCGACGAAAAACTAAGATGGTTCGGGTTTTTAGTATTATTCTCCCGGCAGAGTAGAGACAGAATTGGTCACTACGTGGGTCACAGAGACAACCACCAAGTAACCTATAATAAGCCGATATCCCGATTAGTCATTAAACTTCCAAAGTGCTGAACACCTACATTCGAACACACAGGAACGCACACTCCCTGATGCTGAACAATTAGATTCGAACAAACCCCCCCCCCCCGCTCTAGGGATGGTAGCCGCGCGACCTTGGTTGCCTCTTGACCAATATTCCTGAGCTCGATTGGGGAGCGGTATTACTGTTAGGTGTGCACTTCGTGCGCCTTTGAAGGCTGCAGCCATTGTCGATAAGAGAGTCGCATGGAACACGCTGTATCGCAAGTAGATATTAAACATGTACAAGAGTGCACAATAAGCACATGTGGGGTAACCACCGCTCTGTGTTCTCGACTCTCCTAAGCACTAAAAGTTATCGAACGTAGTTTTGAGGAGTTTGTTTGAGGTTTCTCGCGCTGGGGTCTCTGCCCACTTCTTCCTCGCCGTGCTCATCGGGACCTGTTGATTGATCTCTAAAGGTATAGGCGCAGCTGGCACGGGAACGCGTGGTTGACTCCAGACAGTAACACGGAACTCCTCTTATATTATATCCGAGCTGTCGAGTGACAGCTCATGCATCGTATGCAGATTATTATTCAACATGACGCGGGAATAAACCTCCCGTTTATCCCCCCGAATATCCGACTAAATATCCCTCTCCTATAATCCTATGTCAATATATGGAACTCCCTAATATTAGATGTAACGTCTCCGTCGTGTTTCTGAGCACAATCAATATCCCCCCTGCTCATTATACACGACCATACTTTAATATCCCCCCAGCTCTGTACACTATAATGTACGACTCCGCTGGGTGGAAACATCTCAATATTAAGACCAACTCAAACGAAATTCAGAAACATAATTTCACTCCAGAACCAAAAATCAAACTCTCAATTTCCAAAATACTATCCAAACTCTCCAACTCAGAAAACATTTTCTATGGACCGCACACGCCCCCAGGCGCTTCATAGTCTCTCTTCAACCTTATCCAAAAAAATCTCCCTCTATTTCATGAGGAATTAATGCAAATCATATAAAACATCACAGTAGTCATACTCATCAGAATAAAAATTAAGCCAAGAAAATAAATGCCAGAGATCGCAAGGAACCCCGTTCCCTCGGACAAGGGTCTCCCCTTGCTCCCTACTCCCGCCATAGATACACAGATCGCGACGGTAATGCGAGATAGCATACATTCCTTCACTTGAATTTTATTTGACGTGGGGGGACTACTCGAAAACACCAGAAACTCTCGAAATCCATCACCAGGAACGAAATGGTATCATCCTCGGAATTAGCCAGGGAAAAACGGCAGCATCTTCGGATTTATACGTAGTTCACACAAATCCTTCACTCAAAAATAACATAAAACCTTCCACCTCGGAAAAACCGTGTCAAATATTCATCAGAAAATCCCGGTGGTAACGAAACACCGTGTTGTTGAGCGGCTTTGTCAAGAAGTCTGCATGCTGTTTCTCCGACTCTACATGGGTAATAACAAACTCCCCCTTAAAAATAAGCTCGCGCAAAAAGTGGTGTCGTACGTCGATGTGCTTCGAATTCGACGTGCACACTGGATTTTGTGCCAAGTGCCTTGCCCCCTCGTTATCCTCGAAAACCGTAATGCATCTCTCCCCAAACCCCGGAAAAATAAAACTCCCTACATAGCGCATGAACATTGCCTCCTTGATGGTGTCTGCCAGTGCTACATATTCGGCCTCAGTGGTTGAGAGTGTGACGCATTTCTGCGTCCTAGAAAACCAGCACACACACGCCCCAGCACACATGATGGCCCCACCGGAAACTGACCTCCTGTCAGTGGCTTTGTTGGCATAGTCTGCATCTGCAAACGCTACCAGCTCAAGCCCGCTACCCTTCTGGAACGTAATGCCGAAATCACTCGTAGAAAATACATACTCTAAAATACCGACTGCTGTCTTCCAGTGTACTTCCCTCGGCCTATTCGTGTACCTCGCTACCGCCCTCACCGCGTTCGCAATATCTGGTGGTGTTTGGTTCGCAAGCCATATCAAGCACCCCACCAACTCGCGGAAAGGCCAATCACCCACGGGTTCATTCTCGTCAAACTCCTCGAGCTTCACACCAGTCGAAAGCGGGTTATTCCTCCCAGAACTAACACCAAACCTCGCCGTGGTATTTTCAGCGAACGCCTGCTGCGAAATCGTCAAAGTACCAGCATCCCAATCCCTCGAAAAACAACAACCAGCATACCACCGCAACTCGCCCAGATTGTTGATCGGAACAAGGTTGTTCAGGTCGTCACAGAACTGATCGCATCTAGCCTTGAGTCCTACAGCAAAAATATCATCCACATGAACTACCGTTACAATGGAGACAGAGCCCGACTCGACCAACCTCATGACACACGCGTCAGCGGGGCTCTGCTCAAATCCTAGACTCTTCATGTGAGTGAGAAGGTGGTTGTGCCACGACCTCGACGCTTGCTTCAAGCCGTAGAGACTGCGATTCAATCTGACCACCTTACCAGACATTTCGCCGCAGCCGGGAGGTAGTCGCATGAATACATCCTCATCCAAACTCGACTGCACGAACGCCTGCTCAGCATCAAAATGACACAAATCCAAACCCAACTCGCACGCAATAGCACCCAACAAACGGAAACAAGACGCTGCAGGCGTCGGAGCAAAAGTCTCAAAGAAATCAATACCCTCACGCTGCTTGAAACCTCGTGCCACCAGCCTTGCTTTCGCCCGCACCACGTCACCATGCTCGTTGGACTTCCAGGCGAACACCCACTTCGCCGAGATGACGTTGAGCCCCTCTGGTTGCTACGTCGCTCCAAATGTCCCCGCGTCCGCCAGCCCATGGTACTCCTTGTCCATCGCCTGTCTCCAGATGGCCGAATACTCGTCCGCACACGCTTCAGCATACATGTTCGGCGTCGAACGCTCGCTCGCCGGGCGTGTGGGAAGGGGAGGGTTCTCGCGCGGTGGGGCTTGGTGGAAAAGTACATGGCCTATACCTTCCCGCGCTGCCATCAACGACAGCAGCCCATGCCCCATAGCCTCGCGGTTCCGCGCAGTCTCCCCTCTTGTCCGCCCCCTCAGCACATCTCCACCTTCCGGATGTCGCCCAGCTTCCCCCCTGGCCCGATCACCCTGCACACCGCCACCACCCTCCTGGTGTCGTGCGGTCTCCCCCCTAGTCCGCCCTCTCTGCAAAGCGCCACCGCTCTCCTGGTGTCGTGCAGTCTCCCCCCTTGTCCGCCCCCTCAGCACATCGCCATCCCCCGGGTCCGGGATATAATAACCCAGTGCCCGGGCCGCACGCTGCGAAAGCTGTGGCTGCGGTGACTGCTGCGGCGGCGACGGCGATGATAACGGCGGCGACGGCGGCGGCGGCGGCGGCGGCGGCGGTGGCGACGGCGGCAGCGGTGACGGTGGCTGTAGCGGCGGCGGTGACGATGACGGCGGCAGCGACGGCGACGGTGACGGCGATGGCGGTGGCGACGGCGACGGCGGCGGCGGCGGCGGCGGCGGCGGCGGTAGCGGCGTTGATGACGGCGGTTGCGGCGGCAGCAGTGGAGATGGGGACGGTGGCTCGGGCCATACGTCGGGGCCCCTCAGAGGCTCCGGCGCACCCGGCGGTGGTGGCGACGGCGACGGCGGCGGCGGGGAGCTCTCCTCCTACGAAGGCAGTAACCCCACAAACGGTTTCCTCGGGTGTTCCCAAGTGACGTCACGGGAGAACGACCTTCGGCCAGACATCAGCAGGATCTTGCTGCAGTCAGCTGCGTGGTGGTTGCCGCCGTTGAGGTAGAAGCAAGCCTCCGCCTTCGGCTCGGTCTTCAGGGTTCTCCTGACGTGGTGGAAGCCCGGCTTCAGAAACGGGAGCAGCCGCGCAAACGGTGGTCTCCCGTAGAATTTTCGGTACGGCGAGTGCATTTCCGGCTTGTCCCTTACCCTCGCCGTCATGTTGATCACATCGCTCGCGTACACGCATGACTCAGCCCAGAGGGGCTGCGTCGCCGGCATCCTTGCATCGCCGAACAGGCGGGTGGCCTCCAGGCGGGACGCCATTGCAAGCTCCAGCGTCATGGCGATCCGTCGCTCGACCACCCCGTCATGCTTCGGAGAATCGACGGGCGTGTACTCGCGGCGGATGCCGTGGTGGTTGAGCAACTCCACGAACTCCGCCTTGGTGAACTCGGTGCCGTTGTCCGAGCGAAGGCACTCCACGATGGACGGCACACCCTTCGCGTTGATGTCGGCCAGGAAACCAGCGAAGACCTTCGGGACGTCGGACTTCCGCTTCAAGAAATACGGCCATCCCAGTCGCGAGTAGTCGTCGACGATCATCATCAAGTATGACGCACCGCCAGCAGACGTAGGCTGTTGTCCCGACAGATCCACGAACAGACGCTCCAGAGGCCTGGTAGAACGGCACTCGGTCGTCCACGGCACCGCCATCCTCCTCCCTTTCGCCTCAGAACACCCAGCACACGGAACCAACTCCCCAAAAAACCTAATGTCCATCTGACGTGCCGTCTCACGGAGAGTGTCAGCATGGGAGTGGGCAAGGGCAACGTGAAGGTCGTTAATATCGATCCTCCTCATTTTTCCAGGAGCCAAAATAGCGGCAGCAATCGAGGTCTCTACAATCCGCGTGGCGTCTACGTATGAACCCGCGTCCCTACGCACGAAAGACAGCTGTCCATTCAACGTGTGAGCTCCCTGAGCATCAAGTGTCACCGGGCATTTCAACATTACTGCATGAAGCGAAAATAAATTGAAGCGAACACCGGGTACGTATGCTACGTCCATCAGCCTAACTTGAACGTCACCCTGAAAGCTGTGCATCACAATTGGAATCTGGCCGAAGTACTCTATCTTCAGTGACCTCATGTCACCGACCACCAAACGGCTCCTACCAGGGGGAGGGGGAGTACAGTTTACCATACCAAAAGGGTTGCCAGTCACATGAAAAGTTGCTCCCGAATCTGCTACCCACTCTTCTCTCCCATTAACCCAAAACAAATCATCATTCGCCTTGCCTTGGTGCGCAAACTGCGCGGTGAGGAGATGCGGATCGAACGTAGGCGTAGGGTTGCCGTTGTTCGCTGGGCCAGGGGAGGGGGAAGTGCTGAAGGAGGGTTGCTGTGGCGGGGAAGCTCCAGCCGAGGTATACCCACCACTGCCGTAGGGCGTCTCCTGCAGCCAGCCACCTTGAGGAGAAGCGGCACCCGGGAAAGCGATATTCATTTGCGCGGGAGCTGCCTGGCATTCCGCGGCGTGGTGGCCCGGTCTGCCGCACCGGAAGCAGGGCCCCTTGCGCCTCCATGTGTTGTTCGGTGGGGGACCCCAGCCTGCCGGAGTCGCTGCGGGCGGTGGGGGCATCGGCGGCAACGTCCCTGGTGGTGGGTCGGTAGGTACCCAACCCATGGGGGGGACTACTCCACCCGTACCGAAGGGGTCTGGGACTGAGTCATCCCAACGGTACCTGCAGGCCACGGCATCCCAACGCCATTTGGGGCCGGTTATCCCCCCCGACGAAGCTCCTCCCCGGTTGCCACGTTGCTGATGGGGACGGTGCTGCTGCTGCTGTTGAGGACGCTGCTGCTGCCGTTGCTGCTGCTGCTGCTGCTGAGGCTGCTGCTGCTGATATTGCTGCTGCTGCTGCTGATACTGTCGCTGGAGCTGCTGCTGCTGCTGCTGCTGCTGCTGCTGCTGGGGCTGCTGCTGCTGCTGCTGCTGTCGTTGGGGCTGCTGCTGCTGCTGCTGTTGCCTATCCTTGAGCCTCCCACCTCTCCTGTTCCTCCTTCCCCCTCCTGGACCCGCACCTCCGCCACCGGCAGGCTGCGCACCTCCGGCGTACAAGGCATGCTGATCTACCACTCCCTGCACGCCCAACGCCCTAGAAACCATCTCCTTCTCTACCTTGTCGTTAGCATACGCGTCACGGATGATCTCATCGATCTCGGAGCGGGGGATGGAAGGGCGGGAAAGAATGGACGTGCTTTGAATAGTATACAAAGATGAGAGGTTGTTAACAATGTGGCGGTTTACTTCCTCTGCACTCTTGCCACATCCTAACATCGCCAGCTCGTCTGCTGCCTTGTCCACCCTTCCGAGGAACAGCAAGGGGTTTTCATCCTCAGCCATTCGGATTCCTGGGGGGAATGTCTGGAGGCTAATTCCTCCGGCGAAACCCTCATGTCACCCACCATAACTGGGTTTGCTGTGCTACTGAGTACATGCAAGCACCCAAGCGATGATAGGTATGCCAAAAACTTACTACGCCACATGCTAAAGTGGGCCTCTACGTTATCGAACTTCCGGGGTCTCGACTGGGACAAACTTGGGCGGTACAAAGAAGGTAGTGACATGCCTGATCGGGCCTCCAGCCCAGGTGTCGGCACCGTCGACGCTGCTTGTTGTCTTCCAGCAGTTCCTTCTCCTCTCGTCCCCCCACCGGCCCCCCCTTCCTTTCCTGCTCCCTGCGCGTCCCTCTCGGCGCGCAGTCTCTGCTCCTCCATCGTCCTTTCCAGGACCTCTATTTTCTTCTTCATCTCCTCTATGGTCTTTTCACTCTCCACGCTGGCTTCTTGACTGGGCATGTCCTCGAAACTAGGCATGCCGAAGCAGGTTCCCACCTCTCTAGGTTGGCCTTGGCTACGCTTGCCAATAGAAGATCGCCGGACTCACTAGTGTGTTGTTTGATCTCTAAAGGTATAGGCGCAGCTGGCACGGGAACGCGTGGTTGACTCCAGACAGTAACACGGAACTCCTCTTATATTATATCCGAGCTGTCGAGTGACAGCTCATGCATCGTATGCAGATTATTATTCAACATGACGCGGGAATAAACCTCCCGTTTATCCCCCCGAATATCCGACTAAATATCCCTCTCCTATAATCCTATGTCAATATATGGAACTCCCTAATATTAGATGTAACGTCTCCGTCAATGGGAATGACTAGGATTGGGGACTCACTCAAGATTTTTGGTAAGGAATGCTTTCAGCCAACCTCGTGTAAAAAAAACACGCCTCTGGGATTTTATGAAATCCCTTAGGGCTGCACACATATCGCACCGGCGACAGCGAAGCAGGCCACCGCAGCGCCCACAAAGAGTCAGGAACCATCCAGCACCACGTCGGCGACGTCATCCACGAAGAATTCGTGGATATCGTTCAAGGTGAGCGAAGAAAATCGAAAAATGCTACGTCGGCCGCAAGGCCATGAAGCAACTTCGTTTGGACGCCAGGCCACCGCACTTCGCCAATTGACGTTCCCGTTCGCCGTTTCTTCTTGGTTATGACAGCTAGCCTATTGCTGGATGTTCTCCAGCCTTTTTTTCGGCAAACGACTCTAACCAAGACGTAGACGTTGTCCTCAAAATTAGGCATGATGTTCAAAATCGTAACTTACCGCATGTTCAACTACAACAGCAGTACAAACTCACCAGCACCGAGCAAAACTCGTGCGAGTTCGGACGAGTACCAGATATGTACGTACTGATGAGATGTCATCCTTCTGTCTCTGCGGAACAAATCAAACCACAGCAGCAGCTGAAGGGCACTTCGAGGTTGTGGTGGTGCGTTAATGTACATACTTTTTCGCGCGATGTCGCAACTGCGTGTCGTTAACCGTATGTGGAACCACGACTCGACCGACTAATTGTACGTGGATATCACAGATATCCTACATACCGGGCTGGAGATAACCTTGGGCGCGAGACGACGGAGTGACCAATGACTGTGTGCGGATGGAATGAGTCCACACGGGGGGAAGGCAAAAAAAGGAGGTCGGCTCATCGTTCTAGTGACGTGCCTTTGGAGACGGTGAGTGTCGTGCATCGATAGGTCGAGTGCAACTTTTCACACCTCGGACTGATCATGATCTATCTACAGCAGTAGTTCATCTAGTTCCTCATCTGCCGTCGTGATAGGTTTAGCAGGATCCGCATTGCACAGATCCAACCCAGGAAACATGTGCTACTCCCCTCGTACAGATGTTATAGCACGGGCCCAGCTATATGAGGTAGATATTACAAGATTGGGAATAGAGCTGCCTTGAAAGAACTACAGTAGATCATGAACTGGGAATGGATGGTCTGTCCAGAGTGCGCAAGGTTGGTTTATGGTGGAGTCAAGACCCATTGATCCGCGCCTGCAGATAACGTTGCAAGCCGTTTTGTCAAATTAAGATAAACTCCTTGAATGTCGTTCCCACTGTGATCACAGGACGCTGCAGAAACCGACGAAGCGAAGTGCATGGTTCAACAGGACGGCGGGGACGACGGGGTCAGCGAGGACGACGGGGTCAGAGGTTAGTCGTGATACGCAGTCTGTGATCCGGTACTCGTTTGACCATCGAAGGACTGCGCGCGACGTCGTAGGTTACAAAGTCTTATCCTTACGGGGGGCATGCCAACCGCAACCTCTACGATTGGCTAACGTACGTCGAAATGCCTCTATATTCTCATCAGCGGAGAAGCAACCCCTTCGCTAACTCTTGATGTTTTTCCTTGCAGATACTATAATTATCCATGACGATGAGTAAGGATGAGAGGGAGAAGAGTGCGTGCAGCTCTTGCCGAACTGCAGGGCGCCCCTTCGGATGGTTGGGAACCGGAGACGGAGACCAAAGCGTTGGAAGCCGGTCCGGATGATCGAGAGGGGAAGGCGCATACGAAGGTATCGTAATACGATAGTGGACGCCTCAGGGGGCGTGATTTTCTTTCGAGCTTGTGATATTCCGAGCGTGAAAAGGCGGCCCGGGGCATTTACCATGCGGTCGGGGCGTAGTTTGGAAGCACTACGCGTACTGTAGTGGTATGCTGCAGTATGCCAGCGGGTCGGGTATAGTGGCAGCATATCCAGCGGACAAAACACAAATACAAAAAAAATAGCACGGCCGCCACACATATTCACGAAGCCACTCACCCCTTCACCAATCCACTCACCCACCCACCCACCGATTAACCCATCGACCCATTCATCCACCAACTCATCCGCCCACCAACTCATCCACCCAACCGCCATGTACTACAGCAGTACAGCAGTGGGTGCAGCAGTAGATGAGTGCCCAGTTCATACGTAGCAGCACCATGGTCCAGTGGTGGAAGCACAAGTGGAGTAAACGAAACAGTAAAAATACGGCAACTATTAATACCCAAAGCCACGAACCCACTCGCCCATATACTAACCAACCCACGCACCAACTCACCCACCATGTACTACATCAGTACGTACGACAATAGACATGCTGGTTCTTATCGCGCTTGTTCCTGTATTGTACTGTGAGTTCCGTTTATTTTTCCATACTCCACCATGCCGGGGAGAGCGACCCGCCCCCCGGGATGGCGCCTTCCTACGCCCCCCGTTCGCCAATTCCTTCGGCGGGGACACGGAGGGCTGCCGAATGGAGTGACTGTGGAACGGCCGCGGTGCCGCGAGCGGCCGGGGGACGCACGATAGAGCCGTTGTCCCGCGTTCAAGACTGAAACCGGCATAGCTGTGACGATCCGAAACGACGTTACTACTACTACTACCGAGCAGTAGTGATGACCACTCAAACTCGTCCGTTACCATAGTTTTGGTGATGCGTGAAGCATGTATCAACATGTATCAGGGCATGTCAACATTTCTATGCGTATCACCCCTCTTTTCTTTCATCGGAAACGGCTCCATTTCCCTTCCTGCTACGACATCCCCACTTGACCCCGTGACGTTTACCCCAATAATTTGAAGGGGCAAGGGGTGGGTAGGGGGCGTCTGCTGTGTCGCCGGGGCTTTTTTCGTCAAGAAGAGTCCGTTGTTTTTCTCTATATTAGTGTGGTTTTCGCTGCAAAGGCGCCCCATTGTTTTACTCCTGGCGTGGCGTTGACTATCATTATTACGGTAGACGACGTGATTACGTCTTTTTAGTGAATACTTAGACTACGGCTTGTGACGACTGCACAGAAATATGTTTGTTTGCTGACACTTTGCGCTCCGGTTGACATAGCTTTTTACAGCCACGACAACTCGTTCACAGAAAGTCGGGGTATTCAACTGCAATGTTAATGTCGTCTTTTCTATTTTTTGTACCAGGTATATATTGTCCTATTGTGATACAGAGCCATGCCCAACTGGTGGAAGCAATTGTCGACAGGCTCCCCGCGGAAAGGCAGGTCATTGCACGAGTGACCGAAGGAGTTAAGGCAAAATGTCAGGGGCGCAAGAGCTTTCTGGCGCCGGTAGCTACGAACCTTGGTCTGGCCATGGTACAGAGGTTCGTCCTGTCAAATTTTGACTGCTGATCACATTCGGGAGTACATTTTGAAGTGTGGCGTCAAACCGCCACCCTCTCTTAAGAAGTCGGGTCTGCAATTGTTGTTGCGCCAAATGGCACCGGGTATTGGCCGGGTTACCGATTCGGAGGCTGATGAAGGCACGACCAATGCCGCGGCAGTGGAAATTGCGGCCGGCACTGGAGAAGTCGTTGTCGACGAGAAAACAGATGAGCAGTAGGTGGTGATGGGCACGAATATTTTTGTTGACGCCACTATCGCTCATAACGGCGAGGTGGTTTGTGATGGTCGGTGCAGTCGTGTTTTGAACCCCCCTGATTTGGTCGCTGTTGCCTTGCTTGTAAATTTTCGGGTGCCCCTCCCCCTGCCCCGAACCCTCGCAGTAATATGTGGCGCTTGTTATTTGAGGGTAATTTTGACCGTGTTGTTTATTCGAAGGTTATATTGTGGTGCTGAATTTTCGTTTCGTCGTGCATAATAGATAGCGGGTCTTGCCTCGAAATCAGATCGAACGCCGTGGTCGCCAATACAATTGGCTGGAGGAGGATCGAGGTAGAGTGGATTCATATTAGTGATTGATATATGTTACTCTGTTGCTCCGTTTGTGTGTACTGCACGAGTCGATAGCACATTGTATGGGATGACTGATCTGGCTTTCTGTGATATGGCTCGGCTTCCATACAATTGCCGAGAGTACCGTGCGAAAATTGTGACGCTTTGTGTGGACTCATTGTAATACAGAAATAATAATTTACGAAAGTACGCGCTCCTTAATTTGATTCTGTATTTGTATTTTCGACCGTAGTCAGGACGGTGTTTAGCGTAGTAGGCAGGAAACAAACGATTCGGCACCACATTAACCTGATGTACCGCTCTTGATGTTACTTTTCTCACACGTAAGGTTGGGGGGAAAAAACGAACGTGCATCAATACTTGTGTTTTTTCTCGAGACTGCCAGACACTGCGTTTTTCGGCATCACATGACAGGATAATGTATATGTAAAACAGAACGACTGTTACTTCCGCGACAAAATATCGCACGAGGAACCCACCAAGGAACTACGTGTATCAATCCAGCCAAGTGCAACAATGTGGTCACAACCGCAACCCCCACACATGTATAGTGAGACCGCGTTCATAACTAATAAACCTTGCGACTCGCCGTGATGCTTTAAGTATCTACTACAACCGAAGCATGGAAAACTATGACGCTGCGTTCAGCCAAGCGTACAAATAGTCCCTCGTATTTTTTTTTTTTTTTCTCCCCCCACCCACTTCCTCACTGATGAAAAAAAAAAAAAGCCCGCGAAAATACACCACCCTGCAAAACGAAAACACACCAACTGATCCAAGCAGTTCAACTGCATAATTTGATACAATGCTGATACATCAGACAAGCATACAAACCAACACTGCTGTTCGTGTATTATGTATAATTTCACCTGCTTCCCCTCAGTAACCCGCGACCCCGCCATGAAATCCCATACCAACAAACACAACTACAAGGTATCGGAAGCCGAAAGCGCATCAACCGAGACAACCATTTCATGTGAAAATAGTTGGTTTCATTGGTTTTGTACCGTACGCAAATTGATGCAAACCTCGTGCGCGTAAGGCAAAATCAGTTACACCCCTCCTCTCACCGATAGAACACTCAGGACAAAAACTAACAAGACTTGCAAGCCAATACACATCCACCGAGCCAAGCAGTGTACCTTCATCATTGCAAGCAATGACGCAACGTCAACCGAGCATTCAGGGTAATACGTAGAGGTCATTCTTTTATGTACGCCACGCCTAACCCCCCCCCTCCAACGCTAACCCAGTAACCCTCCCCTCCGTCCACAGGCGGCCAAACAGGAAGGGGATAAGATTACCAAAAAGTTTATATGTAATATATGGAAACAACGTAATGAGCGCCCAATTGTTGGAGGTGTCTCTATTAGGAGTAGGAACGGTGCTCCGTCCCCCCCCCCCCCCCCCCATCCACATAGTAAACCTCAGAACAGCAAACACAATGGAAGCTGAGATTGCGCCAACCGAGTCAAGTAGTTCGTGTTGAATACTTACTTAGATTGTTTTTGCTTGCATCATATTCGAAACAATGCAAAACCACGTGCGTGCAAGCCAATAAAACACATGAATCATGCCAAGGTCAAAACAAAAGCCATGAGGTCTTGCTTTTCTTGGTAGATGGGCTGTCCCTATTTGACTTGGAAACACTCTCGGCGTCGCCTGAGGGCTTCTTGCGCGTTAGAGTTCCATTGAACTCGGGTGCCTCCATGACCCTCTGGAAACGTTACAGCGAAACCAAAAGGGGAGGGAGGGAAAGGGGAAGGGAAGGGTGTGCAGGCAAGGGAGAGGGAGGGGTGGGGTAGGTGGGCATCAGGGACCGTCGCAGAGGTAGTTTGGTCCATGTACGGGAGCGTGTCAACTGTATCTATTTCCCCCCCCGGATGACTGAGATGGCACTACTAAAGCAGCGATAGTTTATCAATTTACCGATGCGGGATATCGGGTTACAGAAAACCACGGCCGTGTTGCTAGCATACTATTAATACAATATGTAGTGGTCCATGAAAAAAAACTTCATGCAGTAGAGGTGTATCTCTTTGACCGGTTACCCGGGTACTCGCGACTAATACCCGTCTCCCAAACAATTTTCACGGATACGAGTAGCATTTGGCACGAAGCGCGTTTCATTTTCCTCCCCGGGTACTCGTGTACTCGCTGTTGGAGATGCTGTCGTCCGTCTTCTATAACGAGAATACGTAAACGAGCTGTGACACGCAGCGTGGTCGTTGGTTATTCGGCTACTCAGACTTGCTCGGGGGGAAACGAATACGTCAGCTAGCTGTGAGTACGACTGAAATAGTGATTGATACTCAACTTTGAAAAATGCGCGATACGTCAGACGCGCACAATTAATTGATGTTCGACAACCCTTTGGTCTTTTGGGGCCCCGTGGCATCGACACTACCGCCCCCCTCGCAAACAGCACCACAAGAAACTTGACCTAAAAAAAGCGAGAAGTAAGAAACTCGATACCTGGTATGCTATATACCGAAGTTTGTTTGTGCAAGGCACACGCTTCTCAAATGAATAATATATCAATGGCTTTGAACCAATTTATCCGTTTCATATCAGAGGCCGGTACTGCCGTATACTACGGCTGTATTAATAGTACAAATCAAAATTACGAGTTTTCATTGAGACCTTTCCAAGCGTCTAAGCTAGAGTTTGCAAACCTGCCAAGATACAATCTGTCTCCCACCCTGTTATCCTCACAGCATCACCAGTCTAAACAGGTGTCGCACACCTACCCCAGCGACCCGGGCTGGTTGACGTTGTCGATATACCTGGTATCACTTTATATAATCGTGATTTTTTTCTGTCGATATCTTTACCCTCACAAGTCCCTTTCATGTCATACTGTACTCGCGCAAATTATCTGTGTGCACATCATGTAACTCCAAGTGAGGTAATAACCACCTTTTAACAAACAGGGAATCTGCTCAGCCTGGAAAAGAGGGCGCGTCCTACGATAAATTCAGTACGTTATAGATCTCGGCTTGGTTTCTTATTACTGCTTGTGGCCGTCATGTGCTTTTAAAAAAATATAAGTCGGATAGATCACGACCTCCTGTAGTAGTAGATGATTTAGGTCGTACCGCTATGATATGTTGGGGAAGATCTGTACAGTACAGATCCCAAACAGGAAACGTTTCGTACTCGTAGATCAAGCAGGCAGGTTACACGGCTCTCACCCGCCAACATGAGCTGGGTACTACAGATCAGGCTTATATCTGCCCTGAAAGATTTACCCTCTGGTAGATCCTTGGTGTGTAAATCGATGACCGGATGACCGGCCCGGTGTTTTTTTCCAAGTCTGTCGTCAAAAACGCGGCGGGTTCAGCTTTTACAGGGACAATACTCTGTAGAGACAAACGAAGTCCTCTATCTCTCGTACTCGTACTACATCTTGCTACCTCAGAAATAAAATATGCGGACTACTGCTGCTGTTGTTGTCACCTGCGGCGTCCACGCCAGTCGAACAGCACTACTGCTGCTGTAATACTATTCCAACGGGACCCACCTTCTACGGGCCCCTCTGTCGTAGCCGTCGCCCTCAGAGCGGAAGCGTGCACTGATGAAGCTGCTCCCCTCTCTGTCTCTGCAGCGTCGTCCCAAAAACCCTGGCCAGGGCGTCCTGTGACATCTCCAAAAACTGGCCGCCTTCAGGTACCGGTTCGATCTTGTCGTCCACGAGAATTCGGTTCAGCCGTCAAGCAGCTGCTGCTACATACCCCTGGTACGTATAGCAATAGACCCTGTGATCTATGAAGTATACCTGGTACACGAATACGTACTGCTGTACGGTACGGGGACATACAGGCAGTATACGTGGCAATAACAGACACAGGTGTCGATCAGTGATGAAATGCGAATTTTGAATTTTGAATGTTGTGGGTTGTGGGTTGTGGGCCGCATCTCGTCGGGATATCGCAATTTGGAACAAAACGTTCAAGCAGATATCAAGTTTGCATCGTGTGGAGGATCGTTTCTCAAACGGAAACTTGCGCCAATTAACAAGACGTCCTGGCTATGAGCACGCGAAGCAAACGGCGAACGGGATCGGGTACAGCACTCGTGGATAGGATAGTAACAGCAACGACTCCGATAGATCGACCATTGTTAGCCCCGGAAAATCCTACGCAAAATGCTCTCGATTTTTCGCGTCCAAACCTTTCAGGGCCTGATTTGCTGGGCACAGCAGAAGGAGGCAGCAGAGCACCCATAAACCAACCATTGGCTCCTGTAGCTGTCCGGCTTCGTCTCCAGTCGGCGAACGAAGTGTGCACTCTGGGTGCTCAGTTATGCTATCCCCGGTCAGTAACGCCTACACACAATGAACGCCATTTTTACACGTAGTTCGCTACAGGGGGATGGGCTTAAACGTCCCCTGTGAGTCCCCAATCCTAGTCATTCCCATTGGTCTCCGTCGTGTTTCTGAGCACAATCAATAGGACCGAATGCCCGGGGGCGGCCTCGACTGCGCTCGCGCCGTGTCCTCGTAGGGTCTGCGGGGGCGGCCACCTGGGCATACATTGGCATCGATCACGATATGTATGCGATCAGTTGTGTGTAGGATGCGTTCCCCCGGAACGTGTCGGAATTGTTTTGCTCGCCAGACGGAAAACATGGCTTACACCAGGCAGGAACTAGTGTTGAGCTCGCGCCATGTCGCGGTAGTAGCGTGCGGGCGGTGGTAAGCTGATAAAGCGGACACGTTTGATGTTGTCGCGCCGCCGCAAACGAGTACAGGAACTTTTTTTAGACAACACAGCGGATATGCATTGATACAAGCAGTTCGGACAAGGACACCGAACAAGCGACGATAGTTGAAAGCCGGTGGTTCAAAATAAAAAAAAATGTTTAGCTATTCGTATGTCACCTTCGTCGAGAGGCCTTACCAAGGATAGACACTTTACTACACTGCCAGTCGCCTATACCGTGTCATTGATTGACAATAGTCACCTATACCAAGTAAGCCCCAGTAGCACAACGTGCTACGGCAGTGCAGTGTGTCAAATATGACCTGGTACCGATCTGCAGATGATACGTGAAACAATCAAACTGCCGTTTCGTCGACAGGGAATGCTTAACAGAGCTCGGGATTACCCCTAAAAAATGGATATCGACAAGGGTCACGAATCATCGATCTAGCCTTTTCTTCGTATGTTTTTTAGGGTCTCCGCGTTCTAATCTGTTTCGCTCGAGCTTTGACGAGCGTGCTCCTTGCATACTCGCTGACTTGTTCTTCTCGTTCTGCGCTCCTGGACACGATCGATAAACAACACATGTGGCATCGCAGCGCTTTTAATTCGATATTATATTCTTCGAGCTGAAGATCATTAATAAACTATTAATAATAGTCGACGTACCCTGACTGACACACTGTTTGCCTCCTGTGGATAGTCTGGCACAGCTTGTGTAGCGTTTACTCTTAATCAGAACCAAAACGAGATTCGGAGATTCCCAACAGACGTTGATCGACAAGCGCAATGAATGTGTCATGAAGTATGAACGGGGCGCACTCATTAGGGGATCCGACCACGCTAGGGTCACAGTGTTCACAAGATGGCCCGTGATATGTGGTCGGCGGCTGCCAGGCATTTTATAGAAAACCGTTTGGCCGCTAGTATGTAGAAAGCAGGCGACAAAATTGTCGTGTCGTCTGCGTGCATTCTTGTACCCGCAACAGCAACTGTCTATCACCAATGGACTTCGGACAGACATCGAACGACAAGAGGTATGACTGTCTCATGAAGTATGAGCGGGGCACGCTCAATAGGAGCTCAGACCTATGCTAGGGTCACAGCAGTGTTTACGCGATGGCCGGTGATATGTTGTGGGCGCCGCCCATTGGCCGCTAGTATGTATAAAGCACACTACAAAGTTTGTCGTGTCGCTTGCATGTATCCCCTCGCTCCTTCATACTTTTAGGTGCTGATGTGAAACAATGATGAACAAACCCTAGAGCAGCAGCAAGCAGCTGTATATCATACCAACAACGACAACAGAGCTGCAACGACAACTCGCAGGCGTCTGTTATATACCGCCACGACACGACCACCACCATCACCACCAAGAACCAACATCAACAACAACTACTACTACAGTACAACAACGACTACTACTACTACAACAACAACAACAACAATGTACCAGGCGAGGGTTGTCAGCAGATAGATGGTCCACACGCGTTTGCTGTGGAGAAAACGCTCGCGAAGGCTGTCGGAGTATTATCGCTGGGTTTTGTTTTAGCTTTGTTTTTGGGCGGAGTGGCTACTCCTGTCTCGGGTGGACCCTGCTTGGGCGGCATGGTTGCTAACACGTCTAGGTCGACTCTGGCGTGAGGCCTGGCATGGCTGCGAACACGTCTAGGTCGGCTCTGATGTTAGGCGTGGGATAATAATTTACAGTTCATTCGAACGGTATCGGTATGTGTATCAGCAAGCAAAACACCTCTCCACCAAACCAATCGTAAACGTTTGAGATGTAAACATATTTGATTGAAATCATGACCCTCACTGTGTGTGATTATATACCAGGCAATCATCACTAAAAACCAAGATTTCCGGTTATGCGTATTTGATTTCTGTGAAATAAAAGAACCATCCAGGCTTCGCGATTTCTCCTGTTGTCTTGGAAGAGTGTCGTTCAGTCTTCGATCAAAGGAAAATGTGATTTCTCGCCGAAAGTATCGAGCAGAATCACGATATTTTGCGAACAGCGGTGGATGACACGTGACACACCAACGCTGCAAGCGCGTGGCCGTGGCCTGCTTGACCATGGATGTTTCAACGATTTCTTGGAACATGAGTCCAGTCTTCGATCAAATAAAAACGAATTTTGCAGGCGCGGAGTGCGATTTCTCATCGACGTTGCCGAGCGGAACTACGAAACTTTGATGGGAAGCGGCGGATGACACGTGCGAAGCCACCGCCACAAGCGCGTGACCGTGGCTTGCTTGAGCATGGATGTTTCAACAACGAACGGTAAAACAAATGTGGTCAGAAAACCGTGTACGGCAAACCACGATCAACTAGAGATATAATTTGAACTTTGACTGAAACAGAAACTACAGAAAAACCCAAAGCGATTAAATATATTTCTTGATTTTTGGTTTTGACCACAACGTTCTCCGCTTGCCACACGATTTGACGGTTTATCCGCGCGAAACGGTCGGTTCAAAACCTACGACAAAGCATTGTTACGAATACCATACCATGTGCGAATCCTATATCGACAAGTCTACGATGATGATAACAGAGGGATTCAACACGTCTACACGGGTTAAAGCTGGCACAGATAGATCGTGTGAACCTTCGTCGCGTTTGCGTTTGAAACGTTCAGCTGAAGAAGGAAACACCGTGCCGGCCCAGGTCGTGGTGGGACCTTCTGCGCAGTGCCGGTCTCTCCCTGACCAAAATCGAATTTGTGTTTCTGCTTTTGTACCGAAAATCACGATATTCTATGCTCCCGTAGTCACAGTCCGGCATCGTATCGCGGGCCTCTCGTACCGCTGACCCAACAGCCAAAATGCCCCAAAATGGCATCCTTCGTAACATTCCTTATGAGTACGCAAGGTGTTTACTTTGTCAACTGTGTGACAATAGGCCGTGACATAGAACAAATACAGCACTGTAGTGCTATCCTCTGGCTTGAGGTCGCCAGCTACAATACCCCTCCCCCCCTCCTGATGGCCTTGCTTTAGTCGCTGAATTTCTTTGTAGATCAGGTTTCGAGTCCCGCACCACGTCTCGCTACAGGCGTTCTCCGCTAACTACAGACGTTCTCCGTGCACTTATATTGTCGACGTTTCTGCACTACCAGATATTTAAGAGATCCAACGTGCCCAACAAACCCCCTCGGCTAACCGAGAACCGAACCCAAATACCAGGACGACATATATATATGGCCAAGCCGCTCAGGAGGACACGCGACTACATCTAAACCTCGAGGGTGACCAGCGCTGACTGTTGAATAGCTGCTGCGTATCCACGAAAAAACCGTGACACGCTGCGTTGCAACCTTTCACAGTATGGATGTGCTTGGAGCGATGACAGCAGAATACGCATTTTTGGGAGGGGGCAACGGGAAAGCGCTCAACGGTGGCTGGCTATGCCCAAATAGATTTACCCTGCCGCGGACGGTAGACGTGATTCCTCTAACGAAAATGCTGCAATTTGTACCCTACTGTGAGCCTGGGACTCATCAACATGCTGTCACATTCGCTCAACTAGCCCTAACCGCTACTACAGCACCGGTGCATTCCGTCCATTCATGTATCGTACGGCGTATATATATATATATACCAGGTGCCTGGCACTAGCCTAGAAGTCTTCATACGTTGGCCGATCAAGCAACTACAGGAAACTTTAATACGCCCACCGTACAACGCCTTAGGCCTGAGGCTCGATTCTTCTTAAAAGTTTTGGTCTGTGGGTCTAAATATGACCCCTGGTTCCCCGGGGCCTAAACCATTTAGTAAGGTATGCAACGACAATGGCAGCGTACGCTGGGATAAGCAGACCCAAAATCGTAAACACGTAATACAAAGTAAGCGTTTTCGAACTGTGGTCGCTCGACAAGCCAAGGGCGAGGTAGATCGAATTTCCAACCGTCACAAGAACCAGGCCAAGCCCTGCCACGGACAAAGTAATGGTAACTATCATGTCCGCTTGTGACAGAGAGTATTTACCGCCGGTTAATAGCATGAGCGTTCCCGCATACACCGTTGCAGCCAAAAGTACCACGAAAGAGGCTGTCCGCAGGATTATTTGAGCCACCTCCCTCTCCGACAACACCTCTTCCTCCCACTTCCCTGTCAGCGTGTTGAGCAAGAAACCCGCAAGAAAGATGTCTAGCGTCATTATCGTTTGCAGCCCTTGGTAAATGCGGTCGTGATTGTGTGAAAGCGCTTCCAGCTGCTCGGCACCACACGTCACAACGGAAGAAGTGGGTGCCGCACCAAACGGAGCTGAAGCGGCGATGGCGGTAGCAACACGCTCTGCGCGTTGGGCCGCGCCGCCAGAGAGCTGCGCACCGGTAGAGGTAGCAGCCTTAACAGCACTTGCAACCGCAGACCGGTCACCAGCCCTTCTGATGGTAGCACTTCTAGCTGCTGCTGCGGCACCGTAGGGAAGACGACCAGGGCCTAGAATAGCAGCCGCTCCAGCAGCCTTGCCGGCCGCAATAGCTGCGCCGTTCACATCTTGACGAGCGTTGACCTGGGCAATATCAGCACCACCCACAACAGCACCACCAGCGAGATCGACAGCAGCACCATCACCAGAGCCACCTGCGGCATCAAGAGCAGGACCATCCGCAGCAGCACCATCCGCAGCATCACCTACGGCAGCTTGTGCAGCATCGTCGACCGCACCACCGGCGGCAGCATTTGCAATACCATCCCCAACACCATCCACAGCATTAATGCATCCGAACGCCGCATATGCAGCTGCCGCTGCAGCTTCAACAGCGGGGTATGGAGAGTAAACGTCAGGGTGCTGAGAGGAAACGGCGTTCACGTCTTCTGCGACTCTTTCAGCAACTAAAGCGGGATCCGCTCCCACGCTGGACATGAACCCTTCGAAGGCAGCTTTAGATGCTTTCTTAATGGCTTCGAAGTCCCCCCCGACGGCGGCGGTGGCAACTGCCGCAGCAATGGCGGTACAAACGGCGCCACTAGCTCCCGCGTCTGCAGCAGCTTCTGCCGCACGAGCTGGGGCGTCGTCGGGCATGGCTGCGTGAACAGCAGCAGCAGCATCTACGGCGACGGTGTTAATTTCTGCACCACTCGAGAGGCATTCGTTTGCCGAAGCTGCCGCAGCTGTCGCCATTTTTGAAACGGACTTCCTTGCGTAGACCATTGTTGACTTTCGTCCCTCACCTGCAGTTAGTTGCTGAACCTGGTGGAACCGGGCGAACATTGGCAATTCCGTGGGGAAACGTGAAGAGAGCATATCAGCGATGTATTGACTTCGTTGGTATTTTTTATAAGGCACGCATATGCGCTCAGCGGGCTGGGTTAGTTTGCATTCACCCGGAAGACGCACGAGTAAGCATCTGTTTTTATATACAGTAGGCACACATAGGCTTTGCACAGTGTCAGCGCCATCACATACAGCTACACAATATAAAACGTGTCCCTAACCCAAACCCATAATTACAATGGTCAGGCGCAATTTTTTAAGTGCCAGTGTTGGGGGTAGAGATGGGCACGATTTTGTATCACAGCACTTGTCCCTAAAGCGACTGGTCCGCTGGCCGGAATCCCCCAGGGATGGTCGCTCGTGCAACTGTGACATCAGGCATATATCACGCGGTACACATGCAAACAATGTAATACTGTTATAGCTGAACTGTCATTTGTAAACTATTTCCCCCAAGTAGTAGGGTAGGGTATATTCGTACCTATAGCAGAACGTCGAAAGGGATCTGATCAAAATGGCAACACTGTGCGCAAATGGTTTCGGTAGTCAGAAAAGCAATACTGTACGCAAGTAATTTGGTGCTAAACAATATATTGTACGCAAATGGTTTTCGTGCAAAAGGCAATACTATAGCTGTGCGCAAGTGGATTTGGTAAACGAGAGCATACTGCAATAAACTGAAAACGCGTTCACCATGGACAACTCGATTGAGCCAAGTGCCAAAAAAAGGAAGTAAATCTATAGGAGACGGAGTGGCCACACGGACTCCACTTACCCTTTGATCCAATGCAATCCGGCTTCGATTCCTGCAGAGAGTCTGTTGTTTCGTTTCTAATTATAATAAACATATGTAATTTCTGCCTTTCTATGGTTTGCTTGAAATATTGTTTCGGTACTTTCAACCACTCCAAAGCCATGCATTGCCCGCCCTCACGACCCCGCCAGAGCGCGTGGTGGCCCGTGCGAGGGGGGGACAGAAAATTAACACACTACCGCCATGCACAAATGTACAGAGTGCAGCGTTGCGCCGTTGCCGGTGGTTAGGGGGGACTTGGTGGCAGGTTTAGGGCCAGCAAAAATAACAGAGAGCTAGGTGATCCGATCGTAGACAACGAACGATACACATATGTTGCAAAGGCAGCAGAAGAAAACACCGCGAGGTATTACACGTCGTCGGGGGCTGGTTGTTTGGGCGAAACTTTACGGTTGATTGGCACATGATCATGTTCAGATTGGCGGTTCCCAACTGATTCCTAACCTTAAAATCCTAACACCGACCACCACCCCGATCGTCATACACGCATATACTATAGCTGCGCGGTTGTCGCGGCCGATGTCGATGGTTTTGGTGACGAACGGAACGTGTTAGTATCCAAGTGTGGAATTCTTCCGTCGCTGTTGCTCACACTGTATTTGATTTCAACTTTTATCCAAAAGATACCTGTGTTTGGCGTCCAAGACCAGACGTACCTACTTTTGGCCGCTGCCCTGTTTTAAAGTGCAACTTATCCCAGAAAAGACATGTTCCCATCTAACCATAGATATTAACACCTAGGGAGAAGCAGACCAATGATATTGACTGACACTACACTACACTAAAAAGCCTGAAAAAATGTAGCAGTAAAAGACGAGCTTCATTGATGCTTCTCGGACTTCAGGAGGAAAACGGGACGACAAGATCAGACGATGATGATGGTCACCGGCAATTCGCTACTGCAGTAGCTCGTACCCTACCGAGTATATACTGCAGCCGATCGGTAACACAGTCATCTATCGTCAATGCTCAGCAGTATGGAGTACAATTGAAGTATAAGGGAAAACGCACAACTCGAACTGTGGTGAGCAATCAATGCGGTCGATCTTCGTATCACTTGGTAGTGGCAATTGTTATCAACAGTTCTCTTGAGCAAACATCGTGGGGCGGTACTGTACGTTGGTCAGTATTAGTGATCTGGAAGGTACATCTAGCTAGCCGTGTGATATAGGGTGTGCATCTAGCCGAGCTAAGAAAAGATGGCACCCCTACCCTCTCACTATCGTATTTTCACTATTTCTTTGCCTGAGAACTCCTATTTCAACATCAACAAACTTAGTAGTTCTTGTGAGTCGACGCTCGCAACCTTACTTCCTCAACAACAGCCCAAACGTTTGTTTTTCGAATTTCATCAAGACGTGGCGATATATATCAGCAGCAGCTTATTAGCGTGGTGTTGTCGTGGCACAGAGGACTTGGGTCCGCAATATTTCGGAGTGGGCATTCGTTCAGGTAGCGGAGCATCATCGCCCAGAAATGGCGCCGTACCATCGCTTGGGCTCAACACAGCGTCATCGCCTGGGATTGTCAACGACCCCCAACACGTAGAGTCGCTGGAGCGTTATCGCTTGGGATCGCCGAAGGTCTGAAGCATGGGGCCGCTAGAGTACCTTCGCCTGGGACTTTTGGGGCCGCACCTCCTGGGATCGACACAGCATATTCGCTCGGGGACATTGGATCATTACCATCCGGGAGCATCGGAGCATCAGCGCGCTCTGAGGTCGCTGGGACACAGTCGCCTGGGGCTGCCAGAACGTCGTTGCGTGCGATTGCCGGGGCATCGTGACCTGGGGCTGACGACGTAGCATCGTCTTGGGCTTATCATCGGCTGGGGCACATCAATGCCTGCGGCTATCGAAGCACCATCACCTGAGGTCGGCGCATTGTCACCGCCTACTTCACCTGAAGTCGCACCAGCTTCTCGTGACCTGTACATCACTCGCATCGCCACAGAAACCAAGCCTAACTCCATTACTGACCGTTCGAGGAAAGGTGTGACACGTTCAAGGTAGTGGAATCAAACTCGTTGGGAGGTCCCGCTGAAGAACCTGTGGACTTCGCACATGGTGACGGAAAACCATTGCTAACATCCACGGCCTTCGTGTACACCGGCGAGTCAACATTGGGCTCTTCTTTCTGAGCGGAGGACCCTTCAACTTTGGGAAACATTCGCAAACATTGACTGTACAACCAACAGTAGAGGCGGAGCTGTTGGTGGCCTTCAGCTGTGGTGTAACAGGGGCTATCTATCTCTCCAATGTATGCTGGCACCGACCCTGGAGTCGTAAAGCTGAGAGAAACGGACATGAGCGAGGTCAGCCCTATTCGTATGGCCGACACACCAGATTATTGCGCACGAAGAGACCTTGGCCGTCACTCGAAAGATCGCAATCGGCATCCCGCAAAGTTCCGGGCTGCAGTTATGTGCACGCAACAAGCTTCACACCGCGATCATGTTCGCAGTTGCAGAGCGTCAGCATGCATGGCAGAAGGAACCGTCATGTAAACGGGTACAACTCAGAAATCGGTAAACAAACGAGGGGATATGTTTCTCTCAAGAGACACTATTCGTAGAGTAGTGCTTACCAGCGACATTATCACGGGCAGTACCCCGTCGTTGCTTTCCTTCCGGGCGGCAAGTACGTTGGGGGGCCGTTGGGTTATATCCGTGTTGTAGAATGAACGGCGTCACTGCTGTAGACTTTGCTGACTTTTTTCGTTGTTTTCCAATGAAGTGACCGGAACAGGGTTTGCGTTGATTTGTTTTGTAGGCGACAGTACGTTATCCTGCACATAATCTATGCAGAAAGTACGTAAAACGGCATAGTAAAAAAGGCGAAATCCTCCCTTGTCACGGGTTAACCCCCTGGGAATCGCAGAATAGGTTGAAAATTGAGATGCAACGATTGCCATTGGAGATCGCGTAAGGTTTAAGTCTGCACGAAGCTAGCTTGCCTCGAATGCAAATTTAACGATGTTGCCTTCATCGAGGGGTCGTGTTGATGATAGGTGTTTCGTTTTAGTAATAGCCAGCAGCCAGTAACCTACCGAGCACCAGCTCGGTAACGTGGTCGCCCATAGTATGTGCTTTGTAGCATGGAGTGTTGTTGAAGCATAAGCAAAATCTCTCACCACTAACGAGTGGTCTGGGGATAATTTGCAGCGTGCTTGCCAGCTCAGGAGTTTCTGTCCAGCAATAGCGTGCATACGTTACAAGCACGTTAACAACAAGAGTATTGATCATGATTGGTTGGTCTGTGGTCGTGTCGTTGATGGCATCAGGGAGTATCATAGCTTTGTTGCCGAGCAAGTGTCGACCTCCACGCGCAAGCATCAAACAACATTGCCGTGAATCTGTCGTTACAATGACTCGGAAGGGCGTGTAGCTCAAGATCGTACAGCTTGCCGAGCGTAGAGAAGATTTACTCGCTCATATCCTCATTCCCATCTTCTTCGTCTTTCTTGGCCTGCGAGAGCTTTTTTCAACATCGCATATTTCAAGAGGAACTAACGCTCGCCGCAGGACTTGCCTAACAACAACTCAAGCGCGTGCCTATCGACTACAATCACGAATCGGCCACATACATCGCCATCAGACCACTGCTTAGCTGGTAGATGTTCACATGGTGTCGGAGCTACAACGCAAGGAGCCATTGATACCGGCACAGCATGACCCTGCTCGTACTGTCCGTTGCTCACTCATGTTGCTCGTAGGTGGTCGCTAACACTAAACATATCATGTGCTTCAACTCGCCTTGTCTGGGTACCAAAAGCGGCCTCAACCCTGTCTACAGCACAATGGATCTAAATGCCACAACCGATAAACGGCACCATGATCGGGAACGTTGATGGTTCATGGGCACGTGTCTTTCTCTCAAGATCCAATTCGCATTGGGTTTCTGCGCTGGGTATGTCAACGTGGGTATATTATATCACGGTAACATTTACCATCTGTCCTACGATATCAAATATAACACGATCCATAATTTAACTTCGTTTTTGAAAAATATGGCCGTCGGGGCTCAGCATCGACCGAGTCTATAGTAACGACCCACAGCAGGCGTGCAATTCCTCTGGCCATGCCAGCATGCCAATGTGCCAACACGATCGCATGCGAGAGTCGCGTGCTTCTTGTAGCAACATCGGTGAAACCGCCGCTCGTCGTGTGCGCGGCTCGTTACCCCGTTCTCGGAGGAGCGGTTTCTACAATAATACCACTGTACCACCGTGTAGAAATTGATACAATTCGGCGTCGTAGGGCGGTGCGACCTTCGCAAAGATACACAACACATACAGGACCTGTAGAAGGGGGGGATAAGAAATACATTGTCAGTTTTCTTCAGAGAGTTTCCCTTGAATCACCGCCAAATGCTCTTGGAGTCCAGGATGTTCGTGACAACATAAAGTGCATATCTGGTATTCCTTGCTAAGGGGTGCCCTTGGGTATACAGTTGTAGCTAGGGCCGTGTATTGGCGCGTACATACTTTGTACTTCCAGTGCACATATACAGCACATGGAAACATACACCACGTACGTCCCACAAAACGCCATCCCGTATATACAACACAGAACCTGACAAGGAAGAGTGAAAGCAACATGTTCTGACGGATCGTCGTGTGGGATGAGAAGCGAACTGCAAATGTACTACCAGGTATCGTTTTTTTCCAGCGAGCCCCCCCCACCATCGGGGTAGAGGGGGCATAGCTCGCAGCTTCACCTACAGGTTGCGATCTTGCCTCAACTATTTGCTCTTCTTTCTATTGCTCCATGTGAGTGATCCACTTCGAAGTTTAAGCTGCACATTGTACAATGGCAAACAGATTTAGCATTATCAAGAACAGACTCGGGGTCGACTGAAGCGAGCTCATCGGGAGGTGATTCACACAAGATTTAAGAAAGGACGTTGTAGTATAGAGCCCAAGGAACTCCAAACGTAGCTCGCGGCTTCACCACCAGGTGGCGGCCTTGCCTCAACTATTTTGTTCTTCTCTCTGTAGCTGCTTATGAGCGATCGAGGTTGAAGCTCAAGCTGCACATTGTACAATGGCAAACAGAGTTAGCATTATCAAGAATGGACTCGGGGTCGGGCTCATCGAGAGGTGAAGCACACAAGGCTTAAGGGGGGACTTTGTAGTGTAGGGCCCAAGGAACTCCAAACAACATTGACACGATACGTAAGTCGGCCGTTTTTTTTCTCTTTTAGGATTTTCGGCGGAAAACCTGAGTAAAATATATATTTCGTCGTAAGATTAAACGGGTAATAATAAATAAGAAAAGCCAGCTGACTGTTTCCATTGGCATAGGTCTGAATAAGAAAAGCAAGCTGACTTTTCCCAAAATATAAGAAAGGCACCAGGCTGAACCCCTGCTGAAACATCAAGAATGGTCCTTTACGCTGTACCACCCTGGAATGAAGTCCTGACGCCTACGGGTCCTCCTGCTGCCTGCCCCTGGGGGCCGCCAGGACGTAACATTTTCCTTCAGCCTTTCAGCGAAAATGCTGTATACTATTATTTTCAAGTTTGACCCCGCTGCCTGGACCCGGAGCGTGGTCAAAACATTATTTTTTGTGTTTGACTGCTGTTTTTTGCCCTTTCATGTTTCTCGTTCTTTGCCCCCACAAAAAAATATCGAAGAGTAAAACGGGGAAATATTGATACAATATGTCAGAGAGGGAAGAGGTGGGCAGACGAGCAGACCTTCTTTAAGTAGCAGACGCGGCAAACAGATGCAGTCTCCACTTTCCGAGCAGACATAGCCGACAGATCGTGCATTCCTCATTTAGTCAATGGTGTTCGCGACCAGACTCCAAACCTCTCTCGTCGTTTCGGGCGAAACGAAACACAAGGGAACTTTGACCACGCAGCATTCGAAGATCTGGAGAGAACATGCGCGCACGGTGCGCACGGTGCGTGTGAAAAGAGACTTTTCCGACCTAGACACACTGTGTGGGTTTGTATGTGACGGCACCCTTAACGCCACGACAGAACTCTCACGAGTATGGTGTCGAGAAAGCACGAGTAGGCGATTTGCTAACGTATACAAACGACTTGGAAATAGAGCAAGGGGTTCTCTCGGTTTCGGTTTAAGAAAAAAAGATGCAAGTACACAAGAGTCCCCAGGGCATTTCAGCCTTTTTTTTGCGCTTGAAGTGCCCAAACTTGCACTTTAATACCGCTCTCAAAGGATCGAATAATGACTTCCGCACATATTTGGGGCACATCAGATGATGCATGCATGGTCTAAATGATCCGTGAGGAAAGCAGTCAACGTTTGGGGAAATCTGTTTTTTAATTGGTGCTTCGTATAAGAAACGTGACCCCTTTTCGTTTGTTGTGGGTTTTGGTGGGGAGCTGTAACTGTGTGCAAGTGCGTGCAAACGTTCAGTTGGGATTGTTTTTTGTCTCTTTTTACGCGGGGCGCGTTTGTCGGGAGCTGGATATTAGAATTTGTTCGGGGCGCGTTTGTGCGGGCACGAGATTTCACATTTGTCACGGGACCGCGGGATGTGTGGCTGGCTTTGACTGCTGTGTGATGCACCCGACGCCTGCACACGCCTCATAAAAAAAGTGGCCCAATTTCGTTTGTTGTGGGTTTTGGTGGGGAGCTGTGGCTGTCCGCAAACGAAGTGTAAACGTTCAGTTGGGGGTTGATTTCTGTCTCCTTTCGTGCAGGACGTGTTTGTGCGGGAACGGGACAATATAATTTGTCCGGGACGCATTTGTGCGGGAACGGGATTTGCACTTTTTCGTGGCGCAGGAGCGGGATATTAGAAATTGTGCGGAGCGCGTTTGTGCGGGCACGGGATTTCGCATTCATCGCGGGACCACGGGGTTATCCCGAGGGAAAAATCCCGAGGAATGCCCTGCATTTTTTCAATACCACGTATAGTTATACATATCATTAAATATTGTGGCAGGTGGTAAAGAGTGTGCCCGATGGCAAAATTTAGTTGATGTTGCTGATTCATTGAATCCGATATCCAGTGTTTTCTTTCTCTTCAGTCAAACATAATATATTGTCAATGTACCCCTTGGCAGTATTGTCGTATTTACGGCGGCCTCAGTTTGCCTGCTATATCATCAGGTTCTGTGAAGGAGTGCCTCATAGAGATGGCACAGGGATATCGATGCTGGCGAGGGCACGCTTTCTCTCGGTAATGTCTTTATCGGTAAGGTGCAGGGGATGGGAATACCCCACCGACACAATTATTGTTGCTCATCTCTGTCAGTGGAGAGCTCGCTGATAGAGTACGACAAGAGAGTGAAATGATCGGGGCTATTCAAGCACCAGACTGTCCCCTGGATCATACATATTCATACATGCACGACCGGAGACGTTTCGTTACTATTAATAGCACGTTACGTGATCCCATACGCGTAGTGCGTATTTGCCTATCTTATCGTACCGGTACGTTTTGCACATGCACACCCTCATAGCTACGTCATACCATCACATTACGGGCATGCTATGCTCGGAGTTTGATATGCTGCTGGTTCGTTTAATCTGATTCCATTGTTATTTTCCTCTGCCCTCAAACACGGCATTTTCTTAATGTATCCGACTTGCTTACATCTTCGGTGTTTACGGGCGTGCGTGGGGCCAAGGCGGGCATCAGCCTGCCGAGACGAAGCCCCCTTGCATCTGCATCATGTACCTGGCATGCATCTGAAGCCGTCATTCGGTACAGTATCGGCCCTCTCGTCAGAAGCCTAAAATCACATGGTAGATTACTCTAACTAACATAATTACCCATACGCGGAGCGAACAGGGGGAAGATTTCTGTCAAATTCCCTGTACACGGCGAGCGCCTAGGCTGCAGACTTTCTTGGACACCGAAGTTTCTCGAGCAGATTTCTCAAAATCTCTTTTGTTGCGAGAGAGCCGATACTTAATATCGCGAAATTCGAAACTGGGTGCTGGCTATACTTCTTCTGATCCAACATTTAATTATCAACAGTAAACTGCGCGCCGTGCGCAATAGTCCGCACAATCCTGTACCGGAATATACTTCGTCCGCTCTTTGCGTGTTTTCTATAATAGTGCTGGTACATCAAAAACGAAATTGCCATGGAAACATAGCCCGAATTCGACGTGCCAGGTAATGTGTAGTTCTCTAGTGGAGCCAATCGTGTAAAAACGTGCCTCCCGTCGGGCGCCTCCAGCGGGGCCCTTCGGGGACGCCTTCGGCTAGGCCAACACATCAGCCAGAGGGGGATGAGGGTCGCGGCTTCGCCGCTACCAGTTTCGGCTTCGCCTTATCAGTGCAGTGGTCGGGTTCGATGTACTGGCATCTGACGCAGCAATACATACTGTACTGGCTGACCTACCCGGGCCCACCCTTAGATATACCAAGGTAATGGATAGTTTATATATTATTGGGGGGAAAATCCGTACCCCCAGAGGCACGTAAGGCTTCCCCCGAGATTGATATTACAGGCCTTGTAGAGTGGACGCCGGCAGTCAACAAACATCAAATTGATAAAAGTAGGCTCAGATCGGCACCGACAAAAAGAAACTTGGGTCAAGAAACACAGGTCAACAATGGACCAACTCTGAATCGTATGCAATTAATAGAGTTGAGATCAAGATCGGAAAAAAAGAAGACATTGAGCCTGGACACCAAATTGACGTTTCTTAACACTGGGCGCCCACTGCACCTACAGCAGTGCAGTACGGTATTTCTAACCTTCAGCATCCCGAGTCGGCCGTACAACACCTACAGTATAGTATTTCCAAACACAGCATCCGACTCGGCCGAATCAATCTGTGTAGATCCTTCACAAAAGCCACATCATCCAAGCACTGTCACTCTATAACGTTCCGTCAGGGTCAGGGTTAGGGTTCGGGTGGGTTAGTTGGCCATGAGCGCGAGGCGCGATCCGTCATATCACGTGTAGGAATCTAACCCACGGGATCCCGAGCTGGCCGAATCAACTTGATAGAGAACTTTCTACCTCATCATCAGCATCCAAATCGTATCTACAGAATCAACCTACAGAAACCAGGGAGAAGTAGTATTTTTAGTAGGTGTGACGAAGTAGGGCAAATTACGGATTTATTTGCTGAGTTTTGTTGGTCGTTTGCGGCCGGTGTGCCTTTCGTGGTGCTGTGCACCTTTATTGCTATTTATTTACTATTTATCATACCCTACTACCCCTCCCTGCTACTGTGCTGTTGTGCTGGTGTGGAGATCATGTGTTTCGCCCTGGCGAGTTGTGTTCTGTACGGCCGCTCTGTGCGCGTATGTTGTTGGGCGATGGTCAGTATCGCTGCGTGGATAAGTGTTGCACACCGATACCTGGTGCTTTTTCTGCAATAATTTCAGAGTGTTTTCGGGTGATCACCGCTGAAGCTCTCGCTACATACTGCCGGGTGGCAAGAATAACCGTAAGTTGATCGTAATCCTACGTTGGAGTGTCCATTTTCTGCCTGTTGCTGCGCCGGCCTTCATCTGCAATGTTGGTGGTGAAGTCTACGGGTGTACCGTTGTACGTACCTGGTATATTTTGTACCCTTGAGTCTTGTCTGCTCCCCACAGCTATCTGACCTGATTGATCTCTACATGCGCGTCTCCGAACATAGAAGAAGCACGACGTACGTAAACACTCTCTACGATTTCGCCAGATGCAGAAAAATGCCGATACGAGTACATATCGTATCACATGAGTGTCGGTGAACTTCGGCCATTTTGTTCTTTCTCGAACTTTCGGTATCTTCAACAAGCAAACAGCAGAAAAGCCCACTGT
Source organism: Macrocystis pyrifera (assembly GCA_031763025.1). Classification (NCBI taxonomy): domain Eukaryota; class Phaeophyceae; order Laminariales; family Laminariaceae; genus Macrocystis; species Macrocystis pyrifera. The sequence continues at coordinate 532,492 of JASSKH010000038.1, forward strand.
GGGCATACAGCGGCGCAGTACAGACAGCATTGTGTTTGACCGTGGAGTTTGCTTGATCGAAACCATATGAAGATGTGTGTTCTTCTCGCTAGTTCTACCCGTCGTTCCTCAACGAGCACTCTCAAGCACTCACTCAGCAGCAGCGTCAAACGTAACCGATTCGAAACTGCAGGCCAAAACGTTGGGGAAAAGCGCGGGAAAACGTGGAACAAGCAATTATCCTTCTTTCTGTCATAACAACAAGGAGGATATGATACTATTAATACACCCTTGGTGCTGTGCCCAGCGCAAGAGGCACACACGCATACACCGCGTGTGACACACACAAGCGAATGCACGAGTGAGTGCGAGTAGCTTGTGTAGGTTTCCGTGGTGTCCCCTACTGTGTTTCTCTTGCAAGGTTTGCAGGCAACCGCGTCTCTCTGTTGTGTTCAGCTTGTGGTTTTTGTGAAGTTTTTTTTTGGTTCAAGACTGAAGAAGAAGTACAAGGATCGCAAACGACACCGGTGCAGCAATGATACAGCTGTGTCCGTGTGCTTTCGCTGCATGCAGCCTTGCTGCTGTGCCCACTACTACTACTGCTGTGCTATAACGGCTCTACTGTACTGCAGCGCTCTTACTACATGCACTGACCTGACGATAACGCACTCCTGTCCTCCTCTTTCTTCGATGCTCTGCGGTTTGTGCGGTGCGCTTGTGCGATGTGGTGTGTGCGGTGTGGTGTTGTGTGAAATGATAGCGAAAAATCATACCAGTCCGCACTCAGGTCTGCAGGCGTTTTTTGGTTGATGTATATCCCATGCGTCCGTAGGAATTGTCTGGAACTTCTTCTTGTTGGTTCAAATTATTTGACGCGACGAAAAAGCAACGGCCGATAGGTACAGGGTTGCGGAGCAACGCGTGCATGTCCATACCGCCGTTCCAGGTACCGCCGTTCCAGGTGCCAGGTACAGTAATGCTGTACAGGTAAGTAGTATATCACACGTAGCAGGTAATACCTGGTACGCTCAGCTTGGAAATGAGGAAATTAGCTGCGAGAACACATGCATACATACCCGGTTTGCAAGCTACTACTGCAGTGTTGTCAGCGTCAACCTCCACAAACCCGATAATTTGCACCCATGGCCCATGGGCTATGACACTACAGTCATAGCCCATAGCCTATGGCCTTCGTCTATATTCTTCCTCTTCTTCCATGCATGCTTTAAAATGGTATACAGTACACTTCACAGAGAAACGGGCAAACTCCAAAGGGGGTGTGCTTTATACTATTTATTAATAACATCAAACGTGTCAGTAGTGTTTCTTTCGGGGTACCAATAAACTTTAATAGGAGAACAGTGTACAGTAATATCAATAATGTTTACCACTTCGCCCAGAATCGACAAGCTGGGTCAACGTTTAGGGCTTCACAGTCCTTGATCAGGTACTGGTAGGCAGTAGGCAAGGGCACTACGTACGAGTAGAAAGCCCAAGCACCAATAATAGGTGTTGGCCTTTCCCCTGCACTGTGTACGAGTAAACCCCGTACGAATACATGTTCAGGGCAAAGGACAAAAGACGCACAAGAATCCTTGCCGCGCCCACAACAGTACAATCACAAAGTACAGTAGTTGGTTCCCTTGTTTAATATCCATCCGGGGGATATTTACTAGTGATCAACGTTGAACCTCGTGTACATCATAATAGCACATTGTCGGATAGCAAACACACCAATCATAATAAAACAGTCGGTGTCCAAAGCATATTCGGCAGGAAGTGTCAGTCATTATTGCAACGGTAACAGTCAGAAGTAAGGCTAAACGGGTTTTACTAGAGGCCGCCAGGGTGAGGAATAAGGAACTCAACCCAGTTGGGTGGCGATTGACGAATAGCAGAGGGGGGGGAGGAGGACTTGACAGGACAACAATCGACTACAATAATAGCCTATTTCGTTCTGTATATATATAAGAGAAGAAGGGGGCGTCAACTGCAGAGAGCTAAAGTCAGGGGGGAGGGGTGCCTCAGCGGGGGGGGGGGGGGGGGGGGGCGGGGCTGCCTGCGCCCCCCCTACGACTACGGCCATGCGTGATATCGAGTACCCCTCTCTCCCCCCCCCCCCCCCTCCCTCTCTTTAAGGGGAAAGCAAATATTTGGTGACGATACAGCCAAGCTATATCCGCTGCTGAGACTGCGGCGGGGTTTTGTACCAAGGCGTCGTTTCGGAGAGCGACAATAAAGCGTTGAGAGTAGCCACGAAGATAGCAAAAGCAAAGTGACGCGGTGATCCTGCTGTTGCATCTCTAATAGGCTAATAGGCTCTAAAACCCCTGCTGTAACGCGGCTCCCTGCATCAACTGAATGAAGGAGTGTTGTTTTGCTATAATACCTACCTGGTATTCAGCTCACACTAAAATGTGATCTCTACGCAGGTTCTAGCTCAGCCGTACAGCAGAATTAAGCCAGCTCTTTTAGCTAGCTCCTTCAGCTTGGCCGTAAGATGCCTACTCTATTAATAGCTAGTTATTTCAGCTACTGTAGCTAGAACCAGCTTAAGAGTGCATTTTTACATGCGATCCTAACGCAATAGTTCGGTGGCGCCTTGTCCAGCTTTTGAGACGTAGCACGAGAACCCTCGACAATAGTAGCGGATGACTAGTAGGGTGTTGTCGACAAGACTGTAGTAGCCAAGGGCTTTGTCCTCTTGCCGATAACGATGACATCGCGCTGAATCATTCCTAGTACGATGTAGATGATCTACTCGAGGTGTGAATACTCCGAACTCAACGGTTGTCTTTCTTCGCTGGCGGAAGGCACAGTAAAACAAAAGAGAAAGACATGAGGCATGTCCTAGATTTCAGTGCTTTTCGCGGGTGAGTTCAAATCTCACGGATCGAGTCGGGTCGGGTCGGGTCAGCTGACCCGACCCCACCCGCGAGATTTTGAAAGCCTCTTGACCCGACCCGACCCGCGAGATTTAAAAGTTGTTGACCCGACCCGACGCGACCCGTGAGATTTGAAAATATCCTGATCCGACCTGACCCGAACCGCGAGATTTCGAAACCTCCCGACCCGACCCGACCCGACCCGACCCGCCACCTTCGGATTGACCCGTGAGACACGGGTTTCATACGGGTCGGGTCACCTTGACCCGTGAGACTGTTTATCTTGACCCGCAGGTCCGACCTGCTGATCCGACCCGTGGGTCGACACTTCAAAAACAATTTAATATTGTTTTTTGTGCCCACAAGTGAGATGTGGCCTGGCTGTAGTGGGTATAAAATGGAAGTGGGTATGCGTATAAGGATTTGGCAGTGTTTCAATGTTTGAATAAGATACCAAAGGAATACTATTGAGTATTTGTACGAGAAAATCCTTTGGGTAAGAGAGCGTCAAGTGCTTTGAGTGTCGGATCCGCGGGCCGGATGCGCGGGTCCGTCCCGCGGATCAGCAGAAAATAACTTGCGGGTCACGCTGGCCCGACCCGCGAGTGACCCGTTTCTCGGTCATGACCTGACCCGACCCGTGAGCTTTTCATCACCTCTTTACCCGACCCGACCCGACCCGTGAGATTTTGAACACTTTTCCTGGCCCAACCCGACCCGACCCGTGACATTTAGAACACCCCGTGACACGACCCGCGGGTCGGGTCATGACTCGCGAAAAGCCCTCCTATATTTGAGATGGCCATGAAAATTCGTTACTTGATTCGCAACTACACTACTGTTTCTATACTTGAGAAAAATATATATATTATTGCTTGTCTGCAGCGCACATGCCACAAAAAAGGCGGCTTTCTTTCACAGCCAAAACGTGCGTACCGTCACAAGCCTATCTGTCGCTGCAAGATGAGATGATGAGGCAATATTACGAACAAAGCAAGTGGGCGTGAAAGCAGCAACTCCCTTCGCAACTCACTGTGTGTTGAGATAGTTTATTGCTCGTCTGTAGTCACGCATGCCAGTCAAAGGGGGCTTTCGTTTATAGCCAACAAAGCGTGGCTGTCGTCAGAAGCGTATCTCTCGCGGCATGAGGTACACTTATTAGATTTCGCGCTGGGCAGCGACAGGCGCAATTATCTAACACGTACGTCCACAAAAGCACTCGTGGTCAGTTCCAGACGTCCCGTTTGACCCTTCCATGACAATATCCCGTGACCTTCTCCGGTTGCTTTAAAAAAAAAAACGTAACATGACCCTGCTATAGAAACGTACCGTAATGTGTACCTGACCTCTCACAACCGTAGATGAGGAACTAGATCACCAGATCATGATCTATATTCAGATGATCTGTCACGAAATAAGGTTAGCCGATTCCCTCCGTAAATCCTGCAAACCTATCCCTGGCGCCCCCGCCGAGTCCTAGCTAAGAAAATCTATTGTATAGGGGCGAAACCAAATACCCACCGTGAGCTGCACTGGCGCGTCTCACCGTCCAAGATTAGGCGAGGATATCGTTTGACACAAGCGGCAAAAGTGAGCAGAAGGTACGGTGCCTCCTGCAGCCAGCATTCTGCACAGCCTGCAACTTGCACAACCTGCCAACTGCCAAGCGTAAACTACTGTCTGCAATCTACAACTTGACCAACCTGGGACCTACACCTTGTACTCCCTGCAACCTGGAATTTTCCCAACCTACAACCTGTGCAGCCTGCATGTCGCCTGCCAACTGCCAAGCGTAAACTACTGTCTGCAATCTACAACTTGACCAACCTGGGACCTACACCTTGTACTCCCTGCAACCTGGAATTTTCCCAACCTACAACCTGTGCAGCCTGCATGTCGCAAGCCCCAGGCTGCCAGTTGCAACCTAGGGCCTGCACAGCCTGCAACCTGGGACCTACATACCCGGCAACCTGCAAACCTCGCACAATCTGCCCAGCCAGGACAACCCGGAAGCCGCAAGCTGCATGACCAGCAAGCCGCCAGCCGCAAACTACCACTTGCAAGTTACAAATCTTGCAACACAGCAAGCACGGCAACTTGCGCAGCCTGCAACAGCCTAAACAACCAGGACAGCCTGCTACTTGCAAGATGCACAACACCCCGCACAACCTGTAAACCGCCAATCGCAAACTGCCATTATACCTGCAACCCACAACCTGCAACCTGCAACCTAGAGCATGCACAGCCTGCAACCACGAGTCTGCACACTCCTACCTGCAAACTGCAAACTGCAAACTGCAAACTGCAAACTGTAAACTGGGAACAGGTAACTGCAGCCCACAATGTCGACCCCGCAATGTGCAGAAATGATTGTACCAGGTATGTCCGAGGCGAAGCTACGACTACTGTATGTCAAAGGCAATGAGAGCAGCAAGGATCAGGCAGCTCTCCTGGCTGGAACTCCCTTCTCCGCGAGGTAATTCTTGACCTCCGACACGGAAACTTCTTTGCGGTGGAAAATTCCTGCCGCCAGCGCCTGTTGGAGACAAAAAAAGACGCGCAAAAAACAAACATTACGAACACAACCGCGGTAAGATCCCACTTGATTAGGTACTCTGCTGTTCTGCTGTACCTGACAGGTGTAAGTAGCTATCAATAATGGTATCATCAAAACGACATCATCAAAACGACATCATCAAGATGACGCCACCAAGATAGCACCACAAAGATGACACCATCAAGATAGCACCATGCAGATAACACCGTGAAGATGACACTGTGGAGATGACGCCATCAAGATGACACGACGTATTGCGCAGCTCCGCGCGTCGTACTTGAATAGAAATAGCAAAATCAAAAGATGTCAATCAGTTTCAGGAACGGTGAAGGGGGTGGGCAGAGGGTATATATATCATTGTTCAGTGCCGGTGGAGCGGCGCTGGGGTTCCATTGCAAGCAATGCGCGAAAAGGCAACAAAATTCGGGGCGGGAGCTTCATGCCTCCACCAGACATGATATTAAATTAGTCCCTTTCGGCACCCAGCAATAGCATGTCAACCCTTTTTGGTTGCGTTTGGACTCTGATAAGAAACGGGGCTTCCATTTCCGGCTATTTTGGTCACGCCTAAAAGAGAACAAAACAACGAGATGTCTGGTAACATGAACCGTATACCCTGCAATGTGTTCTGCACTGTAAAGCTATATGCCGTACAACTCCTTGCATTTTGGTCATCGTGCACTTCACAAAACGAAGCAGCCCCCTTAATTAACACTGCTTCGTGTGGCCAACACTGTGATCGTCACATCTCCTATCGTGTACACGTCTCAACAGGTTCAACAGCAGCCTTTCCAACATCAGGAACATTCACCATTTTTCTTGGGTCCGACATATAAATACCACCGTGCCTGGTGTTTTGAGCCCTTTTGCCACGGTGATATATGTTTTCCTCTATTTCCAACTACTGTAGTTTGTCCCGAAAAATCGCGAACGTTAAGCGATGAAGAAACGAGCGGGAGGGTTGCTTACGGTCTTTCCCCTTCTCCACATACTGTACCAACATGAATTCCTTTCAAAAGCAAATAATTCGTTGTTCGCTCGGTCTTGTTGTCCGCGCAACAGGTGTTCAAGGTAACGCTTGAACAGCACCAGCAACAGCAACAGCACCGTTAGGTTACTGTAGTATAGATATACCTCTCGCGCATTTAAGACGATATTCCTGGTGTGTAGGTATCGCTTGTTTAGAATATATGCTGCACCTCCAACGATACGCATAGGGTATAGCCCACGCTGTCCCTGTTACTCACGACCCTCATGTCATCTGCCAGAACAACAACCCTTAATAGTTCCAAGACAGCTTTGCGCCCCGTCCCTAATCCCCCGTTCCCTGCCTCCTGCCCCCTGCCCACCCTTTCCTATTTTTTCCCACATCATCTCCCAAACAAACATAACTAATCCACACATTCACATTACGGCTCAAGTCATAAACAAACAAAATGCACCACCCCTCCCCTTAAATACTGTATTTATTCGCAGTACAGTGGGGTATATGTGCATATTTACTGTCTCCAATCTCCTGTCCACTGCCCTCTACCCAATTTTCCTTTCCTTACGTGCCCTCGACATAATGTCCGCTTTCGCGCATCTGCTGTCCCTTATCCCCAATCCCCTACTTTCTATTTCCTTTCCCTTTGCCCTTCCCTGTACCCCCTGTCCTCTACTCCTTTTTCCTTTTCTCTTGTCCCTGCCCTCTTTTCCCTGGTCCCCTGTATCCTTATCTCTTCTCCCTTTGTCCCCGTTCTCCCTTCCCCGGTGCCCCGAAGACTCACCGCCTGCACGCCGGTGACCTGGAAAACCTCCGAGAAGTGCTCCGCCGATCCTGCCCCGCTTGAAGCGATCACGGGAATCGTCACAGCGTCCATCATAGCCTGCCGCGACACCACCACCACCACCACCACCACACCATCACACCATCACACCAACACACCGACAAACCAACAACCCATCACACCAAGACAAGGTAACACCATATCACCAAAACGACAGCACAGCACCACACCACACCGACGTGTCCGAGCGAGCCCAACACACAAACGACGCACCATGCAGGGGGGGAAACAGGGGGGCGGTACAGTACACCGTCAGCTCCAATATTAAAACGAACTACGAGCACTCATTGTTAGGAAGGGGACTTTCCAGCGCATTGTGATATGATAGAGGCCTTTTTAGCAGAGCCGTTTCGCGTTTTCGGGTCGAAGATGTGGCAAAACGTGGCAAGGTGGCAAGGTAGGTCGCTAAACGTATGTGCATGTAAGAATGATACCAGGCATAATTACAACCGGACTGGACGAGAGTAATATTAATAGCAGCAGTCGGCTCTTTCGGGCCGGTTTTGGCGTTGCGTATACTGTTTAATAAAACATACAAATATGCACCGCACGGTACTAATGTTGGATGGGAAGCGGAAAAAAAATAGCATGTATGAAGCCAGTAGATAAAATTTCTCCGGTAGAATAGACAGTAGAGACGACAGTAGTAGTAGTGTGATAGTCCTTTTTATACTTGAAACTGGCATCGCTGAGCTGATAGGTCCCACCCGTTGTTGCTATGGTATGCACAGCTCAGGCTCAACTCGCAGAAGCTTCAAGTGTACAGTCTACATTGTTTGTATTCCACTGGATAATACTACTATATACTGTATTTAATACTGACGTTGCTACACTGATACTTACAATTCTATGATACTACTGCGCCGGTGCTGTTAGGAGTGCTCACGTTGACACTCTGCTATGTACAGCAGTGCTACAGCATGCGCTATATACCATTGTACAAACCAGCATTGTGAAACATATATACTGCTGCTGCAGTACCACTAAATTCCACCTCCGGGTTGGCTTTGAAAATTACGTTCAGTAGCACATCCAGACCGGCTCTAACCTCGACCCCGACAAGCGCCCACCAAGCCGAGCAAAACCTGTTCCCCCCAAGAAGCCATCAAGCAGCCAAGATTACACCAATACAAGTAGTAGCAGTACAGATACGTGCGTACCTATTGAGAAAAAAAGCAACAGGAAAGACCGGTTGAGATTCACAGGGGGGGGGGGGGGGGGGGGGGGGGGGGGGGGAATCGTGAGGCATTGTACTGAAGTTAGGGTAGGACGCACCCATTCTCAAATATTAAGTTCAGCCTGGACCAGCTTTCCTGTTCATTTCTATTTCTATTTCTAGGTGTCCAAACGCCAGTCAGTACAGTAATTCACATGCCTCTATATGGGCGTACAGACTATCAATAGTACAGGACTGCTGTACACCAACATGCCAATGCGAGAAGAAACACTTTTAGACGACGGGAGTATTAATAGCACCATTGGATCACTTTCTGTTTATTCGGCAACGGTCTCAGAGGAGAATCGTTGGCGACGCGAAAACGAAACACTTCCGAAAGATGAACTACATACAGTATCAACACATCAACACATAAAGGAACTAGATGAATAGTCTAGGTTTACTCGGTCAAGAGATGAACAGTCTACTGTAGATGAAGATATGAATAGATTATTAGACCAGATGAAAGGATTAAGAGTCGAGGTGAGTAGATGAACAGTCCAGATGGATACAGTATATGAATAGTCCAGATAAACATGTGGAGACCGGTAGATGACTAACCTAGTCTAGAGGAAGACATGAATAGATTATTAGCCCAGATGAACAGATGCACCGCCCATTAATAGATGAAGAGAGGAGCACTATGAACCGTCCCTCACCACCGATACATACCATGTTCCACTGTTCATATTAATAGCGCTGTGCCGGTGCACTAGAAAGCGGTCGGTGGTGAAGGACTAAGTGCCGGTGCAGGTCTCGGGGCCGGCGCCACCGCGTCGGCCGGTGACCCGTCCCTCACCACCGATACATACCATGTTTCACTGCCCATATTAATAGCGCTGTGCCGGTGCACTAGAAAGCGGTCGGTGGTGAAGGACTAAGTGCCGGAGCAGGTCTCGGGGCCGGCGCCACCGCGTCGGCGGTGACCCGTCCCTCACCACAGATATATATACTATGTCCAAAATCAACAACGTTGTAAAAAAAGGAAAGCGGCGGTGGTGAAGGACTAAGTGCCGGTGCAGGTCTCGTGGCCGGCGCCACCGCGTCGGCCGGTGACCCGTCCCTCACCACCGATGCATACCACACACGTTGAGACAACGTAACGCTGTATGTGCTACGACGCATGTAGCAGTACCGCGGTGCCGGCGCACCGGAAGGCGGTCGATAGTGGCGGAGTAAGCGCCGGTCCACATCCCGGGACCGGAGCACCGGCTTACAAGTCGAGTTCGAGGGGAACGCATGCCGGCGCATGCTTCACCCAACCCACCCCCCCCCCCCACCGCCGCCTCTATCCAAGTCATTCCCTCAAGGGAACGGCTGGGGGACGAGATGCGCGATGCGGAGTACCAAGTTGCTCACCCGTTGACAGGAAGATGCCGGTGCATGTCAACAACCGCGGCGAACGCCGGCGCGTACGAACGGAGTGCCAGCGCACATGAGCACGGGGACAAGTAAGCCCCACCCTCGTCCAGGCCGGTGCATGGATAGTGCTCACCGTCGCCTCTATCTAAAAATTCGTCCCCCCCCCCCCCCGTCCCCCCCCCCCCCCCCCCCCCCCCCCCCCCCCCCCCCCCCCCCCCCCCGCGTTGTCCGTCGTCCGTCGCCGCACCTGTGCCCTGCCTTGCGTCTGCGCCGTACTGTCGCGCTCAATTTGTTTGTCTTCGCAGGGGCCCGGCAAGAACGACCGCGGAGAGAGGAACCGGGAGAACGCCCGGTAGCGACGGTGACGATGAGGCTCCCGTGTCGATAGCAGACTTTGCCACTTTCAAGCAGGAGGTGGCGAACGAAGTCGCCCAGCTCCAGGCGGCCATCCAGCGATCGGACGAGGCCATTGAGGCCTCGCGTCGCTCCGCCCACGGGGGAAGGGGAGGCGACGCCAGCGGGCCCGGACCGCAGCCCGGTAGCTCCGCTGCCAGGGCCGCCCCACGGGACCATTCCCCCAGCACCGCCCTACTCGGACCGCCGACCGGACAGCTCTTCGGGAGCCCCGCTGCCGGGGTCCTCCCCCCAGACTCCAGCATCGCCGACCAACCCGTCGACGGAGCCGCGGGCGGCCGCGCGGGCCTGAGCGGGTCCCTCAACGCCGCACAAAGCAGGCTCGCCGTAGGCCCGGGGCGAGCGAGGGACTACGGCGGTACTCCGGGCGGCGCCGGAGCCACCGGAGCTCCTCTCGGACAAGCAGGCCCGGGGGGGCTACGGCGGGATTCTGGGCGGCGCCGGAGCTGCCGGCCCTCCTCTCGGACAAGGAGGCCAGTTCGCCGTAGGACCGGGAGGGCGGGGCTACGGGAGCGTCTCCAGCGGTATCGAGGCCACCGCGGGCCCAGCTGGAAGGGCGACCTACGGTGGTGCTCTGGCCGGTACCGGAGCCGCCAGCGTCCACCTCGGCCAGGCGGGCGGGCTCGTAGTGGGTCCGGTGGGGGGGCTCGGCTACGGGGCATATGCGGGCGGCACCGGAGGCGCCGGCGCATTCTCCGGACAAGTGGGCGGGCTCGCCCTGGGCGGGACAGGAGCCAACGGCGCTCCATCGGCTGCACTCGGCCATGTGGCCAACGACGGGCCGGGCGGGCTTGCGGTCGGGGCGGATATGTACGGGGACGGCAGCGCCGGCAACCCGTTTACCGCTCGGGGCAGACAGGTAGAGAAAATAATGACCAACCGCGCGGTGGCCTCGTGGGGCAACCCCGCGACCCGACTTTGGCAGATACTATGCGGCGGCCGCCCGGCATCGATGCAGCGGGCGGCCGTGCAGGGGTACGTGGGGGCCTCGGTCAACATATCGGCCGGCGTCCATGGCATGCTGGAAGAGCTGGACGACCTCAACTTTCTGGCCTTCACACCGCGCGGCGGGGCCGGCATCACCCTCCCACTGGCGCAACACCTGAGCATTTTGGGGCACGCGATCGTCACCATCGCGTCCCGCGGACTCCCACAAGGGGGTGCGGATCTCCAGGTGGCGCGCGCCCGCTTGGAGGCGCTCGCCCGAGCCTTCAGCGCGGGGGCGACGATCCTCAACGATCACGTGACGGAGCACTTTGCGGTCGCCGACCGCCCGGCAAACCGGGCCAGGCTGGCGGCTCTGGTGACAAAGGACCTCGAGACCTTCGCGCTCGACCTGCGTTGCATCTCCGACTCCTGCGGCCACGCGTGGGCCTACCCCCCGCCGCTGGAGTCCTTCCCCGCCATCCCGGGGCCCCGTTGGCCCCGCCTTTCCGGATACGTGGCCCTCGGCGGTCTGATCAACGCCGAAGTCCAGCAACCTCGCCGCACTTCCGCCATGATGGCCGGGGTCGGGGCCGGTGAATGCCGGCAATGGGGGAAGACCGGCAAGTGTCGCTTCGGTGACGCCTGCGTGTTCACCCACGTCGGCCCCGCCCGCAAGACGAGCAGCGGCAACAAGCGCAAGGCGGCTACCGGCGGGGGATCGGCCGACAGCGGCGTCGCAGCCAGCGGCGCGGCATCCGGGGAACCCCCGGCCAAGAGGGCCAAAGGAAAAGGAAAAGGGGGGGCGGGGGGCGGCGGCGCGAGTAACGGAAGCAGCGGCGGCGGCAGCGGCGGCAGTAGCAGCGGCAGCGGTAGCGGCGGTGGTTCCGTCAGCGGCGGCAGCGGCGGCAGCGGCAGCGGCGGCGGCAGCGGTAGCGGCAGTGGCAACGGGGCGTCGAGCGGGGGGGCTTTCACTCGCTCGGCGGCGGCCAGGGCTGACGAATAGGGGGACGGGCCTCGCCCCTCAGCAGGGGCGAGGCCGATCGTAGGGCGTACGGAAGCAGCAGCGCGAGATGCACAGCTTGCACGTCCGGGGCCGGCGTCCGTTGGGGGACCAGGTGTGACGAGTACGTTGGAGCGTTGTGTGGTATTGTTGCGCGATATGCAGCACGTCGCATCCCCTACTAGCGCGTTTCGGTCGGAGATTATGGACCGCGTAGCTCAACAGTATGTACAGTATTTTCGGGCGAGCGGTAGCCATTTTGGATGTATGCCGGCCATCGAGACATCCCTGAACGTCCCGCGTGTGAAAGCAGCTAGGATTCGCTTTTGGTTCGGACGACAGAAAGGGTTCCCTGGGGTAGAGCAGTTAGCGGAAACCGTCGAACACGGCGCGCCCGTCCACGTGGAGGGGAGCACAGACATTGGGGCGGCCTTGGCATACTCAAACCATAGCAGCGTAGCCCGACACTCTGACACTATAATCGCGAAGATTTTTGACGACGTACGGTTTGGGCGGGCAGTCATATTTCCGCGCAGCGAGGCGCACACCATTCCCAGCCTGCGGCTGTCTCCGCTAGCCGTGATTGTATCCCCGTCAAAAACCCGGATCATCCACGATCTGACGTTTTCGTCGTCGCAGTACGCCCACAGCGTCAACGCGGATACTGACTTCGAGCGAGCCCCCCCCGTGGCGCTGGGCCACGTGTTGCGAGACGTTATTTGGCGCATCCTGTACCTGCGTCGGCGGTTTGGACCGAGCGCGCGTATTGTGTTGAGCAAAATCGATGTCACCGAGGCGTTCCGTCAGGTTAGCGTACAGTGGGCAGGGGCGCCCATATTTGGATATAGATTTCGCGAGTGGATTGTGACCGACCGCCGGCTCCAGTTCGGATGGCGCAGTTCACCGGGGTTCTTTTGTATGTTTTCGGCAGCCCTCGAACACGCGCATGGCCACACGTCGTACGAAGATGCTGTGGTGACGGAACAGGGGCGTATCGCGACGCAACACGTCGCGGTCACCCCGCCGAGGGCAACCGACCGGCCGAACCCCTTGCCACCTGGGTGCCGGGTCCCCGTTGGGAAGGGAGGGGGGAGGCGTAGCCAATTTTTCGCGCGGTATTATGTAGATGACGGGATACTAGTGGAGGTACAATGGTGGCCCGACGGTCGGCGCTGTAGACGCGCGTCCGCATCTTTGGCGTCGGACCATTTTCGGCTTTTCGGGGAGAGATCCTCACGGGACCCCCCTCTGCTGTCTTCTCGAAAGATATCACAGTGGGACACCGTGTTGTGTGTGCTGGGGTGGGAAATTGATACCGTGGCAATGACTATTTCCGTTCCCGTAGCCAAGCTGGAGCAACTCCGCGACACGCTGAGCGAGTGGCCTTCGGACCGCGCGTTCGCGTCCGAGGGCGAGCTCCGCTCTCTGACCGGTCGATTACTGCACTTGTGCGAAGTCGTGCGACCAGGAAAATACTTCGTTCGACGCATGCTCAACCAAGTAGGCCTGGCTCCGGTGCGCGCGTGGAGCGAGAAGTTCCACGTGCCGCACGCGCGCGCGGCGTCGTCCTCACGGATCCAATTGGGCCCTGAGTTCCACGCCGACGTATCCTTCTGGCGTCTGTTGGTAGAAGGAGGGCTAGGCTCCGTGGCGGGTCGCCTCTCTGCCCCCCTGTTCCGAAGTTACATGCAGCCGCCGGCGTTTACACTGTGGTCAGACGCTTCCGGCGACGCCATGGGGGGTTATTTTTTGGGGCCCGTTCCCGGGGCCGGCGTATGGTGGCGTGTCGAATTTAACGCCGACGTCCGCGCTCGCCTGCGCGAGAAGGTTAGTGGTTGGAACGATCTGTCGATTAACGTGCTCGAGTTGCTGGGCATGGTCGTAACAGCGTGGATATTCGTGCACCAGTCGGACGCCCAGCCTAGCTACGCGCGGGATACCATCCTGATGCGGGGAGACAACACGTCCGCTGTGCACTGGGTCTCCAAGTGTAAGGGGGGTAGGGAACCCCGATCGGGGGCACTCATGCGCCTTCTAGGGTGCATGGAGGTAGGCAGTGGATGGTGTTTCGACGCGTTGCATGTCGCAGGCGTGGAGAACACCATTGCCGATGGGATATCACGGTGGAAGCCCGATGTGATCGACGGTAACCTCCGCGCGTCCCGGCCCGATGTTGCTTGGCGCCGACAGGTCTTGGGGCCAACGGGCGTCGCACTATGCTCAGGAGTGCTGGCAGCCAGCTCATCCGCCAGTCGGTTGCGCCGTCGTCTCACCGAGCTTATACGTCAGGTTTCCGGTCTTGGACCGCTTTTCGGGGGTTGATAAGGGAGGCTCCGTATTTCGACACGTCAGCCTCCAATTCCGATAAGATTCAGGCGTTACTTGAGTTCGTAGCGTGGTGCGCGTCGGAGGGCAATCAAGCCGGCACTATAGCCAGTAAATTATCAGCTGTGTTGCACTTTCACCGCGTGAATGTGCAGATGGAGTTGCCCACGTCGTCGCCGCTTGTCAAACGCGCTTTAAAAGGGGTGTCACGGTCGCACGTTGTCGCCGGTACCCCGAAAAGAATTCGGCGCCCTATATCGTGGGTCACGTTGTTGGAAGGACAGGGCCTGGCCCTGTCGTGGGGCCCGGGCGGCCGAGTGCTCTGGCTGTCGCTAGCGTTGGGCTATTTTTTCATGGCGAGGTCTGACGAAATTTTCGCCTCCTCGTCCGGGGTAGTACACCCCGTGCATTGCTTGACGAGGGGGGACATAGCGTTGTTCGCGGGGGGACGGCGGTTGAACTCGGCGCAGTGGCACCAGGCTACCAGCATCGAGGTTCTATTTCGAGGCCATAAAGGCGACCAGGCTCAGCAAGGATCGGTTATCGTGCGCACACGGGACGACGCCTTCGGGGCGCGTTCCGGGGTAGGAGCAGGCGGCGGTGCCGTCGCTCTTATGGTGGAGTTGCTGTCGGGATATCCGACGTTGCCGGAAAGCGCCCCCCTGTCGTCGTATCGGCACGGTAATGAGGTCAGAGTGTGGGGGTACACGGAGGCCCTCGGGGCACTCCGCGAAGTGGTTGCCGAAGCAGGAGACGATCCCAGCGAAGTCGGCCTCCACTCATTGCGTATCGGCGCAACCACTACTCTAGCGGCGGGGGGGGAAGTACCGCAGAGGGTGATTCAGAGAGAAGGTAGATGGAAGTCCCCAGAGTCTTCCAAGACGTACACCCGCAATAACCCAGAGGACGCGGGTATCGTATCTCGTAAACTAGCAGAGACGGATAACATAGGGCAGAGGCAGCCAGGCCAGGGTACTGTCTGGGGCCAAACACCGTAGTATCGACGCGACCGCGGTATGGGGGGTATGTCAATGGTTTTCTACCATTGGGGGTCTCGGTCGCCCGAGACTGCGTTTGTTAGAGCCCCGGCCAGTCGGCTGGGGGGGGGGGGAACGCCTGGGTACTGGCAGTACGATAAGGCAACGAGAGTCAGCGGCCGGTGCCGCGGCTCTCGTACCACGCCAGGAGACTCCCCCCCCCCCCGACGTCGGAGAGAATAATAATAACATGACAATTCGAAGGATATACAACAAAGCGGAGTATCTCTACGTTCACGAGAGATGCATGTTTTGTTCACAACCGACGAATTTAATCATTTATAGTCATGGGCTCTACCGACGGAAACTAATAGCTGAAGTTGCCCAGAGGCAGAGAGAAGAGAAGAACGGCCACACTCGTCCCGCGCCCCCGCCTAGCTTCTCGTGATAGGTGCACAAGCAGAGCACGGCACTGCTCGCTGCCGATTGATAGGCCTAGAGGCTAGGTCTACTGTTGTGGTTTCTCCCGCCCACCCGCCCCTTTCTTCTTTCGAAGGTGGGTGGAACGGAGCGGCCACAAGGTGTTGGCCACACCGTACTATACTTGTATTATTGTCTGCGATTAACTGGTAGCGATTCGGGGCTCTCACCAGGAGAGCGGGGTATGTCAATGGTTTTCTACCATTGGGGGTCTCGGTCGCCCGAGACTGCGTTTGTTAGAGCCCCGGCCAGTCGGCTGGGGGGGGGGGGGAACGCCTGGGTACTGGCAGTACGATAAGGCAACGAGAGTCAGCGGCCGGTGCCGCGGCTCTCGTACCACGCCAGGAGACCCCCCCCCCCCCGACGTCGGAGAGAATAATAATAACATGACAATTCGAAGGATATACAACAAAATACAGTATCAACACATCAACACATAAAGGAACTAGATGAATAGTCTAGGTTTACTCGGTCAAGAGATGAACAGTCTACTGTAGATGAAGATATGAATAGATTATTAGACCAGATGAAAGGATTAAGAGTCGAGGTGAGTAGATGAACAGTCCAGATGGATACAGTATATGAATAGTCCAGATAAACATGTGGAGACCGGTAGATGACTAACCTAGTCTAGAGGAAGACATGAATAGATTATTAGCCCAGATGAACAGATGCACCGCCCATTAATAGATGAAGAGAGGAGCACTATGAATATTAGTATTACCACATCACCTTGACCAAGCCCAAGTCGAATCCGTCCTTCTGTCCGTCCATATCGACACAGTTGAGCAGGATCTCTCCCGCGCCCAGCTTTTCGCAGCACTGATCCACAGATAGATACATACCAAAGATTCACCGTGCGTCCATACATACACACATAGGTCAATCGTCCATCCATGCATACACAGGCTCACCCTCCAAGCATCCAGGGACCCATCCATCCATGTACCAGTCGATCGACCATCGATGAAAACAAGTGCACCAAACGAAAGAAGCCGTAGACGACTATTACGGGGGTCCATAGTTAACAGGACCAAATATTGTTAGTAAAAATAGGGAAATATATAGGTTTGTATGCTGTGCTTGCCGTCTCCAGTACGGTGGCATATGCCATTGCGGTGTCTACTCTCTTTTCTTTATTACGATACACCATATATGTGGCGCAGTTTTGTGACCACATAACTTGTAACTCTCTAGGATGAAGAGTCAGTCAGCACGGAAACTGGTTGTTGTGCTGGATATCGACGGGTAGAAAGAACGGGCTAATGCGAAGAACACACACACATCGTCGCAGAACCGGGTGAACAAAGCGAGCGTTTAAGAGGCTTCATGAAACGGCCGAGAAGTAGTTTCCGTCGGCATGCAATTGAATCGGTCTTGAAGCAACCGAACCGGGAAAAAAAACAAAACGGAACGGAATCGGTATTGTGTCTTGGTCAGCGAAATATGGCTATCATTTTTTTGGTCAGTGTTAGTAAGTCTATTGTTGCAGCACCATCGCCATCACTCTAAAAAACGTCACACGTTTTGACAAAAAAAAAAAAAAAAGAAGACAACACGATACACGCCACACTCCTAAATGATCAAATTATTGATATATATTTTATACATTTTGGAATACGTCAGCTGTGAGTTCGACTGATTAAATAGTTGATACTCAACTTTGCAAGCTTCGTAATACGCCTCGTCTATATTCCATTTTTACCGAATTTAAAAAAAAAAAAAACAAGCGGGGTGGGTTCTGGACGAATTTACGAAAGAAAAAAAAAAATCACAGTTTTGTTTCACTTGTTTTTAGTGAACCCCACCTGTCTGGGTCTCGAAAAAGGCTCGTAGTGAGTGGGGTGTCGGGGAATTTTTCACTTGCGCCCCTGCGTCACTGCTGTAGGCATTTTTCCGCTTTGGCAGCATCCCGTTCGCTGTGTCTCTACCCTTCCAACAACAAGCAGCAGCTGTGATATCGAGGATTCCGCTGAGACTCATCTTGTGATAGTTCGGTTGGGCGTGCTGCAGGTGATACATGTCATGAAGGATGTGTATTCCTTACTGAGGGAGAAAAACTCTGACCGCGGTGAATGTTATGTGTCACCTTGGCGAGCGACATAGCGTCGATGTCCTTCCCCTCCCTTCCACCCTTGACGGTGCACTGGTACCAGCAGTGGCGCTGCCCCATTGGCCCTCCCTTCTCCGTGTCCTTGATCTTCAGAACCGTGTGTTTCGGGGCATCTTCCGGTGACGTCACATACACCTGCGGATAGAAGCAACACCGTCCGCCCAAAACATTAGGAGCGCTCTTGCCCTTGCCGAAAAAACAACCTTAGACAATCGTCCCAGGGAGTGTCTTGTGTCTTATCTTATCCTAGCATGCGTGTTACAGACGGGTTCAAGCAAAAAAGAAAAATGTGCCTGCGACGAGTGCCGCACGCACTCTAACGTCACAACTTGGTGGCATACTGACCCTAACCCTAACAGCGGAACAGGTGGCACAGCCCGTTTTTTTTCTAAGCGCCCAGGGCTGGCGCCAACGGCGAGACTGTGGCCCGGCCGAACACAGACTTTCCTCGTGGTCAACAATAGTTACGTTCTGCAGGAGCACCACTTTTTCTCTCATTTGGTTTTCTGAACGAACCGGCTCCAGGTAGTGTAGTGCATGTATGTATTCCAAGCTATGTATTCGAATAACTGACTCCGTGCGATCGATATTAAGTAAGCTGTAAATCTGAAAATCGATTTCTACACAGAAACCAAGGAATTTAAAAAAATGCGGTGATCTCGGACGTCTTCCCCATAAAATCACAGCAGTTCGCGCGGTTTACGGCCTGAAGTAGGGCGGGTACTATGGCTGTAGGGTCAGGCCCTTTGGCGTTTAAAAATACTTGCGCCCACGCTTGTAGGGCCAAAGTACTTGGGATTGGTGTACGAAAAAATGCTGCGGTGCAAGGATTCACGCCTCGGATAGATAATGATATTTCTATCTACAGATAGATCATCTAACTCCTCACCTGCCGCTGTGAGGGGTTGTGCAGGATCTGCCTTAAAGGGCAGATATATACAACCCAGGAAACATGCGCTGTAGTAAACCATGGGGGTTATACGCCTCCCACCCTGTAACATGAGCTAAAATATATACCAGGGTATACAACATCGGGAATAGGTCTGCCTTGAAAGATCCAGATGAAGTAAGAATCGATTATATACCTGAAGATCTGTCCGATGATCTATCTGATGATATATCTGATGATCTGTCTGATGATCTGTCTGATTATCTGTCCGATGATCTATCTGATGATCTGTCTGATGAGCTGCGTGATGATCTACGTGATGATCTGTTTGATGATATATCTGATCATCTGTCTGATCATCTGCGTGATGATCTACGTGATGATCTGTCTGATCTGTCCGAGGTGTGCAAAGGTTAGCGTCATCAGCTCAGCTCAGCTCACCCTCCTGGGGTCGACCGACACGACCACGGCCTGTTTTCCGTAGACGTGAGAGATCTGTTCAATCGAACTGCTTCCGGTCAAGGTCCCACCGCGGGCTAGCAGGGCCTAATTTTGGGGGGTGGCGAAAGCGTTGCGAGGGGGATGAGCGGAATGGCGGCATTGCGAGGCAAAATAGGAGAAATATTTAAGCTATGAGAACATAGCGAGCGCAAAAAAGAGAGAGAGAGATGAGAGGGATGATAAAACACGACGAGCGGAGGGAGAGAGGTGATACTGTAGGGATGATGACGTCACGAAACGTCACGAGTGAAAAGAGATTTGAGAGGAGGGGGGTGATTATATCACAGGCCGGACGAGAGAGATGATGCGGACGATACCGTCACGAGCGCGAAGACAGGAAGAGTCGACAGTCGCTCTTTACGGGCCCACGTACATAAACCAAACTTGCGCCCCCTTGCGTGGGTGCATGATGTACATGAAAAACAAAGCAAAAACCTTTACCTGCGAGATTTAAATTTTCTAAATTTTCTCAAAACTCATACTTGCAAGCTGTGTGTGATACTGCAGCACTGTAGTCATACTACAGTAGTCATACTTCGATCGCGCGTGCTATGGGTGAGGGCTGGGTTTCTACATTTGAGAGTGGTTTACAAAATCGGACAGTTTTTGTACGCAACGAACTCGCTACTTGTGCTAGCAATGGCTATGTCTGTACTCTTACGGTGAACTCCCTGAAAAAAAACATATAAACGGTATGGAGCGTTGGGAATTGTCTGAAGCTGTCGTGTCAAGTTTATAAAGTGAATGAATGAAAAACAAACATCGAATACTTTTTACGAATTGTACTATTAATATTAAAATTAACAATTGATTAAAAAGTGTACAGATTGCACGTGCCATCCATGCGTGGGAGCGTAAAAGGTGCGAATGGTGCCAGGTTATTACCGGGGTCCATAGTTAATAGGACCAATGGTATACATAAAAAACTATATATTTACCTATTATTACTAACAATATTTGGTCCTGTTTACTATGGTCCCCCCGTAATAGTATGAATTTTATCCAAAAATTCAAAACCAACGCCAATGGAACGATTTGTGTGAACTGGACTTGCCCCCTTGAGGGATGCAAAAGGTATCACCTGAAAAAAGGCAAAGAATTGCATGCAATTGAACATGCGGATGTTTTGATGTCCACAAGGTATGAAGTACTATAGCGTATGAGCAGTAAAAAGGGTGCTGACGGTTTTGCAGGGCAGCTCACCTCCGCGGCATATACGGCGTCAGAGCCGAGCGATATCTTGTCAGCGCCAGCCCTGAAGTATCTCGAGGCCACTTCTACGGCCGAGTACGTCTGTCAACACAAACGGGTATATACCCGGTCACGATCAGGAACAGTAGGTCGGGAAAATGGACGCACAGTCGGTCGCGAGAAGGCACGACATCAGGTCGAGAAAATGACGCAGCAGGAGGTCGGTCAAGAAAAAAACACGGTAGATCGCGAAAAGGTATAGCAAGGTATAGCCGATCGCTAAAAATGGCACAGTAGTAGCTTGCTCATTCGCAAAAAGAGCAGAAGGTCGCGAGAAGGTACAGCAAGTCGAGAAAAAAGGCACAGTAGATCGCGAAAGGCACAGTAGTGGTGACAAGGTGCAGCAGATCGCGAAAAACGGCGCAGTGGGTCGTTCGTGAACAGCACGTAGGTCGCGGAAACGCACAGCAGATCGTGAAAATATACAGTGGACCACGCAAGGGCACACAGTATATGACGAAGAGGTGCCGAAGGTCGCCAAAATGTACACCTAGTCGCGAAGTGGTAGGCTAGATCGCGAGAAGACACACTATGTCGCGAAAGAGCGAAGTAGATCTCCAAAGGGTACATGCAGTACGTCGCGGACTCAGTCAGATGCGCAAAGGCACAGCAGGTTGCAAAATACGCCGCAAAAGGCATAGTAGTCGCGAAAGGACACAGTAGGTCGCGAAACGAGACGTAGTAGGTCGCGAAACGACGCAGGGTAGGCCGTGAAAAGGTACATCAGATCACGAAAAGGATGGACTACGAGTAGTCGGTTAGAAAACAATAGGAGCATTTCGACAACGTAGGCAGCAGTACAGACATGCGGCAGTTGAGTCTGGCGTCATTTTGACACAAAAGCCGAGACCCTGAGAATGTCAATATAGTAGCGAGTCGTAACCCTGTCGCTGTTTGCTGGCCCGTTCTCGTCACACAAGCACATCAACTTCACACATGAACAAGCAGTATACTTGCCGCAGTACTCCCATGGCCTGAGTTACACGTCTTTGCATACCGTTCAACACATAAGATAACACACACACCTGGGACAAATTTCGTTTTTCGATTTTCTCCAAAGCATGCCTTGAAGGGGGGGGGACGCAAAATGAAAGCGGTGGTTTGGGAAATATCTCAACGACATCTTTCCGTAGGCTGTAGTATCGCTCGGCGGTTACACCTTCCCCATTATCTAGAAAATCACCTTCGAATTCGTCCGAGGGGTTTGCTGTCGCTAGCGTGATTATATATATATACGCCTGGTATATGGCGATCGGTTCTCCAACTACATTGTATCTGCTACAGCGCCAAGGTAGTGGCAGCTACGAGCAAGATTGGCGTGACACTTGATAGTACGTTCGTGTTCTATTTTCTAGGGTGGCAGTCCCGGGTCGGGGGTTTTGCCCCCGTTGTGTATTGTAAGACAATGAAACTACCGGTAAGAAAACGAAATTTGTGCAATGGTGTGTTCCGTGAGGTAAGTACTAAAGTATACTGGTACCGGGGGTATTAACTCGGAAAAGCACCCCATCGAAGTCGTCGGTAAGGCTAAGTGCGGCCTCAACACACACCCGCAAGGGTTCGGTGTGAACTCGATACCGGTACCCCCGACGCTTCGGAAAGTTCGGTGCGCCTACCGAAATACCCCGGGCACCGAAATATCCTACCGAACACGCACACCGTCTTGGGAATTTTGAATGCTACGATATTGTGCGAAAGGGTTGTCCTCACCTTGCCCTCTTCGTCGGTGTAGCTCCTGATGCCACCACCGACGGTGAGGGGCACGAAGACCCTCTCAGAGGCCAGCTCCAGCACCTTCATTGAGGCAACCAGGATCGGCAAGAAAAGGCGCTCAGTTTGCCGTCTTGAACACTGTTTTCAGAGGTGTCCGCGGGTCAGTTCAAGCTTCATGGGTCAGGTCGGGTTGGGTCGGGTCGGCTGACCCGACCCGACCCGACCCGACCTGACTCGACCTGACCCGCGCAAAAAATTGGATGTCTTGACCTGACACGACCCCCGACCAGCGAGATTTTGGAAACCGCCTGACCCGACCCGACCTGACCCGTGAGATTTTGAACACCTCGTGATCTGACCCGACCCGCCAGACTCCTGTTGACTCGTGAGATACGGGCCATGTTGCGGGTCGGGTCACCTCAACCCGCGGGATCATTGATCTCGACCGGCGGGTGTGCGGATCCGGCCCCTTCATCGACACTTCAAACCCTAACCCCAAATATTCGTTGTTGTACCCCAAAGGGATATGTGGCCTTGTTGTAGTGGGTATGGATGGATGGGTGCAGACATGTGCATACAGTTTGGGTAGTGTTTTAATGATAAAATATTTTAATTTACAGTAGTAGTATTGAGTGTTGGTGTGAGGAACGCCTTTGGGCAGAAAGAGGGAACACTGTGAAGTGTCGGATCTGCGGGCCGGATGCGCGGGTCCGACCCGCGGGTCAGCAGAAAACACCTAGCGGGGCAGTGCTAGCCCGACCCGCGATTGTCCCGTTTCTCGCGGATCGTGACTTAACCTGACTTTTCATCGCCTCTTTTGACCCGACCTGACCCCAACCGCGAGATCTGAAAAGTTCTTGACCCGACCCGACCCGACCCGACCCGTGAGATCTGATAATCTCTTAGCCCGAGCCCACCCGACCCGACCCGACCAGACCCGTGAAATTCGAAATATTCTTGACCCGACCTAACACGACCCACGAGATATGAAAACCTCTTGACCCGACCCGACCCGTGACACCTTGAATACCTCCTGAGCCCACCCGCGGGTCGGGTCATGACCCGCGAACAGCCCGGTTTATTGCAGTTATATCCTGTACATTGTTGTCACAGCCTGTCCTATTTTATCCTTTCACTCCATCTATCCTATCCTACCCCTTCTTGATACTTAAGCTATCCTATCCTATGTTACCCTGTTTTATCCTATCATATCCTTTGTTATCCGGTCATATCCTATCCTATAATCCTAAAAAGTATTACCTTGTTGTATCCTACAATACCCTATTCTGGTACTATAACATACTATAATATCCTATCAATGGCCTACCCTACCCTGCGCTACGCTACCCTACCCTACCCTAGCCTACCCTAACCAACTCTACCCTACCCTACCCTACCCTAGCCTAGCCTAGCCTAGCCTACCTTACCCTACCCTGTGTTCAGAGCATATAATGCCGTACTGTACTTGTCATAGTGTTTATAACCCTAACCGTAAGAGGGGAAGAAAGCCTTCCATGTCAATGTCGCCTCGGCCTTCCATGTCAATGTCACCTCGGATACGAGTTGCGACTACTGTAGGAGGGAGGGAGAGAGAAAACAAGGACAAACCTAATAAATGGGATGGACACATATATATACTTCGTATTGTCCGGGCAATAGTTTACCTTTAGCATGGGTATGTCATCGAGCACTCCCTGGCGGAAGGAAGTGATGTTCAGGAAGCAGATCTCGTCCGCACCCTCCTCGTAGTACCTTTACAAAAACAACAACAAAAACAGCAACAGAAAAAGAATTAAGGAAGCTACGTTCAGGTTCCGCACAACTCTGTAAGGACCGTTGGGTGCCACTCTGTACGGACCGTTTGGTGCCACTCTGTGAGGACCGTTGGGCGCCACTCTGTAAGGACCGTTGGGCGCCACTCTGTAAGGACCGTTTGGTGCCACTCTGTAAGGACCGTTGGGTGCCACTCTGTAAGGACCGTTGGGTGCCACTCTGTAAGGACCGTTTGGAATAAGTATTGGTATACAGGTGTTCCTAATATTTTGAGAGATAGTGGTACGTCCGCCCTAGGAGTACTTCGTTATGACCTTCATGCGCTTCGGTTCGGTTCGGTTCGGTTCGGTTCGGTTCGATTCGGTTCGGTTATACTCTGTCACACCTTTGGCTACGCTCTGTACGTACGTTACCTCTAGCAATGCCGGTTTTGCCGAACCCTCGGCGGTTTCGTTTTTCCCAATGAGGTGTAAAACTATAAATAGAAATAGGCTTTCTCGTGCAATATGTCTGGTATACGGCACACTCTTTTCGACATCAGCTCGATATTGAGGTGAGGGTGCACGTCTCGGACACATCTCGACAGATAAATGAGATAGATCATGATCTGTCAACGGATCGTTTAGTTCCTCGCCTGCCGTTGTCAGAGGTTGTGCAGGATCTATCTATCTGCGTAGTACAGATGATCCAACCCAGGAAACATGTGCTAGATCATGCAGATACATGATGCTCCTACCCGCCAACGTGAGCTACTGTTTAAGCCATTGGACTACACTGGCAGAGCGAGGGATAAAAAGTGATGTGTTGCTGTATTCGACAGTAGTAGTTAATACCAGTACCAGGTAGTCGGTTACCAGGTAGTCCGTTACCTGCCGGAAAGGTCGACCGGTTTCCCTAGGTTCCTGACGTCCCCTTTCCCTTCCTCCGTTCCCGCCTCCCGCACATCGTACTGGTCTCCCTTCGTCACCACAAGGTCGCCACTGTCGTTAGACCTGATATGCATCAAAACATCAACAACATCAATGTCCGCACACGATCGAATAAGCCATACAGTACATCAACAACTGATGTTGTTACAGTACAGTTGTCATTTTCATGCGAACAATGCCCAAGCAACATTCTGCTACAACCTACAAAACCCCCAAACGTCTACCACAGTCATGCGAACATGAGCTAAAAGCATACAAATCCGATGCTGATGCGACCTACCACTCTCTTCGAAAATAAAACGACCGCTTCTATACTCATATTTAACGCTAACGATCCTCATAATTCGGTACATGGTGGTGATTAGTCACAGACGCACCATCACAAAAGAGGCCGAAAGGAGCATTCTCAGGACCCGAACAATAAAAAATCGCACTTCATTGAGATGCGAACCTAAGCTAACCGCTAGCTGGTACCGGTACCCTTTTGATACGGATCAGATGCGGATAACGCCTGAGAAGCATCAGTAAGATGCGAACAAGATCAAACACGCAACGCTATGACCGGAAAGAGGGCACACCAAACCGACGCTCACTACTACCGTAAGCTAAGGGCACATCGATACGATTCGCACAAAGTCAAAACACTTGTCATGGTGATGCAGCCACCACCTACGGTATCAGGTTATGTTGCATCGAGGGAGAGCTGCATACTACTAAAAACCGCTTGTGACGCGGACTTTCTTGCATATGGATGACATGGTCGAACGAATCGGCCTGATTCATGCTGTGATCACTTCCAGACACAGCAATGGATGCACTATGGAACTGCCTCGTGGGTGATTTACCATATACCTCGTACACACTCGTAAGTGATACAGCTATCCCCGTGTGCGGAACCAAGCAACTAATGCCTATTAATGGTTGGTTCATCCTGGACATACAGCAAAGCAGGTTGAATTGACGTCATGTTAAAGGATGCGAACAAAGTCCGCGTGACAGGTGCACCGCACCTGACATCGAGGCAGGCGACGACCCTCTTGACCAGCCTAGTCTCCACGCTTCCCCTGCACCCTCCGGGATCGGTATCCCCGTTCCCTGTCCCCGCCGCTGAACCGCCTCTTTCCACAGACTCTAAGAACGACCCCAGAAGTCGAAGACCAACCTTGTATCCAAAAATAACATGTACATAAACACGGGGTATAGATAAGGTACGATACAGTATGGGGTAGTTAGTTCATTATATTTGATTTCTCCATCCCATCTAACATCTTCGCTGTACCTCTCCATATATCTTCCTTTCGTAAGCCTGGTATATTCCTATCTAATGCTATTAATAGTAGCAAGGATCACATAGCCGGCACTTCTCTCTCCTCCCCGCTACATACGATGCTCGCCTTCATCATCATGATTTTATCGTGAGAATACTTCAGCATTTTTTTCCTTCGATGACTCTCACCGAATCGTTTACCAGGTGCATATAATGCATGAATCACGGGGTGTATCAGAGATGTAAGAAGGGGTGTGTGTGTCTTTTTTTTTTTTTTTCAATCATCACTTTTACTTTCCAGCCTAACTCGTAGGAGGTTTTATCCTCAGCCATCTTCTGATCAAGCCGTGGTCACAGGTGTCGTCCCTTCTTCCCCCTGGTACGTGCCTTTATTTTTCGTCGCGCATAGGGTTCAGCATTCCCTCTGCTCATCGACTTTCATCGAATGTAGCTAACTTACGCTCTCGCGCTTTCCGCTTATCAATTTTTTATGCAAGAAATGTATGTTAGTGTATAATTGTATTACATGCACCAATGGTATCAGGTAGGAGGGGATATATATTAATAGCATACCGGTATAACAAAGGGTGGAGCACGACCAAAGCGTGGAGTATATTGGCCCATACGTACGACTACAAGTATTAACAGTCTAACGCAGTTGTGGTATCATGGGATGTTGTCTGGTGTGGTCTGGTCTGGTGTGAGGAGGGGTGGCAAGGGTGGCAAAGAGTGGCAAGGAGTGGCAAGGAGTGGCAAGGGGTGGAGTAGTTGAGGAGGGACGAGGTGGGGTGGGGTGGGGTGGGGTAGGTTGGGTTAATGTGGTGTAGTGCAGTGCAGTGCAATAGGGTGTAGAATGTGGGAAGCGTACATGTAGGCTACACACGGTAGTAGAGCACCGTAGGGTTTACAGGGAGGCTACAGTACATAGCTGTACAGGACAGTACAGTACGTTATATCACGGGGTGAAGAGTAGACTTCAGACCAGTACAGCAGTAAGGTATGCAAGCAGTAGGGTAAGCAGCAGGGTATACAGTACACCGTATCTGGTACTAATAGGAAACACGGTACGGTATACTGTAGGGTGGAACATACAACAGTGCGCAGGTTGTTGTCGTCACCTTCCCGCTCTTCTCTGGGTGAAACTGGCATGCGGTAACATTCCCCTTCTGGATGGACGAGATGAAGTGCTCGGGCTCCTCGCCCTGCCGCCCCCCGTACGTCGTCGTACTTAGCACCCATTCTTCGTTCTCGGGCCTTGACATACATACATACGCATGTCATTGAAGGCAAGAAAACAAAAGGGCAGGGGTCTTCATTGCAGGCGAGAAACAAAAAGGGCAGGGGTCTTTAGTCTTCAGGTATTGTCAGAATGATCATGCCGTTAAAACCAGGTACCTGGTATTAAACTAGGGCAGCAGAGGGGGGGAGGAAGGGGTGTTCAGGCCTTCTTACTGCTATACCACCGTCCAACCACAGGGGTTTCTACCTGGTGCGTATACGCAAGGGCAGCGGAGGGGGGGTTCTCAAACCTTGTTAACTGTACATAAGCCTAATAGCAGTCAAAATCTGACCTTAATTTCAGGTGTTCTTTCCTACAACGGGCAATTCGATGCCAGTCGACGAGAGAAGGAAAGGCTGCAGTATTTGTCGCGATAGAAATGCAAGGCAACACCCGCAGCGGTTTGGGGAAGAGGGAGGAGGGAGGGGGAGGAGAGCCTGCCTGCTTGGCGACCTCGGATCTCAGTTACGACTAGGAAAGAGAGAGAAAGGAAAGGCGGACATAAATACATGGGACAATAGAAACAAAAACAAAAACAAAAAAAGTGCAGTTCTAAAGGCGTTGACGCTGTTGCTTACTGTAGTCATAGTCAACGTGTTGGGGACGGTGATATTGTCCTGCGAGGGTCGTGGGAAACGCTTCCAAGTCGTAAATGTTGCCATCAATAGTGGGTTACCCCCCTGGGTGGGACTCGGCGTGGAGTGCGAACGAGGGCTCTCCCACCGCCCTGGTCGGTAATAACAAGCAAATTTTGATGTTCATATCGAAGAGCACACGGGGACTATATTCCCTGACAGAGTGATGCATATAGTACGTACCATGGGTACACTGAGACAAGAAAAACAACAACAACAACAACAACAACAAAAACGCAAAATGGACAAAACTGCCGAGACGTTACCCCAGTCCGGATGGGGCACGTGTAGGACATTGAACGGTACAGCCCGTACGATGCGATAGGCATAAAAAGTCTCGACCATCGATGCAATTTCGTCACGGCATCGAAATGAACCCGAACCTCTTGAAAGCCAACCACTACAAACAAAAATACCGTACCACACGCACGCATGACACGACACACCCTCGGACAACTTTCGAAGCTGATTTTCTCGACAATGGCGAAGGTCCAAACTTCAAGCGATGCGTGTACGGCAACACATCGCCAACAATTTTCCAAAGCCACCATTTGCGTTGTGTGTGTGGCCCTCTGGGGTATGGAGGAACCCAGCTCGAAACCTAGTCCAGGGGGGGGGGGGGTGTTATCTTTTCACCCGTGTGAGAGTGATATATCGAAGTTTTAGAGGAGTTCCCTGGCGAGAAATAAACTACCAAGCGACTCAACAGGTTAAGTGTGAACTCTGGTGGCATGAGGTCCTTGGTTCGATACTCGGTGGGTTCAAAAACCGAGGAGGTACTTGCTGTACCTTTTATTTCTCCCCGTATTTTTTTTTTTTCTCGCGCCTTCGTGAAAAGTGCGAGGGCGCGAGCTAGCAAAATGAATCAGTGAAAAATCGACGAGGAGTGGGGATGCTGAATCTTATACTTGGAAACAAATAACAAGGCAGGCACCGGATGGGAGAAGGGAAGACACCTGTGACCACCGAGTGTCTAAAAGGCCATTGAGCGTATACGCTCCTACGAACTAAGTTCGAAAGCAAAAGTAACGATAGAAGACAAAGGGTAGGATATTGAACGGTACACCACGTGCGACACACTAAGCACAAAAGCTATCGCTAACCGACGCGATTTTTTGTTGCGTGGCCGGAACCCAGTCGCGTTACCCCAAAGTCAACTGGAACTATTAGTGCGAGGAGGAGCCCCAGAAGGGATCGTGTAGGTCAAAAATACGTCGAAGAATGCACGTTATTGGCACGCGACTGCGCCCACCACCACGAGCACTCACGGGGGAGTCTAGCATATACAAACCCGTACATATACAAACCAGAATACTAGAGCATCCTTAGAATATTAGTGAATCGACACAGTGCGTAGATTTAGGGACGGAGTGGTAGATGCTTCTACAGTATGTCTTCAAGTACCCGACCACGACGATAAGGTGACGACGATCACTCACGAGGGAGATGCGCGGAAGCTGTGGACGAAGTAGACGGCGTCAGCTTCCGTGTCGAAGCTGTCAACGAAGGCGTGCTTCTTCTTCACGCACAGACCGTTCCACCCGATGTGAGGAACAGCCGTCTTCATCACCATCGTCATCATCAGCATCATCATCATCATCATCGTCATCATCATCATCATCATCACCATCATCACCATCATCATCATCGTCATCGTCATATTCATCATCATCATCACCATCATCACCATCATCATCATCATCATCATCATCATCATCATCACCATCATCACCATCATCATCATCATCACCATCGTCATCATCATCATCGTCATCATCATCATCATCATCATCATCATCATCATCATCATCATCATCGTAATCATCATCATCATCATCACATCACCACCATAACGACGATCAGCACCGCCACAGTCACCAAGGCCACCACCACCGCCACCACCATAAGCGTCAAGGTCACAAACAGGGTAGGGGTGGGAAGGAAAGGAGACAAATCGGGGGGCAAATGAAAGAAAACAAAGACAGGGAGAAAGGGGAAAGGGTTCAGCCGAGAGAGGATGAAGGCGGTGTGGAGGGGCATTCGGGCGTTCTAAGCAACAATAACACGAGCATCCGCGCCATTAGGATGTACGTGTTGTGTCTTCGGTGTGCCTATACTCTTGGAATTTAGAGGTTATCAGCATGTCGCTTCTATTGTCTGTCTCTCATTCGACCACTCCAATATTTTTACCATGACCATAAACAATACTGTCTCTACTGCCCCTACTGTCCCTGCTGTTAATACTGTTTCTCACGCTGACTATGTATCTACGGTGTCTACTGTTGTATGTCTCTTATGTTTTCTATCGATACTCTGAATACTGTCCCTCCCATCCGTACGGTCCCCTTGCGCCGTCCAAACTGTCCATGCGTGAATAATGCCTCTCTTGTCCCTAATATCCCCACCATACCTGTTGCTGCTGCTGCTATTGTCGCAATTGTTGCTACTGTTCATACATTCCCACAGCTCGGATAGATCATGATCTATCTATCTGCTGTACATCATCTAGTTCCTCGCCTGTCGTTGTGAGAGGCTGTGCAGGATCTGCCTTATAGGGCAGATAGATCTATTAATACCACAGGAACGTATGCTGGATGATGCAGCATATACGGGTCCCACCCGGCAAACATGAGCTAGACCATACATGATCGGCAATACATCTGCCTTCAAAAAGCTAGATCATGAACTGTCTGTCTGTGGGAATCCACTATCTATCCGAAGTGCGTACCGTTCGTATTCTGTAGTGCTCTCTACCGCTCCTACTGCTCCGGCTTTATGGGTCGTTTCAACTATCTCTAATGTCAGTCCAAGCGCTCGACAGGCACTCGACAGGGAGATGCGACCATCGTGCCATTTTTTCCCCGGTTTTCAACGGGGTTTCCAACGGTAAAAACGCACCGTTCATTTTCAGCAGGGTACCTTTGTTTCACCGCTTTTCAACGGCTTCCCAACGGACACAAAACGTTTGACATTTTTCACCTTGGTGGGGTCAAAACAGGAGACCATCCCCGGGATGATGCCCAGGCCCTTCAGCCCAGGAGTCTCCTCGCTGCCGTCGAACAGAGTCTTCGCAGTCGAAACATCACACCAATGAAAAACGGGATGAGCGGGGAAGAGGGGGTTGTAGTCGATATCATGCATGGCCGTAGTCGTAGTACCATAGCCCCTCGCATCCCTATGTATACAATGCCGGGACGGAGATAACGAGGGGGGCGGGTATACTCATTATCGTGCATGGTCGTAGTCGCATGACCATAGACCTCGCATCCCTACGTAGGGGGGTATCGGGAGGAGCCGGTAAATCGGGGGGGGGGGGGGGAGTCTACACATGTCATGCATGGCCGTAGTCGTATGATCATAGACTCTCGCACCCCAATATTGGCGGGGCGGGGCACGTCAAGATTTCACCGACCAGAGAGACAATGCTTGAAGCGATGAGTGATTTACAGAGATGAAAGAGAAAATGTCCCCGATACGGTTCTTTCGATTTTGCGCCTTTGGGGCCCAGAGATGGGACCCCAGCAAATTATGTTTGGGTTCGTCATCCTTCTACTCACAGTGTAAGCGCGAAGCAGCACAAGTAGCATGGTATCATGCTGCTGCGCCCGTGTCCTAAAGCCACCTTGAGCTCTTTTCGTTAGGTTCCAAAATACTATACGTAGCACTGAATAACGCCTTGCGGCCAAGCAGTGGCCGACACGACATCAATCGTCATTTTAGTGTCGTCACTTTTCCCTCTCCACAGTGAATTCAGGTACTAATCGATTCAAAAGGGGTATAACCGCTTCGCCGCTGCACCCCGTTCGGTTGGGGGAAAATCACTCGGATTTTGAGTTAGAGAATGAGCTTGTGCACTGGTAAGGATCAAAGGGGCTATGCTATCAAAACCTCTCCACATTTTTACAAGTGTAGTCAATTTTGGTGGTCACACAAGAATGAGGGTTGGTCGGCTTTACAGTAGGGTCAATATCGCCTGCCGACCTGTCGACAAGAATACGGGTGAAACACATACAGTAACACACACCCTAGGTGGATTTTCAGAGCCGATTTTTCTCCCAAACATGCCTTAAGGGTGTCTGCCTCACACAAAGCAAACGAAAATGGTGGCTTTGGAAATAATCCCGTCGAGATATTCCCGTTGACGCGCCGCTGGGCGTCTGCACTCTCCCCGCTGTCGATGAAATCACCTTGGAAAATAAGTCTCCCAGGAGGCGTATTCTCATATCTCGTGTATTATCATATCACACGCGCGATACGGCGGTAGCACTCGCATCCCGCATGCCGGCAATACATGAACCCTTTCGGGGTCCAGCCACCGAAAATTAACTACTGTAAATGTGTTCTTGTCAACCATTGAACCGCAACGCGAGCACGTAGCAGCAGCAGCAGCAGCAGCAGTACAACGGGGTTGGTGCTGCGCTCGTGTCGTGCGACTCCTTGTTGTTCTCCATAGTATATTAATACTGTACTTCGGATGCCAAGATGATCATTTCTCAACCACGAGAACCACTGCAACTACTGCAACCACCGGTCGATGCTGTCTGTCATCGCTATGGCTGTCGTCTCAAGTACGAGAGGGATGAACTCAACCCCTCTTTTCCTGTCAAGCCTCAAGCTCCACAGGGGTCAACGCACGTATTCCGCCTCAAGTCCCACAGGAACTAACTCACTTTTCCCACGTCAAGTTCCGAAGGGACACAGTCACGGTACGTACAGTAGTAGTATAAGCTTGTCGATCAATAGAGCACCTGCATCACCGACACTTACCTAGTACCACCTTGCACGCCGGTAAGCATGAGCACCTGCGTGCCGACAAATACAAGCACCTGCTTGCCGACAAATACAGGCACCTGCATGCAGATGGCTACGTAACTACAGCGCCTGCCATGACGACAAAATTGCCACTTGCATGCCTATCAGCAGCAATTGCATGCCTATAATATAAAAAAGAGCACCTGCATGCCAATGAAAACATACAGAAACGCAGTAGACTAGACTACAGTGCAGGACACCTACTATACCAATAGTGAGAAACAGGAATTTCGGCGCAGGCTGGATTTATTATTTAGAAACGAGTGCATTCTACACTACCTTCGGTAAAACGACTGACGAGGTTCTTATTTCCCCGTAAATACCAGCTTGCCTTTCTCTCGCAGTTCTTATAACGGGGGACCATAGTTAATAGGACCTACGGTACACACCAAAACCTATATATTTACATATTTTTACTAACAATATTTGGTCCTGTTTACTATGGGCCCCCGTAATAGTAGCTGCCCTGCCCTGTATTGCACGTTATTGCACCTGCATAGGGGTACTGCACCTTTGTTTGACCAAAATATTTGTTGATTGACTATTCCAGTAGTGCACTCCTCAACCGATAAACTGCCCGGTATTGCCTTGTATAAAAAATGGCATTTGCGATGCACTTGTCATATCACGCTTGCTACGATAGGGGTACAGCACTGTACCTTTTTTTGGCCGAAACACCGTCTGACCGATGGTGCGCCTTAAGGACACACCTTATCGCCTATAGTTTGGAAGGCGTCTGTCTCCTACACTATCTTTCAATATATACTTATATTAGGCCATCGAACCGTTCATCAGGTAGCACATCTATTTTTCTCGAGGTCAGGTCTGTGGGTGGCGTACCAAGGGTATATATTCCAAGCGAGGAGCCTCAGAAAAAACTACCAATAGAGTAGTGCACCCCTATGACAACTAGGACAGCATGCCTAGGCTATGCGATTGTTCACAGTGTTGCTCCTTCCTATTTTCTCACGGCCAGTTTTTGCGGCGAAGTAGATAGCTTCTCGGGCTTAGGGTGAGGAGCCTCGCAAAGTGAAGGTGCTGCCCATGTGATGCCGCAAGCACAATTCACCGATCAACAACAAATCCTGCATACCGAAAAAAAAAAATAGATACCGCACCTGCATTCCGAGGCAGATGCCAAAGAAGGCTCGGTCTTGCTTGATGTAGGCCGAGAGCGGCTCCGTGAAGCCCTTAGCGTTCAGGGTTTCCATCGCGCTCCCGAAGGATCCCACCCCGGGGAAGACAATCACCTGATCCCCGGAAAAAAGGAGCGACAAGGATACAGCCATTCACAACATGCCAATTACCGCGCGCATCTTAGGACAGTAAGTTTCGTTCGGTCTGAAGGCAATACGCTCTATTTTGTCGTGTGCAATTGCTCTCAGGGTGGTTTGATTGTTTTCTGGTTTTCTTGTTTCTTCCACCTCAGAAGTATTGGAGCCTGTCTTGAGACGACGGACAATCAACAGATT
This sequence comes from Macrocystis pyrifera, assembly GCA_031763025.1. Lineage (NCBI taxonomy): Eukaryota > Phaeophyceae > Laminariales > Laminariaceae > Macrocystis > Macrocystis pyrifera. The sequence continues at coordinate 567,077 of JASSKH010000038.1, forward strand.
GCGAGGTTAGACTTCATGCGAAAACAACAACGACGCCACTAAATAAATGATTTGATTTGCAGTCACAACGACGTCAAGTGTTGGGATACGGAGCCTGAAACAAAAAAACATGTAGAGGTTGTAGTTGATGTGCAGCCGGAAGGATGTTGCATGGTTGGGATACGGAGTCTGAACTCGTCATGGAAAGTAGTTTGAGTTGATGCGCAGTCAGTACGATACGCCGTGTGCGGATCAATGGCCGAGGTTCACAACCTGCTGGAATGAAAAAACATGTATCCAATTATCTATAACAAATCCGTCAGGTGTGAGTTCGGCCGACAGAGTGGAATATACATTTTAGCACCGTAGCCGATACTCAGAATTGCAAGCCGTGTGAAACGTCGGCCGCGTGTGACATATAATCCTCGTGAATTCTATAAAAGGGTTATACACGTACAAGAAATGCGTCACCTGTGAGATCTCTAGAACGAATAATAGATGCAGGCATACTTCGGGGGGGAGGGGGGGAGGCAGTGTGTGTGTGTGTGTGTGGGATCAGCGTTCCCGGGTGGTGATGAGGGACTCCTCACCTGGGCCTTCTCGATGTCCTCAGGAGTCAGCACATCGACGGTAGTGTACCTGGGCAGAGGGAACAAGCATAATTATGTACACATCGGACGGGGTCTCAGATTATCTGCAGTAGCTCGCTTGGGAACGACAGATCACTTCTGTATACGATCTGCATGATCTGCATGATACGAATGATCTGTATGATATGTACGATCTGTACGGTATGTATGACCTGTATGATCTGTGTGATCTGTATGGCCTGCATGATATGTATGATCTGTACCATATATATGATATGTATGATATGAATGATCTGTATGATCTGAATGATCTGCACGATATGTATGATCTGTATGACACGGCTCTTGCGCATGTGTTGTATTTAGGGTGGGATGGATGTGTATGATAAGGCTCTTGCACAACATATCGTAACGACTAATTTTCTACTGTAGACCGCGATATGTCCGGTACGTAGATGGGTCAACCGAGGAGGCCGTACTTCAAGCGTCTACTGTAGATGGGGCCAGATTCTGGGGGACGTCCCTGAGGACTAAACAATTTTCGTAATATTGCTCGTAGGAACGATCTATAACTTGGCTTCAACTAAAGCTCAAATTCAGCGGAAGGTGGTCGGTGTTAGCGGCGGAGTCTGACGTATGGCTTATGCCTGGCGCCGTGGTCAGACGGAAAAGGCAGTGTTGCTGTGGAGCTAAAAACATGATCGGCACAGATGGCTGCCGTGCTTCGGTTGAAGCGTTGTCGTATGCTTCGTCGAAGACTCCTGACAAGCTTGAGTACTACAACATGCCCAAGCCCGGCATCGGATTCTGGCACCGACGTGATCCATTAATAGTGGGTAGACCGATCGAGCAACAAACATCAGCGGCGCAGCTGGTTGTCATCGTTCTAGGTAGACTTCCTGGTGGACTGCCTGAAGTGTTACATTCTGTCGAATCTCAGCGTCGAATATTGGCACGAACGATAAAGCATTGCGGACAATGATACTACTGTACAAGGTAATAATAAAAAGTGTACCATGTGAACAACGAACGGAAGCGTGTCGGGTACACCGATACGTACCAGTATGTGCAAAAGCACGTAAACGCAGGCAGAAGCGCATTCAAGTGGGTGCACGTAGGGGAGAAGAAGGGTTGGGTGAGAGTGATGGTGACTTGTTTCGACAGCTTTTACGCTAGATGTGGCGCTGAGAAGGGACACGAGTATTCCTTGCATTGCAGTGAATGGTACGTTGTAGATATGGCAAGTCACAAACGAACAATAACACGTGCGGTAACTAGTAATAGCTTAGAGCGATGGTGTCGGGAAATGGTTCACAGGGCCTTCCATCTCCACAGCTACGCTTAAGGTCTGAAATATCAGTAGGAATGCCGGGAATACTCAGTACCGTATAGTACAGTACAGTCCCGCACAACAGCAGTACAGCATAGTAGGACAGAACAGGATAGTATACTACAGTAGTTCAGTACATCACAAGAAACCGTGCACCGCCTTGCACAGAATGTGAAAAGAAACTTCAGCAGACCCTTTGAAGTATATTTAGTAGGTCTTAAAAAGTACACCGGCTATGACTACGAATAGACTCACCCTGCAGCCTTGATGGCGTTCCGCACACTGCGCACGTTCCCAGCTCCGTAGTCCAAAAGGCTCACCACCATCTTGCCCGACTCTGGCAATATCGGCCCATCGATTCATTTGATATTAAAAGCGCGTCCATCATGTTTGTGTTCATGTGTGCATCGTCGTGTATCCATGTGTGCGTTTGTCCGTTGTGTGTATGTTTGTCCATGTGTCCATCGTCGCGCACGCATGTGTGCATTTGTCCATTGTGTTCAAACATGCGCTTGTGTGGAACCCAGGCACGCGTGTGTGTGTTCTTCACATTAAACCGTAACTTATGCACAGGTATACTCGTCGATGCCCACCACACCCAGTTTATTTGCTGATTCTTCATCCCCGCGAGCTACAAGCTTTGTGGCGAAATACTATTAGGAGACACAGATAACAAAGCGCATATGAAGTAGGTAGATTAGACAATGCAACGGCATGCCAATGTACTGGATACGACAAGCACAAAATACACAAGCCAGCGATCCGGACACACTGCGGGTGAGAAAAAGAAAGAAAGAAAAAGAAAAAGAAAAGAAGGAACGCAAAGCAAAGGAGACCACGGCAAAAGAAAAAAAAATGAGCCAGCGGCAGGATCCCAATAAACAACATTTTGACTACTGTCTTACGGCCATGCATGACATGAGTACAGCCCCCGCCCCGCTACAGTAGCGAACTTCGGCTTTGTCGCGCGCACTCGGCCCCGGAGGGGTGCTAGACACCACCACGACAATAAAAATACAAAAACGAGGCGAAAAAGTTAGTTATCTACCCCGGGCGAGAGGACAGCAGTGACAACAATCGGTTCAGTCGCAAGATTACCTGACCGGGACACGAGCGAACGAGCGAACCCATAACCAAGCTACTTTGAACGGCAGCGGTGGATAAGGTATTCCCAGCAGCTGTTTTTCTGCCTTTTTTTCCCATCCCATTTATGTAATATCTTCGCCTTCCGTCTCTCTCTCCCTCCTATTACGGGGGACCATAGCAAGTAGGACCAAATATTGTTGGTAAAATAGGGGAAATATATAGGTTATTGTGTATACCGTAGGTCCTATTTACTACGGTCCCCCGTAATAGTTATAACTCAGATCCGGGGTCCCAGTACGTACCGCCCTTCTCCGCCCCTCTCCACTTCGGTAAGTGTCTTGCATTATTATCGCGAGAAAAGGTTAAGCACTTTCTTCTCTCGTTGACCGTCGTCGACTTGTGCCTACCTCGACAGTTTATGTCATTCGAGAAACAAAACTCCATACGGAGAATCGAACCCCTGACACCTACGTATTAATAGTAGCATTCGAGGTTAACCGCTACCTGGTACCAGGTACCGCTCTGTCCCTATATATAAGGAACTTTTGTATTACATAGCAATCTACAAAATGTGCTCATATTCAGGGACAGAATGGTATTAAATAGGCCGCCGGGCCGTAGATCCCTCCGCGTTACTACTGTACCGTATTATCTCTCAATCTTACACGAATCGCGCGCGTCGATGACGACGGCAAGTCGTAAACCATTGTCTTCGAAAGGCAAAGCGTTACGCCGTCGGCACCGTCGATAAAGATGGGCTGGCCCGCCGTGTGTGCGTTATGCGTGCGTGTGGATCTCTCGCCGCGCGCCGCGCGCTGCAGGGTCACAGGGTATGAGGGTTTCCGCAGCCCGCAGCGAGGCAATTTTTTAGTAGGGAGGTGGAGGGGGGGGGGGGGGGGTACTCATTGTCATGCATGGACGTGGCCATATGACCATAGACCCTCGCATCCCTATAATGCCGGGAAAGAGAGAGAGAAATTCCCAAGGCTTGCGCAGGCATTTTCGATACGGGTCGTTCAAGTTTTCGAGTTTTGTTTCATTGTAGTCCGACGCCACGTATGTATGTGCCCTCTGCTGCAACGCCACCCCGAGCGCTATAGTTGGAACCTCGCCGTGAAAATAGCCACACTCGAACGATCTTGTGTAAAGCTACATATATCGAAGGTATTGAAATCAGCTCAACTCGTTGGAGCACGTGGGATATTTATCGAACGCCTCAATATCAGCCATCCATGACGCCGAACAATTCGTACTGTACCTGCCATTCTGGGCAAAAATGTAACGACCGTTGGGTCTTCATATTTATGCCCCAACGGTCCTTACAATTCCGCCACGCTCTTCCCAAAGCCCCTGCCCCGTCTCTTATCGTCACTCGACGTTCGGATTTGGGGGAGGCGCTCTGCAACAGCAGCAACGACATAGCTAGTCCCTGTGATCGTACGAGTTCCAACAAAGTCCTATGCGTGTGCTTGCTGTCGCGGTGTCGAGGTCGCTCTACCGGTGGTTTGTACGTTTTGGATGTTTTTGTTCTCGCTCGCAACCGCTTGTCAAGCTTTTGCCATCGCACTCTTCTTCTTCTACTGCTGCTGCTGCTGTGATATGTGTCTCGAGTCTCGGGGTTGTCCGATGGCATCACACGATTGGGCGGCGTCTTCCTGCTGCTTGTCGCAGCAGCTAGCTGCTTGCGGCACGGTTGTCAGATGCTTCCTCCATCGAGCTTTCTATCTACCGTGAGGCGCTCCTGCTGCAGGCGCTGTGTGTGCCGTGCTGCGTTCGGCGGCGGAACTAGCAAGCTATGTCATCAAGTTATCATCCAATCAGCGCACGATTTTTGTCACAATTTTGGTTGGTTTTAGTGTGTGAGGGCCTACGTTGCGATTTTTCACGCCCCCACACTGCGAAATTGCCTTTATTGATTCACTCTGAAAGCTGCCTCCCGCATACAAAATGAATTCCTAAAGTTAAGGAAGCCCAACACTAAGTTGGATAGTCGGCACCTCCGTTTCAGGACTGACAGTTATTGTCGGTGACTTGAGCCGTGCCGACTCAAGCCCCTACCAACAACCCAACAACAGCACCAAATCAAGCATCAACATGCCATCCAGCTGCTCAGGGGCCAACCAACGCGCGTCACTACCGTACGTACAGCAGCCCAGACGCGCCTCGCACATCACCGACTACTGCTGTACTACTCTGCTGTATATACCAGGGATAGCGCTGGCGCTCCTAGCCTGAATGCCAAACAGATAACAGCCGCAGGACAGGCACAACCTCATGCACGTCCGACCGACCGAATGATCATGGTGTCATTGCTGCTGCTTCTTTCCGCAATGCCAGCAGAGTCTGCACTACGAGCACGTACGTCTCATATCATATCATACCCCTGCTGTTGGGTCTTGGCATCGATCATTGTGTCCGTCAGAAGCGAAGAAGAACCGTGACATGTATTTTTGACAAGTCTTTCTGCTGTAGAGTCCGCACCTTCCCCAACTCCGTCCAAGCATGCTCGCTTCGCAGCCGAAGGCGCTCCTACAGGGGAAGAAGATGACATCTCGCGTGAGTCACGGCTCCAGGCGGCGCAAGAAAAGCTGCCGTGAAGGAGGAGCAATGCTGCACTGCTTCGAGTGTACGTACGCTACTTGCGTTGTTGTAAGTGTGCGAGAAGAAGCAGCAAATATGTGTGTCTTTCCCAAAGCGATTCCGTGAAGCTTGTAGAAGCTAAGCCAGAGAACGTGGGTGCCACTCGCCGCTAAGGAAAGAGAGGAAAGGTGCTCGCGAGCTGGATGCGGAAAATGTGCACCACGAAGAACACAGCAAGCCAACACAACAGCACGGACGCAGCACCAAGCAACTTTTCGAGAGGACATGGCCTTTCACCCCTCCCTACTATGAAAAGCTTTCATATCTCTACAACTCTTGACAGTCCCGAATCCCGAATTCCCAACCAATGGGAATGTCCTAGTCATTCCCATTGTTCCCAACCATTTCCTACTGCTGTTGCTATACTGACTGCTGTGTGTTGTTGTTGTTGTTGTTGTTGTTGTTGTTGTTGTTTTTGTCTGATAAATATCAAAAGGAGATTACTTCCAACGCGGATATCCGGCCATGAGAGGAGCAGTTACCAGTTCTCACTAGCACAACTCTCCGACTTTTGGCATCATGAGTACGCGTGGCACAGCCGAAAAAGGAAGGTGCGCATGCGGATACGATTTCCGGAGCCTTCTGCGCGAGGCACCGCTCTTGTGTTCAAGATTCAACCAGCCAGGCCAGCAGGTGAGATCAAACTTCAACCATTTGTTTTTTGTTGCACTCGTATATTTCCTCGATCAATGACATGTGACACACATGCACGATGATCAGATACCAAAGTTCGAAGATCACCAGTGATCAGAGAACATGGATCATGGATGTGTAGATGTGTGGAGATATTGAACAGCAGTGCAGCACACCATCAGGTGTTGATTAGTCGTACCGAATTGGGAGGTTGTCGACGCCTGGTGGGGTTTACCGCATTGGTTGTTGTGGAGACATTAAACAATGTAGGAAACCACTCTCAAAGCAAGGTGTCGATGACGTGAAAATAATAGTGCGTGCGCCTAGGGTTCAAGGTCACGACATTGTGGAGTTTTTACACCCACATTGTGGAGGGGTCCCGGCCACATATATGTGCAATATGCGCACCAGGTACAGCAGTTTGAAGTCGGCCGCAGTAGACAACAACAACAGACCGAGTGTCTAAAAAGAAGAGCGCTTCAACGTCATACCAGGTACGAACGACAGCAGTACAAATACGGCACGCTAACATCGTGACCTATGTAAGGGAGGCCTTGGTACTTTGTAGGTCCTCCTCACTACTCGTAATGGCTTTGTGTACGTAGCGATCACGTCCATGTGTGCCTACATGTGTCGTCTACGTGCGTACGTTTACCTACGAGTACGGAAATACGGAAGTATTTCACGTCTGCCGCCTTTCCTTGTAGACTAGAGTATGGGCCCGCCAACAAGAAATACCTTACTAATCTGGGCAAGTCTCAGATTCTAATTGGGGCGCCATCTTCATACAACCTTGAGCATAAGCTATTATATAGGATTCAGTGTAGATTTCACCACAGCCATTTTTCTTGACCCAATTTTCAAGGCGTTCTCCGAAAAGGTGAGCATTATGTTCTTATTGGGCACTTTCTCATTGGCGGGCCTATACTGTACTATTAATAGTACAAGAACGAATCACTTTAGCTGGCGTATTCTGGTACCGAACTTTTTTCTGGCACCCAGTTGTTGACTCTTGTGTCGTCTAGACCACAAACTATCCAACCTAACCACTTTTCTATTGTTGTGGAGTTAAAATGCCAACGGTACTTCTGCCCAACGAGTCCCACAATATTGTATCTCTGTCCTATCGCCAGTCCTCTTTTCCTGCTCGGATTTCTCTACCCCAGCTGATGCATTCTCAATATCACAGCAGTGCTCTCCTCTTACCGCATTCGAGCGTTGAGCCCGGCTCTTCTGCTCTCTGTCTTACAGCCTTCAGACGCCTACGTATCATGTTCTAAAACGCTAATAAATATTGTTGAAACCCAAGCTCTCCCCACTAGCCCTCCCTGATCCTTCGTCGACATATAGAGGGCGCGCAGTGGAACGACTAACCGTATACGTTTACTATATTTTATGTACCAAGAGAAGACGTGAGCCCTTTCTTCCCTCGTCGACTCGCGTTGGAGTGCGCCTACACACGCTACGCGCTCTCAGCAGTTGATTCCTTTTCATTTTTCGCGAGTAAATTCACAAGCTCATCACGGTGTGGGATTCGAAGTCAACAAATCAACTGTAAGTAGCAGCATTCGAGGGTAACCACCAGACCATCGGGGCGATATTGAGATTGCTTTCTTTTAGTATTAATTTTAATAGCAGCATTCGAGAGTAACCACAGGAAAATCGGGGTGACGTGATATTGCTTATTATCTGGTTTTGTATGGCTACCATGCAAAGCCTACTACGAACCGCTGATACGCAGTAGTCGTGTAATACTTGGCGAACTGCAAAACAAATCCTCATTTTTTTTTCCGTGTAGCATAAGGACGCGGTGCGGTGCGGTTTGAAATCGTACGGTGAGGTGCGGTGCGGTTTTAACCATGCCCGTACCGTAGCAAACTGCTTCATTTTAAAGTCCCTATGGCCTTCTCGCGGGTGTTCTTTTTGCAAGGGTCCAACGGTGCGGTTCGGTGCGGATTTAATATTTTTGAATCGTGCGGTGAGGTGCGGATTTTTAGTTTTGATATTTGCTGCGGTGCGGTGCGGTTGTAATAAAAGACAAAATCGTACGGTGCAGTGCGGTTCAGGAAAACCACATCAAATTGCGCCTCGCCGTAAAAAAAAAACGCACCTTGGCAAAGCATGGTGTATCCCCAGTTGTGTCATTCCGACAATAGAATACCAGGTACCTTGTGCGTATCATTACTTTCACCCCAGTAACCCCACTATGAACTCCCTGGTCTGTTCGAATTCACGATCTGCTGGATCAGTTCGAACTCTGTAGTGCCGGCCTCCCCCTCCCGCAAGCTGACAATGACCCTCCCGGCTTGTTGTATTAACACAAACTATGAATCATTTCGATCTGTAGTGCTGGCCTCCTCCTCCCCAGACAATATTAATACTATCACTCCCGACCTGTCCGACCCTTTCGATCTACTAAAATGGTATCGAACTGTAGACCTGCCCCCCCCCCCCCCCCCCCCCCCCCCCCCATCCCAAGCCCTACCTACTCCAACAAAGATGTGTGGCTCTTGACCTTCTTTATCCGTCCGCGCTTCAGTGTCGCGCAGAGGTGCGATCGCTCCTCGCTGCTCGTTGAAGGGTGCCAACGTTGGACAACACTGTTTTGGAAAGCTCTCGAAAAAACCCTGTTCGGCATTGGCAAGCTTCCTGTTGTGCAAAAAGCAGGCTCTGAGAAACGATCGCACCCCTCTGCGAAACCAAAGCGCGTTGCGGCATGTACGTGCCAGCGCCAGGACTCTCCTCGGTTGGCAGCGGCGGCACATAGGTCATCACTGGCCCACTTCCGAGCAGCCTCTCATGCGGTCCCGGGCGTTGATCGGGGCTGTCAGCAGGGACACGCGACGGACACCGGACCAGTAAATTTGCTGAGCTAGGAAGTCTCACTTGTTCCCCTCGTTCTACTATTTGGTTGACTTCCTGTCTATACTGTACACTCCCAGAGGTGACAGAGGGCCATCCTCTGTTAGTCCGCGGGTTGGTGTCTCGTTGTGCTGTTCACGAAAGACGTTATTTATTGTGTTTGCAGTATCATCCTTGAGTTGGGCGGTCCCCCACTCTTTCGCTGTTTTCTGGCATAATTTTCACCGGAATCGCCTGCTGTCTCACTAGTGACGTCTTGCTCCAGAATCGGCCACCATGTACTGTTCTGCTGCATCATCGGTTCGACCGGCGCTTCTGCTTCCTGCATCTACTCTACATGAAAGTATGCCAGTTTCTAACTCACCCGGCGCCAATAACTATTACGGGGGTCCATAGTTAATAGGACCTATGGTATACATAAAAACCTATATATTTACCTATTTTTTACTAACAAAATTTGGTCCCGTTAACTATGGACCCCCGTAATAGGTACCCCCGTCAAGATCGCCGAAGCCAAAGATGTCCGAAGCGAAACTTTTCAGGAGTGGTGGATTAGGATGGGTGGCTTATTTTAGACTTATTTCATAAAACGAGACTCCCAACGCACGCAAGAGGAGGGCAGTTACAAATATCCTTGCAGCGCGAGTTCCTAGCGGCAGCTCGTGCTGTTTTGTGTTCCCTCATCCTGCTTCAGAAACCGTGCGTGCCCTGAAGGCTCTTCCTCCCTCGACCGTCGGACGTGCATGTAACACTAAACCGGGTTCTACGGTAGCTGTCTGTTTATTACTGCTGTGTTCTCGTCTGAATTGCTTGGCGGACTGTCGTCGCGTATATATATAAACAAAAAAAAAACTATGATAAGATCACGGACTTCGTCAAGACTGATAGTTGCAAGCTGTGTGCGGTATTTCCATCGTGCGTACTACGGGCCTTGTAATACCTCATGCAGGATAAATATCCTTCATTGAGGGGAAAATCATCTGAATCTGTGGAACACAGGGGGGTACCCCATTATCATGCATGGCCCTAGTCGTATGACCATAGACCTTCGCATCCCTACAATGCCGGAACGGAGCACGTCGGGTTTTCATCGACCAGGCAAACATTGCTTGCACCAAGCGCGAAGCGCCGTGGGGTGTTGGGCGAGTCGCATCGAGGGTGAGCTGCATGCTACTAAGAACCGCTTGTGAGGCGGATGTTCTTACGGATGGATGACGGCGTCAATGAATTGATTTATTTTCTGGTGTGGCCACTTCCAGAGACAGCAATGGGTATACTATGTATCTACCTCGTGGGTGCCTTACCATTTACACACTACGTGATACGACCATCCCCCTTGGGGGGGGGGGGGGGGGGGCGTGCTCATTTAATGCTTGCCTTAGTCTTTTGACCATTGACCACGCATCCCTTTCGAGACGGAGCACCGTTCCTACTCCTAATAGAGACACCTCCAACAATTGGGCGCTCATTACGCTGTTTCCATATATTACGTAGAGACGTTTTGCTAATCTTATCCCCTTCCTGCTTGGCCTCCTGTGGCCACCATCTATCTCCTAGGTTAGCCATCGTTTTCTCGCTGCTATTCATTGTATCAAACTCCTCCATGTCACATTCGTCTATTTTCCTCATCTCCTCTTCTAACACATCCCGTTCCTCCTTGTATATTTCACATTCTCCTACCATCTGAGCTCTACTCTCTATTGCTTTGCCACACGGGCACATCTGTGCGTCTACTTCCTCCTCCTCCCGGCTACTGGTGTACCTCTTTCTTCTTTCTGGCAGGTCCAGGTCCCTTACACGAAAGCGCAGTTTCAGCGTTTTCGCGAAGTCCATTGGGCCATGCAAATACGTTCTCATTCCGGTTCCTTCCCTCGATCCCCCGTATATCTCTAAGCTTTTTTCCGATTCCATCTTAGTTCTTAGCGCTAGCCTTTCCCTTCTTTCTATCCTTTCTTCTACTTCTGCCTTGTACCTCCCAAACTTCCCGGCGGACATCATCACTTCTTGGTTTCCCCCTAAATCCTTCCATACTTTCTCAACTACGCCATCCCACCTTATTCCAGCTCGCCCTTTTGTTACTTTATCCCAAACAGCTCTATCAACTATGGCTGGCAACCTCTTTTTTGGCATGTTTCTTACTTTATATTGCCAGTTCAACTTTCTCATGTATCTATTTGTCTTGAGTGGGCGCATTCCCAATTCTGCTCTTAATACTGTAATACTAGTCGTACTTGAGCATCTTAGGATTTTTTAAGCTGCTGTCATTTGTACTGTTTTCAACTGTTTTACGAGTTTCGTGTTCCCTTCACATACTTCTCCTGCATATTCTAGCTTTGGTACTATCACATTCATCAAGATACATCTCTTAATCCTAATGTCAAGGTTCGAGTATGTTAGGATCGCATCCATCTTGCCTACTTGTGCCTTACCCTTTCCTATTACTTTTGCTATATGTGTATCCCAAGAGCAGTCGTTTGAGATCTCTACGCCAAGGTATGTATGCTGGTCTACGATCGGCAATTCATCTTCTCCCCACTTCCAACTGAAATTTACCGGGTTTACCATATCTTCGTTGCAAACAACTACTGCGCATTGCTTGGGGGGGGGGGGGGGGAGGGGTACTCATTATCGTGCATGGCCGTAGTCGTATGACCATAGACCCTCGCGTCCCTACAATGCCGGGACGGAGTATGTCGGGTTTTCGACGACCAGGCAGACATTGCTTGCACCAAGCGCGAAGCGCCGTAAGGCGCTGGGCGAGTCGCATGAAGGGTGAGCTGCATCCTACTAAGAACCGCTATAAAGGCAGATTTTCTTACATATGGATAACAGCATCAATTCATTGGTTTAATTTCTGGGGTGGCCTCCTCCAGAGACGGCAATGGGTTCACTATGTAACCGCCGCGTGGGTGCCTCACCATATACACACTACGTGATACGATCATCCCCCTTGTGCGGAGTAAAGGTTCTCCCCGCACCAAAATGATCTAACTTGACCGCCAGCCGTGGTAACCGCTAAAAACTAAAAACAAAAACGTACCCGGGCTGTCTAGTTCACGCAGTGAGAGGCGTGTTTTTTACAGCGTCGTCGCCAACCGACGTCAGCCCAACCTATATATACCAGGTATTTAATATAGGAGGGGGGAGGGTTGTTTATCGTTCCTGGTACACTATCGACTATCGGGGGGTTTTCGTCTGGTTCTGTTCGCGTCTTCGGCCGCCTTGCATCACATGCCATCACGGGTTCGCGTGCTCGTTCGTTCTTCGTGGTGCAGAGCTGTGCTTGATCTCCCTCACCACAATTATTTCCTCGGGTCGCGGCTCCAGCCATACGGAACCCGTCCGTCTCCTCAATAGGGGTTGCACTCCACTGACTGGCACCTTCCAGGTACTGTTATTTATTAAGCATTGATATCTGCTGGATCTATTCGGCGAACGCAAAGATCAGCACCGGTCACATCGTTGGTTCCAAGGGCATGAGGTCTGCGTGTCCTTTCAGTTGTGTGTGCTTCACTGCGCTTGTATGCGCTGTATGCGCTGTATGTGCTGACAAGTGCTTGCGATAGGGGTGCGTAACGCCATTTTTTCACTAGCCTCCTCACGTGAGAGAGCTCCATGCTATTGGGAAGTCACCCAAACTGACTTTGGGAGTATGAGTGCGAGTAGCCTTAATCCGAAGTACAGCCTATTGATAGTATCCGTGGTTGCTAACGAACAGTATTGTGGATCGCGAATGGGATACCTATAATGCCTACAATGCCTATAATGCCTTGTACTTCCCCAGTTGAGGAGCGTGTTGATCAACCACAAGTATTTGGCTAAACATTGCTACCCCTAGTGAATCACGCGTCCGGTCCACACAGATCAAAACGGATCAAAACAAATGTAACCGCCGCTGTACTCGATTAACTTTCGTTTCCAGGCTCTCGGGGTTTGTTGGCGATTGGTGGTCATCGTATCGCTCACAGCGATAAATGGTACCAGGTATACCGTAAACATGTTGGTAATTTTTCTTCGCCGCATACTGTAGACCGTAGTTGCACGCTCGAGTTCAGCGGCGCCCCAATTGCGCTCGTACACGCCGGGCCATCTCTCCGTTCCTCTTCTGCCACCGCGCCCAACCCGTCCACGGGCGCGTCCGTGATCAATTAGAACAGCGGGTCGCCTGCAATGGTGGCGGAAAAATCTGGGGAAAAACCAACACTTTCGGAGTCGACAGCTGCTCCAATAGCCTCAAGTGTTTGCTCAGATTGGTTTGCATCTTGCATACACGATTTCGCGCTCTTGCTGGAAGAGTGTTGAGCTTAAGCTTTACATTTACCCATCCGTGGGAGCAATACCAAAAAAACATTCGTCTATGCTCGTTTTTAAAACGAGTCGCATCGTCTTATCCTCGGGCGCGACCTGTCCAGCACACCACGCGTTCAACGCCAACAAACGCAGCTTGCCGAGGAGCACCGAAAATCGCGTCCCCTCGCTCAAACCACACTTTGCCGCGCCTGCATCACGCCGGCCGGGGGGAGGTCCCACTTAACCCTCGACACAGTGCGCGGAGGATATGATCGACAACGTTCGTGTCCCCTCTTCCCGGCATCCAGTAGCTTTCCCCCTTGGTCGGGTACCAGATTTTTTACCGGCGGCGCCACAAGACACGCATCGAACCAAGCGGAGAAAGTCCCGCTGCAGGCCTTTCTCCCAGTGCCGCATGCCGCATGCGTATCATCACATGCTATGCGCGCACTAGTTACGGCATTGCGCAACGCGTACGTGAGATGGACCTGATCGGGGACATGGTAGTCGGATGAGGGCTAAGGGCAGGTTATATCCCACCTCCATGTTCCCGATTTGGCTGACTTCACTTCCGTGTTGCGCAGTGCGGTAGAGCACACCCGATTAGCATGTGATGACACGCATACGGTAGCGTGGACTCGGGAATGGGAGAAAGGTTTTGGAGCGTCGCCTCCTCGTTCGGCGCGCGTATCTTACCCCCAGGCAACGACGGTGAAAGCTCGGGTGGCTAATGCTTCCGACCAAGGAGGAAATGAAGCCCTCTAAACGCCGGGAATAGCGGGCAGGACGCCGTCGACCGCATCCTCCGCGCACTGCTTCGAGGGCTAAGTAGGGCCTCCCCGGCCGCCGTGATGCCGACGCCCAAGCCGGCTCCCCCTTGCGAAATAACGGGGGCCGCGCCCTCTACCAAAGTTATCTCAGGACGTCCCTCCTAGCGGCCTAGAAGGGGCGCGGGGGTCGCTCCCACCGATGAACTCATCGCGGGACTACTCTCCCCCCCCTCGCACTATATACCTGGTATATATAGGTTGGGTTGGCGTCGGTTGGCGACGAAGCTGTAAAACACGCGTCTCACTGCGTGAGCTAGACAGCCAGGGTACCGTTTTTTTTTGGGGGGGGGTTGGCGGTTACCGCGGCTGGCGGTCAAGTTAGATCATTTTTGTGCGGGGAGAACCTTTACTCTGTACAAGGGGGATCATCGTATCACGCAGTGTGTATATGGTGAGGCACCCACGAGACAGTTACATAATAAACCCATTGCTGTCTCTAGAAGTGGCCACACCAGAAATTAAACCAATGAATTGATGCCGTCATCCATATGCAAGAAAATCCGCCTCTAAAGCGGTTCTTAGTAGGATGCAGCTCACCCTTCGTGCGACTCGCCCAACACCTCACGGCGCTTCGCGCTTGGTGCAAGTAACGTCTGCCTGGTCGGTGAAAACCCGACGTGCTCCGTCCCGGCATTGTCGGGATTCGAGGGTCTATGGTCTGACGACTACGGCCATGCATGATAATGAGTACACCCCCCCCCCCCACTATCGAGCGCGGGGACCGCACCAGCAACGGTCGTGCGCGACGCCCCTGCTTACGTGGTGTGGGCCGACGCGCGCACAGCGCCAGGTCGGGGGTGGCTGAGAGTTCTCCCTCGTCAACCGTATGCGTATGTATACGTCGTACGCTACCCCGCTATTGCGTATGTACGCAAAAAAGTTGAAACGCCGAGATCTTGATTCGCGGCCCAAACAATCGTCGTGAATCTCGCTGGGTTACTACCAACGATGCTATTACGGAGGTCCATAGTAAATAGGACCAAGTGTTGTTAGTAAAAATAGATAAATATATAGGATTTGTGTGTACCGTAGGTCCTGTTAACTATGGTCCCCCGTAATAGCAGACCGTCCTTTTGCGCGCGTCAGATCTCTTTTGGCCTTAATACACTACTTTGGTTTCGGGGAGCTATCAGTCAAGGGAGTGATCCACGGTCTCCTAGGTAGACTAACTGACTGTAGTTACGTTTTACGTTGTTGCAGCAGGCGATCGGTGCCGGGGTGAAAAGTGCAAGTGTTCACTATGAATACCAACAAAATACCACGAGGGTCCTGCTCGTTGTTGTTGTCAGATCTACTTTTGTGTCCACCCCCTGCTGTTTTGTACCTGGCAAGATAGTACAGCTGTCGCTAAGAACTCGCGCACCATGATTTACAGGTGTCGTCAACAAGTGTGCGTTGGTGGAAGGTTCCAAGAAGTTTATCGGAAATCGATCGCGGAATCGACGGTCTTGAGATCCCTTTAAAATCCAGTAAAATCCTGCTTTATCTAGCTCGAAAGGGGTCCCTAGTTTTTAGCGCCGTTCTACTTAGAAACACAGTATGCCCTCGTAGTTGTACCCTCATACCGATAGTTTACGCGTGGGAGTATACTACGTTACGGTTGCCTGATTCTTCGCTGTGGCGTTTACTTTAGAAGGCGCCCACTATTAAAAGAAAGGCCAAGTTGGGGTCGAGGCTCAACTTCCTATTTTGTGTGCACATAAGTACAAGCGAGGTTATTAAGATCCTTTTTTTTTGTTCCCCTGAGCTCCCGTCAACCATGCGTTACATGTCTTAAAGGGCGGGACTTATTTACTTGGGGTCTCGTCAACCGAGATAATTTTTTTTCCGGGATTTTCTTGTGCTCATCTTGGGGTGTTGTCTTGTCTCGTTTCTCTCATGTCGTGCTATCTCTTATGTATCCGTTTTCTGTGTACTTCACCTACTTTGATATGTGTTTCTTACTGCGAAATTCCTATACATGGCGGGAGACCGAGGTTCAATTTCTTCTGACCGAATTTCTCAAGGGCGGGCGCCCTGTGTGTGACAAGCTCGTCACGGCATAAGATCTACCCGGCACATATATACCAGTACAGACTATCTTCTTCTGTATTTTTCGTCTGCGTGCTCGGTTGGAACTTACATCACTGGCCTCTCAGAGCTCCCACTTGAACACCGCCTCCTTCTATTGCTTGCGGAACCGCCCGGCCTTTCTTTGCTTTCTTCCTTTTTGCCGTTCTTGTTCGTTTCTTCGAAAATCACACCCAGCTCAGTTCAGCTCACGGTAAATCCAAGATTAAAAACACCCAACCCTAATTTCAAGATATTTGTTTTCGAGAGGCATGTAGGGCGGAGCCCCGGGCAGGTGTTATCTCTTGTGTGGTTGTGGTGTGGAGGACACACCGATGTTGTGTTGGTGCCTCGGGTCTTCACGGAACGGAGTGGAGGACCTCTGGTGACCTTGAACTTGTGTGTAATGAGGCGGTACAATCTAGGGGGAGGGGGCTGGTATTCACATCACCCCCCTCTTTTTTGAGACGTACAACTGCGCGTTTCAAATAAAAAGGTGTCGACTTGGGAAAACAGGGTGACTACTGCTGTAGGTTAACTACCCTGACATGTGGCATTAACAGCACACATGATCACCATTGATCGACCAACAAATCTTGTCAACAGTGCAAATTCGTGTTGAATAACACGTGCCAGAACAAGTGCCAGAACAGGTAGTACGTGTAATGCAATGCACTTGGCATGAACACCATTTGGAACCAGAGCGACGCTATACAGCTATTACGGAGGTCCTTAGTTAACAGGACCTACGGTACACACAAAAAACTATATATTTACGTATTTTTACCAACACAATTTGGTCCCATTAACTATGGACCCCCGTAATATTACATGTGAGCATGGCTGCCGAAACAAAAGTTGTGACGGAGAAGAGGATTACCATCATAAATATACTGGCCAATTGCCGGGTGGGTAGCCTGCAGTACTGACAGCAGTGCATTTGACCCTTTGACCAAGTGCTGACAGTTTGGCACTCCTATTTTAATAGTGACTTAATAATAAAGACTTGACATGGGTCTGGCATCTGTACTTTGCTACACAGCACTGGGAATTGTCAACAACATTTTGTAGTGTGACAGCGTTATTATGACGTACTGGTATAGCTTTATCTCAGTATATGTATGCCGGAAAACAAACGCACGTTGTTGGTGGACACCAAAAATCAACGTAAAGAAGAGAGAACGTAAAGAAGAGAGAATGTCAATGAAGGCAGGAGCTCTTCTGGTGTGGAATGTACGCAATGTACAGAACGTGCATAAGTTCAAACCTATACGTACCATACGAAAAACTTCACCTCGCTCGTTGGCGTTAGCGAGAGGTCTTGCTAGTGTTTATGAGGATACTACTGTCGGGGCATCATCTGTTTCTGACGTGTTGCAGTCGCAACCTAGGTTAGCCTCTGCCGGTAGTATTGTACCTGATGATGGGTTGCCGTACCACCCACAAATCTCTATTGTCCTGCCGACGACGCCAATGTGGGGCGGAGCTCCGGGCAGGTTTTCTTTTGTGCGGTTGTGGTGTGGAGGACACACCGATGTTGCGTTGGTGCCTCGGGTCTTCACGGAACGGAGTGGAGTACCTCTGTTGTGTGAAGTGAGGCGGCACAATCTAGGGGAAGGGGTCTGGTATCCACAGTCGACATGTTGTCAAAATACGGATGTTCACAACTCAAGTCAGAATCGAAAAGCAGTCAAAACTGAGCGAGATACTGCAGTCGCTACCACACGTGCTTGTTGAAGTACGCGGTATGATACAAAGTACGATGTGCCACATACTGCAGTATATAAAAGGGGCACAAATCACACCCAACTCAGCTCAAATCGGCTCAGATCAGATCGGCAGCGCACCGAAGCGAAGCGCGATAGCTTTGGTACATCCCAGTTATATTGCAATACCAAGTACGAAGTACTACGTAAATGACGAGGAAGAAAGGTACACTCAATTCATCTCACGCAGCAGCGAAGCGCAGTGCAGCGCTGCCGTGCTGTGCTTTCTCTTTGGTATATAGAAAGAGAGCATGTACGTACATACGTAGGTGCATGTGGCGTGGGGGTTGTTTTCGTGAAGCATGGAGCTCTTGGCATTTACAAGTTGCCTGTTTGCATCTAAACGTTTGGACCATCTGCTGGGTTTCAGTATTCCTTTCCAGGTATGAGCCTCGAGCGTAGGGGGCGGAACCGCCCGCCACGCGAAGCGCCTTGTATAGATCATTTTAGTCAATAATCCCCTTTTTCACCCACCGGTACAATACATGACATAATACAACAATAACCCTATTACGGGGGACCATAGTAAATAGGACCAAATTTTGTTAGTAAAAATACGTTAATATATAGGTTTTTATGTATACCATAGGTCCTATTAACTATGGACCCCCGTAATAGTAGTAAATAGGGATCACGATAGTACCTCGTAAATGCATACCAGGCATACTATGGGCTCGCCAGCAACAACAGCTGGTCCTTGGTTATAGTGTAAGCAAGCCTCATCACCTTATCACGAACACTATCCTTCAAAAACCTTGACCATATAGGCTACTATATATACTATTAATACTGTATATACTGGTAGGATTTGGTGTAGCGCTCACCCCTGAGCACGATTTCTCTGTCCAATTTTCTTAGCGTCCCTAAAAAATTAAGCCTTCATGTTCGTATGAGCCTAGTGTTTTCAGTATAGTACGTAGTTATTGCTTATTCGTGGGGCTTTTTTTTTTTTTTGTATACCTGGCATATGTTTAGGTGCTATGATAAAAAAAAAAAAGCTTCAGCCCCAGCGAGAGTTCACGAGTAAATGTCGGAAGCAATAACCAAGCGTGGTTCGGACGGAAAAGCTACTCGCCATGGTGGGCATGCATACATGCAAGCATATAGGCGAGTACACGAGCTACAAAAATGCTCCCGGAGGGACTCGAACCCACGACATTTGGTTAATAAGACCAAAACTCTAACCGACTGAGCTACGGGAGCCACATGCATGTGTCCACATGATACCGCTCAAATCCACATGTTTAAACTAAAAGTTTGCCACTGCTTGATTGATGTTACACTTACTACAGCAGTAACAAATATAATAATATTCATACTGGTATAATATTACGGGAGACCATAGTTTATAGGACTAAATATTGTTAGTAAAAATAGGGAAATATGTAGGGTTTTGTGTGTACCGTAGGTCCTATTTACTATGGTCCCCCGTAATAGTACGTGTGCTGCTGCTGTTGTTGTTGTTGTTCTCATACTATTAATAACTCATCGCCACAATGCAATGCATTCATTGGTCGCAGGACAGGCTCCAATCACTCTGGAGTGGAATACCTCGGTAAGTGTATATTATACCAGGTACTATAATATAAATAATAATAATTTTACAAATAATACCTGGTACGTATGTATACCTGTGAGATCGAGGTTTCTATGCGTAAGAATCTTATTGTTTCCATTTTTTTGCGTAACAGGCAATTTTCCTATTGGGAATTGCCTTCTTGAAGGGTAATCGAAATTATTGCCAGTATATTTTTGTTGTTGAAGAGTTGCATTTCCCTCATAATCAAAATTTAACCTATAATATGTAACAGGTACGAAGATTTGCACGTATGTATGATGTATTGATGATAGGTATCGATTCTCCGACGCAAACAAAATCAAAAACAGCCTTGACAGGCTCGTAAAATTAAAATATAGGAAGAGAAAAAAGGATACCCTCGTGTTATGGTACTGCTTTCAATGAGGCCGAAAGGCCGGTAATTACCTGGGTATAGGTAAACCAAACAAGGCGTGCAAATTGTCCCGACCTTGAATTTATCAGTCGCCCATCAAAACCCATCAATACCGATTTTCTTGGATCTTCGATATCTCGAGACTACCAACTGCCAACGCTGATTTCGATTTTCGTTGGTTTGGTCGACAGCTGTCACGAATGACTATACCGGTACCTGTTATATTTTACAGTGTAAATGTTGGCAGTGAAGGCAATAAATCTCTTTAAAAACAAACGAAACAAAATCGATTGTCGTGTCGTTCTCATCGGAAAGGCAAACTGTTGATAATTATCAATAAATATCAATAATCAATGTTCAAGCTCATCATGCATCACATTATCGGACGGCAAGCATAATGATAATAATTAATTGCAGTACGAAAATCGCATGTCTGTCTGTATCCCGGGTTTTCGTTCAATTCTCGTTCGATTTCGATATCGGAGAAAAAAACAGGAAGACGAAACGATCCAATAAATAAAAAAAAGTAAACACTCAGCGCAGTCAACAGAACAGCATACCAGGTACAGTACTCGCACAGGGTAGGCGCTAACCGCGCTCTGAAAATTCACCTTAGGGTTGCCTGCAACTCGCTTTCCCGCAGAAAAACCAATAATTTGAAAAGGCGGATGCGGTGGTTGCATTTTTTGTGACCTACCTGGTACATTTTTTATTGTTTTTTGGGGTCGCCGAGAAATTTTCACGCGTCGGACAGACCATGATCTACCGCCGTACATATGTACATACAGTAGATTTTAGATCTGATCACAGCTCCTATAAGAGATATTGTGCAAAATATCTAGATCCTTAAAAATGATCCCACTCGGGAAACATGTGTGAAAAATCAAGATCTTGTAAATCCCGCCCAGACAAACGTAATATGCTACTGCTGTAGATCATGCAGATCCTATAGTTCTTTTTGGCGAAGTCGTCGAGATCATGCAGATCCTATAGTTCTTTTTTGCGAAATCGTCGAGATCATGCAGATCCTAAGAGTATAGATCCCGCCCGGCCGATGTGTTGTTGTTGTTGTTGTTGTTGTCTTCACATTACATCGTCCTTTCTACCCAGCTTCATCAGTACACCCTGTGTCCGTCCTGATTCCTTATCGTTATTCTAGAGAGATAATGATTTTTCTGTGATCGCAGACTGTGAGACAGAGGAAGACCAAAAATACAAAAATAATCGCAAATTCAAGTGTCAAGCAAGTGAAATGTCAGCGTACCGGGTACGAGAAACAACAACACAAGCAGGACCAAAAAATAAGAGCAAAAAGACAATGAAACAAAAACAAAACAAAACAAAAAATGAAATGAAGAACAGAATATAAACGACGCAGGGACTTCAGAAAAGGCTGCCAGACGGACAGCATATGTACTCAGGAAGGACAGATATCTGCTGCGCGGATGAAGCGACACGAAAGAGAGGGAGCTACAGGCAACAGTCTATAAGAGCTAGTCGCACCGATACCTAGCCACCCGATCTATCATTTCCTTTCTGCATTGGTCGACAGCTGTATCAGTACGGCTGCCCTTCCCCCCTCCCTCCCCCCCTCCCGTTGTCTGTCGCCGTTCTTGGCGTCCTCAGCTGCGTGGCGTAGCCGGCTCCTCTATGCCTCGTCCCTGTGTCACCTCGCCATGAAACAGTCCGCCGCGTCGACGACCCCCCGGTACCACTTCCCGCTCTTCTTAGCCGCCCTCGGGCATAACACCGTTTCTACTCCGAACAGCAGAGGGGAGCTTTCCGTGGACCCCTCGGTGGCTTGGAAAACCCTGAGGTCGTCTGCTAGACATTGGGCCCAGGTCTTTTCCTGTCGGCCTGGTCCTGGGTTCTCCCCACCAGCCATCGTCCCAATCATCACCCGGCGGGTCAGCCGCTCATTGGTTGCCCGCTGTATTTGGGAGAGTATTAATAGTCGTGCTACAGCAGTCAAACCTACGTCATCATGTAGAATCAGTACGACCTGGTTCGTATGCATGTGCATTTCGTTATAGTACTGATGATGTTTCCCGATTGGCCGAGAGGGGTTCAAACAGAACGTGGCTGCACCTTGATGGTGGTTCTTTCCGGGGGTTTTGGCCGTGGTGCCTGAAGTCGACCACCCGACCAGTGCTTGGATGCTGTGGCTTGTGAAATCTCTAGGTTGATTCGACCGACCTGGATACTGTGTTTGGAAAGGCTCTATTACGGAGGGCCATAGTAAATAGCACCTACGGTACACACAAAAACCTATATATTTCCCTATTTTTACTAACAATATTTGGTCCCATTTACTATGGTCCCCCGTAATAGGCTGATTTGGCCGTCTCGGGATGCTGTGGCTTGGAAATATTCTATTAATAGGCTGATTGGGACGTTACAAAACACCCCTTAGCCAATCAGAGTGCGTAAATAGCTACCTTCGGAAGGTTCACTATTAACTTGCAACTTTCACTATTACAGGGGACCATAGTAAATAGGACCATATATTGTTAGTCAAAGTAGGTAAACATATAGATAGGTCCTATTATCTATAGACCCCCGTAATATTAACCTGCAACTACTACTGGACACGACAGATTTTTCTACTATTTGTTCTTTTTCTCTTTCGATTTGGTTCTTTGTTTTCTGGTTTTTTGTTTTTTAATTATTTGTTTACTTCGTTTTCTCTCTTTCATAGAATGTGTATGTCGTCCCTGTTGTATATAACATGGCATCGCATTGTCTACTCTGCTCACTGCATAGCATTGTAGTACCTCTGTGGCGTAGCTTTGTGACCACAGAACTTGTATCTCTCTAGGATTGAAGAATCGGCACGGACACTGGTTGTGCTGGATGTCGACGGGTAGGAAGAACGGTTTAATGTGCAGCACACACACTGAATACTGAATACAAACTTTGAAGTGTCGTTATCAGATAGAAAATACCGGCATGGCATCAATTGTATCTTTGTGTATGTCTGCCCTATCGACCTCGATTATCGTTCGATATCCATCGCTTCAACTTTATACCCACATCGTGCTGGAGGCGGGGGGAAGCCACGCCGATACTTCTGCTACTGTCTTGCTGTCTTGGTGCGACCTACAGGAACCACCACTATTAATAGTGCAATGGCAGCATGTATCATAGGCGCAGGTGTAAATACACCAAACTTTATTTATGGCAGTGGCGGCGCCATGAAAGCCCATGGTGGTCCCATGGCAATGCCCTGCCCCTAACACCAACCCGGAACCCAAAACTCGGACCTGATGCTTAATTGATGGGCTTGGTAAGACTCCAACGTACAGCGTACCGCAGTATAGTAAGTCGCGGTGCAGTGTCAAATGCTATAGAGCAATTCTGCAGTCCCATGGTCGTGCCTCGAAGGCCCATGCCTGTGCCAGAGTGATGTCATGGCATCAGCGTCGTGGCACTGACACCCATGACAGTGCCGTGGCACTGATGTGTTGCCATGGGAACTTTGGACTGGATGTTCTCTGTTTGTATTGTTGGCCTGCAGCTTCAATATTAGGAGTGATTCAAGCAGCGCAGCTGACTGCGGGGGCACTACGATGCGTTCACCTCCCGACTCTCGACACGACGTTGTCAATTGCAGCACCGCATCAACCCAGTTCTTCCTGCCTTGCCTGCCTTGCCTGCCTTACCTCAGATTGCCAAAGGCTGGCGCCAACAACAGCAAGAGCTACAGGCGTAAGGGCATGGTGAGCCAGTCTCTTACATTACGCTAGGTCGTGGAACTGACTGCCATCCTGGTACAAAGGAGTACCATACTGTATATGTGTCGTTTTGTCTTCGTCATGACCACTGGCTCGATTTTGGTAACGAGCCATAAAATGCAATTATCAACAACGACAACAACAATAACAACGACTAAAGCAACAACAAACACAAAAACAGCAACTGACAGTTGGCAGTATTCGGTGCTGAAAACGGGGTTTGGGGTCGCCTCGGTGAACGATACCGTACCGTACCGTACCCATTGCCGCGATTATTTGGGCGATCGCCTTTCGCTACGACTCGCATAGGCCAAGATGATACGAACAGGAGACCGCGGTTTGACCGCTTGACTAACCGCCCTCTACACTAAAACCAATGCAATTAAGCTTAAGACGCCTTCACGCTCACCAAAACACCGGTCTCCTCATATGTAAGCGTAGGTGGGTCATGACCCTAGCAATACCTAACCGGCTTACCATACGAGCAATATATCTCTACATATCTAGGTGCACAGAGCGAAACTCCTTGCCCAAAACCCACAGAATTTTGCAAGCCCATCCGTGGTGTGGCAGCACTACACCCGCCTCGACCCGCCTCCTCTCAAAGATTGACTTTGCTGCGCTTTTTGACTGGTTTCCCACGGGACTTTCCACGGGTTCCTGTGTGATCTGCCGGGATTTCACGGCAACCCACTTTTTTCACGATATCCCCTGCGATAACGTAGGCAATCCCAATCGTGCCAGCGGGACTCCACGAGCGAACCCAACGAATTCCATGAGATTCCGTGGCATGCCGTGGGATCCCGCGGGAATCCACTCAAACATTACAGCGGGACTCCACGGGAATTCCCGTGGGACGTCCCATGTGCTCCCACGACACGCCCCGCGGGATGCCAATCTCATCATAGTACGGATTTCCTTGGCTTGACTGTGTCTGTAGCTTAAGGCTCTCGGCTCGTGGTCAGTACCATCTCTTGAGCACTGAGTTATATCCCCCGGTGCTTTCCACCTCTCGTGCCTTTTGCGTGATGCCTCTCGCATTGTGATGCCTCTCGCAGCCGGGGAAAGGGACGGGCGCTGGTGCCGGGTTTATATATACGGCATAGGTGACCACGGTGAGCCGTCTGCGACGGTCGAAACACCTGTAGACGCTCTTTGTTGGTGCTTGCTTTCCTTTTTCATGGCAGAAGAGGCAGGGTCACGGCGGTGCCTTGAAAGCCCATGACGGTGCCATGGCAGTGACCTAACGCGGAACCCCAACATGGACGGGATTTTTTATTGGTGCGCTTGGTATGACTCTAGGTCGCTGCGCAGGGCCATGGCAGTGCCATGACGGTGACATAGGAAGTTTAGGCAGCGCCATGGTAGTCAGTACACCCCATGGCACTGCTGTGGTAGCCCATGGTAATGCCCTAGGACTGCCATGGAAAAATCAGATGATGTGTATCGCTGAAATACAATATGTTCTGCCTTGTTTTATATAAAAAAAGCTTTGTCCTTTTTTTCCTTGTTTCCTCTCAGAACGACGCTACTGTGCATTGCGAGTAGATGTAGAGGTGCTGCGCGCCGTTGCCTCGAACGGAAGTCGCCTTCTTAGGGCGACCACAAAGCTGGCAGCCCCGCCCGAGCGCGGGGGGGAACAGAACGTCCGCCACCACTTCTTCCACCGACCGAGGAAAATGGCTCTTGTCAACGAGGATTATCAACCTTTACCCTTTCACTGCTGCTCAAGCAAAACGACATACCACGCTAGTTGCAAGTAGTTTGTCCTCAAAACGTGGGCGCAGCTCTAAAAGAGGTTAACTTTTGGTTCGAGCCGAATGGGGCACACGCCAACGATAGCGCCCTCCCACCCCCCCCCCATGCGGCTCGGCACCTGCTCCCTTGCTCCATTTTCAGCACAACAGACACAAGAGACAGGCCAATGCTCGTAACCACGTCGCGTCACCGATATGCACGGAACCGCCGAAGAGTGATTACTCGATGGACTACTCGCTATCCGCTAACATGCACCAGTTGCCTCAACAACAGACGCACGAGGGTCGCTTCGCCGTGTATGGAGGTTTTACCGCCGCAGTCCGAACCATCGCGATCGATTTCCTCGCCACGCGCCGGGAGCACTTGCGGCACCCCTCACGAACAGCGAGAACTACACTCGGTTCTAGGGGCGACGGAGCATCTGGGCGGCTTGCGGTCGGCCGCGGGTCACCTGCGTCGCGGCCAAGCCGGAGAACACTTGTCCGCCTCCGGAGCTACCGCCGCCGTGGTTGCCACTGCCGCGGTAACCGCCATCGAATCTACCACCGAAGCCGTCAAGACCAACAAAAGTCACTAGAGCCGAAAAAAGCAATGAAGCCAACAAAGCTACAACCAGAGCTGTGCACGTTCAAGCCCCTCCCGCTCACCGCCTTCAAAATGCGGCGAAAGTCCGCCCCTCTAAGCGGAGCAGCAAAGAGGCCAGACACGCGAGTGCTAGAGCTTGCGGCGAAGAAGCGGGCTGGGGTCGTGGCCTAGGGGCAACATCGCACTCGCTGAGGTTCGGGCATGATGGAGTCTTTCTCGAGGGTCGGGGATCCACTTTACCGGCTAGACCGCGACGATGTGCGGCGCACTCGCTGTACCCGCTGTTCTCGCGAACAACATCGGACGAAGAGGATGCGGCGAACGCGATTCTACAGCTTCGTTGCCAAGCCTCATGCCTGGTTCCTGTTCCTCCTCGCAGGTGAGAGAGCAGCCGCGCTACTGCGTAGAATGATTTTGTTTTTTTCTAGTTTTGTGGCCAGGGGTTGAATTTCAAAGAAATTGGCCTACATAAAAACTTCAGCATGGTCAGCATCATCACAGGCTCACGAGTAAGGCAGCACCTGTTACGGGGAGCATAGTAAGACATAGTAAAACATAGTAATACATACTAGTCAGAACCCACGATGGACCCAGACACTAGGTATTCCTCTATGTTTACACACCATATTTGGATCTGATTACTACTATAACTATGTTCCCCCGTAACGTTTAGAACATCAGACTCACTTTTGGGGAGATGCTAACAAATTTGGGTGAAGAAATCGTTCTCAACGGCGAGCGCTGCACTAAATCCTACCTGGTACATAACAGCGTATGCTCAAGGATGGTATCACAAGAAGGATTGAAGGATTTGTTCGGAATAGGTGCTTCTCGTTGGCAGGCCCACGAGGTACCTATTCTGTTGCCCATATGGCTCTAGTGCAGTACCTGGTGGTGCTTTTTATGCTAGGGTTAGGATGGTTGAAAGAACGGGGGGTCGAACTGTTGTCACCTGTCGCTGCTGCCGCTGCTGCTTCACCGCCGCTTGCGTTTTCGTAGAGATCTCGTCCTGTGATTAGTTTGGGAGTTTCAGTATTCTACTATTGGTCTGCCGCGTGTTCGGCGTGCTCCCTATGTACGTAGGCACGCTGTGAACCCCCTCGTTGTGTTGCTGCAATCGAACCATTGGACCTACAGTAGAGGGCATATATAGAGTTCTTTCCCTCGCAAACGCACCACCCCTATCCAATTCCGCAGGTCTGATGCTTGCTCCGTGCGCGTTTCGAATTGATTTGACGAGCTCGATCGCTGATTGGCCAATGTTCATTGAACGGTGCGACCTATCAACGAATGAAAACGAGTGCGTGTGCATGTCGACGCACTAGGCACCCCATCGCTCCACTTGAGCTGCTTGTATAGAACGTATTGAGAGTTTTGATGAGGTGTACACTGCTGCAACACATGCGCGAGTGTACGTCGATTTTCGCTTTCTTTGCTGGTACCCGTGGAGCTTTCCTCTTTCAGCCAATATCTGCCCGCTCGTTGCCCTTGGACGACCCCCTTACATGCAACAACAGTAGCAGCAGCAGCGGAAGCAGCCGCCGGCGCGGCGGCAGCAGCAGCAGCAAAACAACAGGCAGCAGCAAGGCAAAGGGTGGCAGCAAGATTCGATTTAGCAGCGTCAGTAATAGCAGCAGAAACGGTCATACCAGCATTTACACCAGCCCCAGCGACCGCGAAACCCGCAGCGCCAGGCTCTCGAACTCCAAGCAAGCACCCGCCGGATAACCTCGGCCGCGGAAGCTGCGGCAAGAGCTACAAAAGACGTCTCGAAACGCTTACGCGGAAGCGCGAGACAGGTACATAAGCGAGAGGGACAGGTTTTTCTTTGGGCGGAGCCGCTTCCGCCAGCTAGACCGGGGCAACTTCAAGGTGAACCACCGTGACAAGGCGCACGAAGCTTCGGGTGTCTACCTCCTCAAAGGGCCGGTGTTCCTTCACACACTGAGCATGTTTTCGTCGCTCCTGCGTGACCGCCAAGAAGACACTTCGTACGAACTTCACGGCTTGAAGTGGCATTGAACACCATCACGGCCACCGCCGCCGCCATTTCAGCATAGTTTGAGGTAGCTTTGAAAACCACTTCTCGAGCTTTCGTGCGGTAATGGTTGGAGTATATTTGGTAGGGCTAGCTGTGAATTGGTTGGCTGAACGTCGCCGACTATTTTTTTTAGTTGGTTTAGATACCTGGTGCATAGGTATTACAGTTTTATCTGCGTGCGCTAACTTGCGGAGTTCTGCGTCTTTTTATCCGACTGGCGCCTTTGCGGCTTGAGCTGTGCTATTTATTCAAGAAGGCCACAGTCAGATAGTTGGCTTACTTCGCCTCCCAACGAATAATTAGCACTGAAAAAAAAAGAAATAGTGTGCGTAGATAGTGAAAACAAAATCGCAGGCCCAATGTTCGGGATCCATTGTCCATACGACCGGCGAAGTTGTGCCTCGGAGCTCGTTATTCGTACCCTTTGATATGTGATGTAGTGTGGGGGGAAAGGCGCACAGGGGAGGGTAGGGTAGTAGAGTCTTCCAAGTTTTAGCCCACGCCTGCAAAGTTCTCGGCTGTCGGTGTATGAGCTGCGCTGCGGGTGTGCAATCGCGGAATGTTGTTCACGGGAAGGGCTTTCTTACACGGAGAGGCGGGCATGCCACGCGGTTAGACGCACTGGTATATAGATTAGATAGTAAGCTGGTGGCTCTCTCATTTTTGCAGTTTTGTTTCGTCTGTTTTTTAGAGTTCATTATTGTGCTGATTTTACAGGCTTCACACCGTAGACACCTCAATTACACCATTACAGGCCCTTGGAAAAAACGCCCTACACGCCCACGAGGGAAGACTGTTGCGATAACATATTAGAGAACGACTAGTTAGAGGGTGCATTGATCACGTTGAAAGCGAAAGGACTTGCGGTCAGGACAAGGGGCGGTATTCATGTGAGAAGTGGCGTCCTTGCCCTGACGCCACTCCCATAAATGTTGGCAAAGGCGGTGGTGATTGTCTTCGAGTAAGACCAAAAGCGAGAGAAACCCGTATTCGTCTTCGATATTTTTGCTTCTGGGTCGGTAATACAAGGGTTGCCAGTCGCGGTCAGGTAGTGCGTGAGGAATACCGTGCGTAGGCCTGACGCTAGTTCCGAAATCGTTGGCAAAGGTGTGGTGTTCCTCTTCGGATGAAAAAGTAGACAGCTGAGGCGTTTTATTTTGTCTGTGGGTCGGAAGCGCCAGGCTTTCCGGTCGGGGCCAGGCGCAGTTCGCGCGTGAGGAATTGCGTCCTTAGACTCGACGCTAGGTTTGAAAACGTTGGCAGCGACGGCGATATTCTCTTCCGGTACACCGCCCTAAAGCGGGCAAGAGCATGGCGTGTTGGCTGAAGCTTTTGTTTGTAGTGTTGACACAGACGGTGATGTTTCTCTTCCACTACACCGAGAAAAAAACAAGCTAAAGCAACTGTGTTGGTGAGGTTTTTTTTTTCGGAGGTTTTGGTTGCTTTTCCTGTCGGCGCCAAGGTTGGTTTTGATGTGAAGAATGACGTTCGTAAGCAGGGTGCTACTTTCAAAAACGTTGGCACATGGTGTCGGTGTTCACTTCCCGTACACCGCGGAAAAGCATGCGGCAGCTAATATGGCTGGTACCTATGAGGCGTTTTTATTTGTAGTGGGTCGGGATGCCGTTGCTCCGCAACTGTTTCGTGCCCAATGTGTTCGTGGATGAATGGTTGTATTTGTTGCATGCTTATCTATGTAGGCTATGTTTATAGATGCGTTGAATCTTGGGAACACGCACGATTTGGGCCTTGGGAACATCACCACTACGAGACAGGACGGGTGTATCTTACGCGCTGGTTTCAGCTATCTTTTGCGTGTGTTTTCACCTACCCTTTTCGTGAAGAGAGACTGCTGTAAGTGCTCCATGTTTCCCACAGATAGGTGCATATTTTCCTGTCAGAAGTTAGCATGCTTCGTAGTACACTATAGGCATCAGCGATGTGGTAGGAAGCAAGACAATACCAAGTAAGCATTCCTGTTAACCCGGGTTTGTTGGATAGTGTAGCGGCCCGGTGCTGTAGATCGAGGCGCCGGGCCTCGGCCATGGAAGGATTGCGTGGTTTGAACTGCGTCTGTGGTTGAGTTAGACGAATGCATCCTGTTGTTTTCCGGTCGATATCGAATGCGAAGAAAAGAGAGTGAAAGGTTGTACCGGAGGTGGGCTCTGGCTTCGGAAAGGGGTGATGTCGTCAGCTGCGGGCCCATGTTCCGTTTTGGCTCTTCTACTGGACCACCATATATATGTATGTTCCTTGTCGCTCAGGCTCATTCGGGGGGGTAAACGTGAATCAAGGACCGCTTTTGTTGATGTCGTTGTTGTTGTCACACCACCTACAGCAGAGGGTGTGCTTTACTATATGGGCATTTGGTGCGTGCGTGGGCAAGCTCAATACGAAAAAACGCGCTAGGAGCGGATAGATTGGGAGGGTACGCGGCACGGGGCTCTCTTGTTGTGCGGTCTTTCACACGATGCCCCTAGGCTTTGACCTATCAACGTTCCGTAGTCTCGAAGGTGGTGCAATCGCCACAACAAGATGAAGGGGTTTTCTTCATTTTGGATTTTGGCAAGACATATCACGCTAGCAACAGGCAACACCTAGGGAACAGCACGGCATCGCACAAGGTTGTCATGTTCCACACTAGCTTATGGGTAGGGCACCTTTATTGACCGGCGAGTTTAGAGTTTTGATATGCCGAACTAACGAGGAGAGGACCCAAAACCGGGACGGGGTGGTTTTGGCGTTACTATCGATGCCTTGTCCTGCCAGTAAGTTTTTTCCCCTATAGCTCACAGGACATCATTCCTGTCTGACCCTGGTGCGGTTTCTCCCGAATAAATATTTTACATGGTGGTTTGACAACAGCGGTGACAACACCGATGTTTTTACCTCAGTTGCTGTTGTACCTGATTCCAACGCCGATGTTTTTACTTTGGTTGTTGTGCGGTAGTTGCGCATGTTCCATGGTGGCGACGCAGTTGATTTGTCGCGTTTTTTCAACATAAAGCACTGATGTTTGACGCTCGATGGTTTGATGAATACGCGCCTTAGCAGTACGTATGCCACTATTCTATCACAGTGCACTCTACTGTAGAGGCGTACTCTCGTCCAGTCTAATCACAAGGAGAGGGGTGGTAAAAGTTGAAGCACACCAGATATTCCTCGGTTACTTACGGCATAGAACCCTGTACCTTGAGGAACTATAAAGTTGTATTGGCGCCACACCCCATGCGAGTGTCTTGGAAATGGTTCTGGGCATGTGATACACGTGGACAAGGGTGTCTGGAAGCTCTTGGGGCAGATTTGTGCCGTATCAGGCTGCAACACGATCGATAAGCGAGAAATTTGGCGGAGGACAGCGTACTTTCCACAAGGCTCGGTGAACGAGCGTATAAGGTCATTTGTACGAAGCTGGTTGGCTTCAGAGAAATATCACTGTTGCTTCGTACCCCTTACATATGCCTTACGGGAACCTCATTACATATTGCGAGCGGACCAAAGGCTTACTATTCGCGCGTGTTTACTCGTAGAGCGTTTTGTTGCCAGAATGGCCCACTAGAAACATGTGCAGTATTCAACTGGGACTTTGGCTTGCCAGAATGAGACGTCGTCAGATGGCCTGAGGACTGGCTGTCACTATGGGACGGCATCAAATCCAACAGAAGACCCACGCAAAGTATGTACACAATGCCGAGAGGCAGTTCAGTTCCCTGTAGGTTTACCTAGAGATTATACCTCGAGAAGTCCAAGCGTGTCCGTCCGTCCGTCTGGCCGCAATAACACTCTCCCCCCCAATTCGGAAGCTCAGAACTTACGCATTTGTTTATCCAAACGGTCCCTAATCGTTGACGCCCATATGGCGCACAGTGAAAATAGATAGCTGACACGCGCACAAGCGTCTTGCCCCGACTATGCCCCTCGTGGCACCCCTAGGATACGTACGAACAGCAAACACCAACAAATAACACCCCGATCACCATACAGACAGTACACGCACGTAGTAAGACAACACCTAGGGAACAGCAGAGCAACGCATTGCGTTGGGTGCGCTTTACCGTATAATAGTAGTGCTACAGTAGAGTCCCGGCTAGAAACCACTAAAAAAAAAAACTATGTATGACATACCAAAGTACGCCCCTTCCGCACTCTCATCAGTCACTTTACAGTGGGAAATCACAACACCTAGGGAACAGCGGAGTAACGCATATCGGTGGCTCTTCTTTACAGTCATCTACCTGGTACACAAAGTACAAGCACAACGACACGAACAGCAAGAGTAGTGATTGACCCCAAACATATGATAGTGTACAAGCGGCGAAAAATCGGCCAAAGACACATTTCGCAATCCACTTACTTCCCAAACGCACGTCGCGGTTCAACGGGGACATCACACGTACAATAACCGACATATCGCCAGCTTCTAAAGACGAAGGAGCTTTGAAACATATCTAAACAATTATTCCCTAGGTTTTCCTAGGGCTTCTTTTAATAGGAGCAAAATTAAAATCTTCTCCTACTGGACAAAATGACGAAAAACAGTACATCAATGATGTTTTGCCAGTTTACGGTACAACACATGAAAACGAGGTACTCAGGGTACACCAAACCCAAGTTAGAATACTTTTTCTGTCGCGGTATACCGTTTTCTGGAAAACATCCATGCCCGTTCGTCCAAGTCACAAAAATGACAAAAAACAGTACACCAGTGTATTTTTGCCAGCTTACGGTACAAAAAAACAAAACGAGGTAATCAGGGCACACCAAACCCAAGTTAGATGACGTTTTCTGTCTTGGTACAC